>JAQJZZ010000007.1:0-1200000 GCA_030077755.1 Filosporella fistucella
CCTAACCCTAACCCTAACCCTAACCCTAACCCTAACCCTAACCCTAACCCTAACCCTAACCCTAACCCTAACCCTAACCCTAACCCTAACCCTAACCCTTATACTCAAATAAAACACTCTAATAAAACACCTAAATAAAACCCTTATACTCAAATAAAATACTTAAATAAAATACTTAAATAAAATACTTAAATAATCTTAATTCTTAATTATTACCTAATAATTTATATTATTAACCTTAATTCTCTTTTCTTTTCTTATTATTCTTTTTCTTAATTATCTTCTTCTTACTTAATTTAACTCTCTTATTCTAATATTATTTACTTATTATTTATTAATATTTACTCTATCTTCTTAAATATTATTATAACCTTTCTCTATCTCCTTTATAACCCTAACCCTCCCCCACCTATATATAAATGCCCCCCTTGACCCGCATGCCCGTTTTAACCCTATGGGGTCACAATTGGCGCTTTGCGCCAATGGGTTGGGTTTAGGGTTAGGTCTTTAAAAATCTATAATAACCTTAACCCTCTTAATATCCAATAACCTAGCTTCTCCCTCCCTTATTAACTATGGGTGCTCTGCCATTCCCCCTAGCCTCTAATCTTTATCGGTCTTAATATATCCTCTTTATACCTATTTATCCTCCTCCTTTATTTTATTATATATTTCACATGCTATCCGCTATATCTTTATTTAATTACTCTCCTAATCCTAACCAAACCCCTCTCCGACCTCCTTTAACCACTCCTAAACGTTAATCGCATAATCCCCTTAAAATCCCGCTACTTTAATAATTACCTATAAATGCTATTACTAATATAATATATATATCCCAGGCAATATCACCTCGGGGTACTTATACTACCTATCGTTTTTTAAACGCCGGCATATTTATTACGATAATCCACACTTCTAATAATGCTAAAACTCTCTTAAATCAATATTCGCTCTTTATACTTTATATGCTATAATCCCGCACCCGGACGCAATTGCCTGTGGATAATCCTTATATGCGTGTGCCTTACCTCTCGCCTGCTTGTGATATATTAATCTATAATATATGCAATCGCCTTATAATCGATCTATAACCTTAATTATCTAGTCTTATAATGCTTGCACTTCCCTTAACCTACCCTGGATGATATCTGCTCCCTTAATTGCTATATTATCTTTTATAATATGCATCCCGGGCTTCTCTATTAACTCTTCTCCTTTCGGGCCCCTTACCTTACTATTTATCTTATACCGGTTATAAAATACACTATCCGTTTGGCTATAACTGCTCCCGTCTTAATCTCCGTCCATATATTAACTTAAAACCTAACGTTAATACCCTTGCCCTTAAATGAATTCTATTATAGCATCCTTATTAATTTATTTAATGGAATACTCGCTCATAATTTCGCTTTATCTTTATCCGCTATTATTCTTAACCCGCGTAATAATAATCGATTTATTAATCTCTCTATTCCGCCCCCCACGTCCGGATTGCTAAATAAAACTGGTTAACCCATATGGTCGCCTAATATAAACCATATATATGATTCCTTTAATATTAATTCCTGTCCCTAATGCCCCGGTAATAACGATTTATCCGCCGGCACCCTAAACCTACTATTATAATACCTCCCCTTTAGATTTTGCTCGTGCTTAATAAAACGGGCAATCTAATGCTTAACTAATCACTCCTCCTATCTCATAACTCCATATATATATAATACCTCTCTTCCCTACGCCTAAATGTGCTTATTAGATAAATTTAATAGCCACGTCTAATGGCACCTCATTCTTGCTATCTTTCACCTAATATTAAATGGTCTTCCGCGCTATATTCCGCCGGAATATCTAGGCATTATTAATGCATAACCGCTCGCGTAATATATTTTCCAAATCAATTATTAACGTTACTATTAATCCGGTAAATGGGCAATTTAAATATTATAATATTTATAAATCTCATAACCGCTTACGGTATAATATATTTATAAATATAATATGGATTTCATTAAAAAATATATGGGCTAACTACCCTTTTAATTCTAACCCCTTAGCGTAATGCAAAAACTCCCCTTAAACTACCCGGTTTACGCTAATTATAATTAATTATTATAATTCGTGTCCGGATTTCTTATTAATCCATTCCTTATAATTTAAACCGGCTACTTGCCCACGCGTAATAATATTATCCACTAATGCGGCAAATGGCACTATAATAATAACCGTCTATTGCTAGGTCATCGTTACCATTAAAAAAAATAATATTAACTTGCCACTACTAGTGGGTAATACGATGACTAATAATTATATTTTGGATGGATAATGGATTAATTATAATATTAACGCTTATCCTTTTAATCGTGGTTTGGCTTGGGAATTATGGTATATCCGCTATAATCCAATTAACGCTAGATCGGATCCTTTAATCCGCTTTCTCTTAATAGGCCGATTAATTAATTGCTAGCTAGCTTTATGTTAATGACCGGTTCCTCTTATATTATAACTATTGCCAATACTATTATAGCCTAACTTCCATAATTCATGCTATGCTATTAATGCTTGCTTATATGCCGTGATTAACTCAGGCCTTAATCGATATAAAAATGCCTTATTAATGGCATAATGCGCTTGCGCTACCTTATATCCATATCCGGATTACTTATATTCTATATTAATTAAATATTTTATATATATTATTTCCCTTGCCCGGCTAGGGAAATTAAACCTACTGGACTATAATATATTAAAATATATCTAATTCTAATTCCTTATTATTATTTCCTTTAATAAACTCTTTAATTCCATTTTCGGGCTCCTTATGCTCCTTTTCCCACGTCTTACTAGCCCATATTAACTTCTAGGTGGCAATTCCAATTACGGTATGCCTTTATCCGGATGCCTTTAAATATATTCCTAAATGCTTTCTAATAACGCTCCCTAACGCTTGGCTTAATTCCTCCCCGGCCTATAATCCTTATAAATCCCTAAATAAATATTTTAATTCACGATAATCTAATGCTTAGGCAAATAGTCGAACTTATATTAAATATTAGGCTATAATTTGGCTAATATTATCTAATAAATACCATATAATATATTTTATATTCCCTCTTCTCTTCCGCGCCTTATTATATATAATTAAAAAATATATCTAACCATTTATAATATATATATTACGTGCCGAATATATATTATTACTTACTTTAATAGATCCTAATTCGGGTCTATATGCGGGCTAGCCTCCTAATCTAATAAATAACCATATAATGGATGGAATAGGCGGACATATTAATAATATGCATATATATTATTAACTTCCATAAAAATTGACATTCCTTAATTAAATATAATATAACTTGCAAATCCACCTACTTAACTTTCTTGGTAGCGTGGTTTATCCTTAATAACCTCTACTAGCCTTCTCTTTTCCGTGCTCGCTCTAATAAAAACTTATAATTCCCGCTTACCTAGTCCTGATTTTGGGCATGGTTAATAAAACTAAAATTTTATTATTAAAATGCTTGGCTCTATGCTATATTATTAATAATTTAACTCAAATTAATAGGGGGCATTAGGGATTCAAATATTAACACTTTTATTAATTCCTATAATTCTTTAATTAATATGTAATATATGCTTTAGACCTTAGCTAATATAACTAGCTAGCCTAAATAATTAATTATTTATTTATTATCCGACTAATAGATATTAAATAGTGATTAGTACGTTTTATTAAATTTCTTTCCCATGGCCAATTGCGTTAAAATACTAGATATGGGTGAAAATGAACCCTTATATAAATGTAACTATTATAACTTATGGATTTAATCGGGCACGGAATTGATATCGGCTTTGCTATCCAATTTTAATTCCGGCTATAGCTCACATGGAATGGCCACTTTTAATATAATTAATTGATTAATCCATAATATGCCTACTAAAATGGGCATATAAAAAAATACGAATCATAATAACTAGCTTTGCTCATTAATACCTTAAATAGCTAAATAATGCATCATGGGTGAATAATATAATCCAATTCGGCTAGTATCCTATATTATGGTTAATATATATAAATATATTAATGCACTAGTTAATGGTTAATCTTCTATATCATTATCTGCTACTTCTTTATCTAATTCACTCCGGATTCTTTAAATGCACTTCTATTATGCATTAATATATCTTATTCCGGTTTTTATAATTATGGTCAAATTTTTTATTATATTTTAGAAATTATATTTGAATTATTAAAAATAATCCAATATACCTATTTTATTTATATGATTTTCTAATGGCGCTATATGCATTATATAATAAATGAAATATGTAAAAATTCTATTATACTTATTAACGCTTTTGGCATTTTATAATAACTTAAATAGGCGCTAGTCCACGGCTTTATTTTTGGGTAATGCCTATTACTTTAATGCGTCTTTGTGATCGGTTACTTTTAATATATCTAAATAACGCTCTAAAATTCGATTTTATACACGCAATAATCGCTTTAATTACGGTTTATCTAGGTCGGGCATATGGGTATAATGGAATGTCTTAATTAAATTGTGCTTGGATTGGCTTAATACCTCATTCCACTTTATATACCATAACCACGAATCCATTTTAATAATGGGCACCTCTTTTAACATCCGTAATCGCCGCTCTTAGGCCTTACCCTTTTATTTTTCAATATCCTAAATAATTTAATTATTAATATTATCCTGGTCGCTCTCACTATTATTAATATTATTATTATTGCTATAGTCTAAATCATTGGTTTCTTTTCTAATATTACGTATTATGGCTCGGCGCCTCTGCCGCTCTTACTTATATTACTTGCTCTAATTAATAATCTAATATTAGGCTCATCGATTATTAAACCATAATTATAACTTAATTATCTTAAATAATTCTTTATCGGAAACCCTTTTCTTATTATAAATCTTATTCCCATGCTATTATATAACGTCTTAGTTCTGGCTTATATATGGGCAATCCTAATATAAATGGCCATCTAAAATGGGAATAATAGGCTAGGGCGCTAATTTATTACTAGGCAATTATATACTAGTATAATTATATTAAAACGGAAATATTTAAATATACTTATCTAACTCTTTTTATAATTCAATTAAGGTTTTATGCTTATTACTCAAATATCGGGAAATGGCGGTAAGCGAAATTGCATATTTGCACTATAAATAAATTAATACGCCAAACTTAACATTTAACGTAATAATATAATTTAATGCTTTAGGGATAGGTTAAGCCATAGCTCCTTGGCTATTTATGGTATTTTGAAATGATTTTGGGCAATGTGTGGGCAATAATAATAGGTTTGAAATTATTTGGGGTTAACCCATTTACGCTATAACTAGGCATAAACTATACTTTAATTTCACTATTATAAAAAAACCCATTTACGGTATAAATGACGATAACTAATATTAGGCCGTTCGCTTATATATGCCTCCTTGGGCGATATACTAATTTTATTAATTATAAGGCTACCGGATATTCGGTTTTTAATATACGTATTAGCTTTAATTGCCTAGTCCCAGAATTTAAGAGGAAGGTCGGCGTCCTTTATTATAGACCTAGCATCGGTCTCTGCTTATTAAATGCTTCTTTTAGCTATACCGTTTTAGTGCGATCTAATATATAATATGGTAAACTCTTTAATTACCCCTTCCTTTAACCATTTATCCAGGAGCTCTTAAATCTCTATAGCGTTATTAGACCTAATAGCCCCGAGCTTAAGCTAAGTATAGCTTTTCTTAGTCGCTTTCTATCTTCGGATCTGGGTTATTAAGCCGGACTTGGTCTTATTAATAAAGGACCATGTTTTCCTCGTGGCATTATTTATAACTTGGGCAAATACTCTATTATCGCGGATTAAAGGCAAGAATAGGCTAGCTATATTTATTGAAATGAGAGCTAATAATAATTCCTTTTATAGAGAGAGCGCTTTGCTTATTTGATTCCTTAGCTTCGTAATCTTGTAAACTCGGCACATTTCTCTATCCATTAGGACTATAATAGGGCGCTTTATAATTATAACTTTATATAGGTTTTATAACTTTTCGGGTCCTAAATGCGCAAACCATTAGTGCATGAGTCTATATCTTATAAGGTTTTCATTTTGAGTTAGCGGCTTTATTTTATACTCACTATTATCGTGCATATGGATATCCTTATTATTAATTATAAATGTAATATAATAGCAATCACTATTTAAGGGAGCCTAAGCGGGTGCTTTAGTATTTAAAGTTTTCTTATATTCATTTATTCCTTCTAGCATCTCAATTAGAGCTAACTCTATACCTTTTACGCTTGAAATGATTTTGGATATAATATAGAGTCCCTCTTTAATATTAGCTTATAAGACGGCTTGTTTAAGCTCACTAATAAACCATATGAATTTGTTATTAAAAACACCTAGGCATTTCCAGTTTATATAAAGCTTTTGACTTAAGAGAAGATTAATTCCTAAACTAGGAATATAAAGTATATTTTTAAGAAATAATAAGACGCCATTTACCCTTATCTTAACCTAGCCCATAAAATCTATATATAGTCTTCCTCCCCTAACCTTAATAGCGCGCCTCTTAATTTGGATTAGCGCACCTTTAAATAGGTTAAGTTTATTAGTCATATATATTATATAACTAGTGTCGGAATACTAATTAGATTTTGGGATCTTATAAGGAGCCTTATCCTTAGAAAAGTAGCAAACCTCGTCTTCCTTATTTAAATTTAATTTAATAATCTCTAATTTGGATCCGGAATTAATAAAGCTTATGCCTAGGGTATTACCATCGGCGGCTAGTCCTTTCTTAGCCTTATCTTTAACTAGCTATTGAGTTATAGAGCGGTTCTCCTTTTGGGCCTTAAAGAGACGAAAGTTAGAGACTATAAATAAAATATATTAATATAACTCGCATTTATTTTTATAATATTCTTGCTTATAAAAGTGGCATTAAACTTTATAAGAGTCGCGACGCTTCCTTCCGTTTCTCCTAGATCCAGGTTTCTTAATTTCCCCCGCCGGGCGGGATAAATCTCTTTTATTAATATATGCCGGATAGGCACTTTTTAATATTACTTCGGTCTTATAGCCAAGGTTATATTTCCTCTCGCTCCTCTCTAGGATCTCGAGCCTTTTATAAACATCCGTAATAGTGTTTCCTTTAAGAGATTATTAAATAATATTAAATAAATTAGGTAATCCGGCGAGTAGGTATTTTAATAAGGTTTCCTAATTAAAAGTATTTGCAAGTTTTGAATCTATAATAGCAATTTTCCCCCTTATAGATATAAGGTAGGCCTAGGCTAATTAAATAGTTATATTAACCTCCTTTTTAGCCATAATGCCAAACTTAAATCCTATAATTTATTATAAATCTTCTTATTTTACCATTGGATTTATCTTGCTATACTTGGCCTTAAGAATATCCTATTAGTCTTTAATAGTGCTATACCCGCTTATAAATTGCTAATTAAACTCGTAAATGCATTTATTAAGTATAAATAGCACTTTGGCATTAGCGGCACAATGCTCTTAATATAGCTTCTAATCTAGAGACCCTTAATTAACCTCTATTTCCTTATCCGCACCCAACTTCGCAAAACCTCTTATAACCTCCTTTATACTTATATTTATCGGTTTGGTCGAGTTGGCAGGTATAGCATAAGAGGAGAGCGAATAGGTAATTGCAATATTAATATTCTCGCTAATTATTTAATATTTAAATTCCTTAAACCAGATCCTCTAATTCTCTTAAGAGAGTTCGGGCATAGGTCATTTAATGCCGTCGCGTGTACGGTCCATTTTAAAGGTAATATTAAATGAGAAATAAGGTAAAGAATATAATAAAGGAAAAGAATAAAATATGTATATATATAAGAATATTCCCCCTTAATTAGGAGTCTTATAGAATCACCTCGTCCCTGCTTGCTTCACAAAAGGCTTATAGTCTTATAGGATATTAAGAGCGATTAATGGATTAATTACCTCATTTTTGCTATATAGTTATAGACTTATAAGATGTTGGCGGTTCCCCCTAGCCCCTGCTTGCTATAAGATAGTAAAGTTATAAACTTATAAACTTATAGGACGTTAAAGCGGTTTATAACCCTTTTATATATTATTAATTATAATTATAGCTGGGCTTATAACCTATTAATAGGTAAGGAAGCAATGTAATAGCATAGGTAGCATATAGGGGGTATGATCAATTTATTAGAAAGAATTATAGGTTAAATAATCTAAAGCGAATATACTTAAACCCCCGGCGCCGGGATAACGTTTCCCTAGCGCTACCTATTGCTCACGCGACTTGGCCAAGTGCTTGAGGTATTACCTTTCTCAATATCTATTAATAATGCCATTATTATTCTTATAAATTCTTTTAAGAACTGGTCTATATTTGATAAAATATTCGCATCCCTAATTATAATTCTATTTATCTTAATTGCTATTATAATAAGTTAATAACTCTTTTTTTCTTTCTTTATTATTAGAAACCACTTGTTTTTATATGGTTTATAATATTATTCTATTATTCCTTTACGTATTCTATTTCTTAGCATCTTAATAACTTCTTTATTAAGCGCTTTTGGCACTAAAAATAAGCTTTCTTATTATGCTTGATAAGGAATAGTCTTAATTTTGAGTAATAGTATAATATTATAATAAGGTAGGATGGTTAAAAAGGAGGTAAAAGGGTTTTGGTTCTGGCCTTAGTGCCTAAGGCACCTAGCGTATATATATTCTCGGCTTTTGGCTTCTTAATTCTATAGGCAGTCATAATTCCAATTGATTTGCAATTAACCATTTTACCCCTTTATATTAGTAACCTACGTAGGGAGACAATCAAGGCTCCGTTATTACACGTCCTTATAGCTTGTAACTATATTCTTTTAATATGCTAGCGTATATACCCCCTAATTAGCGAATAATATAAGGAAAGGCTTTAAAAGCTATATGAGAAGAGGCTTTAAAGGCTATATGAGAGGAGGCTTTAAAGGCTATATAAGAGGAGGCTATATAGAAAGGGCCACCGCCATTCTACTGGATTCGAGATCAGAGAATAAAGGTCATATAGAAAGGGCCACCGCCATTTTATTAGATTCGAGGGTAGCTTGGATTAGACCCGCCGGGCGGGGAAAAAGGAATTAATATAAGAGCTATTATTAAAATTAGAGTTTATTATATAGTTAAAATTAGGTTTATTATACAGGGTGCTTTAAAGCTGCTTTCTTATAATAAATATAGTTAAGGGGCAATTATACTTAGGGAGGGACATATATAATAGGGTAGGATGGTTAGAAAGGAGGTAAAAGGGTTCTGGTTCTAGCCTTAGTGCCTAAGGCACCTAGCGTATATATATTCTCGGCTTTTGGCTTTTTAGTTTTATAGGCAATCATAACTCCAATTGATTCGCAATTAACCATTTTACCCCTTTATAATATTTAAAGTAATAATTCCTATTTTTATCTAATTAAATATAATAGCTTCCTTATAATTTATAAATATTTATATAAGTAACCTTTTTTCTTCATTTATAATAGTCTTTCCTATTATTATTTATTCTATCCTTTTTATTATAAGTCTGCTTCCTAATATATTAATTATAAATCTTTTTAATATTTATTCGCTAAATTTACTTATCTTAACATTTGGCTTCTCATCTTTTAATTTTTTAAGCCAATTAATTAATCTTCCTAAATTCGTTTTATTAAAATCTCGTAAGCTTATTAATTAAACCTTATTAGCGACTTTTTTATATATTATATTAACCTTAAATAGTCTTTAGGGGTAGCGTTAACTTGGATTACCTTCTTTTCTTTTTTTAATAATAATAATAAAATCATTTACTTTAGTAATTCTATCCATTTATATTATATATATATTAAATTTTACGTATAATTCCCTTTTTATATTTTTCTTCTTTTCCTTTTATCTAATACGTTGCTTTAACCTCGAATTATTACTCTATTCTCTATTACTTTAAGAGCTATAATATATTAATCCTAGGCTTTTAACCTTATTAACTTGCAATCCGTTTTATAAATTAATTAAACTTTTCCCGCCATTTTTACTTCTTTGGCGCTAGCATATTTAATTTCATTTCTAGCAATTATAACCGTTCCTATTATTCCTTAAATATTTATAAAGCAAGCTTATATAATCCTTCCTCCTAAATAATAAAAGTTAAACTTCATTTCTAGCAAATATAGCATTCCTAAAAAAATCTCCTTTTAATAATAAGAGACTACTTAAAAGTTAATATAATAAATAATACCTCTAATATTAATAAGGACATTCTTGATAAAGCCTATAAATGGTCTATTTTTATTATTAATAATCAAATAGGTTATTTGTCTTTTTATTTCTAATATTATAAGTTTTGCTTCCTTTATCCAATTTCTTCCTATAATATTAACCTCTATTCCTATATTAAGAATTACTATAACCTTAATTTTATTATTAATTAAAACTTCTACTTTTGGTATTTTTATTATTAATATTAGGCACCTTTAAATAATAAAACCCATTTTAATAGCATTAACTTTAAGAATAGCTACTTTCCTAAATCTTTCTAATATTTGATTTTTAATTTCTCCTAAATTTTATAAGATAAAATTATTCCCTTTAATTTTTGGAATAATATATTTTTCTTAAGCTATTTTAAAGATATTCTCCTAAATAATATAAATATCTTATAAACGCATTTCTTTTTTTAAGAAAAGTCGATTAATGGCTTTTACTCTTACTTTTAGACTAATATATTAATTAAGGATTCGGTCCCTATTTTTCTTTATTCCTTAATTTAAGGCTCTTTTGGGTTTCTTAATTATTAGCTTAATAACTTTATCTTTTAACTTAATTACAATTTCCTTTATTTTAATATCCCCTTAGGAATCTTACTATTATAATTAGCTTTTATTAATTATAATTATATTAGATTCTTTTAAATCCTTATTATCCTTAATGCTTAGGCGCTATAAAATAATATTATAATTTTATTCTCTTATTATTCTTCTTAGATTAATCCTTGGCTTTAAGACTTTTTTGGCTACCTTTATTATATTCTTAAAATATATAATTGGCTTCCTAATTCTAATAATTATACTTGATATTATTTTTACGTTTATTAAGTCTTCTTCCACTTTTAAGTCTAATTCTATTAGCGGCAATTATCCGGAAAGCTAAATCTTTTTAATTCTTACTAGCCTATCTAATTAAAGAATAGAGGTTAATTATAATAATAATATAGGTGATTGATAGCCTATAAAGGAAATAGGTTATTTATAACAATGGCACATAATATCAATGAATATTGACAAGCGAAGACCTAGCTATAAAAGGGTTCCGGGCTAGCTCCTGTATTTAAGAGGCTCTAATCCCTTACTTTGGCCTTCATCTTTCTTATTTCCTTTATAATAGACCTAATAATATCCGAATTGCCTCCGTATCATACTCCCATATATTGCCCCGCAGCTTAGTACTCGTGTTATTATATTAAATAAGAAAGATTACGCCCGCCGGGGACGGCCTATATAATATCCCACCCTCGATTTAGATATTATTTAGAAAAGAATTAAATAATTAGGATCCTAGAGATCTCCTAAATAACTAGTGAACCAGGGTTTGGTTTTGCTTAAAGCAATTAATAAAAGCCGCCGGATTGGTGCCAACGAGAGTAGCCTTTACTAGTTAACTCTAAATAACCCCCTTATATAGAGGACTCTATAGGCAGGATTTGAGGATATATATCACGTATCCGGACTCTCATCTCTTATGATTACCTTATAAATACCCCTATATTTGACATCCCTAAGAAAAGAATAGCATATCAACTTCTTAATAACCACTAGACCAGAATCCTAGTCCTAATAAGGCCGAGACCTCTTAGACCCTAGCTAATAGCAATGTTATATAACGCCCTTCTCGAGTTCCTAGGGATAATAGGAACTTTTCTAATCCGGATGAGATATAGGGCATAATTTAATCCTTAGAGGAAAGCTAACGCGAATTAGTAGCTAGAGAGCGAGACCTTAGCGCCTCCCTTTATTAGATTTAATAGTTGATATTAAAAAGGCTTCCTTTACCGGATTAATCTAGGACCGGATTACCCCTTATTTGAGTCCTAGAATAACATGAAACCGTAAACTTAAACCTTATTGCCCCTAAAACCGCCGATAATCCTAAAGGGGACCGCCTCTTAGCCGCTTTGGCCTATATTCGATTATCGAGTTAACCTAGGCCAAATAGACCTATGCGGTCAGTGGAACGTATGGAAGATAATCTTTTAGCGGCCGCTAATTATAATTTACCTGAGAATCGGCCCCGGCCGAGATCCTAGCTCACTAAGAAGATTACTCCCTTAAATAATAGGGAGGACCCTTCCTTTTTATAGTGGCGAGCATTAGTCCGGGACCGATTAGAGGTTAATGCGGACCACTACCCTATAAAGCGAGCGAGACGAGCCCTAATATGGGGATTAACCACTAAATTGGCCAAGTCTTACCTGGAGCCTTAATACCTTTCGGATATGGACTAGTTTATTATCGCCGAATTAATAATCATATTACTTAGGACCTATTACCTTATAGGTAATAAGATAAAGGTATATTAAAACATTTTTTACGATATGCGTATATAAGATAAAGGACACGATTTAGAGACCTTCCCTTAATTTAAGGCCCGGTTTTAGAACGCTATGATTTAGGGTAAGATAGCCTACTTAAAATAGTTCTTTTATATGTGGAATAAGCTTACGCCGGCCCTTTAAACTATTATAGCAATTATTAAGATTTAATGGAAGGAAGATTATAGGACTATGGTTTTATACCTTATTATAATAGATATGGAATAGCGCCAAAACTAAGAACTTAACCCTTCCTTTAGGATATAACGTATAAATCAGCCCCGAAAGCCCACCGGTAAGGCAATAAACCAGAATCATACTCCGGGAGCGTTTAAAGCATTAGTGACTCCATAAAACTCTAATGCTCCATTTTAAAGAAACGCTACCCCTATATAATAGTCCACCCCGTCTTACCCCTAAAAGGACTCCATTTAAACGTTTAACGCAATTATTAATATAGCTATTATAAAATGCTATGGTTATAATAAGTTCGGTTATTATAAAATTGACTGCCCTAGGTTCCCTAAGATTTAACTCATAAACGGAGACGACTTTAAAGGAGAGGAAGAATAATTTTAAGACGTCCTTAAAGAATAAGAGAAAAAAGGAGAGGCTTAGGAAAAGGCTCCTTCCTAGGCCTATATAAGTGTAATTTGTTAAATTTGGATTTAAACTCCCTTATGGGTAAAAAGCAATTTACCTTTAATTATATTATTAATATAAATGGATTTGGAGTTTTATTATAAAGTTTAATAGATATAAGAGCAAATGGTTATTTATTTATAAACCGGATCTTATTTAAATGCTTATTAAAGGCTTTAGGTGCTAAGATCTATCCCCTTCCCTATTCGGTCTTAATACGTGGCTTTTAAAATAGCGTATAGAGCTATATAACGCATTATATATAATTTCACTTAATAATTAATAATACAAGAATATATAATTATCCGTTTATAATTCTAGACTTAGGTAATAAGGATATTATTATTGGAATTAAATAGATAAAAAGATTCTGCCTTAAAGTTGACGCCGCCAAGAATCAATTTATCTAGCCATCCGAATACCCACTAACTCTATAATATAACCATAAACTAATAATCCCGCTTTAATTAAGGAAATCGTCCGCGTCTTAGTCCCGGTATTAATCTAATATAAACTAGAGGAATATGGCTATGGAATGAGAAGATCGTCGCAGGAACCATGGTAAAGTAAGCTATAATATAATTAACGTATTATAGCTCCTCATGAATCCATTCTTACCTTTTACTCTCAAGACGCCTCTAACTCTAACCCTATTACCCGAATTAAGGCCTTCCGGTAATATGGCGAGGATATATCTTTAACGTTAAAAAAAAGGAATAGAGAAGAAGCCTAACCCAAAGCTAGTCCTAATCTGCGAGATTAGTGCTAACGCCTTCCACTATAATATAAGGCGAAAGGGAACCGAGTTCTTTTAGACTAATCTCATAGAGATTAACCGGATCCTCTTAAAATAATATAAGGATAAAGATCCAGATATTGCCCGTCTCATATCTAAAAGGCTGCCGTCTTAGTACTAATACCTAAAGGCCGCTTTCTTAAAGAATGAATCAAATAAATTACTACTTTACCGATATTATAATTATAAGATCTACCTAAAAGGACCCTTATTAGACGCGTACTCGCCCTTTTACCGATAATCCACGGAGGAATTATAGGTGACCAAGAAATATTTATTAGAGAATTTAAATAAAGGATTTATTAAATCGAGCTAGAGCCCATTTGCGTCTCTAATCCTATTCGTTAAGAAAGCGGATAAAGGACTAAGATTTTATATTAATTACCGCCGATTAAACGCTTTAACTAAAAAGGACGCCTACCCGATTCCGAGGATTAATAAGTTATTTACTAGAGTATTAAAGGCCAAGATTTTTATTAAGCTAGATATTCAAGCTACTTTTAACCGTATCCGGATAAACCCCGCTTTAAAGGAATATATAACTTTTCAGATATAATATGGTTCTTATAAGTGCAAAGTGCTCCCCTTTAAATTATGCAATGGCCCTAGAACATATTAGAGGTATATAAATAATATTCTCTTTAATTTCCTAAACACATTTTATATGGCGTATTTGGACGACATCTTAATCTATTCCGAGTTAAAGCAAGACTATTAGGAATATATGGAAAAAGTATTAAAACGATTGCTAAAAGCTGGGTTATAAGCTAATATTAAAAAGTGCGAGTTCCATGTGATTAGAACCAAGTACCTAGGGTATATTATAATTATAAACGGTATTAAACCGGACCCGGAAAAGGTAGCACCCCTAAAGAATTAAAAGTACCCAGAGACCGTAACGGCTATAAAGTCCTTCCTAGGCTTTTATAATTATTACCGGCAATTTATTTAAAACTTTAGGTTAATAGCCAAACCTCTCATTAAGCTCACGCGCCCTATTATTCCCTAGAACTAGACGGATTAGTGCCGGGACGCCTTCGAGTCTCTTTATACCCACTTGCTCTCTATTTAAAAGATTTATCACTTTAACCCCGAATTGCCTATAAAACTAGAGATAGATTTATTAGATAAAGTAATAGCCGGAGTGTTTTCCCAATTATACTTAAATTAGTAATAATATCTTATCGGATTTTATTTGCATATATTAAATAGCTATAAACCAAATTAGGAAATCCATAATAAAGAGCTTTATGCAATTGTGGAATCCTTTTACAAGTAGCGCCCCGAGCTCATATTTATTATAAGCCGACTTAATATATACTCGGACCACCAATTATTGGAATACTTTATAATTACCAAGGTGCTTACCGCTAAATAGGCACGATGAATGGAATTCCTATTAGACTTCAATTTTTAAATTAAATATACCCCCGGTAAAGATAATTAGAAGGCTAATATCCTTAGCCATAAAAAATAGGATTTAAAAGTTTAAGAGAAAGCGAAAAAGGATAGCCGCTTCCGAGTATTATTAGGTCCGGAATGACTCGATAACCGAATTAACTCCGAGTTGGCCTAAGAATATATTGCATCCGTTATAATACTCGCCCCGTTATTACCTAGTGACTAGAATCTAATATAGGTCCGAGATTTATTTAACCTAATAGAAAAGCTTTACTTAAATAATAGAGAGTCCTTTATTAACCTTAGGAAGTCTTTGCCCGAAGATTATACCATTTAAGACGGACTTTTGCTATTTAAGGGAAGACTCGTGGTATAAAGGGATACTCTTCTCTATACCCGGCTTATATCCAAATCTCATAACCAGCCGTCCACTGCCTATCCGAGCGGACTTAAGACTTATTAATTGCTCGCTCCTAAATATTATTAGACCGGCATGGGTTTAAATTATAAATGGTATATACGTAATTGCCATTTGTGCTAATATGTCCACTACCGATAATCCAAGTAACTAGGCATGCTCTACCCGCTACTAGTTCCTAATTATCTTATATAGCACTTATATATGGATTATAAGGATTTTCCGAAGGATAAAAGCGGGTATAATCGGATCCTAGTATTTATTGACCGGCTTTTAAAGGTATTAGTTACTATTATAAAGGGATAGGAAGTGTGCCGTCTAAGTGCACGATAAATAATATAATAACCAAAATAATAGGGGTGGTATTTAAAAGAAGAAGAAGGATTATATTATTAAGTTATGCTCGGGCTATATTATATGTGAAGTGAGCACCGGAGCGGAAAAACTATTTACCGGTAAAACATATAACCTAAAATCACGGGGCTTTAACCCTATCACATACGTCTTCCCCTAAGAATAATCGCCCCTTAACTATTCCATACCTACTTCTCCACGTTTTAATCCTCTATAAAGTAAAGACCCTCCTTATAGGCCTCCGTTAAAACCCCTTTATTTAATATATCCACATCTGGCTTAACCTTAGGCATAGGAGTTCCGGAAGCACGAGATCGCTCTAAGTGAAAATAGAACGACTTCTCCTTAAACACACGCTTCTCCTCCTCTATTATATCCCTATATAAAGCCAAAGCCACACGCGTAGCTCTCTCACGTCCTTTTATAATAAATCTGTGAGCAGCTTCCCTATTATTACCTAGTAATATGTTCCTCTCCTTTAAAACTATAGGTGAGCTCTAGCGTTTATAATATATAAGAGCATTAAATAAGGCCCTTAAACCCCCTAATTTAAAGCTTGCAGGAAATCTAAAGGATATAGCGCCATATTTATTAGCTAGCCCGGATGGCATAGCCATTGGAGCAGTCTAATCTCTATGCGACTCGGATAGCATACGCTAAGTGCCTCCCTTAGTCACTTCCAAGTTCTCCTTATTATCCTATATGCCCATAAACCAGGGAAGCATTATATATCGCACCTTTATAGTAAGACCGGTAATACCATAGGGTATTAATGGCAACGTGATTCTCGCGTCTCCTGGCCTATAGGGTACGTTCCTCTAGCCCTCTAATCCTAGAACTTTGGCGTCTTCTTTAGTAAAAAGCTAGTTAGTAATCCGATAAATAAACCCATTTATAGCCTATCCTCGAGCAATTACGCAATCCCACTATTCTCCTAGCTTATGCTACATTTTAGGTAAAAAGAATATGCAATTCTCATCGTCCTCTTTATCTATCGATATTATTCCTTAAATCATGTGTACGCTACGCTACTTGGCTAACAAGTCTGATATATTAAGATTGATATAATAAAAGTAAGTACCATCTCTAAGAATATAATACTTCGCATAATAGGGGTAGCTAACCAAGCGCTATATAGCATTAGGTTTTAGTGCCGCGTATAGCATATAATAGGCATGATCTTGACGCATTAATTGCTAAGCGATCGAGTAAAATATATTTCTTAGCTAGCCAATATTCTTGCGACCATTAATTTCTCAAAGATGCTAGCGGTATATATTAAACTCATTTAACATCTATTTCTTTAACTCCGGGTTCTAGAACCACTAATTAAAGAGCGGGGTAATGACGGATCCGTTAGCCTTCCATTTAAGAAGAATCGTGGGGTCCCAAGCATTTAATATCTTTTTTTAATTAAAAGCAAAATCGGTTCCTTGCTTATTGTGAAAGAACTTATAGGGGCCTAATCTATTAGAAGGTCTTGGTGGTCGACTTATAACTCGAAACCATTAATATATCGCCTCATTAGTCTTTAGTTTTCCGATATCCAAGCAGTGATCTAGCACGTATTTTAACCGATAGTCCAAAAGAGGTCGATCTAAGCGTTTAATATAGAGCCCAATTTGTCCTACCATGAGCCGTCCATGTGGAAAGTAGACCTTTTTAAAAGTGTGCATCTTAGCTAATAGCTTTATCCTAATCATAATCCCAAGTGCCCTCTTCTTTTTCACCGCAATTTTCTAGCCCTCCATAATATCTTTTATATAGCGGCACTAGCTGCTTATTGCCTATATATCCTTATTATCTTCCCCGCCATTCGCTAGTTCTTCCTCCGCATTATTTATTTCTTTTTTATCTAGATTATCCATGGGTCCTAGAACTATACCGTATTCCTCCGCTTCCTCTTATAGCATGCGAATTCCTTTGGATTTAAGAGCCCGACCGCTACTTTTAAGATTCGCACCTAAAATTGGTAAATTTTGACCCGCCGGGCGGGGTGAAATTTCTCTACCACTATTATCACTATCCAGCTATATCGGGTCTTCTAGGATAGGTTCTTTAATCATTCCTACACTAATCTCTTCTAGAAATCCGCAAACGCTAAAGGTTATTCCTAGCTCTCGTGCTTGCCATAAAGAAATTTCCTCTACCTTTTCGTTCCGAATCTTCCATGCTTTATTAAAATCACTAGACGTGAGACCCTTAACTGGCTTAGCCCATTTCTTTTTACTAGTGAGGCATTAAATTGCTGCAATGTTCACTAGTCGCACTAATTGCTCTAAGCTATTAGCAAGTCGAGCCAGCTTTCTATATGCGTAAAGGAAATTTAGCGAGTAGTTTATTTTATTTAACCATTTTATAATATTATTATCCTTTCACCTATTATATATGGCCTTCTTTACCTCATGCGTTCGGTCCCGTCTCTTCTTATTTTCCTTAATAATTAATAGTGCTTGTGCCCATTTATTAGTAAACTCGTCCTCCGATATATGTGTCCGGTAAGCTCCCCCTTCTTGCATAAATAAGAATACTTCCTTAATTATATTTAATGCCCTTTCGTAGTACCATAGCATGTCTTAAAGAATGCCTGCCTTAACCTTATACCTATCTTATTCTAGTATACCCGTAAGGTAATCCTTTACCTCTTGCGCATTCCGAAATATTATGCTAGCGGTAAGAATAGTGCTCTTAGATTAAATGTCTAGTGCATTCTCCATGGCTGTGGTATGACCTATTTTCTCATATAGTTTAAAGGGAAAAAGGTTAAAAAGGAAAAGAAGTTTTTAAGGAAAAGAATCCTTAAATAATTGATTTAATTCGGCCAAAGGTGAATTATATACGGCTTATAGTTAATAGAAACCATTAAGCAAATAATTTAGTTTTTAACCAATTATTCGCCTTTGCCTCTTACCCTATACGTCTTCCTACTTAATAAATAAACTTTTTAGCGCTAACCTCGACCTTGATAAACCAATCAAAAATAGCTCCTAAGGACTTAAAGAAGTGTGCTGCCATTTACGGCAAGGGCAAGAAGCAAGCTAGTATTATTATGAAGGCTGCTTTAACGGGTACTCGCTTTTTGCGGCGTTTATAAAGTTTAACTTTAATTAATAATTTGCTTTTGCTTTCTCTCCTTTTTAAGGTTTAGCAATTCGCTTTTATATAATAATAAGCCTCATCCTCGTCCTATTTTAAGTATAAATACCCTTCCCTATTCCCTTTTAACTTTTTCTTTTTAATAATTTTTTAAGTTAGCCAGGTAGGTGCCTCTTTGCACTATTCCCTCCCCCACTTATAATAGTCCCCTCCCTAATTAGTCTCCTATAATATACCTCAAGCGCACCAAGATATCTTTACCCAAGCACCGGAACGATTTATCTGCTCCTAAGCACCTCGCTCCTATTACCCCACCTGGTGGAGACGACTAACTAGATATAGCTCCTTAAGAGCCCGCTACCTCTAACCCCATGTATCATGCCATTAATACCCTCATGCATAGCTTAACTAATCTTGCTCTTACCTGGCTCGTAGCCGAATCTATTAAGGCTAGCATGGCTCCTACTTTAAGCATTACCGAAGCTGCTAGCCACTAATCCACTACCTAAAACCCCGCTATTACTCCCAAAAAGGAGTCTTTTAACGGAAAAGCTCTTACTTCTTCTCCTAATAACCCTATCACTCTAGCCGGTATTAAATTCACTGCCACCTATATTAAAAATGCCAAACTCTTTAATCTAGACCCCGCTAATTATACTCTAGAATCTCTATATAATGCCGGAGTTAAATACCGCCCTCTTTTTAACCACCTCTTTGGCATCTTATGGTTTGCTAACGCCACATCCCAAATCATATAAATAGAGGTCTACTTATTTAAAGCCACCTTTAAACCTTACCTCAAAATCCAACTAGCCCATAGCTATCTCGGCTATCCACTTATCGGTCCTAATAGCGGTGTTTTAACCATTCTCGGTGAGGAATATAATGGTAGTAACTTTAACCTGCCTAAGTCTTCCTATAATAAAGCCATTATTACCGACCACCTAAATTATTAATAGTGGATTAAACATCTTCTAAATGCTAATAACCCCGTTATAATCAAGCCTCATCGCCACTACCTTGCTCCACCCCGTCCTTTTATTACTAAAAAGGCTTCTATGTCCGCCACCCCTAATGTAAAAGACCATAATGCCAAAGATTCTCCTATCTCTTCCGGAAAGGGCAAAGGAAAAGCCATTATAAAGTCATCTATCGCTGGTTCTTTATCTATTAAAAAGACTAGGAAGCGTAAGGCCCCCGAATCTAGCACTATAAACGATTTTAATGCCATTATAGACGCCGATCCCACTTTATCTAAGAAGCCTAAGCTTAGAATAACCTATACCCCTATAGCTAGCTCTCCTCTTACTAGTTCTCCTCTTGCCGCTCCTATTAAATAAACCAAATCTAAGAAAACTTTACCACTTCCATACCCTAAAATTAAGCCTGAATTAACCCTAAAGAAAGCTAAAAAACCTAAGAAGGCTAAGAAATCCAAGAAACTTGCCCTTATTCCATTTAAATTATTTAAACGAATCATAACTAAGAAAAGTCTCGCCAATCGCGTACCCTTAGCCGCCTATAACCTAGATAAGGAGGCCGGTGGTAAATCTAAGGATAATAAAGAGGCAAGCGAGTCTTAAATATGAGTCTTTTCCTTTTAGAGTAATACGCTTTCTTAAGAGCTAGATAAAAAAAAGCGTAAATGAAATAAATACCTAAGTAAGATAAATAATAAATATAATGAAATAGAGAAATGAAATAAAATTAAATACCAATTCTCCCCCCCCCCTTTTTTATAAATAAAACTTTTACGTGAGCTATTTCTAGGCGTATTATAATTTATCCCGCCGGGCGGGGTAAAATTTCCTATTATCAAATCCACCTGCCATATATTAATTGCTATTATTTAAGATAACCCCAAAACTCCACCTAGCCGGTATCATTACTTAATAAGCTTCCTATCTTCTCATTTTTGCCTCCCTTCTCTCCATTCCTTTAATTGATAGATTTAGCTCCCTTTATTCCTCCGGTGGAATTTTTATAATTTCTTTACCATTTCCCCTCTCCTACTTTATTCCTTTATTATTACTATCTCCGCCGCCTGCTTTTATATCGCCTTTAATTATTACGGGGTCCCAAACACCTTGCCTTTGCTTAAAGACTTTTATTTTATTACTAGCATATGTCCTATATAATCTTGTCCTATTTATTTCTTTTAAAAAGTATATTCCCTTATCGGTAACCACCTCATTAATCCTAAACGGACCTAGCCACCTATATCCAAGCTTTAATCGCGAGGATATATTTACCTCTTATAGTGCGTCATATAGCAAAATAACGTCTCCCCTTTTTATTTCCTGGATTTAAATCTATTTGGACCCATTAAATCAATCCTTGCTAGCAATGCGCATTCTCTTTTATTTTGCCGCGGCTTCCTCTAAATCCTCATCCCTTAGCTAAATTTGCCTGGCCCTAATTGCTAGGAGCTCTACTATGCTTTAAACGCTTTCCTAATCTAAAATTCTCTATATGGGGATCCGTATTTTTATAGGTAACACCGCTTCTAATCTATAATTTAAGTAAAAGGGCAAGAACCTAGTCATTATCTTTACCGTCGCTTTATCCGCTAATAGCATAGCATGCAAATTATCCACCCACTTTCCCTTTCCTCCGTCCATTATCCTGGCTAGGGCTTTAATAATTGGCTTATATCCTCTTTCTATTATTCCATTTATAATAGCATAATAAGCAGAGATAATAACGCGTTAAACACCGTACTTTTGCGTTAACTTCTTAACTAGGCCTTTATTTTCTAGCCCTTCATTAACAATTAGCTTCCCAAACACCCCGTATCGGCAAATCACATCTTTTCATATAAAATTGGCTACCAATTCCGAGGTCGCCGCACTTAATGCTCGTCCTTTAACCTAGCCTAAGAGATTACATCGTGCTAGGACCAAGTATTTCTTCCCTTTATATTCCGGCATATAAATAATATCCAGGCCTATCTTTGACTAAAGGGCACTAAACCAAGTTAGATATAAAGGTTCCTCTTGCCGAGCACTACTCCATAGCTGGTACCTATCGCACCCTAAGATAAACGCCTTTATGTCTTCGTAGCAAGAGTCTTAGAAATATCTCTCGGCCACCTTTTAATAGGTGCTTTCTCTTCCTTTATGCCCGGTTTCATTATGGAGTGCTTAAAGAATTGCTTCTCTTTTAGCTTTTAAGTTAACCACTCTTCTTTTTAGCAGACCCTTATTTGCCCTTTGGAATAGCACCCCTCTCTTAACCCTATAATTGAGCGCTCGTGTTTTAAATTATCTAAAATCGGATTTCGCGACTTATAAAGGCCTCTTAAGTGTTATTAAAAATTTAGCTATTAGCCTTAAGTCGAGACTCTAGTCCCCTTTTAGCAAAAATGCTTGAGCAGGTCCAATTCTAACCTCATGATATGGAATAACTCGATAAGAACCCATGTGAGCATTAATGAAATTATTAATATCTTCCTCTTAAGCCTCTAGTCTTAGCTCCTCTTCTATTGCCGGTCGCCGAGATAGCCCATTTATAGCGGTATATTTCTTCCTAAGAACGTGCTTAACCTTAAAATCAAATAGCCAGATCCATGCTATTTAACGAGTTACTAATGCTCCTGGTAAATCGGATGTAATAGAATTTAATTAAGCCACCAGGATAGCTGCATTAGTCTCTAATAAGAAGTGCACCTTATAAAGATATTTTCGGACCTTCTTAAGAGCCTTTAAAACGCCTCTATACTCTCTTTTTATCGCGTTATAGTTTTACTTAGCCTATGACCACTATCTACTATTATACCGGACCGGGTGCCTTTTCTTATCTATATCCAGCTATATTAAAACCATTCCCCACCCGTGAAGACTAGCATCCACTACTAAAATAATCAAGCTAACACCTAAGGATATATCTAATTGCACAAGCGCCGGTGCCGAAGTTAGAGCCAGTTTTAATAAATCCATAGTAAGGTTATACTCGTCCATTTATTTAAACTTTACCCCCTTATAAAGTAGTCGATAGAGCGGTATCGCGATAATTGCAAAATTCTTAATCCATATCCGATAATAGACGCAAACCCTAATAAACGCCCGAATCTCCGTTATTAAAGAGCACTTCTTTTAGTTAATAATTTTTAGCACTTTCTCACTATCTGGCGAGCGTCCCTATATATAATACACATATTTAACCAGCTTGATTCCATTTATTCCGAATTGTGATTTTGGCCCAATTATAGCTCCTACCCTCTCGATATTTGCCAAAACTTGGTCTAGATTAATTAAGTGCTCTAAAATAAACTTTTGAATCCTAGGGGTAGCTTCCTCCTTATTATACCTCATACGTGGATCAAGAATGGGAATATTATCCATAAAGATTTTATAATATTTAGGAATATAATCTTTTAAAATTACCTTTCCTGCCCTCATAAATTAAGCGATAAAATTCGTAATACCCTATACCAAAGTTATGTGTCTAACTAGCCCTCGAGACGTTATAAAGGCAATTATGTCCCTGCTATTCGGGTATAGAGAGATCTAATTATATTTAGAGTAAAAATTAATAAATAATATAATCTGGCATCTAGCAAATTCTTCCGAGATTTTATCCATATCCGGCGGTAGGTTAGCGTCCCGAATAGTAATAGCATTATATTTTATAGCCGTATTAACCAATCTATGCTTTTTATTCTTTTTCTTTATAGCAAATCACTAGTTCCGGTAAGGTCCATGATAAAACTCTAGTATACCGGCCTTAAGTCGCTTATTAATTATCTCATCGATCTCCCTTGCCAGATATCGCGGCATAGCAAATCCGGGGCTCTACTAGGCTTTATGTGGCATAGTTTATATCTCTTACGGCGGAATGATATCCTCATTAATCCGTCCGCACTTTAAAAACTCAAATGCAATGGCCTTTTCCCTTTTAAATAATAATTCTAGTAATATTTCCCTTTCTCTTTCCTATAGCCCGTCTCCTATAATTAACTTCTTAATCCTCTCTTCTATTAACCTTTTTCCCCTTTTTATATCTAAAAACTTAGGGATTAGCCATGCATCCCATCCATTCCTTAGCTTTACCGGCCCTCTCACTTGCTCCATTTCTAGCTTCTTTTATTTCCAATTTGGGTTTCCACTAGGCATTAACCTATTAGAAACACCTTCTTTTATAGGCATAACTTTATTAGCCTTATTCTTATATGCACCAAAAACGCTAATAATAGGAAAGAAATGCTTCACTTAAAATAAAGATATAAAATTAGTCGCCCTTAAATAAGTAATATCGCCCCTAATATCTTTTATATTTATAGAAAAAACTTTTACTCCTTCCTATTCCCGAATACCATTATTTAACCCGCCGGGCGGGGTGAAATTTAAAGCCAATATCCCTTTCCCATTAACCTTGGTGCTAGGCTTACCGGGCAGCCGCACCGCCTCTAACCCGGCTATAAGTTTCCCTAAACGGCAGCTCTCCCCTAACGGGAATTAGCTATATTAGCAACGCAAGCTGTGGCTTGCTTCGTCCTCTCATTATTAATAACCGTTATAAATTGGAAGCTATCCCTATATAAAAAGGAAAGTAGGCTAATAGTAATAAATGGCTGCCCTAATATAATCTCGTTTTACGGGTTATTTATGGTAAAGAAGTTTGTTATTACTTTTATGCTCCTAATCTTAATAATAACGTTTTTATAAATCCTAGTAAACCTTTTTTTTTTACCGCTATAACCAATTATCCCAAATTAAGGGTTAGGTCTAATTCCTAAGCTAGCCCGCTTAGCTAGCTTGGTGTCTATGATATCCGCCTCGGCCCTATAATCAAGTAGCGCTGGCTTCTTAATCCCTCTAATCTTTACCCGGAGCTTTGGACTAAATATAATAAAAGGTGGTTTAGTTTCCTCTATTATCGCCGAATTTACCTAAACCTCATTGTCCTCCGCTTTTCCCTTTATATGCGCCGGCATAATAGTGGCTATATTCTTAAATAATATCTTTTATAGCATATCCGAATAGGCCAAAACCTCCCTTCTAATAATCCCTTTAAGCTCATTATCTAAGATCTTATTCATAAGTTTTAAGGGATTGGTAGAGCGCTTTAATATATCTAAATATCGCTCGATTCTTTGAGCTACTCTTGGTCCTACCTTCTTTAAAGCCTCGGTCTACTCTTTATTAATATCCATTTCCTTTATTTCGCTACTTTTAATCACCTTATCCTCCGCGATTGCCTTCCTCTAGTTCCCGGCCTTAGGGATCTTTGGGATAGCCATTTTCCTTTTCCTATTAATCCTTTCCTTTAACACGCGCCTTGGATTCTCCTATCTTTCCTCTTCCGCGGCCCCTTTCCCTCCTCGGAGCATGGCAGCTGCGATAGAGATCCCCGAATTAATAATTTCCCTAACCTCTTTATTATCCGATTTATCCATTTAAATAATAGTGCTAAATATTCCACCCACATTTATATGCCGGACCGGCGTAGGCTAAGGTGGTGCTTATTCCTAGAAACGACGAATGATATCCTTTCCTTTCTCCCCTTTAAGAATATAAGCGGACCTTCCTCCTTTACCTGGTTTCCCTAAAAGCATCCTTCCTTTAGCGGTTTTATAAATAAGGCCTCGTTTATAATTAATCCCAAAATCGGGATACTATCATTTAAAATAACCCTCTTTTAAGTAATAATAATAGCGCGTTATTTGAGGACGATACGCTTCTCTAGTAAAGGCACCTATATTAGGTATTAGTCCTCGAGGCGGAGCTGAAGTATTAACCTTGCCTATAATATTGGTTAGATAGGCGCCACGATTCTCCCCGCTGGGCGGGGTAAACTGAACCCGCTAGCCTCTTATCCCTATGTCCGTAATTGCTCTAGCAAATATAGCTAGAGATTGGAAAGCCTTGGTTAGATCCTTAATCGTTTCTTTAAAGACTGCCTAAGCTCGCGGGTCCATAATAGGAACCGTAAAC
Organism: Filosporella fistucella; assembly: GCA_030077755.1. Classification (NCBI taxonomy): domain Eukaryota; kingdom Fungi; phylum Ascomycota; class Leotiomycetes; order Helotiales; genus Filosporella; species Filosporella fistucella. The sequence continues at coordinate 26,302 of JAQJZZ010000007.1, forward strand.
TGCTTCTCCCTTAATATTTAAACCGTATTTCCGAATTAATCCACCAATTAACTTAAATTCTCGCGCCCTTAAGCATTGGAATTAAATTCTTAAACCGTCTTATTATTTGCTAAAATCTTAATAATAGTCTTAACCATATTAATATATATTATTATAAAGGGAAGCTCGATATTAATTTTATTCTTTCAAATAACCTTGCTCCGAATCCCTTAAGGAAGACTATTTAAAAACCATATTCCCCTTATATAATCTTTAATTTAACCCTTCTTTTTTAACGCAAATAATATAGCCGTGAATTATCGGATATAGGCACGCGTCTTAGCCTTATTACCGCGCTTCTTATCCTTTAAAGCTTTTAGGAAAGCACGAGAATTCATTTATTAAATAGCGTCATAATCCTTATATTTTATCGTAAGTGCTCTAACCAATGCATTCTAGTCCTAATTAACCCATTCCTATAACGTTTTAATATACTAGCCTATAGCCGTGGCATAATATCTCGGTAGCCGTCTAATCTTCCCTTTTTTATCCCATTTAGCATCTTTAGCCTAGTCTTTAAACCTTTCTAGGAACTCTATAATATTATACCCTTTGAAATATAGAGCCCCAGGACTATGCGGAAGGGGTATGATAGGCACCACCCTCATAGATATCGTAGCTATTATTTAAGTAATCTAATCCTATACTATATCCGGTTCTTCCCTAAGAAGAAATTTTAATTCGTTTAAAAAGCTTATTAGTAATATCGAAAATCGTAAACTTAATAACCTATATTCTAAAAACTTAAATAAGACTTATATACTTAATAGAACCACTATTAAAAGGGTTTATAAGACGGATATAATTAATCCCCGTAACTTAATTTCCATACCATATTCCTTATTTCCTTTCTTATTATCCCATTTTAACTTTTCCCTCTTAATCTTAATAAGCTTTGCCCGTACTCGCTTTCGCTTAATATTTATTCGTTTACCCATTTCCACCGTCACTAATTTTGGCTAGGCTTAGCTCTATATTAATAGGAGAGTCCCACTCTATAATTAAAATTTAATATAATAATTTGCCCCTATATTAAGGCCTTATATCATAGCCTGGATTCCTAGTCACTAGACTTTTAACTCTAGACCAATTATTACCGCTTTTTTTTAATTAACTAATATACTTATAACCGATAAAACCGACTCCTACCTCTTAAATACGTCCTTATTAATATGGATCGAGTGTATATTATCTTTTATTCCCTACGTAGGTCACTAATGTGAAGGGATAGGAAGTGTGCCGTCTAAGTGCACGATAAATAACATAATAACCAAAATAATAGGGGTAATATTTAAAAGAAGAAGAAGGATTATATTATTAAGTTATGCTCGGGCTATACTATATGTGAAGTGAGCACCGGAGCGGAAAAACTATTTACCGGTAAAACACATGACCTAAAATCACGGGGCTTCAACCCTATCACACTATCCCCTATTATTAAGATATTAATGCCCGCGGCATAGCAATGCTATTTATTTAGTGGATATACCGGTTTAGACACTATCCGGAAATAATTATATTAGATAGAAGACCCTAATTCGTTTTATCTTTTTAATAAGAGTTTTGCTATTTAATTAGGGTCTAAATCAAATTCTTTATAGCTTATTATAAGGAGACCGATAATTAGATAAAGATTATGAATAAGTATATTGATTAAAGATTGCGCCTATTTATTAACTATTACTAGGATAATTGGAGCGAGTTAATCCCCTTAATTAATAGAGCCTAAGCTACTTTACCTCATGCCTTTATTAGGATATTACCTTACCGACTCCTTACCGGTATTAAACCCCGAATAAGCTAGGATTGGAATACCCTTAAGGCAATTATACCCCTAGAAAAGCTCAATTTTAGAGAAGCCAAAGCGTTAGCGGATCGGATAAAAAATGGATGGGAGCTAGCTAAATCCAATATGCTTTTGGCTTAAGAATAAATAGCGAGAGCTATAAACCGGCACCAAAGGGAGATTGACTAATAAGTAGGTAATAAAGTTTATTTATTTATTAAAAATCTTAAGACCCAAAGGCCTAGCCGTAAGCTTGCAAGCCAATAGGAGGGACTATTTCCGATCCTAGCCCGAGTCGGTAATTCTTATAAGTTAAAATTGCCTAAAGGATTAAAAATCCATAATATATTTATATTAGAGTTATTATTTAAAGATCCTAAAGATCCCTTACCCGGATAGGAAACGGAGAAGCCTCCGCTAACCATTATAAAGGGATAAGAGGAGTGGGAAGTAAAAGACATTAAAGCTATACAGCTATTCTAAAATACCCTAAAATATTAGATTAGCTAGGTCGGATATGACCCGGACCTTACTTGATATCCCGCGTTAGATTTAATAGGTTTTCCTTATAAGTTAAGAGACTTCCACGCCGTTTACCTAATAAAGCCGGGTCTTTCCCGAAACCTATCCGAATGAATTTTAATATGGGAATTAGGGGAAGATAATTATGATTACTTAAAAGATAATAAACCGGTGATAAAGGAGAGGCAAATTAATTAACTTTATTTGCTATTAAATGCTTATGCTAAGCTACTTAAATTCCGCTTAGAAATTATCCTAATAACCGAAACGCCTCTAAAACTAGCCCGATTTAAGTTTTATTATTATAAAACCAAGGAAATAGTCACGCGGTAATAGAAGCACTTAAAGTATTAGCCCGAGAATCCTTTATACCCTCTCCGGCTATCTTCGCCTTACTTCCCTTTTTAGACTTTTTTAAAGGAATTATAATAGTAGCAATTATATCCTTAATACCGCTATTACCTTTACCTTCCGGCTTAGGAGTATATCCGGTATTAACCCTCTCCGAACCACTAGGATTATTAACCGGAATAGTAATAGCTTCCGCTAAACGAGTTTTCTTTATTACCTAACCCGGACCAATTCCGCCTTTAATACCCGTAGGGGCAAAACGTTTTCGAGACGTATTAAAACCACTAAACTATGAATATTAGCCATACTCGGACCTAATCCGGATATGAGACCTACCGGAATCTTAGCCGTTAAGATATTAGCGACCTTATTAAGAACCTAAGAAGTATGATTAGTATACTCGCGAATAGCAAGAAGAAGCGAGTTAATACGCTATTAGAAGTTAATATAAAGCAGATTTGGAAGGGTATTAACCTACCGTGAAATCTCTTTAAAGGGCACGGGTTTCCTTTAATAAAGCAAAGGTTGCATTAGCTAGAGTTATGGGAGCTTCCGCATATGTTATGGTTAAGACGTTATTTAGAGTAATAGTAATAGCCTTAATGGCATTATTACTCTTAGCCTCTTTTAAAGCGTTAAATTCCTCTAAGACAAACCACGGAAGCTATTATTATTAAAGCTGGCGCATAATAATACCGGATATATACCGGAGCATAAGCACCCTTTTAAGAAATGTATTAAATATATTTCTTTAATCCCTTATTCTTAAACTTATAAATAATATTAGGATGGGTTTTTTAATAATGAATATAGCGGACGTAAATGACATAATATGCTTTTAAGAGGATTCCGGGAGGTTATGGATAAATTACTAAAATAGGAATTAGCTAAGGCTTACTAAACCCGAATTCCAACTTACTTTTAACTCTTTTTAGGATATTAAGAGGATGAACTAGGGCTGTAATAATATTAAAACGTATATGATTAGGAATTGCTTAGACTTAAAGAACTTATTATTAGCTAAAGCCTTAGCTATAACTTATTAAAAAGTTTTAATATATAGAAAAGAAGTCGATTTTAAGTAAAAGAAAGATTATATATTAGCAAATAAGGCTATTAGGTAAATAAACGTTCTTCCTAAGCTATTAATCCGATTTACTCTTTTTCCGTTAATTCTTCATGTTTAGTTTTTGAATTTTAAGGCTCGGACCATCCCTAAATATATTTGGATCTTATGGGCAAGCTTTACCGGAGGGGGGGGGGTAATGTGATAATGGCACGTGATATTAATAAATATTGGTAAGCGAAGACCTAGCCACGGAAGGGTTCCGGGCTAGCTCCTATATTTAAGAGGCTTTAATCCCTTACTTTGGCCCTTATCTTTCTTATTTCCTTTATAATAGACCTAATAGTATCCGAATTGCCTCCGCATCATATTCCCATATATTGCCCCATAGCTCGGTGCTCGTGTTATTATATTATTATAAATATGCCCCTTATATATTAAAATATAATAGCTTTATTAATTATCTAAATACTTAAGTATTTATATGTCTTATATTCACGTTCTCATTTAGATCTATGCCATTTATTATTAATCAAATAGCAGCTACCTAACTTTAATCTCTTCTTTTCCTTAATAATTAAGCTCTTATTCTTCTCGGACTAAGTGCAATTTTATTAAAGTTATTAAAGTGGATTATGCCCATAATTATTATATAAAGGTATATAAGATATTTATCCTTAAACCTATGCTATTTTATTCTAAATTTCCTATTATAAAAGTTATAGGTAATATCCTAGCTTTTATAGACTTTAATAGCATTAATAAAAATATTATTTAAGAGGTTAATATTATTATTATATCTTAAGTCCTAATAAAAATATCCATTATATTTATTCTTATATATAAGATATTAAGCTCTTGCTTTTTTTCCAAATTCTGGATTATAATTCTCATTATTTAATCTCTTTTTTACTCTCATATTCCTAATCTTTAAACGTTTAAAATCCAATGCAAGTGCCTTTAATTTCGCGTTTATATTAGCTATTTAAGAGAATATTATTAGCGGATTAATAGCTAATATTATAAGTGGTTTTGGATTATTAAGCTATTTAATTATAAATGTTATTTCTTTTTTATAGCTTACTATTAGGTTTTTTTAAAGTTCTTAAACCTTTAAGCTATATTTAATATTTGTAAAATTCTTAGCGTATTCTCTAAATTGGCTATATTTATTATAAGACTCCGGTTTATTATAATTAACCTAATACTTATTAATAATCTTTTCCCTTATAGACTTAAGCAAGCTAATAAGTAAGAATTTCCCTTAATTAATATAATTTAAGATATCCTTTATAATTAGCTCTCTTAATATAGTGTGGAATTCCTTAAGAAATGCTTTAAGATTAATAAATTTACGTTTAACCCTAATAAATTATTTAAGGAAAATAATAAATATTTTAAGTTATTTAGGGTTAGAGTTAGCGAATTTTTTATGGATTATAAGAGCGAATTTAGCATATAATTTCTTATTAAGGTATTTAAATAGGCCTTTGATTTATTGTTATCTAATCTAATTAGCATATCTTAAGAGCTTCTAAATTTTATTGGCTTTTAAGATTTTATAGTTATTACACGTTTCTTTAAAATGACGTATAAATTCTTTAATATAAGTTTTATTAAAATATAGCATGCCTTTACTCCTTAGTACTAGCATAGGGCCAAAGTAATTAATAATATTAGGGGTAATAGCTAAAGGTGCTTTAGACTTATTATTATCCACTAGTATTAATATATCCGTTTTAGTAATATTATCCATTTTAAGAGTTCCTATGCTATTTTTAATAAATATAATTATCGGTTTTATAATAAATATATTAAATAATAATTCTAATATTAGGAGTAAAGCTATTATATCTTATATTTTTCTTATTAAATAATGATTTTTCTAAATATAGGCGTTAAGCTTATAAAGAGTTTAGTTTAATTCCCCTATTCCTTCCCCTAAAATCTCCTTATATTTTAGGAATAATATCCCTTTTTTTAATATTTAAAGATATTTCGCCGGGATATTTAAAAGGAGCTTTGCCAATTTAAGCCATAAGTTATAAAGTATAATATAAACTCTAATATATCTTAAAATAATCTAATATATTAATTCCTTTATTAAACTCCAGGTTTTAAATAGTCTTAAAAGATTTAATCCCTTATATAACTTATCTCGGTTATTAATTATATATGGAATTGCATAGTTTTTAGAGGCATTTTATAATAAGAGCTTTTTCTCTAACGTTATTATAATAAGCTTAGACCTTTAAATATTCTTAGGGTCTCTAGCATAGCCTACATTTTATTTATATTATAGCATCTTATAAATATTAATAGCTTTAAAGCTTTTATTCTTATAGCTAGAAATTATATAAATAAATTTCTCATAATAAAAGGGTATATGGAGATAGAGCCTTCGGTTTTTCTCCCTGCGTAGGTTATTAATATAAATAAAACCACAAATAATATAAATAAATAAAAAGGGTAAGCAGCTAGTAGTCTTTAGTAATTATGGCATTATTGTCTAAGTCTATAAGTATAAAAGGTTAAGCCCTGGAATAATATGACAAAACACTAGAAAATAGCCGAATACGTGCCCCACGTGACTAATATAATAAACACTGATTTTAGAGCCCTTTTATATTAGAAGTTTATTCTTAAAAGATTAAGTCTTGGGATTGAGGCTTTTACAAATATTAATAATTTAATTTTGTTCTATTCTAGGAATTCTTTACTATATTCTATAAAAGCATAAGCCGAAGCACCCTATATTACACGTTAGTGTGTAGCGGCCCCCCGCCCACTTATAGCTTAACAGAAGCTAAGCATATAGCACTTAGAAGAATCAAACTCCTCTCCATTCATAATTCCGTGAATATAAGCATCAGCAACAATGTACCAGTGTCCTTCATCATTTTTCCGTATCACCAGCGGCATCTTTCCTCCTTGAAAGAGGGCAATTGAGTCGCCCTCTTGCACATCCGGAGATGAAATACCTACGAAACCACGTTCTGTCTTGACAAGAATGCGATTGAATGCCAGCAATTTCGCTTGAGGTATCTTATTCATCCCAAATGCCATGTTCCAACTCATTTTGAAACCCTTGTAGGTAGCCTTTGCAAGCACTCCTGCTTTGGCAGCCAGTTGAAGAGCCTTGGCGGATCCACCTGCCTCGATTTCTTTCCAGCGTCTATCGCCCCATTGAGAGAGATTCATTGTCTCTTGGTAGAGAGAGTACCATTTCTGGAATACAGCTTCACTTTTTGCTTCATCTCCGTGCGGATATGAGCCAGCAAAAAGTGTCTTCCAATACACGTCCCACGGTGCCTCACCGGTACAGTATGGCGTGTTGTTGGTAATTCCGCAAATCTCTTCCCACTTCTCGAAGAGATCAATTCTCGTGTCTGCGATTGTGGTGAATTCCAAGAGCGGATGTGCAGGTTGTGACTCGAAGTACTCCAATTCAAGAACTCCTCCGGTTTCTCGCACGGTGTCAAACACGTAACCTGACGAGCTAATGACATTTCCATTTTCCGATACTTCTATTACTGGGTAGCTCGAACCAGTCGCAGATGTCCAAGACATAACCTGACCTCCTCCAGGTGATGAACTTGACAGGAATCGGGGTAGCAATGGCTCCTTGCGGTCATGAGCAGCCCAATCCGGAACCCAGGTCGGAAAGTTGCTTTCAACGTGTTCGGGGAGGATAGCGAGACCTCCAAAGGAAAGGACGTCAAGATTTCCTTCGATGGCAATACAATCTAGTACGGACTGTGTATAAACCTTGACGACATCAACCCCATAGTCTGGTTGCAATTCCAAGATGGCGAGGTCGGAGGGATTGAAGAGACTGTAAAGACCAAAGACCTTATCTCGTGAATCCGTTGCTAGCAAGTTCCGGAATGAGCCCAGATAATCTAGAGGACGTAAGTATTGACCTCGAGCAAAATTTCGACGCGCTCGTTCAATGTGCTGGATCGAACTATACGCTTCGGGTAATGTCGATGAGAGGTAGCCGAGGTCAATTGCATAGCTGACAACTTTGTAAAAGTCTTCCCAAGATGTAGAGTCTGCTCCACATCTCACCTCTGCTTTGGAAGCAAGAGCAACCTCCTGGATTACCCAAACGCGGCGGAACCAAGGCCTGTTTACTAACAGGATAAGACTTTTGACGATCGCGTTCCATGTTTTGTCTTTCAGATCCCTTTCATCCTTATACCTTGCTTTCAAAGCTTGACCGAGGCGTAAGTCTTCCGAATGCCGGATGGGTAAGTCATCACGAGTGAGATTTCCCTCTGCAGCTTCCAGCAGAGGTGGAATAGGCCAAATGTCAGTTCCATCCACATCAATTGGGCCACCAAGCCAGATGATGACGGATGATGCCATTTGGTATATATATTTCATCAAAAGGACCTGAGAGCTTCGCTCTTCTAGATCGTCTTGATTTATACAGATAGCGTCAGCCCAAATAACTCGTGATTGGGTTGGTACTCGTAGTGCAAAGAGAGCAGAATGTAGATTCTTCGTGATCGTCAGGCCTCTGGAGCCATTGCAGATAATGGCAATCCTGTCAGATGCATCGCCCCAGCAATAACTTAATGCTTCATATGCCGGGAGGTGTTTGATATGTGCGACTTCAAGGTCACAGACAAGGTCGTTACCGGCGGTCTGAGAAACACGAAGGAGACGTATCTCGCCCGATTGAAGGGAGCGATAGGGGTACCCAGCTTGAAGTGATCTAATTGAATCCATATTGCTCAGCTCTGGCTCTCTAAGCTCAGAGTGTCCAACAGATATTTATATCAAGAGATGACTAGCAGGTGATTGATGGAATTTAATTTGTGTGGCGCCATTTCGACACCAACCCCTGGTCACCGCAACTGTGCTCGTGGCCGAAATGCCCACAGATAAGGATGACTGACCATGCCAGTCCGACTACAACACTTGCTGACGTTGATCCTAGTACTTCATCGGCCACAGTGGATTCCAATCGACTCACCAGCCAGCTAATTTAATCCCATCAGAGTCGTTCCCGTCGGAATTACCGAGCGCCAGAATTGAACTCAACAACCGTTGCGCAATCTCCACATCCCCACAAAATTACATTAGTTTCTCAGCCCTACGACATGGGCGAGGATGTTGTACGGTGTGTCCACGTCCAGCTAAGCTTTCACGGCCAAGGAAATAGTGTTATGCCCGACAGGGCGACGTCTTGGCACTGCTCCTTTGTTATGAAATGCGTCTGAGTGGTGGTAACCTGTGTCAATTTACTAATACTAAGCAGACTCTGCACCACCAATGGCAGTATTGCTAGAACTATAGTGCGTTGCAACAGAGATATGAGCTCAATGATATAGCATTGATAGTCATATGTGAGATGATAACCTCCCCAGTTTTATATAAATCCGTATTTACGTGCATTAACAGAGAGAGAGAGAGAGAGAGAAATCAAGAGATTCGGTTTTCGTGACTTGCAATGTACCGGATTTTGTTAGCTATCTGGTAACATGCATATAACTATAAGCAAGGTCGTAATCTCATTGGTTCAACGTACGAGAAGGAGTACTCCTTAGTGTCGGCATAGATTTCCTAGATTAGTAGTTTTAAACTACGTGGTATCAGCCCCATAATAAAGAATCAGCTCAATGCTTACCCTAATACTAGAAGTGTGATCCCACTGGCTCACCTATCTGCAAGGTAATAGGTGCAAACCTAGAAATAAACTTATAAGATATCAATGGTTACATTCGGGATTCTAGTCATTCATTCGTGGAAATGTCACTGATATGCCTATGTCAAGGGGAATTTGAACTCATGAAAACACATAAATATCCTACATCTCCTCGAGATAGAATCTTTATCCATCAGATTTTGATCATCGTTCTTATCCATTGCCCTCAACTACTATAGTCTCCTTTCCCCTTCTATTTCAAAATGAGATTCTCTACCTTTTCGATACTGGGGGGTCTCTCTACAACTGTCTCGGCTTTTGTTATTAGTGGAACTGATCTGCTAGAGCGACGAGGTTCCTCTGAGCATGTGCTTCTCTGTAATTGTAATTACCAAGGCCTACCATGGTCAGATGTGGCATATGTAAGTCAAACCTTCTCTAGTATTGTTCCCTATTTTTCTAAACTAGCCAGTACTCAGGCACTCCCTCTGGAAGTCCGGCGGCTTCGGTTGTCTCCTCTGATGACAGCCATGGCACCACTTGGTGGGAAGGATCCCAACAATCTGTCACCTTCTCTGATGGCAACGTCTTCACTTGGTACATTCCAGGCCAGGTAGCCGTTGGCACTTACGCAGGCACAGCACATGCAAATCAGGGACAATTCTATTGTTACAACAAGTGGAATGAATTCTCGTTCACCACCGCTGCTGGATCTACCTGTACTGTCGTCTATGACTGCAACCATACCACTCCACCTACCAATGTTCCAGGAGACGAAACCCTGATCTACTACGATCTTGATGCGAATTATGTTTCTTTCCCCCCGGCTTTTACCACGAGCCCCTACGACATATTCAACCATGTCTTCTCCCAATTCGACAACAACGCAGGTCAAACCGTTAACGACAACTCCATTGACCTCGGTAACGGTGTCTCTATTTCATTCACTGGTAATGGAGAGATTGCTGGCACCACCCTCGTAGGAATGTCCAAGGTCCTGAGAGATGTTATAAGCAAGCAGGATGGCCTAATTAAGTCCTGGACTCAGAGCGAGAAGACCACGTGTCAGATTCCGTGCGAGCACGGCCAATGCTGCGGATGGAATTACCAGGACGTGAATTACTGGCAAATGGCACAGTCGGTTACTGTGTATGCGGGGAACTCTGCTTCAAAATCGGATCAGGGGAAATTATGTAAGCTACCTTTTTTCTGTCTCTATGCATTACCTTCTCTTGCTGCCTTTCTTCTTTGTCTTGCTTTTCTCTATTTGTCGACATCAAAATTAGACTATCAACATTCATAACCAAAGTTTTACTAATATCTCTAGCATACACTATTACATACACTCCACCAGCGGCAGACTGCACATTACTTAATATTCTTGCTAGTGCTCTTGGAATAGCAAGTTTAGTTCCAGATGTGGGGGCTATCTTTGGAGCGATGGGATCGGGTGTGGGTATTGTGTCCTCCAAGGATGGATGTTAAGTGATATGATATTTGCTTGGTTACAGAACGGACAAAGTGCAGTCAGCCTCTTATTATTCCACCCACTATATCTTTACTAGTTAGCTTTATGAGATCTACCAGTATAGCCTTATTTTATAATTCAAAAGTCTTGTCATTGCATTTCGAGATGGTGACACTTTAAAGTGCTCAGTTCAAACAGATTGCAGTCGAAAGTTTGCTGTGAGCACCACCAATGTAGCGTATCCCTTCTCTAAATTCGTTCGTCACTCATTAGCTGAAATCAGCTCGGGCTCGGATCGATGCCGCCTTTGCGTAGGATGACCTGTGCAAGGTACGGATTTAGGGTGCATGTTGGTTGTTGAAAACCCTTGGCAGATAAGCTAGACTCGGAGAAAGTTGCTTCGCATGATGACTTAGGACTTGAACCCATGAATTCTTGACATCCCTTCGGAAAAACTTTGTATTGTATTACAAACATTCCCTCGCGCATACTTTCTCATGATTGCAAATACTCGATCAGATACGACTTCCCTCCATCAAATACACGATGTCCAGTGGTATAAAGGCAGCCTCCTTCCTTATCGACACGTCACATTAAACCATCTTCTCATCACACTCCTAAACACTTACAACATTCATTGAACTAGCTGCTTCTCGTATCAAAAATGGTATCCTGGGCTATCACCGGCGCAACAAGAGGTATAGGCGTAAGTCTCCATATCAAACTTCTTCCAAGACTAATCATTCGCAGTTCGAGTTTGTCAATAATCTTGTGAGTGAAATCAGCCATCTCAAAGATATACTAATTATACCAGTCGACCAATCCAAATGATCAAGTGTTCGCCCTCATTCGAAGCCTGGAAACTGCAGGTCCTCTCAAGAAGCTTGCTGCAAGGCGCCCGAATATCCACATCATCGTCACCGACCTCTCCGACTCGAAAAGGTTGGCTGAAGCTGCCGCTGAAGTTTCTAAAACCACGTCCGGTTCTCTTGATGTCTTAATTCTCAATGCAAGCTCAGCAGGGCCAGAGACCAGCGCACTTACACCAACTGCTTTGTGAGTAATTAGTCTTCCCGAGTTCCAATCTAACAAAGTGTAGCCACGGAAAAGATGAGGCTTTGGAGAATGATATCACCGAGAATGTAGGCGCACCCCCTCAATTTTGCAAAAGCTAACTCTGCAGTTCAAAACAAATGTCATCAATAATATCTTCATCATAAACTCTTTCGTCGATCTCGTTCGTAAGGGCAAGGAAAAGAAAATCATATTTCTTTCCAGTCAAGGTGGAGATGTCGAGTTCACTCGTATCACCGGCTTTCCAAATGTGATGGGATATTCTGCTGCCAAGGCTGGCATGATGGTCGTCATAGCCAAGTACAGTGCTGAACTTGCTCAATATGGCATCAAGACACTTTCTATAAGCCCAGGATGGGTAAACACAGAATCTGGTAGGTCAATGAGGAATTGTGCGGACATCACTGACCCAATATAGCTCAAGCAGTTACAGGAAATCCAGAAGTCCGGAAATTTGTGCTCGGTTTATTTCATAAGATTGACCCAAATGTCAATGGACCTGCTCCAGTTGATGAAGCAGTCGCAAGTATGCTTCAAGTGATTCAAGGCTTGACGGAAGCAGACAGCGGGAAGTTTTTGACTCATCACGGAAAGAATGCTTTCGGTGACGGCGGGAAAAATGTTGATTGGTTCTAGTATATCTGGCCGCGAATATCTTGATAGAATTTCAATAGATACTTCATGCAAATGGTGGCATGAATGGAACCCTACTAATGACCGCATCGAAAATTGTGATATAGTCAACTTCGCTCTCAGAAAGATCATACTGATTCCAGACAGCTTCAACCAAATGCTGAATAAAATGAACATGACTTGATCTTCGTCTTCGATCATTCCCACTTTGTTCGAAGACCTTCAGGATAGCAAGTCGCTGCTCATCGTCAACTGCTTCACACCCAATAATGAACAGTGGCCAAGCATGCTGGCATGTGGACATCTTGGTCAATAAAAATATCCCCTCCCGTACAAGCCGTCTATGATGGAATTCTTCTCCTGAAACGTGGTGAACCGCCCGATTGAGATATATCAAACAGGCGAGACGATGAAGGTCAGAGACCATGTTATCTCGGTCTCTCAGAGATGTATAAGTAGGGCCATAATCTCCCACTGCTCTGGAAATGTCCAGCTCCAGTACATTCATACGTTTCTCACTACTCGCGTTCATCTCTGGTGCTGGCATTATAGCTTGCCTACACGCATGTACAAGGAGTTGGAGCACATCAACCGGACAGCCGATTTCGTTCTCTACCTGCCAAATTATCAATCAGTGTCCAATAAATCAGGGAAGCAATTACCTTTGAAATGTTCCCCTCGATCCCTATATGTGATCTTGCTATCGGTTCAAAACCGCAACCTTGATACGGTACATGCCAATGCCTAACTGTAAATTCTGCAATGACTTCATGATAATATATCCAGTCGAGGAAGACTGAGTACTCTTTTCGAACCAGCTTTTTAATTGCGGGTGACGTGTTGATGATCCTTTTCACTGCACATAAAAATACAACCCAACTCCCTTTTGAGTTAGTGTCGAGGGAGAGCTATGACTATTAGTCAAACTGAGAAAACATATGGGCCGTGATACATTACCTCGTAGTGATACAAAAGCATCATTACCATCAAATTTTGAAGTAGCGCGCTCTCATCGAGGGAAGTTATCAGCTCTTGAATCGATGATACGGCAAGATATTTATAGCGAAAGCTCTTTGAGCTACCTTGAAGCTGAAGTGATGCAAGAGCAAATATGCTTTGTAGAACTGGATTGTTCTGATCGGAAGGATTTGAGAATGCAACTCTGAAGATTAATTGTGCCAAAGCCTCCCCGTCGGTTGGTCCAAGTATCAATGATCTTGATTCGGCAACTGGCTTTGTCAGAATGTTTGTGAAAATGTTACTTAAACATACAAAATTGTAGCCAGTGCGACTGCTCCTTGCTAACAATAGTGGACGACAGATATCTTGGGCTTGGTACTTTCATAGTACGAAGGTATCGAACTATGAACAAAATCCGTCAGCATCAAGTAACTTCCTTATATATCAAAGTTTTATCTACCAGAAGTCTTCCCATTTCCTAGTTCCTCCGAGAGTGAGAGGTCCCAAGATGATGAATTCAAGAATCCCTTGATATTTGATTGAAGAGAAATTGCTGTGTCCCCTGAGGTTATAGCTCTTCGTCTATCGCCATCTCGAGGCCAGGACAGCTGGATGCCGTGGCCTTCACAAGTCCGCCGTGCCTTCGTGCAATTACCACATCTCGGCAGCTGTAGGTCACACCGAACCTTCCTCTCTATTTACAAGTACAGATCAGCACATCAGCCATCATATGGCAGGTTATCAACGTGAGGTACTTACTTCTGCAAGTCCAGCAACCTTTTACCCCCATGGCGGACCCCTTGACGCCTATCCTCCAAATCTTAGAAGCTAGGAGTCCTTATCAAAACTGATGTGACTACCTAGCGACCAAATAATTTTCACAAACATGACGTGAGTTCAATATGAATACAGCCTGAAGGTGACTTTACATCGCACCGTAAGCATGCTGCTGCAGATCTCTCCGTCGCGCCCTATCATGTTATTGAAGTATTTCGCCGCTTACTCATCAGATGCAACTTTCTCCGAAAGATGGGGCGTCTCGGCTGTGGGGGCAACCATCTTCTGCTCCAGTTGCTCCAATCATAAATCAACTCGTTGCGATAGAGGATAATTCCAGATAAGAAATGAGAAGGCTTCTTCATCACGTTGACTGTGTACAGGCAAATGATCAAGCTTGTCATCCACAATTTGCTCAAATTGACCCTGCTTCAAATCTACGCAAGCTTCCCAAAATAATAAAGCATCAAACAAAATTGAGTAGAATATTCTTAGTATAACCCTAATAGAGTGTCAAGACTGATTCTATCTATATATTGTAAATAGAACCACAAATAATATAAATAATAAAAAGGGTAAGCAGCTGGTGGTCTTTAGTAATTATGGCATTATTGTCTAAGTCTCTAAGTATAGAAGGTCGAGCCCTGGAATAATATAATAAAACACTAGAAAATAGCCGAACACGTGCCACACGTGACTAGTATAATAAACACTGATTTTAGAGCCCTTTTACACTTGCCCCCACCCAGTTTTATTAAACGAGTACGTTTAAGTCTTCCAAAATAGGCCCAAATAACTCTAATTATAAGGAAATGCTCAAAAGAATAAAGTAATCCCTAATATTAAAACCTAAAAAGAAAATATCCCGTGACCTTCCTTAAAAGTTTACTTTTAAAGAATAGCGGACAATTGGCTATTTATTCTTAATTCTAGGCTCACATGGCTTCTCATAGCGTATATAAACCCTCTTATTCCTTTTAACCTCTTAAACTTAACATTTTTCCTATTTTCTTTATAACTTTTCGCCTACCTCTTTTATAGTGGCCTATGGCAATAATGATCCTTCCTTAAATACCCTTATTGCTATTGCTATCCTCAATTATAAAGGTCTATTGCTAAGGTAGGTAATAAAAAGATGCGCTAATAATAAATCGAGATTTTTATAATTACGGGGTATAATAATACTTGAAGATAAACACTTTTGGCCTTTTATTAAAGCTAAGTTTTGCCATCTAATATATCTTTTATCCCTTCTTTAACTTTTTATCAAGTCTTGCTCCTTTATTAATAATTATTATCGCTATTTAATATTATCATTATCGTTTGGCGCTCTCTTAAAGTAATCGAATTAGGGTAATTATATAAGCTAAGTACCACTTTATTATAATAGTCTCATGGTAATCACGCATAGGGTTTTCACACTCGCCTAAGGTAGCTAATATGTCCTTAGTTAATCTTAGGCCAAATATGGTTTCTTTTACGGTTAATTGATTTAAAAGTATAAATATAAGGTTTAAAAAGTGCCCGGGCACCTCCCTTATAGCTATAATAACTTAATAAGTTTAATAAGCTTTTATTATAAAAGCAAATAGCCAAAGTCCATAATAGCCAGCCACTAATTAAAGATATATTTCCTCTATTAAAGGAGATATCCTTAAAATTTGCATTAATAATCCTTTAAGAGTTTTACGTTTATTAAAGAAACTTTAGTGACGATAACGTTCTTAACCGTGAATAAGTCTCTCTCATATTCTCGCACGGATCCATAAAGAGGCACTCTCCCTAGCGAAAGCCAAAGGTGCATGTAATATAGGATAAGCTATTGAGATAAGTATAATATAAAAAAAAAAGAAGCTATTAAGCCCTCTATAAAAACTCTTAATATATACCAACCAGGGTAATATACCGCTATTTGAACATATAAAGCACGCCTTGCATAGCTTAAATAACCTATGAAAGGCACTTTATGGAAATAGAGGCTTAATATACTTTTAATCCCTTAACCCATAATTTGGCACTAGCTAAAAAGATCCTTATAAAACTCTTTATAATAATAAAAATAAATAATATTATAAGGATAAGCAAAGAAATATAAGGAAAATAATTAAACTGGCTGCGCTACTAGTGCTTACCGACATTTACCTATTTATATAGAGCCCTATTACCTAATACCTCATTATCCCATATATACATTTAAATTCGAGGTTCTCATTTGAGGTTATTAACCTATTTATATCCTAACCACTAATATATAAGTCAAAGTTATTAAAGGAAGGAAGGATTAAAGGAAGGAAGGAAGGATAGAAAATGGAATCTAAGAAATATAAAAGACGGTTAGCCAATTAATTCTCTAATAAGCAGTGTGCTAAGAAGCTAATGGGGAATATTAATTATTTAAGGGAAAATACTTTATTTTTTAAGCTAGAATAAATGTATTGTAAACCAATTATAAAGATTATTACCTTTTTAAGTCTTAATAAGGGGTAATTGCTAGCTATAGCTGCTTTTCCTTAAGATTTGAGATGGCGACTATTTAAAATTAAGGGGAATTCCGAGGGCTTTATTTTATTTTTAAGGGTTTTTCTTTTAAGGGCTTTCTTAAGATTTACTTCGGTGTGTCTTATAATAGGTTCCTGGTCTAATCCTAGTCTCCTATTACCTTTTTACTTTAATTTATTAAAGCAAATCTAATATTAAACCCTTTATGGAATTGTAGTTATAAGAAAGGTGTCCTAAAACCTTACTTAGGGTATAATTGAGATATCTCCTAATCCTATTTAAAAGAGGTTTAAAGACACCAATTTAAAGCGCTTATAGAGCTTTAGCTCTCCTGCTTATTTATAATTAAAGTCGGCCTCATCTTATATATTAGGGTAACGCGAGCTAATAGATTTTATATAAAAGCAAATAAAGGATATTATATCGGTGTCCTTTATAATTTTTAACTATTAAGGTAATCTTTTAATTATCGCATAAGGATAGCGCTTATAGAGCTTTTGATTCTCCCGCTATCTTAAAGAATGGCTCTTGCTTAGGGCTAAGTCGAATATTAATATAGCATTGCCTAGGCCTAAAGATAGCTAGCTAATTTGGTGTGATTTAAAATGGTCGCCGCTAATAATATTTATTAATTATCGCCCTTAGAGTCTTTATATTTAAATTTATTTGAGTTATTTAACCCTTTTAAGCTATTGCTATTATTATTATCCTATGCAATAGGGTTTATTATAATAAATCCTTCTCTTCTTTAAATAAACCTCTTTAGCCTATTTCCTGTAAATAATCCTTATAATTAAATATCATCTAGCTCTTTTAGCTTAAAATATCCTTTTATATTATTTGCTAAGGTAATTCAATAAGGTCCCCTCTATTGGTATTTGAGTTTAATATTTAAAGATATATTAATTGCCTTCTTTATATTAAGAATTAGAATAATGTTATTAACTTTAAGGCTATGTGTTTATAATTTATAAGTTTTATTAAATGCTTCCTTTCCTAATTCCCTAATTCTTCTTTTTCTTAAGGTGATTTCTTTTATGTCTTTATCTCTCAATTTTAGCTATCTTGCTTATATAATTAAAAAATTAACTTGTGTTCTTATTTTCTTTTAACCTAGCATTCTTTAAATAGGATGCTATATCTCTATTAAAAGAATTGCTTCCCTTTTATAGAGTAAAAAGAATGATATAATACCGGTTAGTCTATATATGCTAATTTGGCATGCTAATAAAATTAAATAAAATTTCTTGGTTTATTTCTATATCCCTCCTCTTATTATTTTTACTAGCGATTCTAGAATATCCTTATATTCCCTCTTAATTATTCCGTTTACTTTTAAGTTATATGCTAAAATCTATATTCTTTTAATTTTATACTTCTTAGTAAACTCCATAGCAATACCCTTATTTTTTAGACCTCCATTTATTATAAGTTTCTTAAAAATCCCATGCCTATAAATAATATCCTCCTAAATGAATTTTGCTATTAAAGCGGCGTTTGCTTTTATTAAGGCTCTTCCTTTTAGCTAGCTAAATAAATTATCTTTTATTAAAATGAAGAATTTCTTACTATTATCATTTAATATATAGACCACATTAAGACCTATTTTCTACCACATACCAGTTATTTAAGTTATATAAAGTGGCTTATTATACTTTAACCCTAATCTCATTTAATATTCTTTATAGCTTATGTAAAAGGCTCTATAATTAGCAAATATACTATTTTACTAAAATTTATTCGCGAATCTGCGATATGTCTCTTCTTTTTTATAATAACCACCCTTAATATAATATTCCGATATGACTTGGTTCCTCTTTTTAGCTCTATTCACGATTAATTTTATTAGGATATCCTTAGAGGCTCTCTTATAAAGTTGCTAATCTCTAATAATGAAATCCAAGGCTTTATTCTTAAAGATTTTAAATTATAATATAGTTATACCGCCCGGATTTTAGAGTATTATAAGGAAGGAAGCAATTATTTAAGATTTAGGTAAATAGGATCTATTTAGGTATTGCTTTTAAGTTAATATTATATTATATATTAATATATAATAAATTCTTACGTTAATTTAATTATCCAGGTCTTTTTTATTTTCTCTTTCTTCTTTATCTCCTGGGAAAATTGGTCTTTTTAATAGGCCATTTATAGTAGTATTCTTGGTTCCTAAAATGTATTTAACTTTAAAGTCTATTAATCTCATCCAAGCTATCTAGCGTGTGAGTATTACTCCCGGCAAGTCAAATGCGGCTCCATTTAGCTACGCTATTAGAATTATAGCGTTTATTTCTAGGATAAAATGCACTCCATATAAATCTCCTCTCATTTTCTTTATAGCTTTTAAGGCACCTCTGCATTCTCATTTAGTGGCATTATAATTTTATTTAGCTAAAGACTAGAGTCCGCTTTCATATCTGCTTAAATGTCTATTTTTATCTTTATTAAGCTATTAAAGTATAGCACCCCATCCTTTTAGACTAGCATCCACTATTAAAATAATCTCTCCTAAGTCCTTCCCGTACCTTATTTTTATTAAGGCTAGTGCCGATATTAGCGCATATTAAATTATAAGAAGCGCATCTTTTTAAGGTTACTCTCATTTGAAGTCTATTCCTTTTTTTATTAGAGAATATATCGGTTCTATGATTTTAGCATAGTCTTTAACCTAAATATAATAGAAAACACAAATGCCTATAAATGCTTTAGCTTTTATGACATTATCGCATTTTAACCATTTTAAAATTTTATTAATTTTGGCTATTTCTAGGTGTCTCCCTTTTAAATCGGTAATATAGCCAATAATTTTTAAGCCTGGCATGCAGAATTATAATTTGATTCTAATAGTCGCTCTAGCTCTTTTTAATCTTTTTATTATTAGGTCTAAGTTTTAAAGATATTCTAATATAAAACGTCTAATTCCTAGCGCCACTTCTTTATTATTATAAAAGAAATATAATCCTTTTACTCCGATGTTATTTATATATGGTAGCGTGATATATAGCACGTAATTAAGCAAAATCTTATAAATTACTCTATAGAATTATATAATTGAGTTGATATTACCTTAAGGGAGTCTTATTAACCTAATGAGTCCGATTAGGGTATATATAGCAATTATATCTCTATCCCTGAAATTTAATAATATTTGATTATAGCTAGAAAATAAGTCTACTAATAATGCTATTATTATTCCTATGAATTCTTCTAAGAACTAGTCTATATTTAATGGAATATTCGCATCCCTAATTATAACTCAATTCATTTTAATTGCCGCTATAATAAGTCAATAGCTCTTCTTTTCCTTCTTTGCTATTAAGAACCACTTGTTTTTATATGGACCATAATATTATTTTATTACTTCTCTATGCATTCTATCTCTTAGCATCTTAATAACTTCTTTATTAAGCGCTTTTGGCACTAGAAATGAGCTTTTTTATTATGCTTAATAAGGAATGGTCTTAATTCTAAGTGGTAATATAATATCTAAAGTAATAATTCCTATTTTTATCTAGTTAAATATAATAGCTTTCTTATAATTTATAAGTATTTATATGAGTAACCTTCTTTCTTCGTTTATAATAATTTTTCCCACTATTATCTGCTTTATCCTTTCTATTATAAGTCTACTTCCTAGTATACTAATTATAAATCTTCCTAATATTTAATCGTTAAATTCACCTATCTTAATATTTGGCTTCTCATCTTTTAATTTTTTAAGCCAATTAACCAATCCTCCTAGATTCGTTTTATTAGAATCTCCTAAGCTCACTAGTTAAACCTTATTAGCGACTTTTTTATATGCTATATTGACCTTAAATGGTCTTTGGGGGCAGCGTTGACTTAGATTACCTTCTTTTCTTTTTTTAATAATAATAATAAAATCATTTACTTTAATAATTCCATTTATTTATATTGCATATATATTAAATTTTGCGTATAATTCCCTTTTTATATTTTTCTTCTTTTCCTTCCATCTATTACGTCACTTTGACCTCGAATTATTACTTTGCTCTCTATTACTTTAAGAGCTATAATGTATTAATCTTAGGCTTTTAACCTTATTAACTTATAACCCATTTTATAAATTAGCTAAACTTTTCCCGCCATTTTTACTTCTTTAGCGCTAGCATACTTAGTTTCATCTCTAGTAATTATAATCATTCTTACCACTCCTTAAATATCTATAAAGCAGGCTTATATAATCCCTCCTCCTAGATAATAAAAGTTAAACTTCATTTTTAATAAATATAGCATTCCTAAAAGAATCTCCTTTTAATAATAAGAGATTACCTAAAAGTCGATATAATAAATAATACCTCCGGCATTAATAAGGACATTCTTAATAAAGCTTATAAATGGTTTATTCTTATTATTAATAGTCAAATAGGTTATTTGTCTTTTTGTCTCTAATATTATGAGTTTTGCTTCCTCTGCCTAGTTTCTTCCTATAATATTAACCTCTGCTCTTATATTAAGAATTGCTATAACCTTGATTTTATTATTAATTAAGACTTTTACTTTCGGTATTCTTATTATTAATGCTAGGCACCTTTAAATAATGGAACCCATTTTAATAGCATTGACTTTAAGAATAGCTACTTTCTTAAATCTTTTTAGCATTTAATTTTTAGTTTCTCCTGGATTTTATAAGATAAAATTATTCCTTCCAGTTTTTAGAATAATATATCTTTCTTAAGCCATTTTAAAGACGTTCTCTTAAATAGCATAAATATCTTATAAACGTATTTCTTTTCCCGAGAAAAGTCAATTAATAGCTTTTATTCTTGCTTTTAGACTAGTATATTAATTAAGGATTTGGTCCCTATTTTTCTTTATTCCTTGATTTAAGGCTCTTTTAGGTTTCTTAACTATTAGCTTAATAACTTTATCTTTTAATTCAATTGCAATTTCCTTTATTTTAATATCCCCTTAGGAATCTTATTATTATAATTGGCTTTTATTAATTATAATTATATTAGACTCTTCTAATTCCTTATTATTTTTAATGCTTAGGCGTTATAAAATGATATTATAGTTTTATTCTCTTATTATTCTTCCTAGATTAATCCTTAGCTTTAAGACTTTCTTAGCCACCTTTATTACATTCTTAAAATGTATAATAGGCTTCCTAGTTTTAGTAACCACACTTGATATTATTTCCACGTTTATTAAGTCTTCTTCCACTTTTAAATCTAATTCTATTAATGGCGATTATCCGGAAAGCTAAATCTTTTTAATTCCCGCTAGCCTATTTAATTAAAGAATAGAGGTTAATTATAATAACGGTATAAGTGGTTAGTAGCTTATAAAGGAGGTAGGTTATTATAAACGTGCTCCTTATATATTAAAATGTGGTGGCTTTATTAATTATCTAAATACTTAAGTATTTATATGTCTTATATCCACGTTCTTATCTAGATTTATGCCATTTATCGCTAGTTAAATAATAGCTACCTAACTCTAGTCTCTTTTTTTCCTTAGTGGTTAAGCTCTTATTTTTCTCGGACCGAGTGCAATTTTGCTAAAGTTATTAAAGTGGATTATGCCTATAATTATTATATAAAGGTATATAGGACATTTATCCCTAAACCTATGCTATTTTATTCCGAATTTCCTATTATAAAAGTTACAAGTAATATCCTGACTTTTATAGACTCTAATAATATTAATAAAAATATTATTTAAGAGGTTAATATTATTATTATATCTTAAGTCCTAATAGGAATATCTATTATATTTATTCCCATATATAAGATGTTAAGCTCTTACTTTTCTTCCAAATTCTAGATTATAATTCTCGCTATTTAATCTCTTTTCCACTCTTATATTCCTAATCTTTAAACATTTAAAATCTAACGCAAGTGCCTTTAACTTTACGTCTATATTAGCTATTTAAGAGAATATTATCGGCGGATTAATGGCTAATATTATAAGTGGTTTTAAATTATTAAGCTATTTAATCATAGATGTTATTTCTTTTTTATAGCTTGCTATTAGGTTTTTCTAAAGTTTTCAAACCTCTAAGCTATATTTAATATTTATAAAATTCTTGGCGTATTCTCTAAATTAGCTATATTTATTATAAGACTCCGGTTTATTATAATTAACCTAATACTTATTAATAATCTTTTCCCTTATGGACTTAGGCAAGCTAATAAGTAGGAATCTCCCTTAATTAGCATAACTCAAGATACCCTTTATAACTAGCTCTCTTAATATAATATGGAATTCCCTAAGAAATGCTTTAAGATTAATAAATTTGCGTTTAACCTTAATGAATTATTTAAGGAAGATAATAGACATTTTAAGTTATTTAGGGTTAGAGTTAATAAATTCTTTATGGATTATAAGAGCGAATTTAGCATATGATTTCTTATTAAGGTACTTAGATAGGCCTTTGATTTATCGTTATCTAATCTAATTAGCATATCTTAAGAGCCTCTAGATTTTATTAGCTTTTAAGATTCCATAGTTATTATATGTTTCTTTAAAATAACGTGTAAATTCTTTAATATAAGTTCCATTAAAGTATAGCATGCCTTTACTCCTTGGTGCTAGCATAGGGCTAAAATAATTGATAATATTAGGGGTAATAGCTAGAGGTGCTTTAGACTTATTATTATTCACTAGTGCTAACGTGTCCATTTTAGTAATATTATCCATTTTAAGAGTTCCTATGCTATTTCTGGCAGACATAATTATCGGTTTTATAATAAATATATTAAATAATGGTTCTAATATTAGGAGCAAGGCTATTATATCTTATATCTTTTTTATTAAATAATGATTTTTTTAAATGTGGGTATTAAGCTTATAAAGAGTCTGGTTTGATTCCCCTATTCCTTCCCCTAAAATCTCCTTATATTCTAGGAATAATACCCCTTTTTTTAATATTTAAAGATATTTCGCCGGGATATTTAAAAGGATTTCTACTAATTTAAGCCATAAGTTATAAAGTATAATATAAATTCTAATATATCTTAAAATGGTCTAATATATTAATTCCTTTATTAGACTCTAGGTTTTAAATGGTCTTAAAAGGTCTAATCCCTTATATAACTCATCTCGGTCATTAATTGCATATGGAATTATAAAGTTTTTAAAGGCGTTTTATAGCAAGAGCTTTTTCTCTAACGTTATTATAATAAGCTTAGACCTTTAAATATTCTTAGGGTCTCTAGCATAGCCCACATTTTATCTATATTATAGCATCTTATAAATATTAATAGCTTTAAAGCTTTTATTCCTATGGCTAGAAATTATGTAAATAAATTTCTTATAATAAAAGGGTGTATAGAGATAGAGCCTTTGGTTTTTCTCCTTACATAGGTCACTAATGTAAATAAAACCACAAATAATATAAATAATAAAAAGGGTAAGCAGCTAGTGGTCTTTAGTAATTATGGCATTATTATCTAAGTCTCTAAGTATAAAAGGTCGAGCCCTGGAATGATATGACAAAACACTAGAAAATAGCCGAACACGTGCTACACGTGACTAGTATAATAAACACTGATTTCAGAGCCCTTTTACAATACCTAGCTTCTCCAAATCATCGTGGGCGTTAAATGTCGCTCGTTTTTCAAGCAATAATTCCTGTGTTGGACAGTGTTGATGGCGGTTTAATTCACCCCACCTCCCCTATCTTCTTCACATACTCACAACATGATCCTACAAAAGAAATCAAAATATCACCCATTTCGAACATTGACCCCACGGGCTGGCGATGAAATTATATCCGATTGTGTCTCTACCGCAGGAAGCCCGGTTTCATCAAGTTATAGGATGCATCTTCAAATTCACAAAGTGATATAATACACTTCATCGAACAAACCCACATAAGTGTTAGCCCGGGACAATTTGGCGCGACCTGAGGAGTAACAAATCCTCAAAGCACAAATGCCATGCGTTTTCTTATCAGATTCAATTTCATACCTCAATCCTCTTGTTGACAAACCTGCCTCGATATACCCGGATCACCCTCTCGAGTGTATCATCCTATCTAGGAATTAAGCTTAAACCAAAATAAATTAATTTCTATCCTTATCCATCTTCTCAGACTCGGCGCTACCTATTTCAATCCAACCGCCCTGAAATCTAACCGCGAGACCGAAGTTAGTGCACTCTACCGCCAACGTTGCATCGGGATGCACAAGTTCAGGGGCTGCTTACTTTTCCCAACGGGGTACCTGCAGACGCCGGATAAAAATTGTTTCGTTTCAGGAACACCCAAAAATGGCTGCTTATCACTTCGCTCATTGGACTTTCTTTTTGAGGCTTGCAGATATGTTATCCAACATGCGTGTGCTCGACCCTCAAATATCCAACTTTTCACTTTGCATCTGTTCCTTATCACCCCCTATCTGACTGCAGGATTGGTTGCGGCGGGGTCGAAGATATAACTCCCCACTTCTCCCCGAACTTTTCGTCTTCACCAGCTTCCTCTCTTTTGAAAAGACATACATCCACTCCGTCTCTAGTTAGACAGTACATTCCTTTAGTCTCTAGTTAGACAATTCCATCACCATGCATTCGGCCATGGCTATTCGTTTCTTTTCGCTCCTTACAATTGCTTCATCAGTCTCAGCATCAAATGTCTGGACTGTGAATTGCGCCGCTCTCTCAGTTCAACGTACCGATCCTATCGTCAGCCCAGGCCAAATTTCTAGCCATGTTCATGCCATCGCTGGAGGCACAGCATTTGGCAAAACAATGGACGCTCATGCCGCCGTCAATGCAGCAGCTACAACTTGTGACAAGTTCACAGATCACAGCAATTATGTAGGTTCATCACTCCTCCAATTGACAATTACTAATTTCGTAGTGGTGTCCCCAACTTTACCAAATGAAAAATGGCATGTTCGAAATCGTCAAATTCACCGGCGCAAACAGCTACTACACAAACTTCACTTGCGATTATCACCCCAGCGGAAAATGTGACACGCCAAGAAATGCGCACGCCTTCCCACCTGGATTTAGAATGATTGCTGGCGATGCAGAAATGAGGTGAGCTTCCTTCAAACACTATTGTTAAATCGCTGACCTTCAGAACTATGCCAACTGGACCAAACAAAGACACCGTTCTCTTCACTAGCGGCAATCAAAAAAATGTCAACGGAATTCCTACCGTCCTGGGAGATAATTTCCAAGCTGCAGTGCGATTCCCATCGTGCTGGGATGGAGTGAATGTGGACAGTGCTGATCACAAAAGCCATGTAAGCAACCCGAGAATCCTTCGCAATCTCCTTCTAACAATGACAGGTCGCTTACCCTGACCCAAAGTTGGGAGGTGACACAACAGGAGGAATGTGCCCAAAGTCCCATCCTGTCGCGTTGATTGCTGTTGGTACCGAATTCGGTTTCGATATTAGAGGTGTTAGTGATCCAAAATCTCTCGTCTTCTCCAACGGCGACACCACAGGTTTTGGGTTTCATGGAGACTTCCTCCAAGGATGGACAAACTCTGCCGCGCTAGAGAAATCATTCTCGAACTGTTTCGACAATAACAATTGTCCATGGCGAGCATTTGGAACTCCAGACGGAAAACCATCAAACCCACAACAGAGAACACCTCAGGTCGCAGCACTTCCAGATGTTGAGATTGGATTGAATGGACCAATCTCCAAACTTCCTGGAGATAATCCCGTCTTCAAAGCCGGTGGATCGGTCCCAACGAGGACTGCTATTCAATCTCTACCGGCCTCAACCTTCACAACGAAGACTAAGACGAAAACAACCTCATCGTCCTTCGTTGCTGCTACTTGCCCGCCAGGATGCGCGCCAATTTCGAACCAACATCCACTCAATGGATAGGATTCACGCTGTACTTTTATGCTGGTCACTTCAGATGGAGATGAGGGAGCTCAATCAAAAATTCGCTTCATGCTAGAACTGCTGTATTATTATTTTGCGTTAGAAGATTTCAATAAAAAGTGTGTGATACCAAGATGGTCCCTGTCCACGGGAAAAGTAACAAAATGATATTCTGTTGGTGATTGCTTATTCATGTACCAAGTCAAGCCGAAGTATGGCTGTGGAATCAGGAACCATAACTGTGGCTGCGCAATTATGTTTCAGCAAAATAAATTGGTTCCCTCGCCCTCGCTCCCAACACTTGATGATTGCGAAAAACATGAACAACAAGGCCTTGACAAATTCGGGAGAGATTGATACGGTTATCAGGTGTCAGACCAGCGAGAAAAATGTCACAGCTCCATCTTCAATACCGATAGCTTCTAGTAGTCCCAGCCGAGCACCGATTCAATGCCATCGTCCGAGTGACAGAATCTGGATGGCCTGGGTATACTTTGCACACCTTGAAGACAACGCGGACAATGTAAAGAAAGGAAAGGCACCAAATGCCCACCATATTGAACACTGATGCTGGCAAGGCAGTTCACCTTATAGATATTCACAATGGGTACCTACTCGCCTTTGGCACAAAACTTGGAATGACTCGTCGCCGCAGAACATCGAAGCATAGCATCATCTCGAGCGGGAGAAATACAATTCTCGAATGAACAAACCAACACAGGTAAAAGCAGCCCAGATAATATGCGACGTACCACGAACTAGAGTTCGAGTGTAGGTATAGCACAAAAGTAAAAAGCACTTTCTTCCGAGTATTTCGCATTCGAATTTCGAACCTTCGAAAGCCGTTATACAAGCCTTTGGAACCCGAATATGCACCACCATGACAGTCTTTACTTGCGCTCTTCTTATCGTGTATTGTGGTATGCAATGATTACCTCAATTGACGACAGCAGAAATACAAGCGCAATTCCTACTGCAGACGAAGAGCCTTGCGGACGTGGATAATTGAAAGATGTTGCTCTGCTCCACTGTGTATCAGCCCGGTTCTGGCTTAATTAAACACCATTACCCTTTCCACCAAGCAGCTACAAGAATAGTCGGCGACGGTATAGACAGACAGCCACCAGTAATCCACCTCTAGCATCTGCGACCTGATTCTTGAACGTGAAACTCCTGCAATGGATGTGCTAGAGGTTTGCATCCCTCCATCAATACCGCCTCGTGTCCGGTTCCATATGTCTATTTTTTCTTCGCATCTGATTTCGCAGACGGATATCTGGGGGAGATGTTTCGTAGAATTCGATTCTTGGTACCCTCAAAGGTAATGCATCGTGAGGAAGAAAGGAACTGTTGAGTTGTGGTTCAGATAGGGTCGTGCGCTAAAATTCTCCTCAATTTCGCCAAAGCCATTTGCTAAAACTCCTCTCAAACCATCTGCCATCTTGGACAGAGATATGCTTCAGAGTCCGCTGCTATCTGGGATAGAGATAATCTAGTGCGCCTTTCTTGTTGTTCAAAATCATCGATTCAATAGCACACCTGCTAGAATGATTGCGAGAACCTGGTCTCTTCACCCTGCCATTCAAGCTCCAGCACCCGACTCCAAGTTGGATAAGCTGATATAATGGACTTTCGGGTCCTACAATCAATTAGCAAGTGCTTTACCGTTCTCGATGTCGCTTTCTAGGCATAAAAACCTCTGTCCAGAGACTCAGCAGATGTTGTGGACACCGCGGGAGTCCCTGAAGATTACCATGCAATTGAACTTGATCTGATCATAATTTCTGTTTCACCAGATGTAGGTCTATTCGAACCCTACTGCAGAAAATAATTCGTTGGTCTTTGAAGTGATTCACCTCTCAAGCATTCAAGACCTTGGCTGTCCGAGGCACCTCTTTGCGATTCGATCGTCTCTTTCACAACGCCACTGAAACAGCCGCAAGCAATCACACAACTTCGTCCTTCAAACTTTTGGACTACAAATTCTCTCTACCTTCCCCAGATTTCATGGTCTAAAGTCATTACACGAGATCAACAAATAATAACTCGAAACTACATCAGCTAACCTTGTCTAAATCCAAAGAGCACACCCTATTGAGTCTTCCTTTTCCAGGTTCGACGCAAATAAGAGCTCGAACAAGCCAAAAATCAGGCGACAATCCAACCCATTCAAAGGTGAGTTCCAGCCACAAGTAGCGTCTGTGTCGTTTTCTTTCATGCAGTCGGAGAAGATGGCATCGTATGCTCCCTCGCTTTCATTCTCAGACATGTAGCAATATACTTCTACTTACTTCATGCAGGGCATATTAAGCCTCAAGTTGAGCGACATCATCGAAGAATAAAGAACTATTTGGACACACGTTGTTCGTTACGCAAACTTTCAAATATGAGCAACACTTTGCCCATAGTCCTCGGAAGTTTGATTATCGTCATTTTCTTGATCGGCGTTGCGTCACTTGTCAACCTCTCAATCAAAAAAGAAACGAGGTCATCAACTGGCGCCCCAGTTTAGTACCATCAGAATGTGGAATCCCATAAGTATCTGAAAGTTCGCAATGGAATCTTTCTGGGAAATCAACGGCATGGCACACGGCAGACATTCATTTGAACCTATAATGATGGTTGCGTTTGATAGGAAATTTCCATGATATGAAGCAGCGACTCTACCAGCTACATTCGTTTTCCCACTTCAACGGATGGGTCGAAGACAAGTGGAATGTGAAAAGAAGGTCGGAAGAAGGGTACCAGATAATTACTTAAGCAAATGGAGTGAATGTGATAGAGATAATGGATGTATTAGAGACTTACGATGTGTGTGGAATGGACCATCGGTTGGGAGAGCTTGACCGAAAGACACCAAACTTGACAGCCAGATCTGAAGATATACAGGTTGCTGTATGCGAACCAGAGGAGTTTAACCTTATCACCATTGTTTCCGTGCAGCTCCCAGTGGCGAATGGTCTATACTTGCAGGTAGCTTAACTCAGATAGCCCACAAGTTGCTAGCAACCCCCCTCTTCGCCCCTGAAACTTGCCTCGCCTTTTCTAGAGGCATGTCCTGGGCAAAAGTCAATTCATCTATGGTTTCCCTGAGCGAGCAACAAGAGGGCCCGTTGAATTGCAAACAATCTTCAGCCCGCTGAAGATCTCCATACTGTTCCAGTTTTCTTGTAGGCTGAAAACACTTAATGCACACTTTCCTCGTACACTTGGACTTCCAAGGTCCAAATTTCCAGCATCTTCTGATGCTCTTTGCAAAATGGGTCCCCGCATGAATGCAAAGGATCAAGTATCACATATGTCGCGAGGTTTATGCGATGTCGAGCTGGGTAATTGCGCTTGCTCACGTACTTCACGTCAAGGGCAAGCTTATAATGAAGTAGAATTATTCAATTATTTCATTCCTTGACGGCTAGTCATTTGTGAAGAGACAGTCTATGAACTATCCCATGCCATAAACCCAGATTATGAAGCAACGCCTCCAAATGTGTATGTCCCAACTCCAAATCAAATTCTTCCACCCACGCTTGATCCATAAACCCATAATGCATATCCACTTAGAGTCATCGACCAACCTGCTTTTCCGTTTGGTGAAAATCTGCCCTAAACCACTATCGAAACCCTCATGCAGCTACAACTCTCGCAGCTCCTCCAATGCCCCACTTGAACTTCCTCAGACTACCGGTGCTGCTCCTTACTGCTTCTCGACCACATGAACCTCCATCAACAAGCCCTGTGCTATTAAATCCAGCCAAAGCTTCTTGTCTACCAACTTCCCTTCCGATGACATACCCCGCACCAAAGCCCACCACGCTAACAAGAACCACCACACCAGCAGACATGACCCAAGTAAGAAGTGTAGGAGATATTAAGGCTTCTTCTGAATCGACAGCTTGAGTTCTCTTCTTCTTCAACGCCCTTGTCTTCTCTCCACTTTTTGTACTCACTGCTTTCCGCTTACCCTTCTCAATAGCCTCCTGACTTGATATTGAGGGACTGCTCTTTGCTCGAATAGAAGGTGATAGTGGACGGGATGTATTGGCTGCAGCAGGTGTTGGTCCCATCAATTCTGATTCCGGAACAAATCTTAGTCCCATAGGCTCAATACTTGTATTTCCTGCAGGTTGATTTCTCTTTGGAAGACCTCGAGCAGCGGCAGCACCAATAGATAGAAGGGTAGTCAAGGAAGCTCGAAGCGCAGCGTCATGATCAGCTTGATTATTATATGCCGAACTTTGGCACGATGCCATTCGGGAGGGAGGATATGATTGTCTGGATTCTGCATGGGGAGGAAAATAGGAGCCCGAATTCGGAGCGCCGTGTCGTTGAGAGCAAGGAGGATGTGAAAACGCATTTGGCTGAGGTGTAAAAGCTGGTCCGTCATCATTTCGTCGTCCCAGAGCCGTCGCATTTTCATCATCATCATCAGAATCAGATCCAGATCCTGCCTCATATTCCACCTGTGAAATTCTTGTAGCTGGAACAATATGCTCGTTCGAACTTGTCATGACTTGATCTTCATCGCTCTCGCTCTCATCATATTCCTCTTGACTACTCGTACTGGTTTGTCTTGCTTGTAGGCTGATATGAGATGGAATTCCTGCTGGCACTCTCCTCCGCCTCCGTGTATTGGGACCGTGTTGGACGCGCAGACCGGTTGTCACAATCTCGTCGCCGATCGAAGAAAGGGATGATGAGGAAGGTTGTGAAGATATCTCGACCCAGGATTCTATGAGGTCAGTAAGGTTGGAGGTAGTGAGCAAGGGAGGCATACCATCATTGCGCAACCGCGGCGGAACTCCCGTAGATTGGGACATAGATTCTGTATTCCTCAGTGACCTTGCTTGAGGTATGTATTCATTGTTCTGTCGAGGTGGAAGCTCGTTGCGTGGTGGGGGCATTGCGGATGGGTGGGGTTGACTTGAAGTTGATATGAGGTTCAAGGGCGGTGAAGTCTTGCTGCGAGGTGTCGCAGATAATATTGAATAGCTATCAGACTGAGTAAAGGGAACTTGAAATATTTGGAGACTTCGCAGATACTTGTGAATGATATCCGCCAAGTCAAGGCAGACCGCTTCTTTGTTGGGGGCTTTGTTGTCGAGTTCAAGTACGTAGCCGCAATCAAGGAATTGTGATGCGTACTTCGGCTGCAACGTGGATTGGCTGAGGGGTAATAAAGCCAAGTCGTAGTCGAAGTATCAGATGAGAATGCTTGAAATGGCTCGAGAAGTGGGATGTGAAGAGCATAAAGTTGGGAGGGATGTATTGAGATGGTCAGATAGAGAGAAAGCGAGTATGTGGTGTAAGGTAAATTGTTGAATTAAATGCAGCGGATGACTTGCTCCTGGTCTCACCTCAGAGACTCGTGCCCTGTAGTTGTGGTGCCCTCCCCGTTCTCGGTGTGGTGTCTTCGTAGCTGAGCCCAATTGAGGGGGTAATTCATCAACATCAGCGGCTAAGCTGATAGCCACGATAAGCCTGAAGCCTGAAACGGCGAACGGACCTGTGATGGAATGACGATCATAACCAAGCTTTCTCGTTATTTTGGTTTCTTCTTCCATGTTTACTTTGACAAGCATGAAAAAGCCTTCGGGGACAAGCAAATATAGACACGAAAGTAAATACTATACTCAAGCTACATTTATATCCAGCAACGCAAATGCTATTCTGCTTAACGCGATACCCACCATCATTTGTGCCTTCCCATTTTCAGGGTCCTGCAGTCGTGTCCTGACTCTAGAGGTGGAAGAGGTCATGCTGCTAGGGCTTTGAAGCAGTCGAGTGATACCGATTCAGAGGCAATTTCGATCAGCGGCTGATAGTGATTGGCTTCAGCATGCTGATGACCTCCATTCCATTCATTCCAAGCTACATACCAGAGTCATGGTTAAGTTATCACGTGTTGGCGTCACGAGACAAATATACCTTGCAAGGAGATACAAGTTTGACATATCAATCAAACCCACGGGAGACGCTCAGTACATTCTTGATTTCCACTTCTGTATGAACACTTAGGCACCTACGCTGAAATATTTGGGGTTATATTAGTGTATATCCCGAAGATTATCTGCAGTCCACACACTTGTGGAATTCGTCTAAAGGATTTCTTTCAGCCCACCCAGTTCATTAAATCACGTTCTTCCGCCCTCCGCTTCCATTCATACCAGGAGTTGAAGTCTCTTTCGCCACCTCAGCTGTGCGACTTCCTGTTGGTCTCACAGTCATCGATCCCTTCTTTTCCTTATCTCCGTCCAAAACTGTAGTCATGCTCTCCTCAATCCGCACAAGTTTTGGCTGCATCCCATACCAATTATTGCAGCCCCAGCTTTTCCACTCTGGTGCAACAGAGACGAGTTCCCGGGGCACCTGGAAGTAGGGTTTGTAATCGTCGTATATAGTAGCTGAAAGCGGGCAACTACTCCAGTATTTTGCCACGACACGGTTGCTACATTGGAAGTTGTAGGCGCTAAGTGGGACATTCAAGTCGTTGAAATCCTCCCAATTTACAGTTCTTTGATCATCCGAGTATCGGAAGTTCCCTTTCTGAAGAGTACTAAGAGCTGTTGGGTCGAGACTTAGCGTGATAGACGTCAGGATAGGACCACAATACTGGGAAATTGTGTTGGCGCGCTGTCCGGCATGTCCAGGATATATCGTGTATTTCCACTGTGAAGTTCAGTCGTTATATACGGGAATTTTAAGTACATAGATGACTCCTTGGAAAAGGCTTGATCCACGAACCTCTGCAGTTGCCGTTTCTATAACGACGTATACACTTGGCGACGTAAACGTCAAGTTTCCAAAGTCTATCGTCTTCAACCCCTCCTCCTCAGTAGGCGTTTTGGCAACGAGAGTCGAATTACACAGGCTTCTAGAGGCGTTATGGACTGGCCAATAATAAATGGTCTGTCTTTCTCCAGCATTCAGTGTACAGCTGCCCTGTGGGCAGACACGCACCGGTTCTGAACAGGGCGGAGTCCTTCGATCATTCAACCTTAGATTGTCCCAATCTGGAGAGTGTTCATTTCCAGCATGTAAATACACAGAACTGACGGAATTCCAGGTTGACCACAGTCTGTTACAGTCTGTACCTGAATCTTTCACAGAGCAAGTCGGCAAAATGGCCGTGCGGACTACAGGCAATGGTGTAATAGTGGACTCACGTTCTCCAGAGTAGGTGGTAACGTAAACATCGAAAACAGTCGAGTTTCTTGGACGAATTGCGCGGGGAACACCATCGCAAAGTGTAGTGAGTGGGATGCTCTCAGTATTTTCCCAAAGAGTGAAGCTGGAAAGCATTTCAGTCATACCAGTGACCGTAGTAACATTGGGAAAATATGGGTGGTCATGATCATCAGCTGATTCTTGTGCTGAGCGATAATCATTCCATGATAACCAGCAACGGCCTGCTTCGCTGTCGTCTACTAATGACGGGGCGGATGTGACGGTGCTAGGAACATCGGTTTTTGTTGTGGATGTTGGATCTAATATCGACGTCGTGGTCTGAGCAGACCACGATCCTTATATTGTTATTAGCACATTACGGATTACACTTTGAAGTGAGGTTATTCACCTGCAGCGGCAAGCAATGTATATAAAACGCCGGCGAGTACCACGTGCAGATTAGCATGATGCATGTTAAAAAGTAGTATTGAGTGGAGATGGAAGATGAACTGGGGAAGGAAGTGAGCCAAAGGATGTACCACATTAGTTGTATCAAAGATGATTCTGTACCTGGGAAGCTTTCTCCTTTTCTCGTCCTACAAAGTCTCACATGGCTATTAGCCTATGCACACCGTCTTCAGGGAACTAAAGTGCTGGCCGCGTAATATCATGAGACTTTCCGCACAGAGAAGAAGTCAGCAATTCATGAGAAAGGTGCCTGGTCAAAAATGTCACTCGTGCACCGGTGATTCCTATCTTCGACATGCCAGGAGTAACGTAGTAAAAGCCTTTCTTCCACGTCAGGGTAACTTTGTGTTCACCATTATGGCTACGTACATTTAGGCTCTGTTTGCCGAGATCACAAAAGTTCCCTGTGTTTGATAATCTCTAATTGTGCAACGTCGTATTGCAGGAGCAGTACCCGATTGCTTATCTCGTATTCATTCCAAGAACAGCGAGTAGCTCGTTGCGATTCCTGAATTGCGAGGCCGTGGCCAAGTAGTACGGTACTTTCAATGGATATATAACACACAGAGCAGATAGAGCGAGAGAAAGGGGCATCACATGATCAAGTCACTCAAGTTCTTGCGAAATTATCAAGGGATGGCAACAGCATCTGAGAAAGAGAACGTTCAAATGTAAAGAGACTGTATATTTTCAAATATTGAGGTGCTAACATGGAGGAGATGATTATATGACCTAAATTCCTTACACCCCATATGTTCATGAAAATGTTTACGCCTGAGGATGCTGTAATGCTCATCTCAATTGATACTAACCCACCTCGATCTACAACCCTTCTCTTCTCACAACCACCCATCTTATTTCACTCAACACGTTTCGATTGCCTGAGTGCACAAATAGCTGAACACGGTCCAATATGGTGGTGGTCTCGCACTCGCCTCCAGATCTATCTACCACGTTCATATGCGCATCTGGTTGTCAAAGATATTTCTCTACCCTGTAACCAAGGAACAGGAGTAGTGGGGAAAGGGGAGATCTGAGGTTCTGAGAACGGGGAGGAGTTAAGAGAATTTGAGAAAGAGTTGACTTTTTTGAATTTCAGGATTCGATGGGCTGAGGAGGATTGGACATTGGGAAATCTGTGCGAATCTATTGATTGCGAAGGGTTGCTGTTGGAACTGATTGGACTTTGAAATAGGGTTCCAACCACCTTTAAAGATTTTATTG
Organism: Filosporella fistucella; assembly: GCA_030077755.1. Classification (NCBI taxonomy): domain Eukaryota; kingdom Fungi; phylum Ascomycota; class Leotiomycetes; order Helotiales; genus Filosporella; species Filosporella fistucella. The sequence goes on from JAQJZZ010000007.1 coordinate 61,805, forward strand.
CATTCTATGCTAAGTAGTAAAGTTTCTGTGTCCAGACGTTTGCTTTCCTTTCACAGTATTATACTATGCCTTAACGTAATTTGTTTTGCTTGGTTCAAAGTCTATGCTGTCTCTTCATCATGTTGGTGTCGATTTGGCCTCCTCCACCAATTTCTTCTCTTGGAGCCTAAATTATCCAAGGAAATTCTGCTCACCGCCTTATTATATGCGTCATCATGGACTAAAGCACCATCTGGTCCAGTCTTCAACTTTGTCCCTCTCCCTGACAGCAGACGCCATACCACAGATTCCTTAAATGTAGCTCTTTCTCTCTTGAATTCTTTCCAGAATGATTTGCCAAACATCCACAATATCAAAACCCCGACGATCGGTAGACTGACTACCCAAAAGATCCTGACATGTTAATTGAAATGTGGTATATAAATCGCTAGTGTTACGTACCAGAACTTGGAGTTCCCAGCTGCGAAATTGCCACCCATCGAACTGAACATGGTCAACATCAAATTCCTGTCAGTTAAAATAAAACTCACAAAATTGCAGCCGCGAGGCTGACTGGAACGAATATAGTAGCCATTCTGAGATCGTTCGTCAGATACAAGTCAGACTATCACAGTTTGGGCAGTATTACTGGGTCAATTTTCCAACACTATTTCATAGAACCATCAGTAACTCCTCATAAACAATACATTCTTGTCACAAACCTCATTGCTTGGAAATTGGAAGCCTGGGACTCTCGAGCTTGCACAGTCTGCAAGTAGCTTTCCGTAGTCCGGACAATGACCTGATTGATGTAATCTGCTGTATCATCAAGATCCCTCCATTCATGTAGATCGTCCATCTCTTGACGATATAGTGCTGATACAATTCGGTCTAACTCGTTGGTCAATGATTCGGAGATTGGTTTCAATCTTTCATAAGAAAACGGTAGGGTTGATCTGTGGTCGTCTTCAAACATCTTGCGTATCTCCTGATCAGTAAGTGCCAGTCGCTCTGCAACTTTTAAGTTGTGCCTCATATTATAGCGTAACAGTTCCAAGTTTTCACGTTGCTCCCAAAGCCTGGTGAATCGCCTTCCCTCCCATTGCGAGTTCCAAGCCTTCTTATCCAAGTTCGCATAATCCAAATTAGACATTTCTTCTTCAAGTGGTAGTCCTGCTGTTGATGATACCGCTAGCTGGTAAGCCTCTAAGAAGGCGACCTGGAAGGTAGCTACTGTACGAGCCAACACCAAACGCCGTACACCAAAACTGACGGTTAGAGCATCTTGCGTAGGAATCCCTTGAGGAGTGTGAAGGATGTCGTGAAACATAGATACACCTTCTGGATTGCGAATAGTTTGGATATTCAAGGGGCTTTTAGATACTCCAGGAGCTGGTTCATCTCTGAATTTTCTTCTCTGAGAGAGTGGCGGAAAGTATGACTCCAGAGTCGATCTCCTTTGCCTCAACTTATATCCCACACGAGGAAAGGAACTTAGTCGAGGCAGTAGTTCAATAGAAGCCTCATTTGAGTACACGTCTGGGTAAGTGAACATACTATTTATTTCTTCTTGAGTGTAAATGCTCCCCCTTAAGGCCTCAGGTAAGGTTTCGCTGGCTCGAATGTCTAAGCCCAGTCGGTTCAAAGGTGGATCTACAAGTATTAAAGCTATACAATTTTTAACATGTGACTCCTCATCAATCGATGATACTTGCCTATTTGTAATGGTATATTCTCGTCCCGATCAGGGGCCCAGAAGGTTACTAGCTGCTGGCTACTGTATACTGATGAGGCTCGTTCTCGCTGTTCGATTTCTCTGTGTTTGTCCCTTTGCTTTCTGTCTTGACTTGCTTTGGAGCCATCGTCATCAAAAGTTTTGAGATTGAAGGCAATATTTCGATATGACCTGCACGCAATCCGGTGGGTGAGGCCTGCATATAATGAACGTTTTGTGGTGCAAGTAGGGTTGGGAGGAGACGTTTGATTCACTTACCCTTGTTGATTTTGTTAAGGAATGTAATGCCATGCTGTTGTTCATAATTGAGGATGAAGTGTCGACGCAAGTTCTGACCCAGTGGTACCCGCGACCTTCCATCACTATGCTGGGTAGGTGGAGCCCAGTGCTGAGCAAAAACTTCAACAGGCACATCACACTGCTCCGAGAGAACACTGAGCCAAGAACTTCCCAAGTCTTCCAGCACTATTAGCAGCGGTCCATGTCGCCTCCCTGAAAGAGTGTTCTCCAGAAAACTCTGAAGTTCTTCGGGTTTCTCGAATTTGTTCAGCTGCGGCAGTTCTCCAGTTTCATCTGTCACATTGAAATTGAAAATAGCTGCCCTGCCCTCTAAGCGTTGCGCAAGACTTTGAGACTCTATCGAGATTTTGAACGCCTCATCTAAGCTGGTGATGGGCTTCCAAGCTGTTCTATCAATCCAGGATGATTGGTCCTCCTGCATTTCCATTTGCTGCGGCAGCTCTCTTTCTGCCTTAGCTGATGCCGTTGTAGTTTTGTAAGCCTGATACAGAATTCGATTGAAAGACAATAGATTAATTTCCCCTCGAGTTCTTTCCTGATCTCTTCTTGACGAAGATAAGCCGATTTCAAATAGCTTTCGAGGTGTGAGGAGGTTTTGTAGAAGCAAACAAGGACATTTGAGCAGCATATGAAGGTTGCGGGGTCTCCTCAAGGCTGAACACCTGCAAAAGCAGTGCAGCACGCCACGCCATTTTCGGGGCTGGTGAATGTGACACGTGGTGTGATTCTGCATATTCTGCCCAATCGATATGCATCTGCTTATTGATTGATGCAAAGCGAATGAGCACTGCATATGAGTCGCAGCTACCTTCAGCATTCCTTCAGAAAGTGGTTGCATAAAAAGCCCTGCGAGTCGCCCGTGGGCACAGCTTCTTGAAACTGGGTCTTGTTACGAAATGAGTTCGTTTGCAAATCAAGCAAGGCATTCAAAAGCAGTTCAAGGCAAAGCTAGGCGGATCAATGACTGTGTGATACTGTTAGTAGAACATAGGCTGCTGCCGTACAATAGGTGACTAAACTAACCCACAATAGCGTTATGGGCGCTCAGTCGATGGATAAAAGAGAAGTAAGTGTAGTTGAATTCATCTTATCATTCATGACTGATGGCAACCATCATTAGTTGATTGAGTGTTGTATTCATGGATCTGAATATCATGGTGTGCAGCTTCTTGGCTATCAAACTGTCGAAGTCTTCAATGCTATATATGGTGAGAGAGTGGTTAAATACGTACAAATCCCAAATTTCCTAGCTCCCGATCGATGTTTTGATGGAAATGATTACGGCGCGGTACGCAATGCTAGTGTCCTGAAGGACATGTTTGGATTTCAGGTACAATCGTATGTTGCCACATCACTTTCACAATTCGGTGCTGACCGAGACCAAGATCAAAACAGGGGCAGCCGATTCATGACAAATTGGCTGGAGTAATGTTTGCTCACATCTCGAGGCCCGTCATTGTTGTTTTTGAAGATATCATTCGGAATATTGAAATGATGCTAGACATAACTGGGAGAGAAAAGAATCGCAATCGCCTCAAGCTCGCACTTAGTTACACAAATGAAATTTTGAGAGACGGAGACGATACGCAACTCAAGGATTGTTGGCTCCAAAGAGTTGGCAAAGAAGGTTGGGCTGCTGACCCAGTCACTTTTCGGCGTGGGGACAATCATGAAGTGATGAAATTGCTGGAGAGTGTTGATTTCATGGGCACAGTAAACTTTAACCTTCTTGATGAGTTTATTGGAGGCGAAATGAAGTTGAGCAAAACGGCGGCAGGCCGGGCCGTCACTTCTGGCTTTGTGGATACAATCGACCATCTGAGTAGAGACATTCGACAGATGGAAGAACAGAAAACACACCTCAGAGATAATTTCGCTAATCGGTCTCAACGCCGTGCCGAGAAGCAAAGGATTACCGTAGAGATCAATCGCTTGAAGGAAAGTCGTAGAAACCTAAATGAAGAGCTGAAGGATTGGGTCACGAAATAGGGTCACATATTAAATTTTCAACAGCCATCTATCTTCTTGTCTTCAATTACCTCTCCTGCCGCCATAAACTTAAATTAGTGCTCAATAAGGCGAAATCCAGGTTACTGTACTGAAAGCAATAGTGTTTGACGCACAGAGAATTCACAGTGGCTATTGCTACAGATCGCGGGACTATTGAATCTATGCAAAAAATCGGCTGTGATGACTACTAGTTCCCCATGCCATTTAGTATCCGCCGAGGATTCTCCTTCTACAGTGCTTGCACAACGAAAGTAGATTTGCTAGGGCACATACAGAAGAATGAATATGATTACCACGTGTAGACCATTACGTCTGTGAAATTAATCATCAATAGTAAACTAAAAAGCAATCTCAACGTTTTCCAGAAGTACATGTACTGTTATCTTCTCTCATAGCTCCTATTTCAACAGACGCCTCTCCCATTATTGCACATCTTGCGAATGGGTTGCGCCGGCGGAGGCGGAGGGGCTGGGCACTTGTTATACCACACCCAAGCTCTGTTTGTGGCAGGATCGGCATAGATGTAACTGTAATCATCAGCAGAGTCCTACGCCATACTGAAAGATAAATTACTCAGCTCTTCCAAGACCACCTAGGTTAGCAAACTTGATTGTCGCTCCAGGAACCCCTCCGTAGCCGAAGCTGTACGACGTCAAACCTCTATATGTCCAATTGATAGTAGTGGGCGCTCCTGCATTAGTCCAGGTTGTTACCCAGCCGGTATTTCTGGCATCATCAGCTATATCTCGCCGATCAGTCCATAATAATTCTTACCTGTCAACCCACAAGAGATCTGCCCGTCCATTTCCATCAATCTTGGTGGATATTAGTACACTTCATTACAATCAGAATCAAAATACCCACATCTGCAAACCTGATATCCGTCTGGCCATTACCAACACCTGAAACAATAAGACCAATTGGATTCCAGGTTCCAGCCACTGGACCAGTATTGAGCCATCCGTGGACCTCGCCGTTGCTGTTTCAAGTCAAAACAGGCCAAACAGATCTTGCAAACAATACTCACCTTCCCACACATGCGATATCTGCCTTCCCATCACCGTTCAAATCCGCGAATATGATCTTGCTTGGAGCAGGACACGCCCCCCCTCTGAACACGTTTCCCTTATTTTCCCAAAGAAAGCTGTCGCCTACTCTTCCATGGTTCTTCCACATTCCAACAGCTCCAGTCACAGGATCCACCACAAGATAATCACACCTCCTGTCGTTGTCGAGATCGGCAAGGTGGATGTTCGGACGTGCTGCTCCTACACCCGTAGCAATGATTCCACGGAAGTTCCAGTTGGGAGGAGAGTGAATATTCTCATACAGGTAAATCTTTCCTTGCGTGTCCATCCAGATATAATCATCTGATCCGCTGCCCGTCATATCACAATAGAAATCGCCATCACTCGCACCAGCTGCCGAATCTGTCTGAATAGGGATTGGTCCGAATTCAATTCTGGGACTCTTCGAACACTGGTTATTCGGTCCGGGAATGAAGTCGACATCTGGTATATTGGTGACTCGAGGAGGGGTTATCCATGAAGCGACAGAGTCAAGGGCAGAGTGAAAGCTGTCTCCCATCTTGAGATAGCCTGTGTCCGTAGGGTGGGTCCCATCAGCAATATCTGACAAGCTAAATTGCGAAAACATATCGTACAACATCAGTTTTTGGCCCGGCCGAGCAGCCACCATGGATGCTAAATTCGCATTATATATCCTGACATTTGCCATCGTATTCGGATTTCCATTTGGCAGAAGTGTAGTGACAATGATTGTGACATTTGTAATCGCCCCGAAGATGTTGTCTATCATCTGACCTAGACGATTGTGTGCATTTGCGACGTCGAAATTTTGTGCGCAATCATTCGTACCAAGATGGAACAAAACCACATTAGGATAGTACCCTAGAGCAGGGTTGATAATGGATGCAACTTGGTCGACTCTATATCCTGGATATCCTTCATTTGCACCGTTGCTCATAGATCCAGAATATTGAGTTCCCACGAAGTGTACAGAATTTCCATTTGCTATAAGTCGCTTCTTGAGTTGCGCTCGATAACCATTGCCTTCAGCAGATCCCCACCCCCAATTAATTGATGCACCAACAGGCAATATCCGAAGTGCAGATCCGGTGATGATTGAAGTTTTGGGTTTCGGTAGGAATGGAAAAGACGCATTCATAGGAATTAGGGGCGAGGCTTCTGTTCTTGTAAGTAATTATCACCTGCGGTCCTAAAGAACTGACCGCATATCGCTATTATAACAAATACGAAGCCGCAAAGCTGTAAATGAGAAGAAAACATCATAACAAGAACTTTTAGATAGGATCGAAGAACATCAGCGGCGAGGCAATTCTTCATAGAGACATCGACTCGCTATTCGGAGATTTTATGCCACTAAGCACGATTAAGAAGTGAAACAACAGCAGAAGAGATTGACTGTTTGAGATATGATGAGTACAACTCTATACGACAAGATATTGCTATTGGTGGTTCTCATGTAAAGAAGAAACCTGAAAAAGTTTCTCCCTCTTTCAATCAAAGTATAGGTCAAGCCAACTTGCACTGTGAGACATAGTCACAAGCAGAACGGGCAGCCCAGGTGGAGAATTTGATTCGTTGGTATAATACATACCGAGACGAACCTCTCCAGAGGCACAATGGAATGGACGCTGTGATCGGATATGAGTGTCAAGAAGGTATACACATTCCTGTCAAATTATGCACCGGATGGAGTCGATTCTTTGTCAGCTGATTTGAAAAGGAACAATTGGTGGTGACGAGAACAATGAAATATGTGCAAGCAGTACAGAGCTGGGATATTTGATAATGCTCAGGTGTGGCTCCTGAAATGATCAAAGATGCCCAGAGAGCAGGAAAAAGTGTGTTTTCGAGTCTATGACCTATTCAGCCCAGTATTGCTAGCAACATGGCTAAGATCGAGTTATCAACCGGCCAAAGCAGCCTTAATGGTAGCTTTCAAATCCTCCCTGGGAAGTCCCAATTCCTTGTTCGCGAGATCACCCTCTTTCGGGGATTTACCTTCACCATCACGGAATATATATAGCTTTAAGTAATCCCCAAATGCCGAGTAATCGCCCTTTGCCAATTTCTCATCAGCGAGTTCAAGTGTTCCGTCCAAACTCTTGTGCTCCACCGTCCACTTCGTGCCTGATACTTCCTCCACCAATGACAAAATATCATTTTGTGTAGTGATAAAGGAGGCAACATCAATGTATTTGTTGGCTGTGGATTGTGGATTCTTTAAAACGCCTGCGATTGCAAGACCAATTGTGTATAGATTCGTACCAGTGAAAGGCTCGTTACCGGAATCGTAGATTGTGGCAGTCTTCGTAGCAGGCACGAACCCAAGGGAACCAACTTTGAGGCCCTGCAAAGGTCAGTGGGGGTCGAATCGGCTGAATTGGAGCTTACCCAGTCAAAGAACAAGTTGGTTGAAATACCAGTCCAAGAGAAATTGGGATTGTCAGCTGCAGCCTTCTTCAACTGGTCTTGCAGAGCAAGCTTAGCTCCTAGAATTTTGGCGACTCCACCAGAGACCTTTGTGGTATTGAGACCAAATTCGCTAGGTATAAACCTCTGCACGCCTGCCTTGACAGCTGCGTCTACAATCGTTGGTTGATTGCCCAGAGCAGCTGTGGCAATGGTAGAGACAACTGCATCCTGACCAGTCAGAGCTTCTCCCACGGAACTGGCAGAGCTATAGTCGACTTTGTGGACAGTAACTGCAGGGGGGAAGGTAGATTTCGATTCGGGTCGAGTAAGGACGGAAACAGTGAAGCCAGAGTCAATTAGAGCCTTAACAACTTCTGGGCCAAGATTTCCACTTCCCTAGAGGTTGTCAATTGTATACTTTGAGGTGGCAGATGGTGGGGCCTACTCCAACAACGGCGACCTTCTTGATTGTAGACATAGCGATAGTGGTGTGTATGTGTTTGTATCGGTTCTATATACGGCCCTCCTTTGATTGATGAAGCAGCAGAAGACTATATCATTCCAAATGCCTGGCATCATCGGGGAGGGGCATAGCGACATCGAGACTGCATGCAATGAAGCTGCTGTGGCCCCACAAGGATAATTCGCAATTCCACACGTCGATGGTGATCGGGGAGGACGACATGTTGGGGTGTGGTGGCGCAGAATAGATGTGCGATAATGCAATTGGACTTTCGGTAGAATGAGGGGTAAAGGAGTCGAAGAATCTGTTTCGTGCTGATAAATCGTTTCCTGTGGGATGTGAAGGCGAGGTGAGTTGAGATGTTGTGATGATGTGAGTGAGAAGTGGGAAATGTGGATGTAACCGAAGTTGGAAATTCAGCGGCTCCCACCCTCTACAGCGCTTCTTACAACCCAAGGTAAAGCCATTCGTTTCTCTCACTCTGTCAACACAAACGCAGCCCCATATTTTGCCAGTGCAGCTACATGACATAACAATGTCAGATGGAATGGTTTCATGGATTTTGAGATATCCTTTTTGCTAGGTTTCGTGCGCTTGCACTGGCGCTATGCTAATGGTCAAGGTTCAGCCTCAGCACAACGCTGCTCTCATTGAACAATTGAACGTGTCATATTCAAGGGTGTAGTTAGGCTTTTCAATTCATGTGTGTATCATTTTCTGCTATGGGAGCCCGCCTTTTCTGTATTGGAGCCATGTGTCCATACGTTGCTTCCGTTGCTATTTGTATTGATATTGCCCCAAGGCGAAGTCCTCAGGGGACAGTTTCATCAGAATTTACAGTACTCGAAGACAACATTTCCCTAACGATATCTTCCAAAAGCTCGAGTTCTGCTAGAATCTTTAGTTCATTCGCGTCTTTCCTCCTCACTACCGGTTCGTCTTTGTGCTCCCATCTATCTAGGATCAATTTTTCCAACAACCCATCCCCACCAGTGGGTGCACTAATTCCCGCACCAGCCAGATTTTAAGCGAGATGTAAATAGCCTCGATTTTAAAAGTAAACAAACTCAATTCAACCACCATTATGGCAGTCAAAACAAGGTCCAATCGCTACCAAACTCCCCCTACTGAATTCTATAACCCTGGTACACGTACTTCTCGAAAGAGAGTGCGATTCTATGACGCATGGGACCATAGATCCCCCTCAAAGTCGCTGCGCGCCCTTAAACGCGATTTTGGACTTACTCATCCAAATGGGCAGCGATGGCTCGACCAGAGAGCTATTTATGGCTCTCCTGCATACAAGAGGACGCGTAGGCTGTCTGAGAAGCTTGGTAGACGTTCTGAAGTCTCAGCAGAGGTGTGTAAAATGCTTGTGGATCCAGCGCAGAACCCGGTACGCGACCAGCTATATGAGGTACAAATTGAACATCACAACCTACCTATTAAGAAGCGCGCTTTACAAGCCAGACTTAAAGCAACCACCAGGAAGGGCAGGAGGTATAAGAAAGCATATGTGAGGAAGGTGTTTCGCCGTCAGAACTTTGCAGAACGCATTCATTACGGCGCAGCCCACCGGGGCAAGAATATACACGATTTCTGGGCGTGGGTCTTCTTCACAGATGAAGCACACTTAGATCCTTCTTCTATGTGTGTAGGAGAGATACTACGAGAGGAGGGGCACCGGTATGACACTGAAAATATCGAGCAACGGCCTGCTTTAACCGGGGCGAAGCTACATGTGGCCGGGTGGTGTACTTGGTGGGAGAAGGCAGAGTACTTAGTCTTTTATAATGATAAACAACCTCATGTGGAGACTCCTCCCTATCCACGCAAGCCACGCCACCGTAAGAAGGAGACTCAAGAGCAATATGACACGCGTTTAAAGGAGTGGGAAGCAGGGAAGCCTCACAAGGTCGAAGTGAAGCCACAGGGCAATGGTATGACGCAATTATATTACTGTGAGAAGATCCTGCCTACTTATATTGAAGCTATTCACAAAGCACGATAATAGCCCGGCTAGGATCTTAAACCGTGGCTATTTTAAGAGGATGGCGACCCTAGCCATGGCAAGAAGAAGTATGGCTTGGCTTCAAAGCTTAGAGACGAGAATTGGATCCCTTGCTTAAAGCATCCACCGTAGAGCCCTAATTTAAACCCTATGGAGGCAGTATGGAACATATTAAAGCAAAGAGTGCGTCGTAGAAGGTGGGATGATTTGGAGGGATATAAACAAGTAGTGCAAGAGGAATGGAGCAAGATTACAATGGCAGAGATCCGTGCACGCATTATAGACATGCCTAGGAGATGTCAATTGCTTACTGAAACAGGTGGAAAGCGCATTAAATCAGCGTTGTGGTAATGAATTGTAGTAATTGTAGCATTAATAGCCATTTTCTTGACTTTTTTGGTGTTCTCGGCTGGTGCGGGAATTAGTGCACCCACTGGTGTCCCCAAAAACACGGCAACACCTCCGCAGTGGTGTTTTACAACAACTCCAGAAACATCAAGGCTGGTCAGCTTATGCATGAAAGACCTTGATATCATCACCACTTCTTGGTACTTGTACATTATCGATCACGGAGACCTTGTCTTGGCCACAACCCGAATTCGCCACTTTCATCTCATCACACCTTTGAATCTGCCGAATTATATACCCTTTAAAAGCGACTATTCGAGGGCAGACGCGCGCCTCCACTCAATATCTTGCCCGAGTCCTAGCTGTTACTTATCAAAATCTGATTTGAAGGAAAATCTCCGGAACCACACGAGCAATTGGGTTTTCCCGTAGACCAAGGTAATGCATGATATCATCACATAGACTGCTGCTAACCTACTTCAAACCTCACTTGACGTTGAAATTATTCCCCATTGTTACTATTTTACAAAAGAAATCAATAAAGACCGCTCCCAAGCCTCATGGAGGTCGACCACCGAACAGCCGCCATCGTGGAATTCGTTGAACAAATCCACACGTCCTGGTTCGCAAATGAGCTTCCAGACTCGGAAGCAGAATTATACTTCCAGCCAGTCTATCACTTCAAATTCCATTATCTTGGCGGAATACTTCTCGAAGCAAGGGCAGTTGTCTGTTATCTCATTCGACCGTACTCTTATTGCCACCATCGATGGATATGGAAACTTGAGAACCAAAATACCAACTCTGATCACGTTCCGAATCAACCATGACCGTCGCAGCGAGACTATGCGTCACTACTTCAGGCCCTATAGATTCCTTTCGTATCCGTCGCAAGAATCGGAACCAGCTCTTCATCAGTATTACTTCAACCCCAAAGTTGATACTGTCCAATTCTCATCAGCCGACTTCCTGTATCTGCATTACCATCGAGTCTTTACACCACAAGACAAATATTGGGGTTATATGGGAGAGAATCTGTCAAGAGTATCGTTGGTAGAGTTTGGGGCAGGACCGGATCGCAAACTTTCTCAAGAGGGTCTCAACGTACAGGGCAACTTTGATTATACACATACCAGCTTCATTCACTGGCCAGCATTCCTGAACTTGGAAGAGCTCACTATCTGCCTCGGTCGCCGTGGGTTGAGACACCAAAGAGCTGTTGACAATCTCCTCCAGGATATACGAAGCAAGTTTCTTCCATTACTCAAACCTATGGTGGACATGGCATTACATCCAAGGTACCACGATTCAACTTCCGATTCCGTGACGGTCATAGACTGGTGTCCAGACCGGCTATCACAGAAGTGATCGAGACGGCGGAGCAATAAAAAAACGGGTACACGAGCAAAATTGATGGATAGTAGCTCAGCCCCTGTACATTTGTGAAACATGTGGTAGAAAAGGGGAACACAAAAAAAAGGATTAAAGTGTGGCATGAACTAGGCGATGTACGGGGGTTGGGTTTTCTCTGAATGATAGGTGTCTAACTCCAAAATACGCCAATGAAAACTTCATGACGAAATAAGATCCAGTGACGCCAAATAACATAAAAATCGTGAGCCACGGATTCGCAACTTTTCCCCAACGCCAAACTCTAAATGCACCCCAAACGCCACGCTAAATGCTAAAAGTACCAACCCAGCCTAACACAAACTTAAGCCCAAAACCCCACACCATCTCCAATTCCACCTTGCTGCCACCTCCACTTCATCCACACTCAAAATCCCCACCCCCAAGTCCTCCAACTGCCGCCATATTCTCATTCTCCTGCCCACCGGCCATGTAGGTACATCCCAGTATCTACTCACTAACCCCAAATCTCTAGCTTGTTGAATTTGCGCTTTTACGATCGCAATCTGTGCTTTGTTGAGTCCGTTCAGGCCGATAGCCGCGATGCCCGGGAACAACTCCCGGAGAGAGGTCGATGCATAGTAGGAATTTGAGACATTGTATTGGCTTCTTGTGAGCGAGGTGAGAGGAGCATCAAAGAAGACGTCTCTGTATGTCTCGTTTGCGAACGTGGAGTTTATGACAGAGGGGAATGGCGTATTCCCTGTTCCTACGTGGATTATTGGGCCAGGAACGATTGCAGAGCCGTTCCAGTATGTCAACCACCCTTTCTCGCGAAGTGGTTGCAGTTGTATTTGTACTGCTCCCAATGTCGTAGCGCCGTCGGTTTTCAGATCGGTCATCAAGATGATGGGTGCTGAAGTATCAGTGTCCCAAACACCAGAGATAGAGAAATCGGAGGTGAGGTTATTTGCCTCGTTTTGGTTTGTGAGAATGGCAACGAGAGGGTCGAGATAGAGTGATCTGAAGGTGCGATCTGGACGAAGATGACGGCGGCTATGGCCAACAATGAGATCGTTGTTGATGAGATGCACATCAGCTTCTATTCCTGTCACTCCTAAAGATAGGGCTTGGAAGAGAGGTACTGGACGCCAATAATCGTTGTGTGAGTGGATTTGTTTAGGGTAGATGCCTCGACTGAAATCCGGGAGCCAGAATGGCGGCGAGGGAGTAGTGCCTGGCTCTGTCCAAGAGGATACTATCTTCGAGAGGCCAGTATTGGGGGCTTTGGGAGGTGACAGACGACGTGCGAGGTCTAGAAGCAGAGAGTGGTAAACTCTGGTCTCAGTTAGCAAACCCAATTGGAGTAGAGAAGAAGATTTTCATACAGTATGGCAATTGTGGCCAAGCCAACTATTCCTGTGAGAAGATACAGACCATGCCTAACAAGCTTCGGCCAAGGAGATTCATCAGAATCAGATCGACGCCTAAATGATCTTCGCAATAGGGAAGCACAACTCCTCAGATTATTCCTTTTAGTCGAGTTTCTGTCGTGTCTTTGGCCGGCTAGTGGTATGCGAAGCTTTGAGAAGTATTGTTGTATTCGTCGACTTTTTGTATGTAAAGGTCGAGGAAGTCCTGCCTCTAACTCGACAATAGTGACTTGGACCGAGGGTTCATCCTTATCTGAGATAACCTGCCCCATAGCTACCGTTTTGATCTCCCACTTATCCGGCCGTTAAGCATAAATGTTGACTCGGAATTGGTGGGGTAAGAAACAAACTGATGAACAAAACAGCATGCGACTTCAACATGCAGATATTCTTAATGGGAAAATAACACCATAAGTCCAGCACACATATTTCCCACCAACCTGGCGAAACACAAGTACTTATCCTTCTTACCCCATTTTCCCATACCGCTGACATTCATCCTCACATACTTTTTGTGGCCAGGTCCACTGTCGCGATTCTGTGGCGTCAAAGAGGCGCTTCTCCGAGTCTGGAATGGGATCTTTATCCGAGCCCGGAGAAGGTGCAATGGTTGTGTCTCAGTGACAGTCGCACCAGACCGGGCCATTACGGATTTTTGGCAGGTGGATAGAGTTGACATCCATTCGTAATTCTGGCTGGAAGAATTTGGGAAAATTCAATAAACATGGCAGCAGCGTGAGACATGATTTGTTGGAGGGTGGGAGGTGGTAGTACATTGTTTCGAAGAGTGTTGGTGATTTTCATCAGGGTCGTGGGTATCTTCCTCTAGCGAGGGGTAACATCTGTTTGGCAGCCGACATGGCGCATGAGGAAGTTGGGCTGGGTGTGGGAGTCCTTGTCAGCTTCAGGTCCAGGCTTCTAGAAGTCCCAGTCCCACCCCATTTCCATGACAGTGCAGCTGCAAGAGCACGCGAGCATGTGGCAAGAAATCGTGATTATCGTGAACAGTTGCTTATCATGGAGTTGATTTGAATCCGGAAACTTGAAGAAGAAACAATTCCGGTTTGGCCGCAAGTTTATTCCTGTTGAGATGTTTCCAACTCCGTTACGAGTTGCCATAGGTTTTGATGTTTTGCGACGGCAGCTGCATCGCAATTGAACGTGCGACAACAATGTTTGAAGCTTGGCATGAGTTGAATAGCGAGGGAATTTCAAGCAAACATACCTGGTATGTAAACAGAGATTGACACTGATATGTCCCAATTGGAACAGAAAGTTCTCTTGAAGCACTAAGCTTGCATTCTCTTGGTGGACAGTGTTAAATTTTCGTTTGTTACGCTCCTTGCTGCACTTCTACTTGAATTGCACCTCATCGAGACATATCGGTACGAATGGAAATGAGATACTTGGAATACCTGAGGCACTTTGGCAGGTGAGATCCCATTCCTAGTTCTCACAGTGTCCCATGAGGGTTCGAGTGGGCTGGGAGCCAGCTTCCACAACGCTTTATTAGAATCGGTACTTCCTGCGCTGTATCAAAAGAGGCTGAGTGTGGATGACACAGGGCAAACGAGGCCGACCTTCCTGGTTGACGAAATGTAGCTCCTTTCTAGTCAGTGTTCCTTCTGTTGTCCCTTCTGCTGTGAAAAAGGCCATTCATCAGGTCAGTGGAGTCAACATCCTCCGTTCATGTCCTAGAATTTTCAGCAATGGATTGTACAGAACACAGCACCTCGTGGTCACAACTAGGGACAAATGCGCACTGCGAAAAGCTCCTTTGATCAGGAATTGGAAGAGTAAAGGGAGTTTTTGGGAGTCTTTCTGGGGGCTACAGAATTCTCTGTCGAAAATTGGAGAGGGAAGGAAATCGACCTAAGCCATTCTAGTAGGCTGTGGCTGAAAGTAACCCATTGAATTTCTCTTTCTTGAACGACATGCATTGCAGCATTATTCATGCTACAAAAAGATCAGCGTAGGTGATTTGTCGAGTGCGCATTTATTCAAGTAGAGTAGTAACATGCCTCTTCGAATCGTAGCGGGTTGAATGCCGCTGCTTGAATACTCGTAGCTCTTCCCAAGCCGTTTCGTGCATTATTATGCCTCCCATTGCTTGCCTTCCATTGCTTGCCTCCCATTGCCTGCCTCGTCCAGAGGAATCGTAAGAAAGAGACATATTATCAGACTCAGACAGCAGCAAGATACTGACAAACAGCTAACATCACCAAGTCCAGCTTTTGCGGGCTGGAAAACTATCCCCAGGCTTCCTACCGGCAGTCGTGCTTCCACACTCAACGAAATTGAGCATAGCCATCTGCAATGGCGAAGGGACTCGAATGAGTTGCCATGTATTGGCCAAATTTAGGAATGCCTCGCTGAAAACAGCATTGGGTCTAACAATTCGTCCCTTTGTATCCAGTCCGGGCAGGAGAAGACTCGATCAAACTACCAGGAATACGCCGAAGGAAGAGATTTGAGACAGGAAGGATCGTACTGGCCGAAATCGTGCCCCTCAAAGGGCATTGATTGCTTCCATCAGCTGAAATCGTTTCATCGCGATCCTTTACCCGGCTCCTCGGGCTTAAGGCTGAGGCGAAAATATTGGAGGTCGTGGAGCTTCACGAAATTTTTGCCTCATCATCTCAGCTGTCAACATTCGATCGGTACACAGATAGAGTACCGAAAGATTACCTATTCCTCACAGAATACCTACGAAAAGTTTTGCAAAGTTTCGCAGCGAGAGCTACTGCTTTTGAGTATTGCAACATCTTCTCCTTTCTATCATCGACAACTGAATGTTGCCATCCTTTACTATGGCATGGCATGTCCTGAAACTCAAAAGAAATTGGCTGTGGCTTGCCTCTCTATTTTAAAATTGATGCTGGTAGCATTGGACGAAAGCGAAGTTGTCCCATGAAATGCCGTCTCCCCAGCCACAAAAAATTGCGTTTGATATACGAGCTAAACTGTGTTCAGAATAGAGGCACAGCAAACAGCACGTTTGCTACGTCATATTGGAGCTTGGTGTGGCGCAGATGGAGATGCTAGGCTGAGGGTTGGCTTAGTAGGGATTAATGGGGACTTGGGACCTGCATTTAATGAAGACCTGCTGCCGTTTGCTTAGGGAGTCTCCTTTTATTGAAATAATACATCTTATTCACCTTTCCCACTTTTCCATTCAATCTCTCTCAAAAACAATTCCAACAAACTTGACTCTCAAACCTCACCACATCTACAAATCGTCCTCCAGCAAACAAATATCCTCTACTCTTTAAAAAAATCCTTCACACCACAATCATGCGTTTCTCCTTCACAGCAGCCATTGCCATCTTGGCATACACCTCTTCCTCAAACGCTCAACTTGACAGTATTGTCAACGACCTCACCTCCAATGCCGCAGGTGCCCTCTCTACCGCAACATCAGTTGTAGGAGGTGCTCTATCAACCGCAAATTCAGCAGCTGCTGGAGCATTATCTACTGCCACCTCAGTTGTAGGAGGAGCCCTCTCAACCGGTACTTCCGATATTGCCGGTGCTCTATCCACAGCCAAGTCTTTTGCATCAGGAGCCTTCGCATCTGGCACTTCCATCGCAGCTGGGGCAATCAGTTCTGCCCTCTCTGAAGCCTCAGCCGGTATCTCCAGCATCGAATCCATTGCCAGTACCGCAACTGGAGCAGAAAAGTCAAGACTACAAAGCCAAGCTAGCAGTTTGAGCGTTGCTGCCAACTCTGCAGCTAGCTCTGCCAGAGCTGCATTGAGTTCGGCAACGGATAGTTTGGCAAGTCGTCTGAGCTCGGCCACTGGCACTGGCACATCTTCAAGTACAGCTGGTGTCCCAAAAATGACTGCTGCCCCTATGTTTGGAGCTGCTGCTTTCGGTGCCGCTGCTCTGTACTTGGTCTAAGTTGGATAGGATGGATCGAAAGGATAGGACTTGCGATGGAGTTTGGGATTTGGGTTGTACATTATTGGAGGCGCAAAAGCCAATGCACATAACATGACAGGACGTCCCAGTTGAGATTTCCAATGAAAAGCGATCGATTCTGCATAACAGAAAACAATTGTTCGTGGGTTGTCTGGGTTTGGTGCTTAACAATTCTGTGATTGAAGATGTCTTCGAAATTATGAACTGTTTACGGATACACATATTCATCAATGCATTCAGGTGACTACCAGGTAAAAAAAAGGCTCAATGTCGTGACTTGAGCAAGGATTGCATCCTTCTCTCGGTGAAGCCGAGGTCCACACTTGGCGTTTCCTCTGAACTTTCCTGAGTAACGAAACTCAAAAATGCGCAGCTTCCCTTTCCATCCCCTCAAAGTACATTTTTTGCTTCTCTCTAACATTAACATTACTAGATCTTGACTTCTTCCCTCCGATTTCAAACTCGCCCAAACCAAATCCGCAACGATGCCCCTCCAAACTACCATCCCAGTCTCTCTTCTCTCCGCCCTCCACATCTACATATTCACACTCGAATCCTTCCTCTGGACCTCTCCTCGCGGTCGCAAAGCTTTCGGCACCACGCCTGCCTTCGCCGAATCTACCAAAGTCCTCGCTCTGAATCAAGGGTTGTATAATGGCTTCCTGGCTGCGGGGTTGATATGGGGAGTCTTGCACCCGGTTGCTGAGGTTGGGAAACAGATTCAGGGTTTCTTTGCAGGATGTGTAGTTGTTGCTGGTGTGGTTGGGGGATTGACGGCGAACAAGAGGATTTTCTTGGTACAAGGTGTGCCTGGATTGATAACTTTGGCGGCTGTTTGGTGGTTGTAGGTTGAATCTTAGGCTGGAGGACATCGTCGAGGGAATCGGCAATCGGCCTAAAGAACAGGATTGGTCATACCTAGAGCGTTACTGAGAGTGATCATACCTATACCTACATAAAATACCAGGTAGAATTCGCGTGGGCGGAGCCATTGTCCAATTTTCACCTAGGTGACGAGTTCAAACATACCGACATATTTCGTTCACTCTCACGGAAGCAGCTTCTAAGTACCACATAGTACGCCTACTTAGCATCTCGAATTTATTAGTAAAGAGATATATCCAAGCAGTCAAAAGTATTGTGTAATACCCATTCTTTGTGTGCTACATCACCCCTCGATAGGATGTTACCAAAATACAACGGCCCCAAAAACATCAATTCCAAAAGAATGGAACGAAACGAAACGAAACGAAACTGTCTAGTTGACTCAACCAACTGAAAGAAATTGATCGCAAACCCTCCAAAGCTGTTCCTATTAAAGCCCAAAAAGAAAATTGGAAAAAAAAAGCTCTGTAGTGTTCTTGAGTAGGGTTTCTAGGAGAAGATGGGCTGCAGAACTGGCTAGTGCTGTTTCTTGCTAGCTGGGGGGCAATACGTACATCCATCCGAGTCACTCCTCAGCCACCAGGCCAAATGGTCGTGCGTCCACTGATACCAGCTTGGGACCCTGATTATTAGCCTGTTGCCTATTTGAGTATACATACTACAAGACAGGATCTCCATCAAAAAATTAGGAGTTGCAATGTCAATTTATTTTCTGCAGGAATGTATGTGCAAGTGCAACAAAGTATGTACATCAGAATATTCTTTCCTCATTCCACCTATTCACTCATTCAATATCCAATTGTCACATCTCCCACCTCATATCCATACTCATACTTCCACCCTCTATTTTACAGAGAGAGTATAGGCAGAAGTCTTGAAGACAGCATTGGAACCAGAGAATGGCTCAGTTCCACCCTGCAAGCTGGTAATAACAGAGCTGGAAGACACGCCTTGGCTATTGACCAAGTAGGTGAAAAACAGCTTTAAGTCAGCAGAGAAAGAGGCAATGTTGCTTGGAGCCACGAATGAGAAAACAGTGGTATCTCCGTTGGGTCCCTTGAACAATTTCCATGTAGTACCTGCAATCGTGGGGGAAGCAAGTGGTGTTGTGCCGGTGGAAGAGATTGGTGCTGCTCCACCATATGATCCAAGCCAAATCATGATCTCGTACTTGTTGGCAGCTCCAACAGAGGGAGCGAGCCAGAGATCGTAGGATACGTCTGCAACGAGAGAAGTTCCAGTGTAACTGAATGGATTAGCATGAGGTCTGCAAGGACAGAGTATGGTGAACTTACGTCCACTTCCATGTTGATGGAATAGAGGAAACGGCAGAGATAGCCTTGTTAACATTCTCAAGGGCAACGTTGGAGTACGACTTGACTTGTCCAGCTCCACCAGCCCAGCTCCAGGAAGTCGACCAGACGAACGAGTTGCTGCTGCTGACACTGGTGAAAGTGGTACATTGCGATCCAGATGAGGCGGTTCCAGCGCCCCAGTTGTTGTGATAGACAGTGTATCCAGCGGTGGCGACGGTTCCCCAGTTACCACACATGGTTGTGGCACGCTTCTCGAGGTCTTTGGTAGGAGTAGGTGATGCCAGAGCGGTGATGGCCAGCGCGGCTGACACGAGAGTTGAAGTGAACTTCATGATGAAAGTAATTGAACGGAAAAACGTCTATACAGAAATTGGAAGAAGAAAAGCAAAGTCTGAAGCAGCAGCTGCAGAAAGCAAATAACGGGAAGAGAGCAACTTATAACTTTTTCGTCTTGTTCGAATTGCCCTTCCCTTCGGTTTCGGTCATGCTGGACATTTGAAAGCCGGTCATCCATGCAGAACATCCCACCAGTGTAGACGCAGATCTCAATCCGATCTGTGATTCTTCCGTCTCCATATATACACTCTGGAAGCAATACCCAAAGAAGCAAAGCTTTCAACTAGACTTCAAGCTTTGGCACGTTTGCCCCCTTTCAGACTACCCGGGTGGAGTGCCGAGATTTGAGAAGGGACGATTGCGGGGCAACGTCGAAAATAAATTAAGGTTATTCGGGGCTGCTGCTTGTTTTCCACCAATTAGTGGGGCGGTTTCGAAACAGTGGTACGTATTTGGGATGGGCAATCCGGCTCTGAGAACATTGGACCTTTTCGTGACTTGAGAGATGGATACTCTGGGGCTCAGATCTATACGGTAGAGTGATGTCTCAAAATTTGTGTCGAATGCGGATTGTCAGTTGCACTTTAATATAGTGATATTCGGTAGCTACCTTTGGCGAGAACTATCAACAATGATGTCGTGTCGCAAGATTATCTCGACTGCGGATCCCGCAAGACCGTATTACGGCTCTAGAGATTACAGTACGGGAGAATGAAATAGAAACAGGCTTGTCTTCTGGTATCACTGAACCATTCTTTGCTGCCCAATTTCAGGGGCCCAGAAAGATGAAAACAAAGAGCTGAGGTAAACAATACAAGTCATGGACTCTCGAGACCTTGTTAGATACTTTGCCGCAAACACTCGGCGAAGAAACAGGACTTGAAAGTCAAGAACGGAGATAGATTGGGTCACATACACACGAACTTGAAAACGATTCTAATTTCGAGAATCTTATTCAGTGTCTTCGTCATCAACCTTCACCTACCACTAGACAATATCAAAAATCGCGATATAATCTTTCCTCGAGATCCTGCGATTCTTGCCCTAGTCTTAGAATGGCATTCATTCCCAAGACTCCCTGCTCGGTGATGTATTGGTCTATGTACCTCGCTGGAACCCATTCAAAGTACTCGTTCTTCACTTGTACTTTGAATCCAGCAGATTGATTCTCTTTCAAAATGCTCGCCTCGGATGATGGCCAGGACTCGGTGATTTCTGCCTCGTCGTTTTCCTCGACCGTGAGATACTCCGAATCAAAACCCGAACTAGTGATTTTATTGGTTTCGAACAGAGCGACGACTTTGCAAGCAGGGTTGAGGCTTTTTGCCAGAACCGCAGTTGTCATACTCCCAATTTTGTTGCAGACATCTCCATTCGGGATGACTTTGTCGCCTCCAAAGAGAAAGAAGTTGGCTTTACTGGCAACACTCGCGACATTAGCATCAGCCACAATTACAACATTCAGCCTCGCTAGAATATCTGGCTTGTGGTTGAAATTTCCAAGTAGCGAGTTAACGAGTGATGCTCCTTCAAAATTGGGTCGAGATTCAAGAACAGACAACGTAACGTTCAGCCCTCGGGATGTCAATGCCGGTATCAATTTCACTAAACTTTGGATGACTGTTCCCGAAGAAGATAATGTTAGAATTTGCGTAAGAGGGAAAAACTTTCCCTCGTCGGTCTCTTCCAAATTTAGAGCCACATATTGCGTGAGATTCTCGGCGATTGGTTCCAAGGTTTGCCTTCCAGCTGCGATTCTCGTCCAAATGGCCCTCTCTACAACCTCCTTCAAGTTCGACAATGGAATCTTGGAAATTCCTCCACATTCCTCAACGTTTTCTCTCACACTATCCAACGTCTTGAATATCACCGCCTCAATCGCTGCTCCCATGCTTGGCCTGCCATTTTTTGCCAGATGCCAAGCAATCCCTCTCAGCTCCCTCCAATACTCTTCGGATGTCATTAAATGAGATAGACGGTTCCCTCCAATAGCGTCTTCCAAGATCCTCAGAGCTTTCAGAGCCAAGCCTTGCGCTCCGCTGTGGTGGTCGTCTCTCAGTAGTGCGAGATCTTTCTCCAACTCGGCATTAACCAATACTCTCCGCATGCCAACTTCAAGCTGCGGAACATGGTCGAGTGTGGATAATTCTTCGGGCTGAACAAACTTGTATTCTGTATGCTCCCAATCAAATTCTATTGATCTAGCATGGTCCTTCAACTGCCATGCGAATGGATGAATCGTCCATTCCGTCTGTAGCTTTTCATCCACGAGACTAAATGGCTTGCCACGGCGTAATAAAGTGATATCATCATCTGATAGCTTCGTTTCCTCTAATATCTCCCTCTTTGCCGCAGCTGCTGGACTCGAATCTGTTGGGTCTATAGATCCAGAGCAGACTGCCCATTTACCTCTGTATCACGTGTCAGCATGAATATTTAAGCACCATTAAACCTTGGGCATAGAGTTCGAAAAATGTATTTTCCCACGCCTATATCATGCTCGACTTACTTATAGGTTGACACATCTTGACTTCGCTTGAACAGTGCAAAGGTCAGGCCCTGTGGGGATTGAGGTGATGTGCATATGAATGACGAAACAACGGAACGTTGTCGTAAATTTGATGCCATATTATGGTGGAACAGGCGCACTTGGTGATCTCTCAGTAGTTTTGTGAATGCCCCTCGAGGACATTTCATAAGAAAAGGATTCATTAAATAGCCCAAGAAGATGTCGTGATGGTATGAGATCAGCTTTCCCCAACACCTCCTGATGTTCACCATCGAAGCTTGACGTGACCCCATTGGCCCGCTTCATAAGGTACCCATTTCCATTTGGTGACAGTATCACGTGAAGCGCCACTGCCTTGCCTTCCGAAACCTCAGATCGCGTCGCGTCCTTCTCAAGATTGCCATTCTTCTTCTTGCCATCCTGCAGATGCCGTTCTGAGACTTGCTATCTCTCTATAACCGTCTTATCACAAAGTACCATGTCTTCCTATTCCCCGCTGTCATCGTTTCCTCTCAGTCTAGAAATAATCCGAAGCTCAATATGTTTGTTGAAACTACCGATTGACCCGATTTACTTCCCTTAGAGTCTCGCACCATGGATATACTCTCACATAACGCACTGCCAAGGTGCAACATCCTTTTTCTCTGACAAAATCTCATCGGAATCCAACAGTAGTTCTCGCGGACTCGTCCCGAAACATCGCATTGACCACTCATGTATTCAAAAGTTGAGTTCAGGCCCCTCAAAGTCGCAATCAAGTCTACAACAAGGATTGGGGCTCGATCGCGGATGTAAGAGAAATGCAGGATGAAAGCTTGTATCCTCTTACTTGACTTATACTCCCCCTCCATCAGCTTTCTGGGCTAAACCACTTCATCCTTTCTAGCCAACATGGCGAAAGAAAAAGCCCAAGAGTTGTACCTCTGTGATGGATGCACTGAGCACATTCAGACTAACAGAGCTCGGATTCAATGCCACAAATGCCCAGGTTATCATTTGTGTGCCAATTGCTATGTCATAAAGCAGTTTGACCGGCCACATTCTGATTCTCACCCCACCATGATCCTTAAGCAGTCAGGAATCGTTGTACCAATACCTCCTGGATTTTCTCCAAGACCTCCTGCTTTGCCACCTCGTGCCAACATGGCAACCAGCTCAAAACAATCTTCGAGAATGACCGAGATCCCTACGGCAAATTGGGGTACGCTGTGGAATATTATGAAAGCACCTTTGGAAAAGAAGGACAAAAAAGGTCGGAAAGCAAGCGTAGACACTTCAGTCAAAGGAGAGGAGTTGAGGGAGGTGCCAAGTAAATCATCCTCGACCATGAATGGCGCACTCGAACGGACTCCAGACTCGTCCCCTCTTTCGCAACATCCAAGCATCGGCTTCCCACCTTCACCTCCAAAATCGGTACGCCGAGGAGTCGAACGTATGGAAAGTCTTGGACCATCCTATCCTCAACCTACAGCATGGGAACCATTGTTTGAAGACAATATGACTCCTACTCCGATATTTGTGGCTCTGATGAGCAGCATCTTCAGCAAGCTCGACCCTGAACATACGGGTTACTTGAGTCCGGAGATATACTCAGAATTCTTGGAGACTCAAGGATATCATTTGGCAGCAAACACATGTGGGTACCCTGATGAGAGACAAATCATACACTGACATCAAGTAGGGAAACATTCATTGGAGATTGAAGATGGCGAGCATTCGAAAGACGTCGCGGATCTTGAGCTTGGCCTATACTTCTCTGACCTAGATATATCCCATGTACTTCGCGTGCGACCTAGAAATTACACTTCAGAGGACACCGAGGATGAGCCTGCCTCAGCGGTAGAGATTCGAATACGCCAGTCAATGAGTTTCAACGCAAATATGCCAATGCTGTCGAGGCAAGGATTCATCGATGTCAATTCAATCGAGTATCTCAAGGATCCTTCAAAGGGTTATGAACATCTAGCTAGAGCTGTGTGCGAATATGGAGTATGGACTGAACTCGGAGAAATGCCCCGAGCTGTTCTGCCAGACAAGTCAACTCCGAAGAATTCGCGGATGGGCCAGGAAGATACGGAAGTGGACGAGTCCAAAACGAAACTTACGGGCGCGAACGCGACTACTACGCTGGGTGGCATGAATCTGAAAGGTGGGGAGGCAAAGATCAATGCGATCACAGGAGGAGAAGAGTTCGAATACTCAAGTTCACCAGAAGAAAGCGAAACTCCGCCAGTGCTGGGCGACCTTCGTCGGAATGGAGGAGAGGCGAAAGTTGATGCAATTATCAAGGATGTGGAGTTCGATGAGACTTGTACCCCAAGAGTTGGCACTCCCTCGCCAATGCAATCACCACTGCAGAAAAAGGTCGTCGATGAAAGGGTACTTGTTATAGACACCCAGGTCGAGAATGAGGCCGCGTTATTTGAGAGTGACAGCGAGGACGAGGGTAAAGGACGCAAACCTGAGGATGAACGAATTACTGTCGAGGACAAAGATCTCAGGCCGGAAACCCTCAAAATTGGTGGGGTTGATTTGACCAAGCCGAAATCCGAGGATCTATACTCATCAGAGTCGTAAATATAGCATTTTTTATCGCTCGAACTGCCAAGATGGGTGTCCAAAAAATGGTACTATGCAATCACATAGACAGCACAAGTGTGTCGTTGCGGCTATAAATGCTTAACAGCTATTTTGCTTTCATTTCGTGTTTGTTATTCGAGCCAAAAATAGTGTCTGCCTGACGCCTCACATTGGACGTTTATGACTGGGTACAGTTGCCTGGTTCTGCGAGTTGTCGGCCACCCATAACGTCGCATCCAATGATCTGCACAGCTGCCTGGAAACATTTGGTATAGAATGATCGGGACAGAGATGCCTATGGTGATCGACATGTGTATTTAACGGAGGTTCACGAAGTCGGAAACCTGTCGTTCTGAAGATTCAAATGAACATATTTCCTTGGCATCTCATTGTCCCTACTGCATCTCCTAATTATTTCATGATGTCTGAACCATCGTCGCCACTGGATGAACGCGACAACGATGATTTATTCCTCGAGGAATACGTTGAGCTTGATGAGTATGAGGATAATGAGGATGGTGAAGAATTGGATCGAGCAGCCTCACGCAAGACGGCTGTGGACTACGAAACTGAATTGCTCAAGGATAACTGGACGCCTATTCATATAGCTGCATCCAGATACAGACTTCAATCCCTTCAGGCACTGTTAGAATCCAATGACTACGATGTCAATGCCGTCACGAACGAAGAGAATAAGACAGCACTTCACTACGCCGTCGAGTATTCGGAGGACAATGATAAGAAGACCGATACCATTCAACTTCTGATTGCAAATGGTGCCGATTTGAACGCACATGATTGCGTTGGAGCAACACCACTACATTACGCCGCCAAGTTCAATTGCCTGGACACTGTCAAGGCTTTGATTGATAATGGAGCGGATGTCAATGTGGGTAATACAGAACCTGAGAGACAGCTCAAATATGTCAAAAGTGGATGTACATGCGGAGATCAGCATGCACTGCAAGAGACATGCGCACATTTGACGGGAGAAACATATCAGTCTAGAGTTTCTTCCAAGCGTGAGACGTACAGAGCGGATGTAACTCCACTCCATGAAGCTGCTAAAGCGGGACATTTTGAGATGGTGAGACTTCTCATCCAATTCGGGGCAGATATAATTGCTTTCGATTTTGACGACGGGACACCACTCCACAGTGGCATTCTCGGAAGTAGCGTAGAAATTTGCAAAATGTTACTTGAACATGAAGGAGGTACTACAGCTTTGACGATAAAACAGCGACAGGGATTTCTTCCCATTCACAATGCCGGCATTTCGAGTCCAGATGTCTTGAAACTCCTTCTCAAATACTGTCAGGAGGCAGACGTAACTGTCGATCAAGAGGATTCGTGGGCCCATGGTACGACAGCACTCAACGAAGCTTGCGAACGGCGAAATGGAACGGAGGAAAATGTCAGAATATTATTGGAAGCTGGAGCAAATCCAGACAAGCCTACACGCCGTGGAATGACACCTCTCTGGACAGCAGTCTATTCAGGCAATGCGAAGGCAGTAAAGCTTATGCTAAACGCAGGTGCCGATGCAGCTTCATTGGCCGCCTCGAAGGTACCTCCACTCTTTGCAGCAGCTAGAAGAGGTCATGGAGGAATCTGTAAGGTCCTTATCCAAGCTGGGTGTGACGCTAATCAGAGGAGCAACGACGGTGATAAATTTGCCCCGCTTCACTACGCTGCTGCTTATGGTGGCGACGAAGAGACTGTCAGGATTCTTGTGGAGGCTGGCGCGGACATTGACGCTCCAGGTTCCGATGGATGTCGACCAATACATATGGCATGCTTTCAAGGAAAGTTTAGATGTGTCAAAGAGCTTCTCTCGTTGGGTGCAGATGCTGAGTGTGCAGATCAGAATTCATGGACCCCGCTTCACTTCGCGGCTCGGTATGGGCATTTAGAAGTCGTGAAGCTCCTTCTCGTTGCCTGTGGGGGAAATAAACATAGTCTGGAGAGAACTACTTCCAGAGGGCCTGGGTTGAAAAGCCCAGCTCAATACACTGCCGCTGCTCTGGCCAAGATCTATGGACACGCAAACATTACTCAATTGCTGATGGAACCCAGTGGCACAATTGGGAGGATCAACGACTGATTTCACAGGGCCGCACATATTTATTTGGAATGCACTTTTATGTAGCGTCTCTTTTGGAGATCATATTCCTTCGTTATCAGTGTTTCACATTCTACCGGTATCTCCTGCGACGAAGACGCGCCTGTATTTGGAATTTTCGCACGAGCACTTCTACTTCTGTCTTCATATCTGATCACTTGGCGCATGAGCTGAGCTCTGATCCCTAAACATCCCAATGAGTGGCTTGTATCTGTTGTTTTACATACTTGCCCCCAGCTTTTGGGGGGGGGGGGGGGGGGGGGGGATATGGAGCAAGGGTATGAAAATGTTGAGATTCTAGGAGGGCTGGACAACGATGCTAGCTTCGGAGTTGTTTACTTTGCTTAGACAATGGCCCGGACAGTGAAACATGATCAATGAAGAAGTCTTCGAAGATCGTGAGCAGTATATACAGCGCAGGTTATATCATTCCTTGTGCTATCAGTCCGTTGCATTTAGCTAAACGACAAACTACACCCCATTCCGCTAGATTTTCATTTGATGTCACGATCGTAACATTTTCTGGCATATCTATCATTGAAAATTTCGAGTCCATCCTATCCTGGCTTAACACTTCTGTGGCTCGTCGTCAAAACATCCGTCAACACCAGGGTCGCTAGCAGCAAGTGCTTCACGTGCCACAGTGACTGATTCTGCTGTTTCGCTAGTCAGATACCTTATCACAATTTTTCTAGGTCGCAAAGACATACGCTGAGGAATAGCCATTCCAATGATACTAGTCACTAGTGCCATGATGGCAATTATCGAAACGGTGAACCGCATGTTGAGTTGTCGTGTGGAGGGTGACTTATTGTGGTGTAGATGAATTGAATGTGTATCAGCGACGAGGTTCTCGGATTGTGGCAATGGACAAAATGGACCTTTGAAGAGAACTATTTATATGAATTAGTATGGATAGCTGAAAAGCATTGTACTGCGTTCAAGAGTGCTTGGGCAGCACCTAGGGTACCTGGTAAGAACTCGTTGATCCCAGGCCTTCGGCAATACTAATATGCACATTTTTGGATAAATGGGATGGTTTGCATATAAGCACTAAAAGATAGCAGATAAAGACGACATCAACGCCGCTCTTCAGCATGATGCAGAGCTGACTCGGGGTCTGGTACATCGCCCGTCGTATTCTTTGCCATTGGTCGGCTCGGTGATCTTTCACCTCCATCTCACGACAATAAATGTATAGCCACTCATGCTTTTGTTCTACTCCGAAATGGAGCTCACGATTCGACTCGGCATTGAGATCAAAGAGGAAAAGAACATCAGTTGTCTTTGAACCCATGAACAATTTCGCTCCGTATAGCTCAATACTCAATGCAAGTACCGTATCTTCGTACAGCCTTCGAATAGAGTCACTCTCAATAAATGGATCCTTTCAACCCCGATATACTTTCCTTAATCTTTCAACTTCAATGTGCCCTACCGGCTTGCTTATCTTTCGGATGAACATATCCAATATTTCGCAGACTAATAAACCATGAAATCAGACGCGGGCTAATCAAATATTCAGGGCCTCCCAACATACTATGACTGGTACTCCGACCACAGAGAATAGCCCTCTTCAAAGAGGGCGGGACGGATACAATGGAGTTGCGGTGAGAGCATGACCCAGACTCGACCAATCCATAGATAGCTAGGACTCGAGGAACTCAAATCGTTGGTCGGCTTCACCTTCCACTTGTCTTAACCCTTTCCACCTTGCAGGCTGATGCTTTTATCCGCCTTACAAATAATCAAGTGACACCTTTAGCAGCAAGTACGGCGAGTTGCATACTGTAAACAGATCTTGAACTTACCCTGGGCGTGCTTTTAGGTTGGGCATGATCTTGGGTTCAGAACCCGCTGATTGGTCAGCTCACTTGGTCCTATGAAAGGATCAGAGTATCCTATAGACATCGAATAAGTCGACATATTATATTTCAAAGCTACTCGATATCAGCCGTCTATTATTGTTGCTGTATTTTTTCCCCCTGTTTTTGTATGCTGGACCGTTTTCGAAGCCGGAACGAAGAAAATTGGCCCAGAAAAAGCTCATACTATCTTGAGTTGTTTGGGAGATGGATTCATACTCCAAACATCGCAAAATTGCTTGACGTAAACTTCTAAAACCATGATAGCGCAATCAATATTAAGAATGAACTTAGAAATATCGTTTAACAGTTCAAGATATTTCTCTCAATTCTATCTGCTTCTCTTACCAAACTACCAATCCACCACAGCTTCCATAAGAATAAGTCAGAAAGCCGGAGCCTGAGCTCATAATGCTTGCAGTAAGATCATCTTCTGGTAGTTAGCCAAAAATTATAGAGTAGACCATTTGATAGCTTTGGACTTACCAACAAGTCCCTGGCTTGATATGTCCAGGATCTTTCACTATTTTTGCTCTCGGCGAGTATTCCATCTCCCTCAGAATTAATTTCACACAATGCTTTTGATGATGCGGATCCAGCGTCATTCCATCAAGCGGCGAACGTCTGTCTCCCAATCGTAGGAACATGTACAGACAATGTGCGACATGGTGAACACGATTTGAGTGATATGTCGTGTTAAACTCCAATTTGCTGAAGTCGACGGCATCTGTGCCATGAACTTCCGTGTAATATCCCATTCCGGTGGTGTTGAGAAAATCATCTTCATACTTGCGAGAACAAGTTGCAGGTAGCCAAGTTGCTGTCAGCTGGTCAAATGAACAACCAAGGGATATGGCTTCTTCTCGTGATGTCCCGCAATGTCCGATTGATGTAGGACGTTGTGCAGAAGTCAGAGCATTTCTTTGCGCCGCGAAAAGAATCGCAACTGCAATAAGAATCGTAACGCAGGAAATGAGTAATGATATGAATCTTCTTCGTGTACAAAGCAGGAAAGGATGGTATCGAGATGAATTTGGAGACTCAATGAGAGATTCTTCGGAATCGTTCGTTGCAATTCTTTTGTACTCTTGATAAGGTGATGACTTCATTTCGACAAGTGTGAATCCATGTGCAAGTGTTTGACTTGGGGGAAATGTCAGATTTTGCGGACGGTGGAAAGATATTTCGACGATGTTGCCCTAAGCTTTTCGGCTGTGGCAGTTGACAGTTGCCCTGGGTCCACCTGTCAGCAACCCCACAAGAGGGGCAGGCATTCAACCTCTCCATTTCAAAATTCCTTCTTTAGGAAGTTGTTCCGGATCGAACTGATAAGGATCATGCACGGGTGAGGCGTTGGAGAGCAGGTATCGTATATGCACACTTGGAGCTGACTGCGACAAAAGTCTTGCTTCGATGTAAACTACTACAACAGCATCCAATAGGAGGTTTCGCCTGGATATATGTATTGCGCATGAACATAGTATGCTCCGTTGAACCTGCAAGCTCATTCATGTAGGGGAGAAGGACCGAGTCATACATACGTATTTCATTTGAAGACTTCATTGATCCCACTTCTCTATCCCTGCCTCAACTATAACTGATGTGTACGGAGGCATGTGCTAGGTGGGATTTCGCTCAGAACCACGCCGACTATCCTGCGGTGAGATATTATAAAACGTGAGATGGATTATGCATGGTGTTTGTTATCCCAGCCATTGGAAACCTCGAATGGACCACGTATTGATTGAGATGTGCTTTAGGCTAATGGTGTCTACGGAAGTACAGCTCCTTCATACTCAGCATCTCTGGTAGTGTATAGAACTTTAGCAAGATTTCTCTCACCGGCCATATTCTCACAAGCGATTCCAATCAGGGCGAAGCGGATTGTTGAACGTCCAGGCTCCTCCATCAAACATTTTGCGCTCTCAGACACCGGATCTAGTTCTGTTCAGAGCGATATGACTTTCATGTCTCAACTTTTCAAACCAAAATATCTGACTATTGACAAGGAGGACGTCTACTGTGAAGACGATGATCTAACTAGTCACAACCTCTGTCAAGTCTGTAGTGAAAGTAACAAATCTTCACCAAAATCATGTCTTCGTCCCGAAAGGTTTTGGGTCTTTAGCACATTCTTCCTCCTCTTTCTCATAGGAGTAGTGGCCGTCTTTGAAATATCTATCACAAGGAAGTCCCAGAATGGGGCATTCACTACTGAGCTTAGTATGTCTTCGACTTATCGATGTATAATGCATGTCCCGTTTCTAATATTTACTAGGCACTGCCAGATCTGAGGTATCTTTTCGCCCAGTCGCCTTTACTGGGAATATCAATTTCGACAAGAATGGGAAGACTTACCTTGAGCGAGAGCCTGGAAGCAAAGTATATTCCGGGCCGCCCACAGATGAGATGGATGAAAACTGGCACGAGTTGTTGCAAAGTCAGGTTACTCCTCTTTACCATGTTACGGTTACTGATGACTGATTACAGAACGATACTTTTTCATGACCGAAGCTGAGGTTGTTGACAGCTGGGGACTTGTAGGACTAGAAAAGTATTACTACGAACTCGGACCCAATGACGAGAGAAAGTATGTTGGCGGCCTGGATGTTTTACACACACTGCATTGTGTGGAGGGCCTACGGCAGACACTGGATCCGGAACGCTACACTGTTCGGCGAGCCAAATTGCATTTGTATCATTGCATAGATCATATTCGGCAGTGGATTATGTGTTCTGGTGACTTCACCCCTATACCAACGAGGTGGCATCCAGAGAAGAATAGTAGCTACGTTGACACGGATCAAATACATACGTGTCGAAATTTTGATGCAGTGGCGGAATGGGTCAGGAAAAGGGAGGCAGCGTAGAAGGATTACATTTTTTATTATTTGTGTAGCGACAGCAAGTGGCTCAGAATTCCTGACAGCAGATTGGGTCCCGTTTCCTACACAGATTACCGGCTGAAAATCTCACTTATAACAATGGTGAGGTTTTGTGAAAGTCTAGACGGAAAATATTTCATGACCCTCAAAAGCGTGACTGCGGAACGTTGAAGGAGAGCAAAGCAGATGTAACGATTAAACATTTTCTATATGCTTTGGGTCATAATTTCTAGAAGTTGTTTCTCATCTCAGACTTTTTGCAACCTCGTCGATGATCTCTGCCAATCTTCCACCCTCTTCCCACAGATCATTATGGTCACCACCCGCCTCAAGCTCGCTGACTTCCAACTGACTCCCTTTCGACACCAAAAGTTTCTTCCTCAAATCCTCAAGTTGCCAATATGGCACCAAACTATCTTCTTTACTTTGCACCAACACTGCTTTTCTTCCTCCTTGCCACTCCTTCTCCCAGTTGCAGACAGAGATAGGCGAGATCGTATTCCATACTTCTTCGTCGTCTCCAAATGCCAGACGCGTGAATGTTTGATATATCGCTTGTAGGTGTAGGTGTTTCTCCCCGGGCTCGCGAATGAGTGTGGGCATATCATAAAGACCATTCAAACCGATGATGGCAACAGGTTTTGCTACCTTCAAGGTACTGGGACAATTCCACTTCTCGTGATCCATAGCGACTTGGAAAGCTAGTGTAGCACCACAGCTATGTCCGAGGAGAATATAATTACTTCCAAATCCAACCAACTTCTGGAGATATGAAAGTCCCGTGAGTACATCTATGATGTGATCTGGATGTGCAGCTTTCTGGGATGGATCATTGGTAGCTGCATCCTCGCGTGATCGTGGACTGAGAGAATAATCGATAGATGCAATTCCGGCGATGTTTGAGAATATTCCAGAGTGTTTGCTTGCTATTTCGGCGACTGTGGGTGCGAAGGAAGAAGAATTGACGAGAGGATCTCGCCATGCGCCGCCATGAATATAGATCACCCAAATCCCCTTTTTCACAGGCAGCGTGGATGCATCTGGCACTTCTGAAGTCGTGATTGGTATCCAGACGTCGAGATTTTGGAGAGCACTCGCTTTACTTCTGTATGGAACGAGATGTTTATGCAGGAGAGAACTTCCACCAGGCGATGTTTGTAACTTCCAGGAGATGGAAGGCCATGTGTCTGTTGCCATGGTTTGCAGGCCTGGTTGAGAAGTCGATGTTGTAGATCAAGTCAAGTTGGAGGTTCCATATATGAACTTGTTGGAATTCGCAGTACGATAGGTACCAAAGTTTGTACTGCCCGTCAAGAACGATTCAAAATTTACCCCACCTCGGCGATAATACACTGATAGACAGCGCTCCGGCGGCTCCCCCTTGCAGTAGCTAGTGAAGACCGCCAACGTCGGCTACCGACATCCGTCCTGGCGGGCAGCAATAGCCTGAGCAAATTTGCGGGCGGATGTTGCGGTTCGTTTTGATGGATCGTACGGGACTATCCGACCTCTGTTTCATATATTCAGAAGAATAAATTGTGTATGTACTTGTACAAGTACAGATAAATATTAGGCTTAAATTTTCCAAGTGCTGCCGATCCATTGATTGTCTTCATATACAGTGGAATCTTGTCTGAATGTAATTATTGTCTTATGTGTGATAAAATTAATGATGTGGTACAAATTGCTGGTATAAACGTCATCCTTTCACAGTATTTGAACCCTTCATTTGGACTTAGTGGTCTCATAATACTCCTCATAACTCGATTTATACCCCAATATCCAACTTCCCCAAGCGGCAATTGCAATCAAAAACACCCGACTAACAATCCTCCCTAGCCATTCGGTAGGCATCGGCAATGCCAACGGAGTATCAGCTTCATACAAAAATACCATCAACTGAAAAAAGCTGGGTGAAACCTTTGCCTTCTTACAATCATCCAAGTAACCAAAGAAATTCCTGAAAAAACGCATCTCGCCTTCATATGACTCGGGCGTAAGATGAATATCAAGTACGAGATCTTCATTTGACGAAGCATTCTCGAAACGATGATATTGTCCTGCTGGTATTGAAGCTGTTTTTACCCCACCAGGTGAAGAGGAGAGGGTTAGTGGTTTTGGATCGAGGCCACGATAAAAGTCCCCCCTGCCAGAGCGGATATTAAAGTACTCGGTTTGGTGGATGTGGTAGTGAAACGGCGGTTGAATAATGGAGGTCCCATTGGATTCTGTGGTAGGTGGAATTTGGTGCGTCATAATAGATTTTGAGCCTGGAGGATGGAAGGTGACTGATGATAGACCTCCCTCGTAGATGATTGGGTTATTTGAGGCATTGTTTGTTCGAGGAGGGGCACTGGCTCGGAGGAAAGACAACATTTTAAAGGCCGCCGACTCTTGGATTGATGAGAGTAAACTAGTAACAAAGAATGGCCAGGTATTGAAGACTTCAGATGCACAGAAATATCAAAGAGAATGGCCCAAAATGATACAGAATCTTATGTCGTGGCTGAATTGCTTTAAACTATGGAATGGTATTGCGAGGAAAGAGTTTCGGCAATGTGCACAAATACTTCTCGATTACACGATGACCTGGGCCCGTATGAAAGTTAGTGTGTACCTGTGCTGTACAAAAGTGGAAAGGTCCCGGAACAAGCTGTAGACTTGGCCCCGGCTAGGTGTTACAGCAGCCAAGAAGCACTGCATCAAAGTGGGATAGCCCAGCCCTCGAATATCATATCTCTTGAAGGCATTTCCAGCGAGTAGAATTCCCTAAACTTCGAATGCTGATTCACCTCTTTTGAAAGATCGGTCTTTACAATCAATTCTTCACCGAGTTTGTTGAACTTGTGTCTTGGCTTTGCTCTAGGGTATGAAAACCCACAAATGGATTGAATTGGACATAAAGAATTAAATTTTGTGCAATTCACGAAGGACAAGTAGGACATGGAGATGGATAAATTTTGTAACATTGCTCTTCAGTACGTACTCTTGTTCAGTGTAGTTACAGGCCATTTACACGAGTGATTCGCTGACAGCCGCCCAAGCATGGGCATGGGCAGCGTCTATTATGCGACAGTGTTACAGTAGACTTTATGCCCGAAATACAATTTTGGCCCGGGCAGGGATTGCCTCAGAATATCTCGGCAAACGTTACCTTCAATCGTATAGTCCCACTGCAGCTGGTACAAAATCAAGTGCATTCATTTCTCAAATGCGAGCAACTGGCAGTTTCCAGTGATCTCTCCTGATGATATGACAAGCCCCAATTCTTGTACCCCAACTCTGACTTGGCAAGCTCAGGAGCAAGCAACTCAGGGTTCTGGAATACCTCTCATGTTTCTGGACGACGGGCGGGTACTGATAACCTTTGGCCGCGATGCTTTCTTATCAAGTACCATGTTCACCGATTTGGTGCTTGGGCGGTTACGACCTCTCCGAAGACGTTGCCTAAGAATCCCAGATGGGTTGGGGAACTTGTCTCGGGATTTAGATCTTGTATACCAAAAATGTGCATGGTCAATATTTGCCAACAACAAATCCGCTCCTACCTTACCCGACTCGTAGAGGTCATGTATATTCTTAGCAAAGGATCCACTTTAGCTTCTTGCTATAGAAATTGGTCCTTCAGTCCAGTCGGGGGATACACTTTGATACATAAAACCGGGCCGCATCCGCATCCGCATCCGCCTCCGCCAGCCATGCCTGATAGACCCCGCGCGATGAAGTCAAGAACAGGGTTTGAGAAATGTAGACTTCTGATCTCGATATGTAAGGACCGTTTTCCTAGAGAGTTTCAATATTTTCCATCCTTCCATCGACGTGCCTTTTTTAAATCTCTACAATACCTTCACGCCGAAGACTTCACTCCAGTGCTCTTGCCACAAAACCAGAAGAGTAGCACGTATTCTACTATCTCCTTTATAACGAAGGGCCATCCCTCTCGCTAGGCGACATGGTTGGAACTGTTGGCTGGAGACCTTTGAGTGTGGGTGTGATCGGTGGAGGAATCGGTGGACTTTCTGCAGCTATCGCGTTGCGTCGTGCTGGCCATGAAGTAACTATATATGAACGACACGACTTTGCTGGCGAGGTCGGTGCTTCTGTCTCATGCGCAGCGAACGGAACAAGGTGGCTACACGAATGGAATGTGGATGTCGCCAGAGGTGATCCAGTGGTTTTAAAAAAGCTGATCAATCATGATTGGAAGACTGGTGAGGAGGTTAGTGTGTACGATCTTGCAGACTACGAGGAGAGGTGGGGCTATGTGTACAACATGTTCCATCGTCAATATATGCATGCCATGTTGAAGGACTGCGCTTTACAAGAGGAAGGCGAGGGAACGCCAGCCAAGCTACTAGTAAACCACGGTGTAAGTGATTCCCAAATCCACTTGCAAGTACAAGCTTATAAGATGTCTAGTGTCAAAGCATCGACATTGATGCAGGGAAGATCATCTTCAAGAACGGTGTTGAAGCTCATCACGACTTGATTGTTGGTGCTGATGGAATTGGATCTGTTGTCAGAGGAGAGCTGGGTATATATCCCGTGAAAAAGCCCGCAGACTCAAGCTGCCTTCATGCCAATGTTATGACCGAGGATGCTGTGAGACTCGGGTTGGTCAACTACGCTAAGAATGATGCTCTTGAGTACTGGGGAGGTCAGAATGGAACTTGGGATAAAATTGTGTTATCACCATGCAATGGTGGTAAACTACTTTCCTACTACTGTTTCTTCCCAAGAGAGAAAGGCGACTATGTCAATCAGTCATGGGGTAGTGGGGATCGGCCTGTTGAGGAATTGCTTGCTCCTTTTCCAGAGCTCGATGAGCAGGTCAAACGCCATCTTGAAATCGGGATTGAAGTTCAGCCGTGGAGGTTGTGGGTACAGTGAGCAGAATCTGGCATTTCAAACACTCATTAAGACTGACGGGTATACAGTGAGCCGTATCCATACCTCAACAAGGGATCAGTATGTTTGATAGGCGATGCTGGCCACCCCGTAAGATCGCAACAGAATTCCCCATACGCACACACTAATGATTTATAGATGATGCCACATCAAAGTCAAGGCGCTTGCATGGCAATTGAAGATGCTGCAGCACTAGGGATCCTGTTCAGCAAAAAGTACTTTGGTGGTGACGTGGAAGAAAGTCTCTCGGTCTACAACACAGTGCGTTTGCCACGTGCGACTAGGGTACAAGCAGCAGCTGCCAGAGCTGCGTACAATATAAACGAACGTATCGGTAGGCGCTTTTGGGATGTAGACTGGCATATATGATACTGATGAGGCCTAGGCTTTTCGAACAACAAGAATACTGCGACATATAAAGTTGAAAATGAGAAATCTAAGCTCACCATCGAAGAAATGAATGCGTAAGTCGAATATATTTCTGTCAAGTCTTTTCTTCAAATTCACTTAGCTTACAAAAATAACAGGTACGACATGTATATGGATGTTGAGGAGCAGCTATGTAACAAAAGAGGGGTCAAGTACTCTGGTAAATTTTTGAAGGGTCTGCCGGTTGGTTTGGAGTTACCAGGAGGGATAATTTCAACTTCGTCGTAGGGATTGTTTTAAGAAAGGGAGTGACAGAAATTTAATGATTCAAGATATCCATTTATACACCTAAAGGAGTCTCTAGTACCCAGGCCGTAAGAGCTGCAATAGGGCATAGTGCTCTCCTTGGCGAGGCGAAAATCAATTATACAATAAATTCAACCTGCTACAGAAAACCTCGAAACTTTTCTAAAATCATTCTGTTTGGAGAAGAGGTTGTAGTTTTGCTATTTTTGAATGAATGTTTTTGCTTTCTTAAGGCTGGGAACAACCACAAGTATCTGTCTTTATGGTTCGAGGAGTACTCCAGCTGTACTTGAGTAGCCGGACCCATGCTTCCAAACTTAACACCTATCACGTGGTTCAAGTCACGTTCCTATCCTTTGTCTAGCTTTTAGAATGTGAAAGGACGGCTAGAAAGGAAGAATAGGGATCAAAAGGATACGACGCCTCACTAGGAAAGGCGCAAGTGACAGGAAATTGATTTTCTTGCTTTGCCGGGGCCGTCGAGCAAGTCAAGCACAGAGGAGGAATAACTAACATAAGATATCTGAGGTAGTGAGAATGACGAGCAATTTAGGTCATGGAATAAGACGTGGTGGGTTGAATCGACTCATACAGAGAATCTGAGATGGCGAAATTACGGACTTTAGGAGGGAGGAGTTGGGGGATCATATGATGGCCTGTAAACTCGGACGCATTGCACTCGAGATCTTCAAGATACCAATGCATCCCGAGCACTATGTGTGACTGATGAAAGAGATGAGAATGCCTTCAAGGCCAAGCCCATTGATATGATACGCATCGAACGAAACTTGCGAGTCTACACCCCAGACTCTAGAATTAGGAAAGGGGATTATATTATCATTCAACTGAGAAACCTCTTGAACCAGTTTACTGCCTGATCCGCCGCTGCCATGGCAGCTTCATTCTCAACTGTCTTGTTTGGATCAGCTCTCACAGCAAAACCATGACTACAAGATTCATAGATCTTGACCTCGTACTGATGCGAATCATCGCCTCCAACCGAAGTTCTCAATCCGGCTTCGATCTCTAAGACAACATCCTTCGACAGAACAAAATCCTGGTCTCCAATTGCCATGCTGAATGGAACCTTGAACCTCTTTAAACTCTCGATAATCTCTGCTGGTCCTTTGATACCCGCAGGATGAGCAGTGAAATGGGCGTCAACGAGTCTCGACTCCCCATTCTCTACAACGGCTTCCTGCGAAAGCTTGATAGTTTGTAGTCCTCCCCAACAGAAGCCAGCGACGCCCAGCTTCGCAGTAGGCAATTCTGATTTGACGCCCCTCGTGTACGCAAGAATCGAAGGGAACGCGCCTCGTGTTCGTATCGCAAATGGTATGAAAATGCTCATCATTCGAATAACAGCAATCGCACGCCATAATTGACCCCGGATGTCCCACCACTTTACAGGTGTTGAAAACGTATTCATCAAATCTAAGGAGTAGAGAGGTACACCACCGCCAGGAATGATGTCCGGTACCAAGACACGGTAGCCAGTTTTGGAAGAATAATAGTCGGCAAGAAGCTGGGTGTTGGGAAGATTAAAGCCAAATGCATCAGTGATCAAAATGATTGTAGATCTTGGTGATGTTTCGAGATGTGGCTGAGGAGATACATATGTTCGCACTCCCTGTATAATTTCCAACGATCCAGCAGGCTTAGCTTCATCGTGGGCCGAGCCCCGGAAGCAGTCAGGACAAGACATGGTGAGAATTGGAAGAATGAGAAGCTGCTAAAGTACGGAGAGTGAAGTTTCTAAATGCCAACAAAAGAGGTGCAATCGGAGAAAACACTTAAATCCGAGACCGAATACGAGTTCGCATTCCCATACAAAATATGCCCATACGGATCTTCCCCCGCAACCATGCAAGAAGAGCGGCGCGGGGTTTTTGAAGGGGCTGGGAAGATAGGAATAGAGGTCACGAGAAATTGTACTCATCTCAGATGCATATTTTGCGCCATGCTTGTATCAGCACCCGAGAAGGTTCCCGATTTTGGCTACCTTCCCTCTAGTTTTCCCCACTGAAAGCGAGCTCAAATAACAAAACAGTCACTCGTCGGCCAAGACCAAAAGCGAATGCGCCTAAAACGAGCTGTAGGATATATTTGAGATTTGAAAATCTTCATTCAGTAATAACTACCACTGCCGGAATAATCGCCTTTCGTCCCTGGAAAAGCGCCAGCAGGAGCCTGCTCCTCATGGTCGTCATCCGAACTTGCATCATTCCCATATGTATCTGCTCGGTCTGGAGGTGCTCTCATGCTTTCGAGTATTGATAATTCCAGGACAGGAGGGCTAAAAGACTTGACGGTATGGATTTCTCGTCCAGATGGCATGGAAGCCAGAAGAGGCCCGAATGGAGGAATTGACTGAGTATTAATCTAAAAGAGTTAGTAAGCTCACATAGAGAATGGACCTCGAAAATTACCGTATCATTCTCCTTCGACCATTTCTTCTCTAACATCTCAAGAACGCGACTTTCTTCTAATCTCCCAGCGTCGGCTCCCCAATATGCACCTTTTTCAACTCTTTTATCCTCCTTCTTCTCTTCCCATCCTTTCTTCAATCTTCCAAGGCTGAATGATTTCTTCCCATCTTCTTTTTGGGCAAATCCCAGCTCATGCAATCCTGCCATCAACCAAGCAATCCCTGTGCCAGTTTGCCCACTCATCTCGGCATATATACCAAAGAATCGACACGCCTTACCCCTAGCTGTCCTTCGAAGGTCCTCGAGATATTTCAGCAAATTGGCATCTGCCTTGCCTTGCGACTTGCTGGATGTGGCATGGAGCAACGACGAAGCATTTGCTGCATGCTCTGCTGCTGCCAAACATAGACGAGCGAAAATGTGTGCCCTTGGTTTTGGAATTTCAGGGGCTTTGATCATCCACTCCTTGTCATTCTTGTTACGCTCCTGAGC
Organism: Filosporella fistucella; assembly: GCA_030077755.1. Classification (NCBI taxonomy): domain Eukaryota; kingdom Fungi; phylum Ascomycota; class Leotiomycetes; order Helotiales; genus Filosporella; species Filosporella fistucella. The sequence continues at coordinate 101,821 of JAQJZZ010000007.1, forward strand.
TACAATTGCAGGATAAGAGTCGTCCTTGAGAACAGCGAGTAGGGTCGCCTCAGCCAAAGCAAGGGATTTTAATCCACTAAAAGAAGATTTCGTAATATCTATACACGGTGGCGCGGAAGATATCTGATCTGAACGAGTAGAGAGATAATCGTGAATTGAAGCTGCGGAAAGAAGATGCTTAGTAGCCGTTGTGATAGCTAAGGTGCGCTGCTCGATATTTGGTGAGGCGGTTGCGGATGAGTATAGTGGGTGAAGAGATACTCGTGACAGTAGAGTGTATGTATATGCAAGTGTTGAAAGAACGAAACAAACTTCGTATTCCAGTGACTGGATCTTGAGTCGACCCATTTCACGACCAGGAATTGCATTTTCAGATAAAGTTGGACGCCACTCCAAGGTCGGTGTCGATTTTAATACCACATCAACCTCTTCTCCGGAGACTGTTTTATTTCCGAGTCCATCATCTACAGCAAGGAGATAAGGTATATAATTTTCCAGGCTGAAAAGGACGGAACTCAGATGAGGTGATTGCTCATTTGGGGGGAGCCGTTTGTGCTTCTTGAGGGTGTCTCTCAGAACTCCTCTATAAGTACTCGCGGATAGGGGAAGTGAAGGGTGAGAATCACTATTGAAAAAGGTTGAGAACGAGAATGAAGATGTCGTGGGTAGCGTGAAGGGGAACGGCATGGCGGTGCCGGAAAAGGCTGAGTGGGGCTGATTCGGTCTCCAGATATTCGCAAACTGGTGAATCGCTGGAAGCTTTAACGGTGGAGTTAAATTCTCGGGATTGAAAGCTTCTTCCCTAGTCTGACGTGGAAATGAAGATATAAACGTTGGACACACTATTCAGTTACACGTGAGACGGAAACGTTGTGGTGTCTTGGCTGGAGCACAGCAAAACGGAAGGCTGAATGTTGAAACTAGCGACACGAGGGGGTGACTTTATCCACGTTCGAGGTTCATCGACGTCACAAGTATGGCGGGGAGCTACGACATCCCTTAGATCAAAATCTGCTAGCCTTGATTTCGTGTTTGTATATACAGATATAATTTAAGCATCACATTGAATTTCCCCAGCTGATACATATTTCCTTTGCAATTCAACTCACCATGTCTGCTTCTAAAGACCAAACCCCCCTCAATGCTGCAAGAGGCGCAGGAAGAACCTGGGGCCCGAGTAATACAAAAGACTCGTCAACGGCGACACCTGGAATGTCTGTAGGTTCAGCAACAGCTGCAGGACATGGTGATCACCCTCAAGACAATGCCGACGACAGCAATGCTACATTGCCTGGATCGAAAATCGGACCACAGAATGAGGATTTGGAAGGAGAACAGATGCGAGCAACTGGGGAAGGAGAAGTTATGGATGCTCAGTTCAACAAGAAGAACGCTGGTTGGGGTGAGCAAAATAGCTTGACCAGTGATTTGGACAGACAGAAGGCAGAACAGAAGGGGGCAAGAGAAAGTACACAAGCTGCCAGAAGAGAAGGCGCCAATATTGATGGAGGGGCAGGAAACAGAGTCGAGAATGAAGGACTAAGCAGTGTATGAAGGAGAAATCCAGTCAATTGCTGATAATGTGTGTTCTTTATATCGTTCGTTGGGTATTCCACGCGATATAATATCGAAATTCCAGGCACACCTAACGCCGTTGCAATGCAATCCAACCCATTTTAAAATACCATGTCTTCCATTGTGTCGTCTCCAAGGGAACTTAATGCAGATGACTGTCGCCTGGACGAAATAGCAGACGACGACTCTCGAGATTTATTCAGTTTCTCTGACCATTCTTTCAGGCTTCCGGTTCCCCCTCCTTCCACTTTGATGGTTCGAGGATCAAGAGGCTTCCCGAGGAATGTTCCATTGTATCTTGTCTCATCGACTGCTCCGTTTGCATTCGTCTTCTTCTTGAGTGCTATCAAAGAATTAGTTGGGTTTTAAAATTTCTTGCCACAAAAACAAACCTGTCAGATAATCCTCCTTGGTACCTTCACCCTCCAATGCAATTCTTCTTATCTCCTTGTTTGTAGGCCCTTGTGCCCATGCAATAAATCCATCCACCCCTCTAGTATCTTCCTCCCCATCAAATTCCTGCTCCTGTAGCGCTTTCTCTGGGAGAAGGGCGCCACAATCCTGCAGAGCCATTCTAATATCCTGAATAGCAATCTCCAGAGAAAGTTCGGGTTCCGTGTGATTGAGCGCAGCATGATTGGCCGTTGCTTGTGCTAGAAGTAGCATGTATCGAGATGCCATATCCGTGACTGTATCTAAGACAGATGGGCGCGTCGAGTGGTAGCCTGCTGCGCGCAGAATATGTACAACACATGGTCGCAATAGCGAGTGATGAAGGGATTGGGGAGTTGTCATTTCGCTGGATGCACTGCTGTAAGACAACTCAAGGCCAGATAATTTGAGGTGTTGAAAGCTTCATGGCCATCTGTAGATGAGTAATTGCTTCAATAGTTTGTCAAGCAATTCAATTTCGATGCGTGAGTTTGTTGCCGCAAAGTAGGAATGCGAGTATTTTGAAGAGGAAGAGCAGGGCAGTTGCCACTTCGGCATGTATTGTGACCGTATCGAATTTCATTCCACCTTCAGCCTCATCCCACAACCATATCCTCCACCATCTACACTTTTTTGACTACCACACCCTCTAAAACATCGCGCGACAACTTTGATCTCTAACGCCATTCTTGTAAACAAAGGAATCAATACTCGATCTTTCCGACTCCACACAAAGTCCTCACACGCTTCCTCCGTCCATCTAAAGCTACGTAACAGATCAACGACAACTCCACCTACCCACCTCTGCGCGGCAAAGAGATTCAGCCTGCGCATGCGCGCATTTACCTCAAAGGTCTCTATTCAAGATGGCTGGGCTTAAGCTGAAAATCAACCTTCCTCCCAATGCCAACAGACCTCCGCTGGCTACACCTGGCAGTGCAACACCAGTGACGGCAACTCCTGGCGGAACCACAAAACCAAAGTTCAAATTCACAACGAGTTCTACTGCCTCCACACCCGCGCCACCAGAGGTATCCCCAAAGCCAAAGAAGACCAAAGCAGGGCGAGCCCCAAAACCCAGCTCAAAGCTGGTCGAAAGTCGAAAACGTGTAAAGGACGAAAGTGAGAATGATGATCAAGATACAATACAAGTCCAACCAATTACAAAACGTATCAAGTTAAACTTTACAAATTCCAAGCCAGAATCTGTTCCAAAGACTCCTGGAGGTGTTGTGTTGAAGGCGAAGGTTAAAGGGAAAGCACCAAAACGACCAGCAGGAGAAGGATATGATTCCGAAGCTAGTGATCGCGAGATTGATCCTACCATCGAGGAACAGTTCGTTCTGCGTATGATGCCAGGCGATGACTGCGATTATCTACGACAGGCGATCAATGAAAAGAGGATTGGACTTTCCAAACATCAAGGGGGAGCGGATGTCAATATGAAGTTCTTCCATGCAGAAGGCCGGAGAGCAGCAATCACCATTCGAGGGCGGGTATATGCCGCTACCCTGGTGGATTTGCCCTGTGTCATCGAGGGAATGAAGAGCTGGGATAGAAGGGGTTGGTGGAAAAGCGCAGATATTTGTCAAATGCTTTGGGTGTATGCTCAGGTCAAGGATGAGGCAGAGGCAAAGGTAGCGCCATTGCCCCAAATCGTCAACCCTACCACCTTTCAATATCCACATGGTCTCACTCCACCCATGCAGTTTGCTAGATCTCGAAGATTTCGGAAGCGACTGCATAAGAGTCAGATTGAAGCGGTAGAGGATGCTGTTGAGGCACTTCTCCGCGCCGACGAGCAGGCTGAAAGTACTACTTGTGAATTCATTGATCCTGATGCGGATGATAGAAGAGCCAGCCATCCATATGGGGGCAGCAGCCCTGGCTACGATGATGGAGACCAGTACTCAGAGGATGAGGATGCTGATGGTGATCTGGATGAGCCTCAATATTTCGATCAGCAACATAATCACACAAATGGTTATACCAATGGTTATGGTAATGATGAGAGCCTTACAAATGATGCCGATATGCAGGCGGAATTGGAGGCAGATTTGGCAGCAGATCTCGAGGCAGACTTAGAAGCGGACTTTCAGGCGGAGCTTGAGGCAGCTGAAACACCTGCCTCAAATTCTATTGCGACACCTTCAATGCCGAACAACCTTGGTGGGGATGAGGAAGCTGAAAGTGATGATGAATCCATCGATGAGGACGATGAGGATGATGAGGATGGTGGTGTTGATGAAATATCAGAGGAAGAGAGAGCTAGACAAGCTGATCTGCAAGGCAAGAGGGAGGACATTGCTGAGCTTGAGAAATCGATTGCAGAGAAGCAAGCAAACCTTGCATCACAACCCAATGCCATTCTACGCATGCGTATTGAAGATACAATCAGGAAAATACGCTCGGAATTGGAAATGAAGAAGGCAGCCCTGAGCGCACTTGGAGAAGACGAAGATAACGAATAATGGTTGGCGTAAGGAGACATTGGCACGAACCAGGCTTTGGACGAAGAAAGAGTGTCACGATGCTCAGAATGCAAATTGCGGAGTAGGTTTTGTACAAGATTCAAGGTATTGAACTTTGACAGGGCTGCTATGATTTGCAAGCGTCTATAATACAAACATGATCAATCCAGATCCATCTACCATGCATACGTGACCTGCTCTGTTCCTTCGAGGTCACCCTATACCCTCATATTTGTACATGTCTTGAACTCCCATTGCTCTTGAATGCTGCCGACATCACTATGCTGCTATAGCTCACATTCCCTTCAAGAAATTGGTCTCCTTGATTTTTGCCCTTCTTTCCCTCCTCAGTGCAGCTCTAAGTTCCTCTCTCTTCGCATCCGCGTCCAGAGCCCCTTGAATCGTTCCCTCTTCGTTTGCTGGAAGATCTATAGATTGCTGGGTCATCGGCACCTTAACATCAAGCATTGATGTATCTCCTGACGCCAATCGTTGAGCATCTAACTTTCGCTGCCTCTTCGCTGCTTTCCGGCGGAGTTTTTTGGATTTGGCTATGAAGGTAATTAGATATTGATCTCATCTCATGATAACATTAAAGCGATATGACATACAGAACAGATCGCCAGCACCCTCATCACTATCTCCCTCTTTTTTCTTGACATCTAGACATGTCCATAGCCATTCTGGGTATTCCTCTTCAGGAAGCGCAAGTGGATCATCTCTCCCTTTGAGATAATTCAATCCTTTCATCTGCGTCCCCGCTGGGCATATCGATACCGGGATTATTGTCTTCGACTCAGGCCGTAAAGTAGTACCTAGAGAGACAGCATTTGGTGCTGGAGAGAGAGGAGTCGAAAAGGGTTGAGCCAGCCCTGTGGATGTGGCAGGTGGTGGAGTGCCGGGGAGGAGTGATTTCGAACCGGATGAGAATACGCGGGCGATTGAAGGTGAGCTACGAGGAGCAAAGGCTCGACGTATGCATTGTGAGCAGATCATGGTTGTGGTTGTGACTAGAGGGGGTATTGCTTAAAGATGGAGCTGTAGATAATTTTTGGCCGGGTCGGGCGGCCATAGAGACCGTTGTGGCAGTCAATATCAAGCCATGCACCAGCAAATAATGTAGTGGGCAAGGATCAAGGACATCAAATTGGAGTTTCACATTCTGGAGAATTCAGATTTAGATGTTCATACAATTTTGATATTTACAATGGCTGCAATAGTAGTACTGGTAGACTCCAATTGCAGGACACCCCGGCATTGTTTAGGAACGACAGAACTTCATGTCCATGCCGAAAAGAGCCTCCGCAGCCTATCTTCTCTTCTACAGATCGCAGACCCCAGATCTTCCAGGCCCATCTTATCAATTCTCTATTCTTTCGGTATGTAGTTTTGTTGCTGGAACAAGTACCCTTTGATCTTGGATTCCTTCAATAGCTCGAAATATCGTTCTAAGTCACACAATCGTCAGTACGAAATACCAAATGTTCAGACTGTGTATATTAATGCTATATTTGAGATTTTCTTCAAAGACCATGCCCTCAATGCAACACAAACGTACCTCTTAAGTCTCCACACTTCTCCAGATGGTTTACACCCTCCCTGTAATAGCATTTTCCAAGCTCCTCTCTGACCAATCTTGCCATCATGCTCTTAACCCATTGTTCCCGAATGATTGCATCCTGTGCTTGCTTCAATTGTTTTGTATCGTCATAGTCAACACCGTCAAAGGTCGGAGGTACGGTGGGTTTCTTCGCGAGGAAAGCTGCAGACTCGGGGGTTGGTGCCATAGCGTAGGTAGATAATGTGCTCTCCAATTGGATTTGCAGATGAGAGCTGTGAGAATTGCTGGACCTGTTGTCTGGAGAGATCGTGAACTGGAACTGAAGCTCAATTCCGAACTCAACGCAGTCACGTTTCTGCGAAGTTCATGCCCCAGGCTCCAAGCTCTGTCGCACGGAACCAAGCTAAATTAGGTCTGGTATCCAGACACTAAGATAGCCGAGCAAGAAAAAAATTCGTCTTCGACTGATAAGAGCTTGAACCCTCCCGCCATCATAATTTTTTTTCTACCAACATCCTCTTTCCACATCACGACTCGAAGCATTCTTCGATCTTTCATCACTCCCTTACCTTACTCTACCCAATCATACCCTCAATCACCACAATGGCAAAGACCAAGGAATCTAAGACTTCTAGCAAGTCCAAGGCTGAGGTCAAATCACTTTCAGCTGTCAAAAATGCGTCTATCACTAAGCCTTCTCAGACTCCCAATGCCAAATCAAAGCAAATCGCCAAAGAAACTGCTACCAAGGTCAGCAGCAAGAAGGCATCAAAGCCAGTCGTCAAGGCTGCTACCCCATCTTCCGATAGCGACTCTGACTCTGCTTCTGACTCCGAGTCTGAAGTCGAAGTCAAGAAGGCTGTTGCCACCAATGGAAAGACCAATGGCAAGACCAACAGTGCTGCGAAGAAAGAGGTAGATACCTCTGATTCCTCTGATTCAGCCTCAGAGGATGATTCCGAGAGCTCCGATTCTGACTCTGGCTCTGAAAAGGCCTCTGCGTCAGAAAGTGATAGTGAAAGCGAATCCGAGTCTGAGGACGAGAAGAAGCCTGCCGCAGTCGTCAAGGATGTCGCAAAGAAGGCTGTCGACGCTGGAAAGACTGCTGTAAATGGAGCCGCAAAGGCTGTCGCCAAGGCAACTGTATGTATCTTGCTTCCATTCCACTTACACTCTAACGATCAATAGGAGACCTCCGATTCTGAGGCTGACTCTGATGATTCTGACTCATCCGACTCCAGTGAAGATGAGGCCGAGAAGAAGGATGCATCTGGATCTGATTCCGACTCGAGCGATTCTGAGAGCGAGACCGAAGCCCCAAGCAAGAAGCGTAAGGCCGAAGATGATGTCGCCGCTCCCGCAAAGAAGACCAAGACCGATGCTGCTGAAGATACTGGATCCAAGAACTTGTTCGTTGGTAACTTGAGCTGGAACATTGATGATGAGTGGTTGTACCGTGAGTTTGAGGAATTCGGAGAGATCTCTGGCGCCCGTGTTATCAGCGACAAGGCCACTGGACGATCAAAGGGTTTCGGATATGTTGAGTTCACCAGCTCTGCATCTGCTGCTGCAGCCCTCGCAGCCAAGAAGGGTGCTCTCATTGACGGTCGTGAGGCCAACGTTGATTTCTCTACTCCCCGCAGCACCGATTCCGCACCAAGAGACCGTGCTCAAAACCGTGCTGCCACTTTCGGAGACTCTCAAAACCCCCCATCTGATACTCTCTTCTTGGGCAACCTTTCATTCGATGCCAATGAGGACACTGTCGGTGAAGCTTTCGGTGCTCATGGCACTGTTGTTAACGTCAGACTCCCAACTGATATGTGAGTACTTCCACCTGATCATAGCATCCACATACTGATTGCATCGTAGGGAGACTGGTAACCCCAAGGGATTCGGATATGTTACCTTCGGATCAATTGACGATGCCAAGACCGCTTTTGAGGCCATGACCGGTGCTGAGATTGCTGGACGTCCCGTTAGACTTGACTATGCTACTCCTCGTCCTGAACGTGGTGAGGGTGGTGGACGTGGCCGAGGTGGATTCGGCGATCGTGGAGGACGAGGAGGTGGCCGTGGTGGTGGACGAGGTGGTCGTGGTGGATTTGGTGACCGTGGAGGACGTGGGGGTGCTCGAGGAGGCCGAGGAGGATCCACCAACAGAGGTGGCTTCGGTGACTTCAAAGGCAAGAAGCAGACTTTTTAAGTCTAAGGCATGATGAGGACACATGCCTGTCAACACTGCCGCACATAGTTTCTTTTGAAGCTTAGTGTTGACTGTGGGGTAGTCGGCTTTGTGGGTTGTGGGCTCTTGACTATACTCCTTCCTAGGAGCTGTGGGCTTTGAGATCAGACTTGTGGGCTTGATACATTTCACCGTTGGCTTGTGGCTGTCCCTCAGCTTGTCTACTTGACTTGCTTGGTTGGCTTTTTGATTCATTGTGGGGCGTTTGGGTTCTGACCGACATGTGGGCTTTGACATACTCTGGAGTCGGGATGAAGCTTCTTATTTCAATCTTGGGGATTGACATCTTGAAGTGGATCGAGCTTCTTGTACACGAAAGATCATTTGCTTCTGCGTCTGGATGGGAAAAGTTCTTTGTTTCGTTGGCTACTGGCAGTGCGGTAGTTTCGCACACTGTATCATAATGGTGAGTATACCCTGCTTGCTTTGGATTTGATGAAATCATTCCTTTCCGAATAGTAATCAAAACCTTACAATACAAAATTCTGTGATTTTCGTGTCTACTGCAAGTTATATGTAATAGTAAGATTGTTCAGCTACGACTGTCTACTTCAAGCTTTAGGGTTTAAAGCACAATTAGGGCAGCGGTCGACTACTTTGTCTTGCCTGGTATTGTTTCTATTATAAGAGGCACAGTGACGCTCCGCTGGCCCTCCGGGGGCGACTGCCGTCGAGGCCGCCCCTTCGATCTTCTGAATTTCTCACTATTCGAGTCCATGATCTTTGATGAAGTGCGCAGAAACAATGAAACACGGACTTCAGTACTCTAAAGCAATTACTAGAAGTTTAAATTGAAGTCCAGTTGTATTTTATACTATGAATAAAGTGGAACCCTTGTTTCCATGCTATATGCTACAACATCTAAACGCTGGTTTTACTTGTTGAGGTCATACACCTCACCACCCAAATCTCAAGGCTCCCTCACCTCATTAACCAAAATCTATCCCAACACTTATGTACACAAAGTGGTATACTTTCTGTCTCTCCTACTTTCGCGATAACTTGCTCTATAATACTTCAACTCTAAAAGTTCAGGGGAAAGTCACCGTGTGCGGGCATAGGGATTAGTTCGGGTTCAGCTAGGTCTTCTAAATACCTTCGACCTATGAATCGTGAGAAAGTAGATCGAGCACACGTGTGCTTAATGTTTGTCGTTATCGAAAGAAGAGGTCAGTAAAGACTAGGAAACCCCAAACTTTAAATGAGTCATGGAAAATATATTTCCACTCTTTTCTAGGCATGGGAAACAAATAGTCACATTTGGGGCCTCAAACAATTGCAAAATGCGTGCCTTGAAAACGTTACACCAGACTCAGGTTGCCAGTGGAAGATGTATTCAAGTTTGAACTTTTCCTTCCATATCATTAAGTTTACCCCGCATCGTGAGTGAAGAGCAATTGCAACCATGACTTTCGGAGTGATATTTAAGCACATGACGGAGCAAATTCTTCCATATCTGCCATATGCGTACTCGCATTGTCTGTCAAGCGTCCTCGTATTTCGCATCGCTACCATCATCTCGCAAGCCAACCCAAGTGGCGTAACACAAAACGTGAAGGCGCAAACCATGAAAATTTTCTTCAATTTAGATTACCTGACGTTTACAACGTCGAAAGATAACTAATCACTCCATCAGCGTATATGCCTAGCCAAATATTCTTGAATGGAGTGTATATACACGACTTCGCTGAAATTAGGAGTTGGAAAATCTGACTCGAGGTGAAAATTAGACTAAAAATGTCCGAGGTGACCTTGCTACGATCGTATCTTGACTTGGGGCAAACCCGGCCGGATTCTCTTCGGTACATCTTCCACCATTCCAAGAAAAGCCAGCAATCTGATATTGCATTTACCAAAAGACCGAAGGTGGGTCTTCCGGGAAATGGCCAGACTGATGTGTTAACTTGCACTTCCTAAATTGACCTCTTATTCTTCAAGTGGGAATAGGAAGACAGAGACAGATTCTCATGTAGTCATGTCATATATGTAGAAAATGTTGCACCTATTGCACTACCAAATACTTCAGTTTATGGTTCAATACAATAAGGCCTCTCCCGTGTTGGATGATGGTAAACTCAGCCCCAGCCAAGGATTCCAATCATCCCATCTTCTGAAACAAGTAGAAAAGATCAAGAAATGGCCCTGTCACAAAACTGGGCGTTTTCCAGCTGTTTTCATATAGAGTATTAGTGGGTCTCGCCAAGCGAGTTTATCCCAAGGTGGAAGCATTTCAATGCTTTGGTACTCCTGCCAAGGACTTAACATCATCCTGCCAAGCGAAACGGAAATATCGTTCAGATCAAGCAATGCTTCCCTCGGAGCGCTCCGGCTAACATCCAAACATAACAGGAGTTTGCCCGGTCAAAGATTTCTTCCTCCACTTACATATCGCTTTCTCATTCCACATCGTCCATTCTGGATACCAAATCTTCTGAGCCAAGATTTCCAAGCATTGGCAGTACTTGAACAAGAGGATGCCCAGAAAAATAGAGGCTTCGATTGCACCCCTTAACTTATCTTCGTGAGGCTGTTCCTCGCAAACATGTTCCCAACAGCAGGTTAAGCTTGTTCTATGCTCATTCTAGCTGGTACTTTATTATCTTACAATTTAGCTTGCTTTCAGGTATAGTGAATTGAGAATTCTATAGCAGACAGCTGACAAAATTCGGGAGGGGAATTGCCTCGAATTTAATCCGGTGGAGCAGAAAGGTGGTATATAAGTCTCTCTTCTATTCTTGTTAATTCTCTCCTCACCAACCTTCATTCGTCTTTACATTCGTTTTCTACATTCTTTACAGATCTCGCATCTATTTCACTCTTTACAACAAGTTTCAGTCTTTTAAGATACTAGCCATCAAAATGCAATTCTCAGCTACCGTCCTCGCCGCCATCATGGCCACTCTTGTCTCTGCGCAGACTCTCAACATTCCTGCTCGCTCTGGAAGCATCATCTCCCTCTCAGCTCCTATGAGCATCTCTGGTGTCAAGGATATGGGCAACAAGGAGTACGACCGTGGACGTGCTTGCAACACTGATGATGATACTGGATCCGACTCTGCTGTCTTCATCCTCAAGGATGGTGCTACCCTCTCCAACGTTATCATTGGTGTCAAGCAACTTGAGGGTGTTCACTGTGAGGGTGCTTGCACCTTGAAGAACGTCTGGTTCCGTGATGTCTGCGAAGGTAAGATAACTCCAGCCTTCTATCTTCTTCAACCTTCTATTTCTACCAAAATATACTAACTCACTCCCTTAGATGCCATCACCCTCAAAGGAACAGGCAGCGTCCTCATCCAAGGAGGCGGAGCCCAAAACGCAAAGGACAAAGTCGTCCAACACAACGGCAAAGGCACCGTCACCATCAAAGACTACACCGTCGTCTCAGTCGGCAAGCTCTTCCGCTCATGCGGCAACTGCTCCAAGAACGGCGGCCCACGTAACGTCATCGTCCAGAACCTCAAGGCCAACGGCGTCACTGCCGATGTCGTGGGCATCAACTCCAACTACGGAGATGTGGCTACCATCTCAGGCTCCTGTGGAAAGAGCGTCAAGCACGTCTGCCAGGAATTCAAGGGTATTCTCAAGTCTGAGGGTGGAGAGTCCCCAAAGCTTTCTACTACCAAGAACTGCCAGGGTGCTCAGGGAAAGCTTAGCACTCTTCCTGCTTGTTAGAGGGGGATTTTGCTCAAGTGGAAGGAGTGGTGAGAGGTTATCAATGTGAGGAGAGGATGACAATTCTTGTACCTAGGCTTTGGCTTGGAAGTTGGCAGCGAGTATGCTGGCTGATACTTACCCTTTTTGTGTATATACTTCACCGGCGAGTCCGGTGTACCGGACCGGATATCATGCTGGAATAATGAACGGGTTCGATCTATATGTTGTCTTTCCTGCTGCGATACTTTCCCACACCTTCCCTTCCTCATTCCCTCAACTGCTTTCCCCCATCTCCCCATCCCCTCTCCGACTAATTACTCAAAACCCAATTCCCCGCCACAACCTCCCCCAATCCAGCCTGCTTCTTAAACCCCCCTAAATCAAATCTAATCCTCTTCCGGACCCCCACCTTCCCCCCATCAGGTGGTGCAAACCTCTCTGTTGCAAAATCCACAGGCTGTTTATAGAGTAAAAACACATAGCGATGTGGCGCGCTCCATGGTGGAGGACCAGGGGGGGCGTAGTCGACTAGAGGTGGGGTGGTGGTGGTGAGCGTTGTTTCTGATGAGGAGGAGGAGTTTTGGAGTGAGAGGGAGAGGGAGGCTTGGATCCCTAGTTGTGAAAAGTATCAGTAATGTATAAGACCCAGACGACCATGCTGATTTCCCAGCCAAATTCAATTCCCCTCCCAACCCACTCGTAAGTGACGCTCCGCTGGCCCTCCGGGGGCGACTGCCGTCGAGGCCGTCTTTTCTTCTCTCCATATCCCTTTATCATCCCATCATCTCACAACTTTCCCAAAGAAAGAAAAAATAGCGAAAAAATAGCGGAAAATAAAAAATACTAACAATGCAATGCCGGACTCAACGCCCTCCACGCCGGAAACGGCGCATCGATATCAAGACACACAACTATATATTTCTCTCCCGCCACCGCTGAAGAGAAATTGATATTCGGTGGATTTTGCGCTTCTAATTAAAGCTAAGGATTAGTTTTTAGTTTCTGGTTTATATCTAGGTTAGGAGGGGAGGGATAGAGAGGGTATACGTGCCATTTTTAGGAATATATTGCCCTGGCGAGACTTTCACATTTGAGAAGGTCAAATTGAGAAGTTTAGATTGATCTTCTGCATCGAAAAAGGTAGGAAGCAGGGATTCGATGTGTGCCATATCCGGCATCTTCAAGATCTAGATTTTCCCCGCGGAGGAAAATAAATGAGCTTGCGATGAATGATATATCAGAAAATAAAAACCATTCCTTCATTTCATAGACTCGAACACTTATCTAAACGTTACGATTTCCATGGAATATATACAGACCCTGGAGTTAAACATATATCTTCACTCGTCTATTTCCGAGACCTCGGCGCTCTAGCGACCGGTTCCCGATGAGTGTGGAGTTATGTCCGTAAACGCCATTTCGTGTTCCTATTGGACGATGATTTTTGCGATATACTATTGGAAGGTGTAGAAGTAAAGGAGGGGAGAGGATGGGTGTGTGTGAATGGTGGAGGGTACCAAAGCAGTCTCTGGTGAGGCCATGGGGAGGTCGACTGTTTGGGATTTTCTTTTTAGAGGGGAAGGGTTGCGATGAGGCGAGGTGAGGTGAGGGGAGGGTGAGATTTTTTTGAGAGTATAAGATGATATCTTAATAAGAGATGCGGTGGGATAGAGAATGATAGCGCTAAATGACCACTACTGGATATTATCGCCTTGTTACGCTCGATTTATGCCTGCTCTCTAGAGGTGTGATAATCTATTACTATAGAAGATTGCATATATGTATCAATACATGGGATTAAAAATCAAGTAATAGGTTCTTGGAGAGTTTTTCACAGTACGAGATAGTGAGCGTGAGGGAGGTAAAGATCGAAGATAAGAACTCAATAATAAGAGTGGTGATAGAAGAGAAGTTTGAGAAATAGGATAAGGAAGATGGATTAGATATTTCTATCCCACCAATACCTTTATTACGACAGGAAAGGAGAAATAGGTTAGAAACTGAACTAGGTTACTTTCCATGTAGCCTTACTACAATTCCGCCTATTCGATGTGTAGCACACAGAAACTTCGAAAAGAACAACATCTGAACTCCTACTTTGCATACTGTAATACCAGGGCCTCTCTCATCGGATTAAGAGAGGTAATCCAGTATATAAAACCACAAAGCTATTCAAACTTGACAGGAAAATCGGTTTGACAGCTGTAAGCTCGCACTCTTTTGATAGGACCTAGCTGGTAATCATCTAGAATGCGTTGGAGAGGTTAACGAGTTCACCTGATACTTTCTTTGGATGTTTGGATTTTGGCGTGTCTTTTGTAGGGAAAGCTGAGGGGCTATGGCTTTCTTTTGGTAAGATGTGGTGGTGGTGGCAAGTCAGGTTTTGGTGATGAGGTTTGGTATGAGGTGGGTCTGAGGGATTTGGCCAGATGAAAGGACGTATTGCTTTCTACTGCTCTAGCCTAACATAAGCTGAGGAAATATATTCTTAGCACTACCTTATCACAGCACCAACGTGCAACACAGTAAATCTCTCCCAAACACAGATATCATAAAATCTTCAACCCAGACCCCCTCCCAACCGTCCGAGCACACAAACACAAACTCTCAATAGCACGAAAGAAAAATCGCCACATTCAAGGCATTCTCCAAACTCAAACACTGACACAAGACTTACAAACACAAGCTAATGGAACAACAGAAAAGTTGATCACACTTCTAATATCACAAGGCAGATTCTTACACCCACATGCCGGCCGACCAACAGAGCGGACGCTTTCTGGCCGCAGGAGGCTGGACGAAACCTGGATGGATGGGGATAGCAACCAACACTCGGCGGAAAGATGAAACGACGAGGGGGAAAAGGGAGATGTTCAGCTGATGGGAATAGGAGTGATGTGATGGACTGATTTGGAATGGATGCGAGGGTAAGGAGAAGATGAATGAATGTGTGAGAGACGAAAATGTGATTGGGGGCAAATCGTCCCTTTCCAAGCCAAGTACCTATGCAGCGAACGTCTCATCCGGTGAACTACCCAACAGAGATCTAAAAAGACACCTCAATCTCCCAACGCTCGCTAGAGGGGTTCCAGTACTCAGGAGAAAAAAGAGGCACAGTACAGATATTCATAGAAGCTTAACGCAAGGCAAAGTAAAGTAAAGTAAGGCTCTTCCCACCTGCTCCGGCGCAAAAGGCAGAACGAGATAAGAATAAACTGCAGAATATTAATTACTGAGTCTGTAAATAACCGGTAGACGCAGCCGCGAGGAAGAATAGGGGGACGAGGGAATAAATTATCAATATGGAGGACCGTTGGGTTGGGAATGGGACGGGGAAGGGTGGATGTATGGCGGTTGAAAGCGACCTCGAGCGATATGAACATCGTGATGGCCAGCCTCGACGGCAGTCGCCCCCGGAGGGCCAGCGGAGCGTCACTCTCTCTGGGATGAAGAGGAAGAGTGTTATTGAAGAAACTAGCTCATTTGTGCAGAGTTCCGAGGCTTATAGTGGATTCCCTTATTTAGGGTCTTATCTGCTGTGCAGCATTCAATCGGTAGATGGGATGGAAATGATATTATCTCTGATGTTGGACTCATCTTCGCTCAGAATGGTTTCCCAGGTGAAGAAGCGAGACTTGGTAGGAACCTATATCTATCTGTCAGTACCTACCTTGGTATGGAGGAATGCTAAAAAGAGGCTCAATATAGATTCCCTTGACAGATGCTCGCGCGAGGGTGCAAAATATAAATAAATGCTGATTGATGAAGGTGTGTGTCTGTGTGTGAAATAGGCGCGAGGAGGTGGGATGGGAAAGGGTGGTTGTGCATCCGGGGAGGCGATGGGACGGAATATTAATAGAAGTGGGTGAATGGGTGAAGTGACGGGGCAAGAATGTTGGTAGCGAGTGTTGTACTTGTACTGTACCTATGTATAGTGGCTGGGTGGGGTGGTTTCTTTTTTCTTCTTTGGTTTCTTCAGCGGCAGCGGCAGCGGCTGTGGCCGTTTGGGACGGACGATGCGACCGATGGGCTTTGTGGGTTGTTTGGGTGAGGAGGAAATTGAATGTTAGAATATTTATGAAAAAGGTGCTGAATTGGAATACAAGTACCTGCAAGTAATAGCTGTATAGAATGGGTAACCGCATGCACTTTTCTGACACAGTAATCTCTTGTCTCCACCACAATTGCTTATGGCTTTTCCCCATACTTTTCGATTTCCTTACTATTCAGATCGAATCGGAACAGATCAGTAAAATGTTTCGCAGTCTTACGCAGCACCAATAATATCTCAATATCAATCTAAACATTGTTCCCTTTTCCTTTTTCTATTCGTAGAATCTGCAGCGAAGGAAGCGACTGCGCCTCGGGATGGACTTGGTACCCGCCACTAAGCCCCTATTCAGCCTAGTTCAGCCATTGCCGAGGATGAGATGGAAGAGGAAGGGAGGGTAAGACGGTACGGGCTATTTGTTGCATCATGAAGGACACAGGGTGATCTGATCATGGTGATCCATTACTGCGATTACTGTCTGACTGTCTGACTGTATACAATTTACATCGGTGAATGCATGTAGATAGTAGGGATGGAGTAAGTATGGTGGGATAGATGAGATCGTACCTCATGATGAAATGGTATTGAGGGAATGAGGGTGAATGAGAATACACAAAGGAAGCAGAAAGTTCAGAGTTCAAGGCTAGTGGGGGGCGGTGCGGAAGGGTGACATTTCTTCCCATGCAGAATATGCAGATACTGTAGGTACCCCACCCAGTCCGGTGTGCTACTGCAGGCAAGATAATTGACGAGCAGCCGACTGGCGCAGAGACGCAAGGTTGGAAGAAAGCAGGGAATAGAAAGACCACACCACTGCAGAGAATGGAAGTGCGAAAGACTCGAAAGACTCGATCTTGTCATTCAATCATTCAATGACATGGGGGATACCACACCATTACGCCTTTGTACCACCCGGTTACAGTCCTTCTTTACTATACTCGGCCATACTCAACCACATTCTACCACACTCATCCACCCTTCACCTCCATCCCAGTCTTCCTACCCGCTCCCAAGTGGCTGAGATGCTCTTCCATGCAGAATCTACAGTAAAAGTACAATACCTACCTAGTACGAGCAGCAGCGGACCCGCGGCAGACCCCGGATTAGTTGCATCCAGGCACGGGCACAGCAAATCCAAAGATAAGTAAGAGTAAATTTATACCGCCCGAAGTGACTATGATAGGTAAGGTATGGTCAGATCAGTTCACTTCACTTGCATACTAGTATACCAAGGTGTACTAGTAGTCACGATCACTCACATTTATTTGCGTGTGTGTTGCTTGTTGTTGGTCAATTGACTTTCACCTCCCCCCAACCCACACCCTCCTCACACCCCTCCCCTCTCAGCCTCGCCCCTCATACCTTGCCCATACCTCCCTCGACCATTCCATGACCACTTTAGCAATTGGCCATTGACAAACTTCCATATGTAACCTCTGTCTCCCAGCAACCCCCGACCTTGATCGAGAATCTCTTTTGTTCCTACCCGCCAACTCTACTTCGAAACATCAACTCAACATGTTTCTATCAGGAAGAGCTTCGACCGATTGCCTGGGCACAAATCAATCAGGTCAGAAGCAGTTGTGGTATACTTGCAACTCGAATAACTTCAGAGGTTGCTGTTCAGTGGATCCATGCAGTCTACCTACTTGTCCTGATACCATGGCGAGTTCAGCAGCTTTGGTAACGACGACCTTGACTTTGGCTCCTGCACCAGCAAAGACGAGCGAGTCTTCTTCGTCAACATCAACTTCGACCTTCACAACTTCCTCGACGCCTGTACCTTCACCAGTAGCTGCTACATCATTGTACAACAGTCAAGTATCATCAACGTCTGTTTCGGCGCCAATTACAACCTCAACCTCATCTTCAAATCTGACATCCAAAAACTCGACAACTCCAATTATTGCCGGTGTCGTTGGTGGAGTAGGATTTATCACATTACTCGCGGCTCTGATCTGGTTCTGTCTACGAAGAAGAAATCAAAAGCAGTTACAAGCACGAAGAGATTCTATTGCACAATATGGCCTCCCAAACAAAGATTTCATTCTCGACCTCCCACCAAAATCAGAACGTAGCTCTGAAGGGGATATCTTTGCCGCATACGGAGGTATGTTTCCCTCTTCCATTCCATGACCACAATCTAACCACATATCAGGCCGTTATGAATCACCTCGTCCCGTCCCGTCAATCCCAACCCCATTGTCGCCACCTTTACCTCTAGACCAGAGATCATACCAACAATACCCTCAACAAACCAACCAACTTCACATTACACCAGCTCCTCCCTCAACTCACCCACCTACTCCATCCACCCCAGCAGAAGACAAACATATCCCTGATCCGGAGAAAACGGCTGCTGTCCGCGCCGAGCCACCACTTACTTCCCACCCAGCATATCACGCCGTCCCGCAATACTCTCCCCCTCTCGCCTCACCTGCCTGGTTACCGGATCAAACTACACACCAACTTCACTCCTCTCACTCGACACCTCATCTCTCTTCCCTCCCTTCCCATCCAACACACCACATCGCCTCTTTATCAACACACCCCGCTTTCCGCGTCCCCTCAGCAGAAGAACTACGCATCAAACATGCCTCCTTCCCCCGTCGTTCACCAGAGATAAAACACAAACCTCAATTCCGATCTCCCAAGCCCTCTCCAAGAACTTCACCTAATTCCTCTCCTCCCCGCCATGGCAAGCGTAACGCTCGGGGTTTTCAATCCGTGTCTCCAAATAGGAATAAATCCCCTATCCCAGGAAAGATAGAGCTAGAAGCAGAAACAGTACCTGCTTCTTATCTGTCCCCTCTTCAGACAAGCTCTATCTCTGAGACCAGAGAGAGAGAACGAGGAAGATACGATGAGCGATTATATCCTTCCTCACAAGAAAAAGGCGATGGAGAGATGAAAAGGGGAAACACGGAGGCGAGTACATATAGTATTCCCATCGGACTAGGTTTCTCTTCTGCCTCACCCGACGAATCTCAAATCCAACAAAACCAGCTCCAAGAAACCACAACATCCCCCCTCATCTCGCCGCAAACCCCAGCCTCCTCGCAAATGATCGGTCCCCTCGGTCCCTCCCTCACGTCCCCTACGCTAGATACATGCGATTACGCCTACAGTATTCGCAGCATGCGTGTCGTAGACGGGGAAGGCAGAGATGAGAAGGAGGTCGTGAGTCCTGTCGTTAGTCCGATGAGTCCGGAGATGGGACTAGGTTCTTTCGCGCTGGAGAGGGAGAGGTGGAGTGGTGCTACTGTTGTTGCTGAGAATGGGGAGTTGGGGTTAGGGCTGGGGAAGGAGGGGAGAGAAGATGGGAGGAGATGGTGGGGTGTTAGACGGTAGTTTTCTTCTTTATGTTTTTGGACTGGAGAGAGGAGATGGATGAAGATGACGGGGAATTGTAGATTATGATTAATTGTAGCATAGCATAGCATAGCATAGCGCGGCGTTCAAGGGGCTTTTGCATAAGGCGGCGTATGGAGTTACAGTACACTCTTTCTTTTCTTTCTAGCGATTTGGCGCAATGGGTGTAGAAAGGAGTGTAAAAAATGAATACAATGATAATGTTAACATTTTGATTCTGGTCTTTTTGTGAATCTATTTTTTCTGACAATGACATTATGCAATTCAGCTCAGATAGAGGGGGAATGGTGTATCGAGAAATATATCAGCTACGTACAAATACCAAGTGACGCTCCGCTGGCCCTCCGGGGGCGACTGCCGTCGAGGCCGTCCTTTCTTTCGCGCCGTCCCTTCTAATATCCTACCCCCTACTATTTCTTCCCCTACCTATCCTACATCTTGCCCCATCCTATCCTATCTATATCCTATTCCTCAAAATCAAACCACCACAGCATTCACGGAACTAGTTACCAAATCCCTAAAACCCCTTCCTCCTATCCTCTAATTTCCTTCAGGACTTATTCAATTTCTATGTCTGTATTGTACTTTATATTTGGAATTTGTAAGTACAAGAAATTATTATTCAAAAATGTATACAAATATACAAGAGTGAAAATAAAAAAAGAATTGAAACTAGCGTAATTTAATCAAATCAAGGTAGGAATAAGAATAAGGGAAGAAAATATCTATACAGGTAATATACTAATATTGATACCAACAGGATTTGATTCACTACCTTACCCTACCCTACTTTCCCTAACCTGTCTATACTTATATACTTCTCCTCTCACTTCCACAAACAAGTATTATACAAAGTAACTACCACCAGAGCCCAAAACTCCCCAGCTCAGGTAAATAGTAAAAACCACTAGAATTATAATTAAAGGCGTGCAATATCCACAAAGCCTAAATAAAAGAAAAAGGGAGAAAGAATGGGAAGTAACTAATCTAGAAAGAGATAGGTTTATATAAATCATCTCCTTCTCTCTTCTATGTTAAATCTTACTTTCCCGACTTCTGATTTCTGATTCCAAATAGCCAAAACAAAAATAAGAACCTCCTTTATTATTCCCTTCTTTGAATATGACAGAATTTTACTCCATTCAAAGCGCTAGCATATGCTTGTAAATTACCCATATACTAATCAAACAATAAACCATCTCTACCTATCTTAGTTATTATGTATAAAGTATAGATTTATTTATATATTCATACCCTACCTTGGGTTTACGAAGTGACACTTTCTCAAGATTCCTGAAAAGAAGGTACGATTGAACTGTTTAAAGGGTAATTAGGGGGTACGAAGTTTGGGAACTATTGATTTAGAGAAAATTGGGGTAGTTGAATAGCGATATAGTGCTTTGCTTTTGCTTTTGCATAGGGAGTTTGTTCACTAAAGGAATAGTGAAGGGAGGGGATATAAAGTAGGATTTACTTACTTGCTTTCTTGCTTGCTTGCTTGGTTGGTTGCTTGGTTACTGCTTAGGTAGCATCCTAATTATGCTCCGGTCGTTTATAAGCTATAAACTCCAAGAGTAAAGAAGATTAGAAGAAAAGATACTATTGTGTTACTTGCCCCTCACATTTTGGCCGCAATCATCCAGGACAAAGCGTAAAAAGATGGAAGTGGAATTTATTTCTTTACTCAGCTACATATCTCCTGCACTGGCAGCATTTGTTACAGGTTGTAGTCTACATGTATTTATCGTGGGGAGTCGTAATGTTTTGAACACATATTATTTTCTTACTGACTGACTGACCTACCTATGCGCTACCACCTATCGGCATAGATAGAATACTTACCATGATTAATAACGTAAATACTTAAAAAGATCAGAAGGGCATATTTTGGCAGCGTTAGTATTTATAGCCTCTCTAACGAGAGGGCAATTATGGGAAAAATGATGGAGAATTTGCTTACTTACCCATCAAACACTAAATGTCGTAGATAGTACACTCACAAAGACTAACAAAAGAACTGCTTTAAAGGTCTCATTCTGACTTCTATTATTCCCTAGGTACATTTACCTATAATTCGGACTAAGCAGGGTAAGGTATCCAACACCGCCCAATTCCATACCACCACCTTCCATCTTCCTCAAATCAATCTTGTGCCCCCTCCATTCCATTCCAGCCCAACGCCAGCCCCCTCAAACACAGCAATAAACTTAAGGAACACACAGAAAGGTAAGAAGATCTTCGCTCATGCCACGCCATGCAATGCCCAAACGCCATATATAACTTTTTCCCCTCGTATTGCCCCACTCCTTTCTAGCTGCACCGCCACCTGGTGCCGCCGACTTGCATTTGGGGTCGCAATCTCGATCCAGAGCGCTCTTAATTGCCATAGCCCATTAGTTTCATGATTTCGTCGAGCAGTTCTTGAAGATCGTCGTCGTTTATTTTGTCTTGGAGGGAGGGGATGAGGGTTTTGGCTTCTTCGGCTGTGTCGCAGCAGAGGCTGCCTGGAGGGGGTTAGCTGTAGTTTTTATATGGCTGCACTTTCGTTTTGTAGTGGTAGATTCCAAATATTGACTGGAAGTAGAGCTTGAGTCGAGGGAATTGGGTGTAGGACGTACCAAGTTGTGCTCTTTCAAACTTAGCCAACTCCTTGTGAGAGGAAAGTAATCGTTCTACCGCCTCGACATTCTCCTTCCTCTTGAACCGCGCAAAGTGATCCAGATACTCCGTTGTTTTCATCAGCATTCTATCTCTCGTTAGCCATGCTCTCTTCTCTCCAGATCCAAAGGCCCAAATTTCCCTCCAAAAGCACAATATCATTGCTATGTCTTATCCCAAACCCAAATGCCCAGCTCTTGACCTTCCTCGTAAAACAGAACAACATCCAGATCCTCCATCTCTGTATATAGTAGGGAAATCCACATACTCAGTCTCATTGACGTTCTTCTTATCCATCCTCCTCCTAGCCATCAGCGCATTTATAACCAACGCAGCCTCACTATGTGTCAAAGCATCCACATCCTGGAATTCTCCAAGTCGCAACTCTGAAGCTGCTTCTTCGTCTCCTTGAGGTGCTTCACGCGATCGAGAAGTAGGAGCTGGTTGTGCCATTGTGCTAACGTTCAGCTTGCGATTTTGGTGAAGGACTCTTGCGCGTGTGAGCAATTCGATGGGGGACTGCCGTGAGCGAAGTTTGATTCGAGGTTCTCTTTTGGGCGAATGAAGAAGTAAAGTGAATGTGTTTATTTGAAAGCTGGCGCGGCGTGGTTGTATGTTGTTGGAAGGTTGACTTTGTGCTGGTGGGGTGAAAGCGGGAAGAATTTCGAGATGGAAATGCAAGCTTGTCTGTCGCGAATCTGGGGAACTTTGCCGAGCTGTCTACGTCGACAGTGAATTACCTAGAGTAAATCCATTCAACTCTGAACAAATTGACTTGAGCAGATTGCAAGTCATCGAGTTTGGTTTCAAGAGGCGCTGTAAAGTTGCGGTCTGGAAATAGGGTATCTAGTGCTGTTGCCAACATCTGCAGAATCAGGAGGGCAAGCAGAGCCGCCAACATGTATGTAGCCTCCACCATATCCCCTAGCATATAGCTAACATAACAGGGTCGTCTTCGCTTTAATCATAATCAATAAAGCTGGAGGCTTAATCTACCAGAGAGATTTTGCAGAAGGGCTGAATAAGCTCAGCATCAACGATTACCTCGTTCTGGCTGGTACATTTCACGGGTATACCTCCATTCAATACCCTCTAAATGCCATAACATACTGACAATTCCAGCGTTCACGCAATTACCACGCGTCTCCACCCTCTCCACCATCTCAACTCCTCCCTCTCTTCCTCAGAAAACCGTCCCGATCCTCCCTCCGGCATTGAAGTCCTAGAAACAGAGAACTTCCGACTCCAATGTTTCAGCACATTAACGGGAACGAAATTCCTACTATTTACTGAACCACAACAGCCAAATGTGGACAAGATTGTTGGGAAGATATACGAATTGTATAGTGATTATGTGATGAAGAACCCATTCTACCAGTTGGAGATGCCGGTGAGGTGTGAAAGTTGGGAGAGGAAGTTAGTGGGTTACATTAGGCCTTTGAATTCGAGGTGAGGCAAGGGAGAGGTCATGAACGATTTCTCTGTGATTTGGTGACGGCAAGGTGGAGGGAGGAGAGGATGGACAAGTTGAAGGATTGTAACCGTGGAAGACAGCGAATGGGGACTGGAGGCGATAACATGGGGCATAGGAAGAACCTCTATTCCACTGGACATGATGAATAGCTGCTTCAGAAGGAGTGAGAGAAGTCTAAGATCGCAGAAGCAGGATAGAGACACGCAGAATTACAGCTCATTAGGCTGCTCTAGTTGTACAATCATACATCCCAACGCCATGAGCAATGCAGATCAGCAATTCTATCATGCTGTATCCATCTTATCAGCATCATCATCTTTCTTATTATCCTTCTTGCTTCCCTCTCCGAGTAATGGTGCCTTCTCTCCAGCCTCATCTTCTTCCTTGACGCTCTCCAACTGCGCCTTTTCTTCTTGTGCCTTCTTTTCCTTTTCTGCTTTTTCTACTCTCGCCTTCTCCTCTTCCATACTCATCCTCAAAGCTAATGCCAATTCTGGATCAACCGAAGGGTCGATACCAAATTCAAATGATTCTCCACCACCAACATTTTCTGATGCACCTCCTGCCATACTAGATGATCTATCTCCACTTAATATTGGGGTTGTAATAAGTTGGTCTGACAACAGTCCTGGTCCAGGAGGAATGATTGCAATATGTGATCCATCACTGCCTTTAACATTCTCGTTGAAAGCAGTCAACTTCTTTGTAGTATCATCATCTAACTCTCCAAATGCGACGAAATCGATGCTGACATTGTTCTTCTTCATCTTTTTCGCGAGTTTAACGAGTGCCTTGTCTTCATCGGGGATAGGTGAGCAAGTAAATACGATGATCCGTTGTCGTTGGGATTTATTCTGACGGTGCTTCAGCGCAAGCTATATTTGTCAGTGGAATCCAAAGCACAGAAGAACAGTCTCAACATACACCTGCGATCTGAATCCCGGTAGCCAAATGACTCCCCCCTCTAATCTTGCTCTTCGTGCGATGTAAACCCTCCAGGATCTTTCCATGGTCTGTTGTTAAAGTAACCAAAACCTCAGGTCCTTTACCACCCATACTCATCAGACCAACACTTGATTCAGGATTTGCTTGTGTAATGGCGGAGAATATCAAGGAGACGGCATCACTTTGTGCTTCGAATCGAGTTGGTGTATAATCTCCATTTCGACTGCTTTCGCTGTTGTCCACAACCACCATAACTGCTTCGAGGACCATTTTGATATTTGGCCTCAGTTGAGGACTTGAGATTGGGTTTGAGATTTGCGGAAAGAGGTTGGATTTCGAAAGGATGTTTTAGACGTTGGTTGTAAAGTTCAGGTTGGTTCAGTTGTTGAACGCAAGGCAAGCTATGGCTGCGTGTACCAAGATCCCTGTAGCTTTAAGCTCTGGTAGATTTTGGCGCTAAGCGATGCGGCTCAAGGTGGTTTGTTTACTTTCCAACACCAAATCAAGAACAGCCTCACAAGACTAATCGCTACTTGCAGACTTGACACGCGATTCAGAATCGATTACTTCAACTTTGATTCCCTTGGAATATTCAATACTGAACAGATTTCTGAAACCATGGCACCGACGCGTTCTAAGAAGCAACGCAAGTCGACAGATTCCGCAAGCTCTGTTGATGTACAGAGCTTCCCCGCTCCTCCTCAAATGGTACCAACCAAAACGCATAGTCCAGCAAGGACTCCCTCGAGAAGTCCTATCAAGAAGCAGAAGATGGGAATCACAGCGGCGCAGAAGCAAGCATTGCTTGATAACCTGCAACTAGAGAGTACGTTTGGCATGCAACATGACCGAAAAATGCTAATTATGCTTGAATAGTTACGGAACGCGCCAGAAAACTCCGAGCACAATATATGGTTCATGCACAACATTTGAAAACGCGCATTGAAATGCGTGTTAATCGCATACCAGTCGCATTACGCAAAGCGAAGATGGGGGATCTGCTCTTGAAGTATAGTGAGGTTTCCACCAAGACAGTAGCCGGATCATCGAGAACAGCGGCAAAATCACCTGCCAAAAATTTGGTGCAAGAGGAGCAGAGACATTTACGCGCCAGTCCATCTCCGCAGCGGGGTGGGAAAAGATTAAGGTACGCATATTCTTGCATGATAAAGAACCCTTCTAACATCTTCAGCGATGATATCGACAAGGAGAATGAGGATATTGAGAACCCAAAAAAACGCGTTCGAGGACCACTAGTTCCACCTGCACGCACAACTTCTCGAGCAAAAATGGACCCTTCACAAGTTCTCTCACCAAGATCAGCCAATTCTCGAACGCTTCCAAGATCACCTATCAGACCAGCTTCGCCAACAAAATCATTCCTTGCACGTCCAATTGGATCACCACTCAAACCTGCCGCACCGGTTCCATCTGGAGGTGCAGCAAGTATTCTAACAAATATGGTAGAGAAAGCCAAATCAACCAGAGGAGCAGTTGCACGGAAGGTCACGGGAGAAAAGTCTGCAGTTGGAGCTGGAAGAGGAAGAAGAGCAGCACCACCACCAGCATCTGCACCAAAAGTGGGACGAGGCAGAGCTAGTACCATTAGTGAGAGTAGTGATTCCAGCACAACTACCGTTGTCAGGAAGCCGGTACCAGTGAAGAAAGCTCCCGCGAAGAAGACCATGATGAGTACCATCAAGGGGATGGGAAGTCAGAAAAAGGCACCAGTAGCAGCAAAAGCTACAACAGCAGCGGCACCAGCTCCAGGTGGGCGAGTATTGAGGAAGCGAAATTGATGTTCTGTTGCTTTGAATGTGTAATTAGCGTTTGGTGTTATGGTGTTGGGTTGAACGTATATGAAATGGAAGAAATGATATCGAGCATCTCCCTGCCATTTTCGCTGAGAGGTTTCGTTCCTGGGAGAATTTGCTCGTTCCTTTGAGGACAAACACTTTTCGAACTCTATGCTTTTGCCCGAATGCCTTCAAGTGCAATGCATGATCTATAGAGGGACTATGAGTGACGTTCTATGAGATGGGTAGTGTCTAACTGAGATTCTATGATCAAGAATAGGCACTCAAAGCTAAGATAAGTCGGACAGTGGAAATAGCTAGGCCGAGCGTTGGCTATCATATGGGAACTAACCGAAAGTAGTATCCCTGACGGCCTTTGGACTGAAAGCTACACAAGATCGAGGAGTCAAGGCTCTTCACTTCCCAGCTCCTCAATATCCCCGTTTTGATCAGACACTTTCCGAAGGGCCATTCTTCGCTAATCAGTACTACAGATACGCAGTCCATGACTACTTGTGCCTCTGTGATATCAAATACCAAGACTGGTAACACTATGCAATAGCAGGCAATGAAATGCAATTGAATGACTTCTAGCCACACTTGTCTTTCTATTTAGCCAGACTGGGATTTGGGGATGCTACAATTGACCCTCCTAGAGTCTTCTGCAGGAGCGGTTATGATTGCGCCATCGGCTCTATGTACAATCAAGATTCCGTGATTTTATCACTTGGAGAACTCTAAATATGTAGTCTTAATCCTACAGGCAGCTGGTTGTAGATTCGGGTACTGATACTTGACCCTGTCCAGATCAGCCCAAGCCAGAATTCTCAATTCTACCACCAGCCTGCCGAAAGGGCAATCTGGAAGAGCATTCTCAGCTGCTTTGGTAACTATAATCCTTGGTAACATTCCCACTTACCATGAACTCCATCTTCTTGTCTTCGACCAATTTGTTGTGGTCTCGCAATTCCTGTTGCTCGCGGTTACACCGAACCTGCCTATTCATTCTGAGATCTGGCTCACCTTTCCTGAGCCCGATATGCACATATATGCTTGGAGACACTGCTTGTCAGGTGTCTAACTTAGGAGGTTATAAGGTGAATCTGCGGTTTTGATCTTTGTCGGGGCCATTATCGACTTTACTTTTGACAACCTCGGATTCGAATTCAGGAGTAAGGATTGTGTGGGTTTGTGCCCCCGGAGCATCACCTTCCAATTTAAGACTATTCTCTTTGCATTCAGTTATTGATTTATACGGTCTTCTTGTATTGTGCTGGAAAGAACCACAATACAAGGCTATAGGGCCAAGATAAGATCTTTTATCGAAGACACAAAAAGCAGTTGGGGCCATGGAGTGTAGAGCAAGATGTTCCAGAAGAAGAGGAGACATTTACTGAGGCCTCTTGGAGTGCCTGCTCCACCGTAAACGGTACCTGGCTTCCTAGTAGAATCAGAGGCCGGCGAGTAGCCTGCTTGGGATATCGTAAGAAAGTGATCTTGATTGGACGAGTTCAAGCCATCTCCTAAGTTACTTGTGTGATTGACCTTCATCAACATAATACAAGAGAGTGCTTCTGATTATACGACCTCCTGGTCTTGCAATTGAATCCTCTGATTGTCCTTCTCTCGATGCTAGAGGAGACAAATATCAGTCCAAATGCCCTGTGGAACCAATGTCTAGCGTATCTAGTTCGCCGGAGGCCCCACCGAATGTTTAGGTTATTTGGATTCAAGAAGCTGGTTCCTAATAGGATACCGCGAGGAATCTTGTCTACGACTATAACTATCGCTGGTGGAAATCGGACAACGTCTTTATTAGTAGTTCGGAACCTTGGAGATAAGTGAACACAAGTGGATGTTGTTGGTCCACCGCCGACGCCGCAGATCTTGATTGGTGTGTCCATAGTGTATGGTACAGCGGACGCAAAGTCTCTGTCCAACGTGTCTCTGTCAATAAGGGACATTCCTGACCCTGTGTCCGTGACAAATATACGTTGGACAGCCAGTTATAGAATTGGGGTCTGGTTAGGAGCCTTCTCCGAGCACCTTTGGGAAGTGATCTTGATTGGGAACACCCTAGATTTTGAATCTGGATTGTATCACTGACCGTCTCGATATGCTGTAATTGAATCATCTCTAAACTACCACTTCCCTGATACCGATTTTGGGGGGTAATAATGAGTCGTGATATGCCACCTCGCTGCCCACCCTTCTTCTTCTTGTTTTCGATCAGCTCTATGATCAATCGTCCTAGAGCGCCAACGGAGAACCACCAGTGTCTGTTTCCAAGTAAATAAATAAAATGAAAACCGGCATCAAGTATTGCAACACTCAAATTTTAT
Organism: Filosporella fistucella; assembly: GCA_030077755.1. Lineage (NCBI taxonomy): Eukaryota > Fungi > Ascomycota > Leotiomycetes > Helotiales > Filosporella > Filosporella fistucella. The sequence goes on from JAQJZZ010000007.1 coordinate 130,397, forward strand.
TTCTGATGTCTCATCCTGCTGCTCCTCCCTTCTTCTTCTTATCTTCGACTAACTCGATATTGTCTTCAGGGATAACCTTGAACTTCTCGAGGAAGAATTCCTCAATTTCCTCACTCACATCTCCTTGTACCACAATTTCTTCCCCTCCACTAGCAACTTTCGTAACACTTGCGCCTGTAGCAAATTTCTTACCCAAATCCTTCGCCACTTTCTTGTTCTCCAACCCAAAATTCTCCAGACCTGTAACCGTTGTGACATATTTCCGCTTATTGCGCTCTACCCGCTTAATAATTACTTTCGAAGACGCGATTGTTTGTGCGGCTTTTGCTTCAGCTGCTTCGGCTTTGAGGGCTTTTTTGTGGGCATCTTTCTCGGCGCGTTTGAGGGCATCGACGGAGAGGGTTGAAGTTGCTGCTGCGAGTGCATCTGCGATTGTCAGGTATGAATCCAGAGGCCCAGAAAAAGAGGTTGCTTACCTTCTGACCATAACTTTTCATACATATCTGAGTGATTCTTCTGAAGCCATTCCTGGCATTTTTTCACCGTACCGCCAAATTCGCAATACTACTTCCTCCGAGTCAGTGTTTGTTCAGTATCCAAGGCCTGTGGAAGCTCTGTGTGGGTTTGCAGTATCATGGAAGGGAATGATGTACCTCTGGTGGTAAAGAGCAGACTATGGCTACGTTAGCTGACATTAGGTGAGGGGATGGAGGGGTAATGCACGAACCTCCACAGTAGATAACGTGTCTAGATTGCGGCTCTGAAGGGCCGTCTTGTGCCTCGACCTCTGCCATTCTGGTATCTTGGATTCCGAATCGTTCACGAGGAAAATTGGAAGATATTGGGTTGTTGGGAGGGAAATGTTACGTGGAAGAGATATGTCGCATGAGGATGGCGGGGCAAGAGACTAGCGGGGTGGAGGCCGCATGAAGGTATTTTGATATGTGAGATTCCTTGTTTCCCCATGCCATCACAAGACACAAAACAAGTCCAAGTGAATTCGTGTGGGATACGAAACATGGTCAGACTTTCCATTTCATTTCACTTGCATTTTATTTACAAAACACATCTAGTTCTACAATTTCGGTCACGATGAGGCGATAGTGGATTGCTTCGAGCGAAGACTGAATAGTTACGACGTGTGAAAAGCTATAGGATACACACATCAATTTCGGGGACTTTACCTCCAAACAGTTTAACTTTCTTGGCTCGTAGCGCCTTGCTAGGAGACATGAGATCTCAGCCACATTGATAAAATATCATGACTATCTTCTCAGCAGGACGCTCCTCTGGCCGGTGCAAGATGACTCCACGAGCAAACTTGTACCATCTATTAACATTCCGAAATTTGTGCATCTGTCCTTTCATCGTTTCAATACAGCTGGTGAAATGATCTTTATTTTTGTAACATTGCAAGGTCGTTCTACCTCCGATGATCCACACAGTACCCTCTTGCCCATTTTCGATGATCCTGAGGACATCGGCAGCTCCACAAGATTTGGCAGATAGTTTCATCTTGTTCATGGAAACTTGGAAATGCGTATTTGGCTTCAATCTTCCACATCTATCAGTTTGTACTCGATGTTGCTTCAAAAGTCTCACGGTGAGGGACTTGTGGTCCTGGCCTGGCACATGTAATTGCTTCAAAATTGGGGAAAGCTGCATGATCCCCTTAAGTTGAGCATTTGAACAAAAAGCAACTAGCTGGAAGATTGTTACTAGAGTAGATATTATGTCATTGTGATGTGACACGCTAGTCGATATCTCTCTGCTCTTCTCAAAGTCGGACTAGCTGCGTACAGATTTTCAATTAACACCACATCAACTCCCTAGAAATTATCTGTAGAACACCGTACACCAAGGACATTCTCTGTATATAATAAGGGGATCTCGGTCTCAACAATTGAAGTGGTTACCCTCAGTTTTCGATCCGACTTCGTAAGAAATATCCTTTCAAGATGTATCTCTCTTCGATAGGACAAGTATTGCTTGCCTGTCTGGCAACATCGAGTCTATAAGTAAGCCTCCATTCCACACCATCTCATTTGAGCCCACAATAACAACTCAAAGTATTCCTTCAGAATCCACCATTCATACTCGCCAAGGATCACCATTTCCTCCCGACGCCCAACTCTCACCAACTCTCACCAACTCTCACCAACTCTCACCAACGTTCACAATCTACGCTATCCCCTCTCAATTCACACCCTTCGATTTCACATTCCAAAGCGGCTTCTTCAGTCCCTGGTCTCCTCCTGTACATGTCGGTCCAAATAAGGGAATCATAGTACCCTCCGCCGATGACGCCGCCATATTCGCGATTGTGCAGCCCTATAGCTATCCCGTCAAAGTCGACAAACTTAAACAGCCTTCTCCAGTAGATGGCGCATACTGCTCTGGATCTCTAGGCACGCTTCTAGGCTAGGCGGACTAGAGATTCGGTTTTCTGGAGTTCACGAGGGATCTAGAGGATGTAGAAGAGGCTGAAATACCTGGGACATTTAGTCTTGAGGGTTTTACTTCACATCCACCGTATTAGAAAGTATTGTTTCAGAATCAGAATTTTGATACGGCGGATACTTTGGCTAGGTTTTGCTTGTCGTATGAGGATCAGAAGTTTACTGGAACGCAGTATGTGAAGATCTATGGGTATTTCGAAAGAACTTCTTTGGGGAGTGTGAGGGCGTGTTTTTGTGGGTTGAATATGAGGATTAGATATTTGATCTGGGGGCGGAAAGAGAGCTACGGCTGTCTGGTGTTAGTGGCTTTCTATGGATCCAGAAAGAATTCTATCAATCTTTTGACTGTCCATTGTCGTCCCTGCATTAGAAGCCCAGCAAACCACCAAGATGACTACCATCTATCCACGAGCCCTATATTCCTCAGTCCAACTTTCAAATTACTCACAATTTCTTTTCTTCGCACTCCCCCTCAAACTCAAACCTCCCAACTTCTCCAAAACCTCCCCTCAAATGAGTCAAATCCCCAGCATGTGGCACCAACACACATCTCTCAAAATGTAACCCTAGAAGTACCACCGTACCACCCCACCAAAACCAACCACAACCACAATCCTACTCTAATCCCAATACCCAATTCCCGGTTCCGGCTGAATACCTGCATTTACCATCCCGTACCTCCCATCCATCCCGTATCTCCATACCCATCACATCAGAACCTTATCTCATCATCCCCCTCTCAAACACCTCACACTACCCCTCCCGACTCCCAAAATCTAGGGACTCGGTTTCTTACCCCCAACTCTTTCACCCTCACTTTTGAACTTCTCAAACTGGATGTACGGAATTTCCCATAAGTTCTATAATTACCCTCTTCCCGGGAAACTCGAGGGAAATTTGACAGCGAAGGGAATCGGGATTTCCCGTGAAACGGGAGGGGAGATCTTATTGAAACAAGGTGTATAGGTTTGGGGTGGGGGCTAGAATTTTGGGTTGTACTTGTTATTTGGATATCTTCTCCTGAGCGAGGAGTTTCAATTCAGGGGATGTTTTGTTAAGAGATGTTGTATTGTATAGTTTTCAATCAGTAGATATCTGATCTGAGTTGACAGGCAAAGGCGAAAGGGGAAAATTGGACTCGGTTAATTGGTGAGTGATTATTGTTAAAATATATTTTTTATTTTGTGTCATAGAACTCGACTCATTAAAACGCGCCTGGGTATAATTGCTACTACAAAATAATGGACATGAAATCTGCTCTCCTGTGTTGAGATCTATACAAGAGTCGACCTGCTCGTTGTGATGTCTCCGTCGTACTCATTGCTGGAATGCTGCAGAGACTTATTGTTGCTCGCCATGCCAATAACCTCATTATATTCCTCCGCATATCTATGAATGATATGAGTTTCATTCCAATTCCGGCTGCCTTTTCTTCCCTTGCGGTTCTTCCGGCTCCTCCATCGAGCTGCATTTTATGCTTAGCTGATCCGTCGCACGCTTTCGTTGGCGTTATCACCACCTCGGACGTGATAATGTAGGTTGATACTGTGAGCTGTGCCTATGCCTAACCGTTTCGTGACCTCTCCCCTTCTTCCGTCTCCTGATCAAGCGTGGCTTTCGTACCACAATGTGTTCTCATGTGGACAGTATTGTCCATCCAGTGACCCGATCCAGGTCCATCCTCCACCTCTTGCAATTACCATTAAACATCAAGACGGGTCTGAACGTAAACATCCAAGACTGATCCTTCCGTCAAGGATTATAATAAGTCTGATGCCTGACCTCATCCGCCCGTTCCCTTTCATCCCTCAACTCACTCATCGCGAACAATAACGGTAACGGACTCAGTGGCATCGGCCACTCGTCATGATTTCCCCTCTCCTCCCTCGGCGTACTCAACTCACTTCCCACTGGTTCCAGCGCTGGCAATTCCACCGGCGCCATAACTTCACAATTATCCAACTCCTTGGCCTCCACGCACTCGGAATGTAACTGTGGTTTGCCGGCTGTCATTGATGTGGGTCGTGATTCGTCAGGAAGTTCTTTCTTGAGAGCTGCTAGATGGGCAGCCGTTAAGCGTTGCCGTCGACGAGTGAAGAATATTACAACGAATACTGTACACATCCCTAGGACTGAACCGACGACCGGACCGGCAATCCATGAGGTGTTCAATGGGGTTGGTATGGATTGGGAGGAAGGCGTTGCGGCTGCTGAATATGAAGCTGTGGCATTTGCGCGCGCGGACGCTAAAGACGCAGATTCTAGTGATGTTAGTTGAACTCTTAATACTGGATAAAATAAACATACGGATTGCTTTCCAGGATGAATATTCCGGCGCCCAAGTAGCAGTCGCAAGCATTGATTTAAAAGCTGGGTCATCTGGGTCACCCGTCGTCCAATATTGCGCATTTGTCTGGGTAGATGTTGGTGGTGTAGTGATCGTCATTACCGGCACAGCTGTAGGTGTAGCTGAAGCAGACAGCATTGTCTTCGACGCTATAATATCCCCCAATACCGACATCCTCGAAGCAATAGATTGTAGAGCTTCAACCTGCGTCGACACGTTTGTGTTCTCGCACAGATTGAGTATGCTAATCAAGCCCTGTTCCAATTTCCTCGACTCCTCCGTTTCGCCATATTGCATGTTGTAGGTAAGTATACATTGTTGACAGCTTCCACAGCTATTAATGAATGTCGAATTGGCGACACAGGAGGAAACTGATCCATCGAATTGTGTGACTTGATCTCGACATGTAGCTATTGATGTTAGTCAAGATAGTGAGAAGAAGACATATACTCACGACATAAAGGAGAACAGTAATTCTGTGGAAGCAAATTCCCCAGCTGCCGTACTGCTAGAGCAGCAGCAACGACCTTTGGGAGATGCATCATTGAGGTTGAAGAGAGCTGGAAATCGGAGACCCTTTACCACGCCCGATGTCTTAACTCAACGTCAGAGAGCGGGAGAGAAGATAGTAGTGGTACATGTTTAGTTTAAGAGGCTGAACGGGACGATGGGACGGATACAGAAAGTATGGAGAGGAGGAAGCACAGCACGCAGATCGGTTTTCAACATGGTGCACTTGTTATGCATTCCCTTTTTCCGACATTATGATGCCTCATGCTTTGCTGGGAAGAAGACCGTGGGTTTGGTCTGTACGACGAGGTGAACAGGGCAGGGAAGAGGGACCTGGCTGCTTCTGGCCTGGGTATGGGGCCGTATGGGCTGGGTATGGGCTTGGATCAGGTAATTGAGCAACAGGGAGGGGAAGGAGAAGTCGGGGATGAGCAGCCTGTAATCAACTGAATCGATCCCCGAGGATTCGGATGAACAGGGAGACGGATTGGATTGGGGACTGCCGCTGGGCAAGAAGGGGAAGGTTCTGGTTGCAAAAGACTGGTTTGGGAGGGAAGAACAGTGTACGATTGGATCGTCCAATATTTTCAATAACACATTGTGCATGGAAAATTTGGGTGACCAAGAGAATGCCCTTGTCGACTTTGGACGCCTTTCCCTGTTGATTGTGTTCGAATGAGTGCAACTGCCCTGAGCTGAGGGAGGGGAGGGAAGACTTTGGATTTGCCCCTGGAGCCTTCCGGCGGTGCGGGGCGCAATAGCGGGCAACTAAACTGACTAGGGGAGTGATGGGGGCTGCCACTGCCTGCCAGCAACCAAAATCCAGGCTCTTGCACACCAAAAACCCCCCAAAAACTCAGGTCATCCACTGCCATCCAGACCCTCTCGGGGCTCTGTCGGTACTCCGCAGCACCCTAGGACAATCTTTCCAGTGGTGTGGTGCAACGCATGATTTGTGGTACCAGGTCCAGTTAGCCTATGAAACAAGCATTGAACGCCATTGAACGCCACATACCACCGCTTGACCTCTCTCAGACACAATTCTTTGCTTTTCAGCTCCCTCATGAGCGCCTCTCTGTCCAAGACCTTTTGTAACGGCAGTTTTGTGAGTGGTCCAGTCCAGCGAACAAAAGCAAGAACGAATCAAAGCATCGAGAGATGAGACGGAGACTTCCTCATGGAGAAGATGAGTTGTTGACGTGCGAACAGGGTGTGTATCATCAGCTATGGAGCCTCGTGAAACCCAATTCTGAACCAATTCTTCCATTCAATTGATGACAATTGAAGTCTTGGGAGTATTGTTGACTCCCAATTGGTGCTTTTACGGCCCCTTCGAGTCATGCAATGATATGTGAGGCTCGATATCAGATCGAATGGCTGAAAAGACGGCGTGCCCGTTCGATCCTACGGAATCTGTAATCGAGGCTAGTTTCAAAGAGAAAAGAAACGGTCTTCGCCCCGTGTTTCTTTGCAATAGTTTCTTCTCTCTATGATCATCTTGATAATTGATATACCGTTGATCTTAAAACCTCCTTCTTTTAACGCATTTGATCCTCGTTTTCACATCCTCTGGTCAGTTCAAGCGTACCAGACTCGGAAATATATGATACACGTGTGCCGTTCGTATTTTGCTATTTTAGAATTCGTTTCTTTGCGATTGATCTTCAGATAGCAATGATAGATGCATCCAAGGCAGGTGCTTGGCAAAAAGATGCTATACACATTGTCCTTGAGCAAATCCTCGAGTACCATGACTTGAGATTATTCTCCGAATTCGTGCATATTTGCTTGCACTACCTGTCGCGTGGTTTGACCGGTTAAATGCAACGGCGCAGCGCAGATTCCCAGATACGGGAAACGAATGCGGGTGAGGGCATGCCACCATTGATTTTTGGGACGAGGGTATCTCAATATTTGATTTCGATCGTTGGTCGCGTAATCTTATATCGTCAGACTGTTCTAATTGCTGATTTGTAATAAGCTTTACGGGGATTCAAAAAAATAGTGAAAGGATGAAATCTTGAGAGATTGCGATCTCGCTTCGCTTGCAGCGCTTCATACAATTTTCCCTTGAAAGTACGGAGACAGTAAAGATCGTCCAGAGAGCATAATCTTCAGTACCATTTTCAGCATAATCTCCATCCCCAGATGAATCGCGAGTAGTTCGTGAGAAGTGAAGGCATTAATCTTAACCCCACTTGAATCGCAATCATGACTTGCGTGCCTGAAAGTCGATCATCAAACAGGTCTGTGCAAACGGGAGGACCTGGATAAAATCTATACTTCCCCAGATATATCTTCACTTGTAAGAGAACTGATGGTGTGAGCTTAGAACCTCACCAATTGAAATTCAGATCAGACCACCAAATCGTCTGAAGAAACGTTAAACATTCTTTTAATTTGGTACGCAGGTGAGGCTTGACATCTGTAGCACTCTCTGCCGGATCTACAGCTATCGCTTACAGCGTATACACGAATTCTGGATTCTCCCTATCAGTCAAATCGAGAAATTCCTGGTTCTCCAACTTCTTGTACGAAGGAAGTGCTCGAGCCGCTTCATTCTTCTTGTTCATTCGTTGGTAGTACCAATGAATAATAACAAGATCACACGCTACCACGGCGTAGCAGACAATAATAGTGATCTCGGCAGGAACATATCTCGGTGCATCACTTGGTCTGAAGGTTTGAGGTCCAATGATATTCCCCACGCAATACGCAATCAGGTACAGAGCACCTACAGTCGTTTTCTTGGTGTAACCGGCAACGTTACTGGAAATCAGGGATAGCAAAGCCACAAAGCCGGTAGGCGAAGCTTGTGTCAGGTAGTAACCTGCAAGCCGGCCAGATGACATAGAGAGTGGAAGACACACTATCAGTAGCATGCCGAGAACTGATATGATTAAGCCGGAGGTTCCAACCAAAAGTCGACGTCTGCATTTATCTCCTAGCCAACCACAAAGAATAAGGGCAACCACTTCGACTGCTCCTCCTGGTGTACCATAAAGGAGAGATTCGTCTGCTGTGTAGCCGAAGGAAACAATGAGCTGCGAGAAGAAGTTTGATATACCACCTATATATATATTTAGTTTCGAACGTACCATCAAAAGCTTGACTCTGGTTGTCAAAACCAAACTATGAACTTTCTCCACAGCAGGGTTGCAAGGAGCTGATCACCACGTACCATTTGGAATATCTGCAACCAAGGCATAAAACACAAATGCCCATGTCATTGGATCGACCAATGCTTCCTTCAACTGATACATCTTGAAATGTTTGTTACCTACTCCCTGCTGATTCTTCCGAATCCGCTCTATTGCCATGAGTCTCTCGGTCGGATTCAGGAACCTGGCATTGAGTTGATTGTCCGGCATGAAGTACAAGAAAATACAGCCCACTGCCGCAGTCATCAAGCCGATAGTCAGAAACACAATCTTCCAACTTGCGATTGCAGCTCCGTGTTTCTTGACGCCGACCGAGATCCCGTATGCGACTAAGCCTCCGAGAATCTGCGCAAAGCCATTGAAACTGAACCAGATGCCGGTTCGAGTACCTTGTTCCTTTCTTGTGTACCATTGGCTAGTGAAAAGTGCGAAGCCGGGTGTAACAGCTGCCTCGAAGACTCCTAAGAAGAAACGGACTGCAACTGCACCAGCAAAATTCTTGACTGCTGCCATGCAGCAAAGGGTGAGACCCCACATGATGATGTTGAATGCGGACCATTTTGCGAGAGGGAGTCTTTGGAGTAATCTGTTTGTTGGATATTCCCAGAATAGGTAGCCGATGTAAAACATCGAACCCAGCCACTGATAATTATCGCCTTTGAGGTGGATGGCTTTCTGCAGACCCATTATTGAAGCGTAAGAGAGAGTTGTTTTGTCAAGGTAATTGAGCCCGTATACTACGCAAAGCATCTGACATTGTCAGTACACAATTCTTCATCCCAAAATGCGAATGGACGGGAGAGAGAAACTAACTGGCATCAGATTCCAATCTATCTTTCTTAATAAGGCCTTCTCCACTTCTGGAGTCATAACAATAGCTTGGACATCATGTCCTGCGAACGCCTTCAACGCCTCATCTCCATCATTGGCATCAGCATGGATAAAACGCGCTTCTTTCACTTCCCCATTTTCCTGCGTCAATTGTGGTGTCAAGTCTGTGACTTTCTCAGGATCTCGGAGTGATCCATCTAGGACTTTGGTGACGTTTGCCATAGTGTCGTCGGCACAGCTTGTGCGGAGTCAATAGGTGAAGATGAGAAGTTGATGAGGGAAATATGGAGACAATAGAGAAAAAAAACACAACGCGAGGAAAGAACAAGCGGAAGAGATATATACCATCTCCTCCCCGTCCATTCAAAAGTTTAAGTAATAACATCACTTTCCCCTCCTTATCCTATCTATATATCATCGCGCAACTCAGGATAAACCGTGCTCCCAGTCTTCGGGCTGTCACCACTAGGCACATCTTCGCATGGTTTCCGTTCATACAGCGGTGTTCGCTCCCCGTTTCTCTATCGGTGCCAATCATTTGCCAGGACAGTAGTCGATGCTTGTCTCGTTGAAGCAACAGAAGGGAACATCATGAGGCGATCCCCCATTCTTGGCGGCCCCTGGCGCGGCTTTTGTGCGGAACGCGTGCATTGGTCTGCATAACTCGCCTGTTTTAGGCAGGTGTGTGAGTTATGACGAGGTGGATTTTAGGTGGTGGTGTGGTTTTTTTGATAATAGGTATGTGGAAAGATAGGCATATGGTATTTAGAGTTGGCCGTCAGCATTTTAATTTGGGTTGAGTTTTGCTGAAAAGTTGTGGATGCCCGAAATTGCCCGTTTCTGGGTTTGATATGGTAAGGTGAAATGCCAGAAGAGAAACATCTCCGTGCCAGAAATATATCGCTGGAGCCATGCATATCTACTCAACATGATTTGCGCCACATCAAAACCTTTTCCCGTACCGATGGAATTATATGGAAGGCAATTCGTCTTCTGGATTAAAGTTACTTCCTGCGATTTTTCAACTAGAAATGTGTGTATTTCTGAGGCGATTGCCCTCCTTTTTGATATTCTTCACGCTTATATTCTGAAGAAAAACCTTGCGCGGTTGGCATGTTGATCACGAATGGTGGTCAACGGAAAATGGACTATTTACAGAGCACAGCTTTGAGAAGTTAGTTCGAAGTCTTGTTGATTCTCTTAGAGAAAGAATTATGCAAAAGGGACTTCGACAATATCGAAGGTGCGTGTTGCGCGTGGGGCGCCTGCCGCGATTCTTACGTCCTTCAAAGATCACGAATATCATGAGAAATTCTTGAAATATGCCATAATGATTCTATTCTACAGATTCTCAATGACAATCCATAGCAATTTCCCTGCAGTCTTCTCTTCTTTGCTTTGTTTGCTACTGCCGTGCTTCTCAATGTTCTCATTGCTCATTGGCAAGCTCTGACTTGTGGACTGGCCATTTTCGTCTTGAATCCAGTTCTCGTCAACATCCTTCATATATTTCTTTTCACGTTTTTCATCTCTATTCTTTCTTTTGTGCTCCTTCTTTGATTTTTTGTCCTTCTTTTCCAAGTCTTTCTGCCGATCTTTGATTGCAGATTTCTGATTCTTCTTTGCTTTCAACTCGATTTGTCTTGCGCTCAGCTTTGCCAGTATAGTAGCTTGTTCTGTCGGAGGAGGTACATCGAGATCGAGCGGAGTGCTGAACGGCCTGACAGTCATCAAAACTCGGTCAAGAATCTGCATACTCATAGTCGCAGACGTCAATGGAGCGAGTACATGTGCTGAGGGAGGCATCTGAAGAATAGCTCGCGTCGCATCGTTGGAAGCGATACTTGCTTTCAAGCCTCTAGGCTCAAAGAACCGTTCGTTCATTTCGTTCAGGTACATCTCCGTGCGGCCTTTGCTAACAGCTGCAGTTCCTAATTGTGCCGTGAATTGAATAGCAACCCCAGCAATAGCCGCCCAGTGATGAGGGACCATTCCAATGACGCCACCAACCAGATTCAAAACTTGCAGAGGTGGGCTTGCGGCGGAAACAACGTTGAGATTGTCGATAAAAGCAACGAAGTCAACTGGACTTAGGGCATAGGATTGAAGAACCGGAGCGTATGCTCTGAGAAATGCTTGACCTCGGCCTGGTGCGGTTTGAGGAATAGCTATTGGTGCAACTAATCGAGCTTGATGAGATGGTAAAACTCCTGTAAAATTGTCGAAAGCAATCGCTTGCGAGAAGATGTCCTCATTTGCCCGCAGGGAGCCGAAGGAGCTGGATGGCGATGCCACTCGTCCATATGACCTTACAAGCACAGCCAAAGCGCTTGATGGATGTGAAGATGTAGCGGGTTGTATGGCTCTTGGATTGGGGTAGAATGATTCATCATTCCCCCCCATAGCATGATTTGGCTGGAAATGGTGGATCTGCTGTCCATTTGGAACTTGTGGAATTCTTATTCTTGGTGCTGGAACTGTGATGTCTGAATTATCGGAGTCTTCATTGCTTCCTCCATATGGTGGCGGGAGATCAATGTTCGGTTGATGTCCCAACGGGTTTAGGTATCCTGCATCTGCTACTGCAAATTCTTGGTACTTCCAAGGACGGTATTCCTGAGACTGGTACCGCGAAGAGTCAGCCTCCATGTTTTGAAGAAAGTGTCTTGTATATTCGAGCGAAAGATGTTTTTGAAATTCAGATACTTCATTTCATGCGAGAGAGAGTCCTTACATAGATTGTTAATGTAAGTTTCGCAGCAGGATCTCGCAATTACTCCACCACTTTGGGAATAGCTGCAATACTGTCAAGAGACCCCCACTTGAGTCAGCTTCGCCAATCAGCTGTATCGCAATTTCTCACCTGCTTTGGGTTAAAGTCAGCGACACTAAAGCTGGCGAAGCTTTTGGCAGGGAGGTCGGCAATGGCCCATCACGTAAGGTTCAATTCGAGGTCGCCTATTAACAAACACATAACATTACTATTTCAACCACCCAGGATTCGTCTATCTCGCAATAAACTGTCTGTTCTTGGAACGATGGCGCGGAATGGACCCGGAGCCTCTAAAGGTAAGTAGAGAAACATGATCATTTTCAATGACCCTCACTTATGACGAGTAGGATGCAATACATGTCGAAGGCGACATATTAAATGTGATGAGCGTCGGCCGACTTGCCACAGATGTGAGAAGGCGAACTATTTTTGTGAGGGTTATGCCCGAGAACGAAGATTTGTCGACGAAACTACTCGAACAGAGCGGCAAGTGACAAAAGCTGCAAAAGTAACGAAACCACTTTGGACCAGACAGTCTGAGACTAGGTTTCCTGAGGCTAAAGATGCAGATGTATCGAAAATGAGTCTAAGTCTATGCTGTGGATTTGATATATCGGGCCCAGATGACAACATCCATGTCTCGTTCTTACTTTGGCACCTTTTCGGAGGAAAGAATTTGAGGATACCTTGGCTACGGCATCATGCGGGAGACATGACTTCCTTGTCAGCTCATGCAAGTGTACGTGCTCTAGCCGCTATCTATTTTGGGAGAGTCCACCACCGTCCAGATATAACAAATCGAGCTAGGGAGCTCTACGGAACAGCTCTCACAAATCTCAATCACGACCTGCAGGATCAAGATAAAGCCTGGTCAACATCTTTATTGAAGACAGCTATGACCTTGGAATTTTACGAGGTGAGATCCATTCTCCATGACATATGAACCAACTCACAGCTTCAAGTTCTTTGCTTTCAATTCTTTAGATGGATGGATGAAGCATGCTGATGGGGTTGGGAAACTTCTTGAGATCAGGGGACCTTGGAGACATCAACTACCATCAGATCGACGCCTCCTGGAAGGCAATCGTGTTACAATTGCATTGAAATGCCTGGTTCAGAGGAAACGGTGCTTCCTGGAACACCCTAATTGGAAAGTCATTCCCTGGGCTTTGGATCCAGAGTCAAAGACTCCAACCATTTACCTGCACGAGATACTTTGCGATATTCCTGGCCTCATGGAGGATGCTTCGGATCTTCATCACCGTACTCGCACTCCTTGGGAGCGGACGGAGAAGCATATGTCACTCTGCGAAAACATTCTATTACACCTGCAGACACTATACGAATGGCGCTCAGCATGGGCATTCCGGAATCCCAATGCATGCTATTCGGTTCCAGCTACTCGGTCGGATGGCAGTGAACAACTGTTTCCGACAGTGCTCTATTATACAGAACTAGGTCTCGCAAACGACATATCAATTTACAATGCAATATTACTACTCCTTCTGAGACTCGGTGTCCAAATCATCGGGCCGAATTTCGACGCCTCGATACCGGCACTGCATCTCCAGCCATCATCCTCTTGCATCCATGACCCACTAATCCCACCTGGGACTGCGCAAAATCAAGAAGCAATCGCAACAGAGATCTGTCGCAGTGTAGAATATCACCTCTGCTGTGAAGAATCGGGTGCTGCAGCTTTCATGCTGATGTTCCCCCTGCGAGTAGCATGGCTTGCATTCCCAGCTGAAAGCATAGAAGCGCTGTGGTCACAAACCATGATGAATAAGATTGCAGATTTGAGTGGCTTTGAAATTAGTAGAGGACTCAGTGGAAGAGGGGTTGTTGAAGGAGAATAGATCAAGACTGTATGAACAAACCAAAGGCCTAGGTCTCTTCAAAGAACCTGCTACAGGGCCGAGCTGACGACCCCGTAAATGTTCGGGATTTTCATAGCCTTTCCACTCAATGAATACCACATAAGTATATTTCTGAATTCAGTACAAGCTCGACCACCCGGCTTCAATAAAGACAGTCATTGTAGACAACGATGCAACTTGCTTAATAGATGACGAATATCGTAGGTTGAAGGTGTATGACAGGAACGAGACTCAGATGAGGTAAACAGAGCGAGTGATAATATAAACGGCATGAAAGAACGTATAAGCCCAATAGTGTAAGTCTGTGCGATCAGGCGGTTTTCCATGGTCTCAAAGTCCAAAGTCTCCCCGCTCAATCAAAAACCATCAAATACCGACGAATTCTGGTACTGAGAGGGTTGGCAAGGTAAGAACTATGTGCGCCAACAAAGCTCAATTTTTCCAAGAACTTTGAAAAGAGTGGTGAAACCCGTGCCGTCACCTACGCCTTGGTAGATAATGACAGGAGTTCTGGTTGAAGGCCTTATTCATTCCTTCCATATTTGGGTAGCTAAATTTAAAGACAAAAAAGGCAATATTATAAAACTAAGATAAGAATTGAGTAGGGAAGTGAAGAAAGTTGTAAGGTCTAGTATTCTGCTGCGTACGTGGCCGCTAAATTTGGTGCCAAAGCTTCGCGTCGCCCAGAGTGTCCCACGCGAATTCGCAAACCTCGACCACAAAACATGCCATTGTGCCCTGTATCTCCTTCAACCCATCTTGTTCGGTGACAATGGTAGGACCTTCGCCTCATAAACCACGGCGGAAGGTCAAGAAGACCAGCGATGGGAGCGAGGTATCCTCTCCCGCACAATCCGCATCATCCACCAGCGGACGTTCGAGTAGTCGCCCAGCATATCCTCTTGCGGCCTTTCTTTGGCCGGCACGAAGCTCTGTGTCGCAATGGGAGATTCTGCCATTGATATTGATGGCTGTTGGGCTTTTCAGGTGGGCGGCAGGACTTTGGGGATATTCCGGTACGCAGTGAAGCTTGAGGATAGTATTTTTGTTAATTAGACTCAGGTTTCCAAAACCCCCCTCTCCATGGTGACTACGAAGCCCAACGACATTGGATGGAGATCACTACTCAATTACCGATATCTCAATGGTACTTTCACGACCTCGAATGGTGGGGATTGGACTATCCGCCATTGACGGCATACCATAGCTGGCTTTTGGGGAAAGTGGGCAGTGTCATAGATCCATCGTGGTTTGCTTTGCACACCTCGCGCGGATTGGAAGATCCAATTCTGAAGGTGTTTATGAGGGCGACAGTCATTGTGTCGGAATACCTCATATACATACCAGCAGCTGTCATCTTTGTTAGACGCCTTACCAAGCTCCAGGGCATCAATTCTTGGAACGCCGCAATTGCTCTGACTGCCATTTTGATGCAGCCCGGGACAATCTTGATTGACCATGTACATTTCCAGTACAATACCGTGATGCTTGGATTGGTGTTGGCTAGCATGTCCAGCGTATTGGCGGGAAGATTCATGTGGAGCTGTGTTTTTTTTGTTCTGGCATTGGGCTTCAAACAGATGGCGTTATACTATGCGCCAGCAATGTTTGCATACCTCTTGGGAGTCTGTATATTCCCTCTCAATATCCCGAGATTTCTAGGAATTGCTACTGTCACTTTGGTCTCATTCGCCATCCTGCTACTTCCCTTACTACTCGGCGCTTTGTACGACAACCATCGAGGAATCGTCGCCCGACCAGAATTATTTGGCCATGTTGCGCCATTACCAATCTTTACGGAGTATTCGTATCTGGTCAATTACCAAGCTTGGTATTACCCACTCATTCAGCAAATGGCGCAAATGGTCCATCGTGTCTTCCCGTTTGCTCGAGGTCTTTTCGAGGATAAAGTGGCCAACTTCTGGTGTGCTTTAAATGTGGTTATTAAGCTTCGCACCTACCCTTCTGAACTCTTGCAGAAAGCTTCATTATTGGCCACTCTCGTCACCATCGCCCCTCCATCGTTCATTATTTTCGTGAAGCCCAAAAAGGAATTGCTGCCACTAGCATTGTCAACAACGGCATGGGCTTTCTTCTTGTTCAGCTTCCAAGTCCACGAGAAGAGCGTTCTATTGCCATTGATGCCTATGACTGTTCTTCTTGCCGGAAATCATGGGCTCAGCAAGAGTGTTCGTGCCTGGGTTGGGTTTGCCAATCTACTTGGAGTGTGGACAATGTTTCCACTCCTTCAGCGCGTCCACCTACGTATACCTTATTATGTACTGTCACTTTTGTGGGCTTACCTATTAGGTCTCCCGCCGACAAGTTTCTCAGCATACCGACAGGAGGGTCAGGGCACATGGGCTGGAATTACGACTACCATCATTCATGTTGTCTTCTACCTCTTGATGGCAGCATGGCATTTTGCAGAAGCTTTCCTCTCTCCCCCTCAGGGGAAACCAGATTTGTGGGTTGTTATCAATGTTGGAATCGGGGCAGTTGGATTCGGTCTCTGCTACCTATGGTGTCTGTCGAGCTTGTTCGCGCAAAGCGGACTTGTGAATTTCTCAAAGTCAGAGAAGAAGAAAACAAAGTCTCAATAACTATTTCCAGGTCGCTTTATACCCATATCAAAATTACAGATAAACAAGACATTCCATTGACTTCAGCACGTGTTTCCCGTGTGCCGGGCCTTGCATAGTGTCAAGTTATTTTAATCCCAGGCCGCGTTGTAATTGGGTCGGATCAGGCTGAGTTTTCCAGCTCCTCTTGCATGGGCCTTTGGGTCAGCTATAAGGCTGTCAGCAACAAACCTGATAAACTTCTAGTGGAGTCGCTTGTGAATTTCTGCAGCCACGCTTTGCAGCTCTCGGTTCTTGGTCTGCATTTTCTAAATACCCTTCAATCAAATCTCGCCGCCCCCATCCCCAACCATGGTCTCCCCATGCTTCACTTATGCACTGTATGGGTGAATGAACACTTGTCCGAGGCTAAAGTCTGAAAGGCAGGTATCATGAGATAATGAGATTCATTGTCGGTCTTTTGCTCTTTTCTGGTCAAGTGCAGCACTTGGCAGATATGGGCCAATTGAGTTGGGAATATCCCGTTCAATTGTGCACCCTTTGATAGCCAGAATTATCCAATATGTTCCAAAATATCTTTGACTTGGCATTTCAATCTAAGCTGATAGAGCTGACTCCATATGTGCGAACGCAAATACATTCCTGAGCACAGCCGTAACGTCTCTATGTGACACAGGACCATTTCTCCCACATCACCAACAGCTTCCAATCGCTGGCCTACCAGTGTGCCGCACCATTCTTGGAGCCACTTTGTGTGTGGTGGCTGGATGTACCTTGATTATGATCGGGAATCCCTCAGTTGGCAGCTCGCGGCGCACTTGACAGCAGAGTCGACATCCCCGCATGCATGCAATATTTCGGTCCCTATTGTGGCCATCCTTTATTCTCTTTCTCGAGGTGTTCATCAGCCATGACAAAGGGTCATATTTCCACCCAAAACCAACATTACAGCTTCACGATTTTGAAGAGACGTCACAATGTTGCTTAATTTCGCAGCATTATTATTAATATCCTTGTTGAATGTTGTTATTGTCAAAGGTGCAACAAGTACATCTTCAGCACCTGTAGCGACCCATACTGTTTCTGTTGGCGGCGTAAGTTACATTCCTCGCTATCGCGATTCATCCATGACCCTAAATCCTAACATCAGACAGGACGGATTGAACTTTTCTCCCAATCAATTATATGCCAACGTGGGAGATATCATCGGTATATATTTTGATGAATTGAATGGTTGAGCAGAAGCTAATAGCATACAGAATATTTCTTCTACCCGCAAAATCACTCGGTCGCTCGAGCGGCATTCTACAAAGAACCATGTATACCATACGAACTGACAGGTGCGGGAAGGGTGGGTTTCTGGAGTGGCTTCAAACCTGTCGCTCTTGTTCTCACAAATGTAAGCATACTATTCTCTAAAATTCGGACAATAACTGATCAAGACAATCGTAGGCTCCGACCTTCCAAGTCCGAGTAAATGATACCGAGCCAATCTTTTTCTATTGTTCATCCCCAGGAGCCTGCTTAGAGGGTATGATTGGGGTTATCAATCCTAACTCGACCTTCACATTTGCTCAGCAATTCAATTACACGCAAAATGCGACATTAGATCTCAGCCCTGGCGAGTATTTTCCAGCAGAGACAGCGAAGCCCACTCGAACAACGACTGCAACTGGAGCAACAATGACACCAACCCCAACTCCAACTGCAGCTATAACTTCATCCTCGACGACTACACCTTCTCCCACAGCAGCTGCAGTCGTTCATCACGGTCTCGGTCCTGGCCCAATAGCAGGAATAGCAATTGGTGGTGTAGCAGTCGTAGTATTAGCAGCAGCTGTTCTATACATGTGCGGAAGACAACGCACCGTGAAAGAAATGATGCGCCAACATACAGCACCACAGCCAAATCACAACTCCTATCAACCTGCCTCCGCAGGCGTCTCCGAAGTCCATTATCCCAATATGTCAAAAACGCCTAATGTGGATGTTGGCAGATTTAGTGGGAATACATACAGTGGACCACCTGGCACAGAAACAGAAAGTTATAGGAGCATGAGTCCGCCTGCGGATGAGAGAACGGGGATGATGGGCATGCAGCATCGAAGTTATCCGAATGGACAAGGAAGTCCAGGACTAGGTGTGATGAGTCCAGGGACACCAAATTATCCTAGTCCGACGTATTATGATACACATGAGATGGAGAATACACATGGTAGTGTCGGATTAAGGTTAGTTCTTAGACCCTCTTCTCCACTATTTGCTTGGAGATCCTGGGCTTTTGCCTCTTCATATAATCTTCCCTGATGTTCGGCGGAGCTTGAACTGATTATAAGTAGACCATACAATCCAGCCACTGATACACATGCAGTTCCTATCCCTCGCCCCAATGGACCACACGAAATGCCAGTTCCATCGCCAACAGACGATTCTAATGAGCGAAGGCCGTTCTCCTACACAGATAGCGAGAGCGGTTACACGAAGCCTCCAAAAAGTGAAGGGGGAACCTATTGAGCTGAGGATATTAAAAGAATCATGCAGGTGATATTATGATGGTACAACATGAAGGAGAAGGTAATCAGCGGAATGATAATTGGATTGCAGGCAAATTTATACGGCTCGCTCCAGGTTATGGACGAGAGGGGTCTGGTGTTGGGGAGTTCCGTCTGTTTGTTTTGTGAAAGATAAGTCATTACAGTAGAGGAACTGAGAGAGGTGTGATGCTGCATCTGGTTTCAACATTCTTCTTGTGTGTAGCTAATGTAAACGAGCCTAATGCCTCCCGCAAAGCTGCCTATGTCTTTGCTAATCACCATCTCGCTTTCGCGACTTGCTTGTCTGCCAAGTGGCAGAAACACCTGCTCAACTCTCCTACTCGCACTGCTTTCTCACGTCTAATGTCTCTCCTTCCATTTGTATTCCTTTTCTCGATTCAGATCATTGCGCTCTCCACTCCCAGCATTTTCCGAACGACGACGTCCGAGGTCTTACATTATGATTTCTAATATCTTGAGGTCCCGCGATGGCGCTCCGACGGCTTGCACATCAACGCCTTTCAGCCACTGCCAACTGAAAGAAAGCCACTTCCTTTGACGCTAAAACCCTTCCAATACTCTTTGAGGACAGAGCAAGATCCTAATACGGAAGCCAAGATGTCAGGGTAGCTGGTCGCCTTGCGCAAAAGGTGTCACTCCCTACACACACTTTGTTGCCCCTTTTCGAGCCGAGGCAGTTCACCTCGAATTACAAGTCTAGGTGGTGTCCTACAAACTGCGCTCGAATTTCGCTCTGCCACTGGCAGCATGATAGCCAGATTTGCAAAGCTGCCCGCACAGTTGCCCGCGATCCTAAACAATATCACCATGAACCAATCTGTATGCTTCGCAGCTTCTCTTTGTTCAGTCCACTTACTGAAGTAAGTGACTGGCGCAGGATCGTCTGCTACCATTCACAAACTATTCAATCTGATTGCCAACGCGGAAATCTGGGGAGGACTTCGCAATAGGTTGTCAGAGATCTATTATAGCAATGTTCCCCATGTTGGCTTTTGAAGAAACTCAAAAATCACTTGGTCATTGGCCTGAATTTTACTACCTCCGTGTGATATGAATGGATCATAAGATTGATTACTATTCTAGCCAATCTTGGTGTTGTGTGCTGGAAAGAGCAAAAGGTAAGTTCTTGAGGACTCGAGAAGTAAGGCAGACGGATAGCCCCCGCTGACATATCTTTAGGGTGGGAATTATACAAAGTTATTCAGGGAACTTGCCTTTGCAAAATAATATGGCGTGTATCTTGAATAATCTTTCGCTGATGATTCGAAAGTCAGCTACGGCAGAGAAACTTGCCTTCAAGGCCGTCGTTTTTTGCTCTGGTTTTCCCCATCTATACTGAGAAATTCCCACAAGGAATCCGCGGAAACCCGGTGCATGTGTAGATGTGAAGAATTTTGCAACACGGTCCACACAACGCTAATGGGCTCTTCAGCCCTGCAAGGCAGGCTTTGCCCCATTTTTGTACTGCCCAAGCTGGTGTCATTGGTCTCTGGGCCAGAGAAGCCCAGTCCGTCCCCAAAACTCTACCGCATTTTCGGGTTGCCAAGTTTGCGAAATCCGGCTTGGCACGTGAACAGTCAACATTCAAGCACAATCAACTCTACATAGCAGCACAATCAATGTCCCATTCCAAGCAAATTGCCGACTGAAGTCACTAGTCTACTCAGCCTACGTACCTTTATTCGTCTACAAATCTGTTCGAGATAAGTAAGATAAACCGTCCGAATAGCCAAGTGTCTTAGCCACATTCCTACGGCCGTTGTTTGACAGAATACGTATGAATGAGCAATTTTCTACATGCTGCAATTAAAAAGTGTAAACTTTAGCAGGCGCGTCATCTCATGTTCCGTATCACAATCGGTTATGTATTTGCCCGAATCTGAAATGTTCAAGTCCGGCCGGGTCACGGACCCGTAAAGTTGCGCCAGCTTGACATAGAGCCAAGAATGGTATTATTTACTCTGTATATTTACTCAGATCCCATTTAATGTTGTGCTCAACTGATCTGTACTACTCTATCATCCTTCTAATCCAGGTCACTTATCTTCTGCATCATTGCCAATTACCCTAATGGCGACCGTACAGGATGTGCACTCCGTCCTCTCGACTGGCAGTGGAGACTCAAACATTGGGGGGCAGTCAGACCTGGGGGATAGTTACTCTCCAGAGAAAGTCTCGAGTTCTCAGACGTACCATGATCGAGACGTTCAGCAACTCGCCCGAGTGTTCACTGCGCGTTCCCATATCTCTCAGATAGAGGGTAACAACCCATTTATTCCCATTAAAGACTCTATTCTGGACCCTTTCTCGAAATATTTCAGCGCCCGAACCTGGATGAAAGCTCTACTCCAGTTACACTCTCGCGATCCCGAAAAATACCCTTCAAGAACTTCTGGAATTGCGTTCCGTGGCCTCAATGTCCATGGATATGGCAAACCAACAGACTACCAGAAGAGTGTTGGGAATGTATGGCTAGAGGCATTGGGGATTGCGAGAGCAATATTCGGACTGAATCCCAAGGCTAAAATCAATATCCTGCAAAACTTCGATGGTTTGGTAGAGAGTGGGGAAATGCTTGTTGTACTTGGACCCCCTGGCTCTGGCTGTTCTACACTCCTTAAAACCATCGCGGGGGAGACACATGGCATCTTCGTGGATGATAATTCATACTTGAACTACCAAGGTCAGTGAGAACTGAATTCTTTGAGATCTCCCATAAATAATCGTCGTAGGGATCAGTGCAAATGACATGAAATCTCAATTCCGTGGAGAGGCAATTTACACTGCTGAAGTTGACAGGCATTTTCCAATGCTCACTGTTGGAGAAACCCTATCTTTTGCTGCTCGGGCCAGAGCTCCTCGGAATATTCCTGGCGGGGTCGACAAATGGACTTATGCTACGCAAATGAGAGACGTCGTGATGGCTGCATATGGGATAAGTCATACAGTCAACACTCGAGTGGGCAACGACTTCATTCGTGGCGTAAGCGGTGGTGAACGCAAAAGAGTCAGCATTGCCGAAGCCACTTTAAGCCATTCGCCCCTCCAATGTTGGGATAATAGCACTCGTGGTTTGGATTCTGCAAATGCTATTGAATTCTGTAAAACACTTCGACAATCTACTGATTTGATGGGAGCGACGGCATGCGTTGCCATCTATCAAGCCCCTCAAGCAGCCTATGATCTGTTTCACAAGGTTACTGTTCTTTATGAAGGTCGTCAGATTTATTTCGGGTCTACAACAAATGCGAAAAGATATTTCGAGAAACTAGGATTTCAATGCCCAGACAGGCAAACAGACGGTGACTTCTTAACTTCAATGACCAGTGCCGAAGAAAGAATTGTGCGGTCCGGCTGGGAAAACAAAGTCCCGAGAACTTCGCAGGAGTTTTCTACTGCATGGGAGAACAGCCCTGAAAGAAAGCTTCTCTTGCAGCAAGTTGCAGATTATGAGATGAAGTATCCCGTTGGTGGGGAGTATCTGGAGAAATTTGTCACTTCTCGACGTGCACAACAATCGAAGAGGCAGTAAGTAGTCGCATCCTACGACTGAGTCGCATTAACTCTTTAGGTCTATTAAGTCGCCATATACTCTCGATTACCAGCAACAAGTCAGACTCTGCCTCTGGCGAGCATTCAGAAGTTTGAAAGCCGACCCCACACTCACTCTGACACAATTGCTTGGCAATCTTCTCATGTCAATCGTGATTGGCAGTGTATTTTTGAATATGAAAACAAGCACAGATGATTTCTTCTCGAGGGGAGCATTAATATTCTTTGCAATTCTTACCAACGCATTTGCAAGCGTTCTTGAGGTATATACTCCACTCACGTTTTTCCATCTCTTCTAATAGTGTTTAGATTCTTACTCTATATGCACAACGACCGATCGTAGAGAAACACTCTCGATATGCTCTCTATCATCCCTCCTCAGAAGCGCTAGCATCGATGCTAGCAGACATGCCCTACAAGATACTCAACGCATTCACTTTTAATATACCGCTGTATTTCATGACAAATTTGCGTCGGGAAGCTGGGCCGTTTCTTTTCTTTGTTTTCGTATCCTTGCTCGTCACACTCTCGATGTCCATGGTCTTTCGTACAGTTGGAGCGGCCTCTAGGAGTCTGGCACAGGTATGTTGCAGCTTTCCACGATTATTGCTTATCATTGCCCGACCCATCCCAGAGTTTCTGAGTCGCCGTCATGTCAAGCTCAGAATCATATATTGATTATCTTTTCAGGCTATGGCTCCATCAGCGATCATCATTCTCGCTGTCATGATATATGCAGGATTTGCAGTACCGAAAGCTTACCTGTTGAGCTGGGCGAAGTGGATCTATCGGATCAATCCTCTTGCTTACGGCTTTGAGAGTCTCATGCTCAATGAGTTCCATGGACGATCGTTCTCCTGCGCTTCATACGTCCCAAGCGGTAGTATCTACCAAGGAGTGACTGGGGATCAAAGAATCTGCTCAGCGGTTGGTGCCAGGTCCGGGCTTGACTTCGTGTCTGGAACTGAATACCTCCGTGTTGCTATGGAGTTTGAAAATGTAAACAAGTGGATGTATGTCTATGATGTACTCCCGGACAATCATGCAAAGCTAACACACTCCCAGGAATGTCGGAATTCTCTTCGCCTTCATTACATTCTTTTGTTTAACCTACGTTCTCGCTACGGAATATATTTCAGAGCAGAAATCAAAAGGGGAAGTCCTGATATTCCGGCGAGGCAACGTAGCTACGATAAAAACATTGAAAACTGACGAGGAATCTGGTGACAATCTTGCTGGTGTGCAAAAGGAGGGTTCAAGAGCACTCAAAAGCATTGAGAAGCAAACTGCAATTTTCCACTGGGAGGATATATGCTACGACATCAAGATCAAGAGCGAGACTCGAAGAATTCTCGATCACGTGGATGGTTGGGTGAAACCAGGGACATTAACAGCTTTGATGGTGAGCATTTATATCTATTTCATTCAGAATGTGCTAATCGTACATCTAAGGGAGTATCTGGAGCCGGCAAAACAACCTTACTGGACGTTCTGGCAAATCGAGTGACTACAGGAGTAATTACTGGAAGCATGTTCGTGAATGGGACACAGCGAGACGAGTCTTTTCAGCGGAAGACCGGTTACGTACAGCAACAAGATCTTCATCTTTCCACCACGACTGTACGAGAGGCTCTCAACTTCAGTGCTGTTCTGCGACAGCCTGCACATATCCCCCGTGAGGAGAAGCTTCGATACGTGGATGAAGTTATCGGACTTTTGGACATGGACAAATATGCAGATGCAGTCGTCGGTGTCCCGGGCGAGGGACTGAACGTCGAACAGCGAAAACGGCTTACTATCGGCGTAGAACTTGCCGCCAGACCTCAATTGCTCCTCTTCCTAGACGAGCCCACATCAGGGTTAGACAGTCAGACTTCCTGGATTATTTGCGATCTCTTAGAAAAACTTACAAAAAGTGGGCAAGCAATCCTGTGTACTATCCACCAGCCGTCAGCCATGCTTTTCCAACGTTTTGAGCGTCTTCTGTTCTTAGCCAAGGGAGGAAAAACAGTGTATTACGGTGAGGTGGGCCCAGGGTCACAAATACTCACATCTTACTTCGAGAGGAATGGAGCTCCATCCTGCCCACCAAATGCCAATCCGGCAGAGTGGATGCTTCAAATTATCGGCGCTGCTCCTGGATCAGTTACAGACATTGATTGGCCACAAGTATGGAGACAAAGTCCAGAGTATGCCGCCACCAAAATAGAGCTTCAGAGAATGAAAGAGGAGCTACCAAACGTTGCGGCCCCTTCTCCATCGGAGAGCGATGTCAGTAACTATCGCGAGTTTGCTGCTCCCTTCGCAGTCCAGTTCAAGGAAGTTGTTCAGCGTGAATTCGCTCGATACTGGCGGAATCCGTCCTACATCTATTCCAAGGCTGCACTCTGCTTTTTCTCTGTAAGTTCCTCCCCACCTGGTGACGGTTGGTACAATTTACTAACTTCTAAGGCTCTCTTCATTGGTTTCTCCTTCTTCCGAGCCAAGAACACAATCCAAGGTCTTCGAAACCAAATGCTCTCCATATTTATGCTTACGAGTATCTTTGGCCAGATCGTTGAGCAGACAATACCCAACTTCGTCGCCAGTCGCTCGCTCTACGAGGTTCGAGAGCGACCCTCCAAAACGTATTCCTGGAAGGCTTTTCTCCTCTCTAGTATTCTTGTTGAGATCCCATGGGCGGTCTTGATGGCGACATTGGTCTACTTATCTTGGTACTACCCCGTAGGTTTATACCGTAACGCAGCCGTTTCCAACGAGGAGAATCTGCGCGGTGCATTGATGTTTCTTCTCATAGTCGCATATCTCGTATTCACGGCTACTTTCGCCTCTTTGGTCATCGCAGCAATTCCGGACGCCGAAACGGGTGCGAATATAGCGAATTTGATGTTCATTCTGTGTCTCATCTTCTGCGGCGTTCTTGTCACGAAGGAAAGGCTGGGAACTTTCTGGATTTTCATGTATCGCGTGTCGCCATTCACATATCTCATCTCTGGCATGATGTCGACAGCAGTAGCTAACACCAAAATCGTCTGTGCCGCAAACGAGATACTCACTATGCAACCGTCTGCGAATGCAACATGTGCTGAATATTTGGGTCAATATGTCAGCGCCGCTGGTGGGTACCTGGTCAATGCAGACGCAACTGCCGACTGTGGATTTTGTCCTATGGAGAGCACGAATCAGTTCTTACAGGCTGTTTCCGCTCCATACAGCGAAGCATGGAGAAACTTTGGGCTTATGTGGGTATATATTGGAGTCAACATTCTGGGTGCGATGGCGCTATATTGGATTTTCAGGGTTCCGAAAAAGATACAGGCTGACAAGGCGAAGGAGTGAATGATATAAGTTGTAAGGATTCGGATAGAAGTGACATGGTAATATGCGTCTTTACTTGTTTTTCTATTTTTTTGCTGCTTCATTCTTACTGGGCTTGGAGTAATTAGAAGGACAAAGTGCTGTAGATCTGGGTGCGTCTAGACTAGGTATATTGTGTTACAATTAGATGGTTAGAATGCGGTACCCTATAGACTGGCTTACGATAAATAGATATTTGCTCGATTCTATCCATTTGTCTTACTCACGTAAGATATTGGCATTTTGAAATATTTCAGCCCCCCCCCCCCCCCCCCCCCCCCCTATCAGCATTTCGCTCCACATGCTGAAGTGGACAAAACAAAACCCACTAGAGAGGTCAACAGGCAACTTTAAGGCAAGATTTTGGATGTGAGAGATGTCACTACTTCCGAAATGGGTTGTTTTTATGTGAGATTTTAATGCTTAGAGGGATGGCCTTTGAACAAAACACAAACAGGATGTTATTTTCCAATCGCAAGTGCCAAGACACGCTGCGTGGACTCGTGTCATTCTACCCTGCCGACCAATATTAGGTATTCTGAAATCTATAGCTTTATGATCTATGTGTCTTTCAAGCGCCATCAATGCAAATACCAATACCCCACAGGTTTAGTGATGACTTGTGGCGATGGAGTAAAGACTGGATTATAAAAATGCTTGTGGTGCAAGTGGAGCTATTTGACAAGACAATAAGAATATGCTAAGAAATTATTGCATAAAGAGCGTTATCTTATTTGGGGATTTTCCAAGAACCTCAATCAAACTCAAATTGGTATCTCACCCGATTTTCAATATGAGATTGTCAGCCTTACCCATTGGCTTCCAAAACAGGCGAGGGGGATACGACAGAAAAGGGGTCCAGTACACTCACGTGATGCGATATCATAACCCGAGCCCGAGCCCGAGGCAGCGGTCGTCATAAGCGGAGGTGAGGGGTGGTCGAACAACAACTTTCTATTCGTAAATGAATTACGACATCTCATAAAATCTTTAGTCTAAAACCTTCTGTTCTGTCTTCTCACTTTACACTTGCAAAGTTTATTCTTTGTGAGTCGCAAAGTCTCAACATCAGCAATTAATTTGCATGTGTCATTATAACAAATAGCGCTTACCTGAAAGCTGACACGCCCACATACCTCACCTTACAGGTTTTTCCGCCCCATTTTACTGGTGTTCACCTACGAGCTGATGACAAGCGTGGCAGTTTGATCGACCAAAGGTACACGGTATTTGACTTCTCTCGTCAGTTCCCAGAGTCTTGGGAGTCGGTCTCGCCCGAGAACTAGATCCGATCATTTTTTTGTGGCTGCAGAGAGAAAGGGAAGAGTCATCGTGCGAGGGCTTGATCTTGATCCCCATGCAGCTTAGAAATAATCGGAGGGTACTCTGCTTGTTGGGTCCGAGTTTCAAATTTTATCCATGGAGATCATGTGTATCTCCAGATATCCAGGAACCTCAAATTTTCTCCGTCGCCGGCGGTCGAAGCCCTAGACAAACGCGGTGGAATATCTACCCGCATCGCATTGGGTAGTCAACTTGACGACCATATCTGCTGAGAAATCAAGCATTTTCACGATATCTGTCTCAGAAATTAGCCCGTCTTTGCGCCACCTTTCCAGTCAATTGGAGGCTCAAACATCCCTGAATCAAGGCTGCAGATGAGCTTGCAATTTGCTTCTGGGTCAGAAAAACCATTCAGGAACGCACCACGCTTGGTCCTTCGTCGGGATAGGTCGTCAAATAGGCTAAGATACGAGTGCTTATATACGAGTATAAAAAGTCCGAAGTCACTGTCCGATCCCTGCTAATATCTCGTTATGCTGCGTTATGCTACTCGTCAGGCGCTGTTTCTTATTCGACCCGTCTGACAAGATTGGATAAGCAGATGCCTCTTCATGGAGATGCCGGGTTTATCGGTGAGTCTCTCTTGAGGTTATGGTGTTTGTTTGAGTACCGGATGTAGTCATTGGGCTGAGATTTGGCGTTGCATCGCGGATCTTCAGTTGCATCACCAATTAACTCCGATGGTGGATGTTTTGAGGCTTGCTGACAAGCGGGTTTTGACGTGCTGATTCCACACCCCAGTTGAATAACGTTTTGCAGCGTGCATCAATTTCTTTTTTGACAGTCGCCAATTTCTTATATATTTCTAGTCAGTCCTCCTGGTTAAGTTTTGAAAGTGCGAGCAATTTCTTGTCTCTTATTTTGGGGGTTGAACAATCTCAAGTGAGCAATCAAGGTCTTTAATTTGCTTTTCCTCCGCCACCACCTCAACATCTTATCTCGCAGCTTTGCATTCAACCTTCTCCCTGATCAAAATGACTGCCAGCAACGAAAACGTCATTCCATCCTTCAAGGATGAGGGAGTCACCAACGAATCGAAGCAGGACTTCCTTGCAACCCCTCAGAAGGATGCTCGCGATATATCGGAGAACACCTCCGTAACCGGGATAGATGATATCGATGCAGAAAAACAACAAGCAGAAACCTCTGCTGAAGAGGAAGTCCGTGATATTACTGGATGGAAATGGGCTTTGGTTGTTGCTTCGATTCTTTCTTCAACTTTCCTCTTCGCACTCGATAACACAATTGTCGCTGATGTTCAACCTGTTATTGTTACACATTTCAATGCAATCGATAAGCTCAGTTGGCTCAGTGTTGCTTTCTTGATTGGTGCCGCTGCAACGAACTTGGTATGGGGTAAGGTGTTTGGACAATTCAATGCAAAATGGACATACATTCTGTGTGTGTTCCTCTTCGAAGTCGGCTCAGCTATCTGTGGTGCGGCTCCAACGATAGATGCCCTCATCGTTGGTAGAGCTATTTGTGGAGTTGGCGGCTCTGGCATGTAGTAAGTAGAATTCTCACTTTGATATTTTTGACGATGCCGAAGACACGCAGCTTCAGGTTGCCTTGAAGCTACTGTCATTATATTTAGAATACGTACTAACATTATATAGCGTTGGTGTCATGACTCTCCTTGCTGCTACAACCACAATCCATGAACGACCAATGTATGTCGGAGGAACTGGATTGACATGGGGTCTTGGAACCGTCTTGGGCCCTATCATCGGTGGAGCATTCTCAGATTCTTCAGCTGGGTGGAGATGGGCGTTTTACATCAATCTGGTCATCGGTGCTGTCTGCGCTCCAGTCTACCTGTTCATGCTCCCTAATAAGGATCCCCGCCCTGGAGTTTCATTCATGGACCGAGCCCGCGAAATGGATTACGTCGGAACGGTTTTGACTCTTGGTGCTTTCGTTTCTGGTGTCATGGCCATTTCATTTGGTGGTATTACTTATCCCTGGAACAGCGGGAAGATCATTGGGTTGTTCGTCTGCTCTGGTGTTTTGTTCATTCTTCTCGGCATTCAGCAAGTATACACCGTTTTCACGACTGTGACTCGTCGAATCTTCCCTGTCGAATTTTTCAAATCACGAACAATCCTCATCTTGTTCTGCATGACGGCAGCTGGAGGAACCGCAGTCTTCATTCCTATCTATATGGTACCGATCTATTTTCAATTCACACGTGGTGACTCCGCTCTCGAAGCTGGTGTCCGACTTCTGCCTCTTATCTTCTTGATGATATTTGCCGTCATCTCCAATGGTGCCATTCTCTCGGCATATGGATACTATATGCCATGGTACACACTTGGAGGCATTTTGGTCGCCGTCGGAGGCGGGATGATGTATACTATTGACGTTGACACCACGGTAGCACAAGTGTATGGTTATACCATTCTCGTCGGGTTTGGATGTGGTCTCTATGCACAGGCATCATTTTCTGTGGCCCAAGCCATCGTCGAGCCTCATCTCATCCCATCCGCTGTGGGTTTCATCACATGCGCGCAAGTTACCGGCGTCACAATCGCACTTGCAATTGCCAACTCGATTTTCTTGAACAAGTCGGAGCAATCTATTCAAGCGCTCTTGCCAAACGTACCACAGGCAGATATCGAAGCTGCTATTGCCGGTGCTGGAAGTAACTTTGTCGCTAGCTTGAGCGACAGTGTCAAATTGGAGGTTTTGAAAGCGATTGTGGATGCTATGAGCAAGACATACATCCTGATTATCGTTGCTGGTGCCGTGACAGTGGTCTTGAGTCTTGGAATGAAGAGGGAGAGACTGTTCATGGCTGTTGGAGGAGCTGCGTAAGCAAAAAGGGTTTCCTATCTTCTGGGGTGGCGTTTCAGTGTAGAGGAATAATCTGAGGTTAAATGGGATAGATTGTTGTACGATGTATGAGTGAATCGCATATGGTGAGGAGAGATTTTCAAGTAATCATAGATATCCACACTCTTTAATGTTTTTCTACGTAGAGTCTAATGCATCTGAATGAATTAGTGACTAGTGAACACTTTACAGGAATTGTAGATATCTACCCTGGTATTTCTATATACATCGCACCAGACTCTTTCGCTTTGCATCACTGGATGATCGTGTATTGTTCATATGAACGAAATTTACCCCTACTTCCTTCTCACTCGAAAGGCAAAGTAATAGTCCACTTGGGGGAAAGTTTCGTAAGCTCTGCTCTTTTCCTAAAAGCTTCGCATCTCTGAGTCTTCTCATGGAAATTTTATTAAAAATTCTCTAATTCTCTTATCTCATTTAGACAATGCCTACGTCTCTGGAATACAAGAGGATTTTGAGATTTTCAAGAACTAACTCGTCAACTTGAATTCCATGTATGTAGTTGGTGCAATTATTAGCCAGATACTCTTGACATTTCTGTCCCGATTTTCCATGAACTGGGCAGTTCATGGTCTTGAATTTGGACGGGGCATATTTCCAATCCATCTCGGAAGTAGGACGCCAAAAACTTGACGGACATATACTAAATACACACTGCAAATATTTATTAGTATCATCAGAATAGTAGTCGACAAGGACTCATTGAGTCTCACTCTAGGGAATCAGCTGCTGAGGCATTCATCTCCGACTTACATTATCCTCAAAAACCTGCAGAAATTGCTCGGAGGTCAGGCAAAACAGCTCGTCCAGGTTTTAGTAAGGTTTCCCGCGAATTGACTAGATTTTAATGGGACACTGTGTTAGGTCCAAGTTGGTATGCGGTGAAAGATTACATGGGAAGTGATTTGTAATAAGGTATATTGAGATGTAAAGCATCTAATAGAAGGACTTGTTCACTAGCAGCCCCACAGATTGCAACTTTAGCTTCCCATTGAGCTTTCCAAGCAGCACAAGATCAATGTGGTGCTTTACACAACCGACGACGTCGTAGTCGTCCAATTTGCATGCACCGTCTTCGTATGATGTCTCGTGTAGGTAGAAGTAATCTGTGCAGATCAGCAAGAACTCCGAACTCAGGTTACCCTCCCAGGTCTGGACTCACATAGTAAAAGACTCCACTAGCCGGCACAGTGGCCGTAATAGTCCGCACAGGCGATGGTGCAGTAATTGCGCATGAGCAAGCCCAGGATGGAATTGCTGGGTAAACCTCCGTCAAGTATGATGGAATAGTCCAAGACTCGATATCTTTACGTACCAGAGTTGGGCTTGCTGATGCCATTGCTGGAGCTTGAGTAATTGTCGGAGTGGCAATAGAAATAAATACCGTGCTTGGTGTCGGGGTCGAACATGCATCCTGGGTTTTAACTTAGCTTTTTACAACTAAGGGTGGAAGAGGAATTCACTTACAGGCAAAAAGTCCTGACAATTTCTGTCAAAGACCGTTACTGGCGCAAGCCACCCATTCCTCCAAACCACATCATTCTGCGGCGGAATCGTCGCATTCATACCGACGCATTTCAGAGATTCAGGCTCATTGTGTTGTCTGAGATTGTACTCGTATGGCTGCCAGTCCTCAACATACCAGGACTTACAGTCCTGATTTGCGAGGCATAGTTGTCCACATGTCCAAATATCCGTGAACTCGGATTTGCCTTGAAGAAGGTCAAACTTTGCAGGAAGAGGCCAGCGAACTGGGTAGCTATAAGTGATGATGTTGCATTTCATGTTTGGTAGAGGAGTGGGGCAGAGTGCGGTAGTGGTGCTGGTGGACCTGGACATTTTAAATATTAGTCTATCTCCTTAACAGCTTAATAGTGAAACGGACCCATAGACTGTGGTAGTCGTTGTCGGCCAGACAGTGACACTAGGGTGTTGACTATATGGTCGCGTGACTGTGCCACTGCTGATATAATGCCACTGTGTGGATTGAAGATAGTCTGAGCAGAAGCCAACGTAATCGAAGTTGACCTCTCTGATTCAGTTAGTGAAAGACAGCTCCTCGCTGGAACTTGACACATACGGCGATAGCATTGTCGATAGGAAATCGCTGACTTCTGTGACCCAATCGGTACAAACTGCGAGAAAGATTAAGTACTGGTCTTATGATCTGTATTTGTTTGATCTTACTGTACGATCTGCGCTCTGTTGGAGTTGATGCCTTTTTCAAGACAGCCTTCTCTGTGACCATTGGTGGGAGTGCATGGCCGCTCACAGAGCCTACAGCCAGACCCAGAAAAACAGTTTGGAGCGAATGAGCAGGCTTCATTTCTTCTCTTGGAGACTTGGTTTTGTTCTGTAATGCTGTGATTGCGAGGGACAATTATTGATCAAAGGATACATTATATATATCTTAGAGAACGAGGTGACCCTCCCATCATGGCCTCATGGCTCGCAGCAACTGGTATCCATCGCATACATTGCAATATCGAGGCTTCCTCAAGAAGAACAAGAACAATGTAGAAATGACAGCGTTCGCATAACAATGAATGAATGGATGCGACTCTATAGTGTATGTATATATAGCCTAAACATCCTACCGCAGCTCGAACCCCTCCTGTTGTAGAGTTTCACCAATCACAATTTACACGTCGTGTAAAATAAAAGTCTGCTCACATTTTCCCCTCATTGACCAAGTTGCAGTACACCTGTGTGTACAACTGCAACTTTCGTCGCAGGATTTGCCTTCCAGCAATCTATTTTGAAGCAACCACACGATCTCAATTGATCCCATTTCGGGCACCCACGACTCTCTTCGGACGAACTGTCGCCATTGACCATATAGTCATTGGCATTTCCTTACGAGACGCGAATCTGAAGGGTGTAGTAGCATTGAGCTGGCAACATTTGCGAAGTATTCTGTGCCTTGCCGTTACTTTTTGGAAGCTTTCAACAACACCAACTTCCACCTCACTACCATGTGAGCAGCGTCTTTGATTCCACAACGCCATTCTTGGTTTTTTGCGAAGCACCCAACATCGCTCTCTTGTTGAAAAGATCCGCATTGACAGCACTCAGAACGGCTCTCTTCTCCTCTGGGATAAAACCCCCCTCGGGAAGGCCATCAAGCTCAATGCTTCTTAGCCAACGAGCCATACGTGCGACTGCTTGAGCATCCCAGATCCCTTCTCGCAGGTTCGCAGAGAACAGCATCTCGATAGCCCTTTGTCTGACACCGTCGCCTCGACATCGAGACCCGACTAGATATAGTGCTGGCACAATACTAATATCAAAGTTGAAGCAGGGCTCTGATCCGCGATGCGTCGACAGTAGATGAGGTAAAATAGTTTCTGCTAGATTCACAATCTCCGTGAATTCAGGGAGGAAGATATCGTATGCAGTTTCTTGGGTGAAGAAGGTTCCCGCGAGCATGATGTGGCTGGTTCTCGTTTGTACTTGGATGATGGCTGCGGCAACTTTGTCTTCTTGGCTGTTGCCAATTGCTATAGAATTGAACAGTCGGGATGAGGAGGATACAAATCGCCGAATGTCATTCTGATATTGCAGCTTCTCTTCCTCCAGTGGCAGGTTACCATCCATGGCATCACTTAGCAGGAGTTCCGTCTGATCCATATTAGCCGAACCTTCCCATGGAGTCTTCTTGCGCTTCTCTTGAAGTATTTCGAGGTCGACTCGTTGTATGGATTTGCTGAAATGATAATTTCTATTCAGAATAACCTGCCAATATAACCTCGCAGTGAACAGGTCGTCAATATGCTCTGGCATTGTCTGGATAAATGCATTCGCACTGTTTTTCCCAGTCTGATGGACGTCTTTGTCTCTTGTGTCGATGAAAAGAAGAACTTGAGAGTTGAGGGTATTGAATACCTGCACGAGATCTCTCTCCGAAAGTACTCCACCCCACCTTTCATCGCTTCGCCACTGACTCCATAATTTCCCATGAAGCTTGTTCCCAGAGGCAAACTGGTACAGCAACATGAGACCTCTCTGTGCATGGATGATAGCAGATGCTTGATTCCCAAGCATGCTCTCAAAGCAAAAAACCAGAAGACAAGCAAGAAGAGCTGTGCACAAATCGTGTTGTCCTTTCGCAATTGCCTCTTGCATCCCTCTAAGCGCTTTCTCATATTGCTTTAGCGCATAGTGATAGTCAGAATGATAATGGGCTGTTCCCTTTTGACTTGATCCCCCAGTCAAACTCTTCCTCCCAAGAGCTCCAATCGCAATAACGATATGACGGATGAAAGGCTGTGCTTCACTTGTCCTGGGGATCAGCCTGTCCCATACTGAATTTGCGAATGGCCCATGTATCTGACGGGCTGTCTCTTCCAGGTATATTCGGAAACACTGGCTCTCCATATCATCCTCGAATCCGGTACCATTCCGGA
Organism: Filosporella fistucella; assembly: GCA_030077755.1. Classification (NCBI taxonomy): domain Eukaryota; kingdom Fungi; phylum Ascomycota; class Leotiomycetes; order Helotiales; genus Filosporella; species Filosporella fistucella. The sequence goes on from JAQJZZ010000007.1 coordinate 165,007, forward strand.
TTTTAGGGATCGGCGATGTGATAAAGAGACATGAGGCATTTTCCTGCCTTTTGGGTAGAATCATGTGAGTGCGCTGATACCGTTCACCTCTTGGTAGGACTCTATACTGCGACTCGTAGCCATCGCAATTAACACCAAATTTTAGACACCGATTGCATTCTGGTCTACCTTCGTCGCACTTGACTCGACGATATCTGTTCCAGGATTAGAAATGGCCACTAGGTTGCAAAGTCCCGACTCATTCGTGCAAGGAACTGAGATAACATACTTGCAAGTTAAACATCCCGTTTTCACTTTGGATGTTGATTTCCTCGTCTTTTGGGGCTTTTTGGGTGGAGGATCTCGATGCGTCAACACCACTTCAGCTGACGCTGGAGTTGTCGGATTTCCAACGTCAGCAGGCAGGGATTGGGTCATATTTCCTCATTGTTCACTGAATCATATCCCTGAGATTGATGTCTGCAGTGCCGGGTTTAATAACGTGAGGGCTCAGGATTTGTGAAACGTGAAGGAGGTGATGCCGGCAAGGAATGACGAAACGGAGGCGAAAGATAGAGGAGGAGTTGATGTGCATGAGAAAGAATCTCAAGCAGCTGCAGGTCAGGATTATGAATCGCTTATGGAGTACTCCGTACATGGTCGCTAATTGAGTGCGGCGCGGATGATGTCTGACCCAGCCCTATGGAGGACTAAATCACGGAGTGAAGCCCGGAACAGTCAATAGGCCCGTTGTCGTACGTATCGCCCAATCAAAATAGTAGGCTGAACCACCCTTGCAAGTCGACCAGATCATCCACATACATTGTATTAAGGTCGAATGATTTTGAAAATGCAATCATTGAATGATTCTCCAACTTCATTGATGATAATTAGCGGCGGCTCTCATTGTACGATCACTTTGGAGGTTGTAAAATTAACTCGTATACTAACAGAAAACTGCATGTCTGGGTACCTGCACTGGAAAACTATGCACTATTTCCAAAAGTATCTATGCTACAAAAGAACTTCAATTTGTGATTCCTATCTAGAGCTATTAAAGTAATAATAATTCTAGTAATATCCATTTCAAACCGCCACCTAACTCCTTGCCACTTCCAACAGGGTATTAATACAATATCAATTCTAACACAAAACTGCACAAGTAGAAAACAAGACCCTATGCTGTGAATTCCTTTGCCACCACGTCGCGGAGGCCCAGCAACTTCAGCAAGTTGGCTATTATCGTAGTACCATCCCGGAGAGATGATCCCAGCTTTTGTAATCCACCCGCAAGCCACTGGTTTATGTACGATTGATCGGGATTTGAGAAGCTCTTGACAGCCCTAGGAAGGACTTTGGTGCACTCCGTGAGGCCGTTGATGTTATTGACACCAAGGAGACTGAGACGAACATATTCCTTCGCGTAATCCTATACAAGTTAGAAAGCTGTAAGAGCGATGCCATAGTACAATACAACTTACCTCATTCCAATGATCTTGTCCTCCAGGGCCGCCAAATTGTTTCCACTCATCCGAGATCTTTGGATGGACAGACAAGACGAGATCGCTGTTGAATTTGAAGACTCGCTTTGGAGCTGTACCGGTAGTTTCAGGATAGAACCTTACATCCCAGACGCCAGGTGTGCTATCTTGGGGATCCAATGCACGAGCGGGGTCAACGAATCGCTGTTGGCTGGTAGTGTGGGCGCCAACGAGAGCTGCGAGTCCGTGAGGCTGAATGGTCTTGTTCTGGAAAAGAGAGATGAGAGTTTCGGCATCGCTGTTGACATCCGGGAGAAGTCCATCGATGGCAGGTACGTTGCTATCTTTTCTGCCGACGAATGTTCGAACACGAGGTCCAAGTGGGCAAACGACTGTAGCGACAGTGGCTCCCATCTGAATAAGATCTGCCATGCCCACTCCATATTGACGATATGAATTATACCAGCCTTGAGTGACGGCAATGATTTCTTGAAGGCCGTTGTTCTCAGGTCTACCACCTTCATTGGCAAGAATGATACTACCATCAGCACCTCCACCACCAGTGGCTTTGGACCAAGCCCCAGCATCATGGAAGCCCAGACGCACTGCAGCACGCGCAAAGCCATTGCAACGACCAGAAGTTCCCTTGAACTTCTTCTCCATATCTTGAGCTATATATTTCCAGATGCAGCAAGTGTTCCTGGCGCAAAGTGATGTACTCTTTGGCCAGAGAATATCGTTATATGTCTCATCGCTGTATGGGTCGACAGTGCCAAGGAGAATATTCTTGACGGTGTTGCCAACAGGTGTAGTTGCTCCTGTGGTTGCAAGATCTCCTATCATTTCGAAGGAATCATTGGGACCGATTGTAGAAACACGAGTTTTAAGTTTGTTCTTAAGGTCTTTCATTGTCCCATCGGTACCGGGACAAGCAGAGGTGAAGGCTAAGGCAGTAGCGCCCACGAAGATGGAGGAGATCTTCATGTTGGCAATGAGGGGTGGAGCGGAAATAAAAGTGGCCGAAGGTGAGGGGAAATATTGATTCTAGAAAAGATGGCAAAGAGTGTCGCCGAAGATTTAAGAAGGAGAAAAATGCTCTGATTTGAAAAGAATACACAGTAGGAGACATCGCGACATTTATATTCGAAAAATCTGCCTGCAACTAAGGGTCTTGAAAATATCATGAAATGTGGTGATATGATTTTTGAATGCATGATTCCGCCTGGATCCTTGGGAGGCTCGTGGAAGTAAGCTTAATCCAGCTCCTCGTGGCTGCAGAACCCTGCGGCACAGAACAATATCCCGCCTGCTATGGCTCTGGATTCTGTTGGTCTTGCCGAGAGGAACCGAAAAAATGCACTCGACTGGATATAGATCGGCTCACTGCGTAGAATAGACCGGGAACTAGAAGATGAGTGACATTTTGGCGGCGAAGTGGGTCATTTCTCGCCTTGGTAGAAGCGTCGAGGCGTCAATACGAGAAGCACAGTATACGCGCGGGATGTGCCTTTTCTTGTGCAGCCAATGCGGAGCGACATATTTGCATCGCTCAAGATTATTGAAGTTACTTTCTATCCCGTGGCTGTGGACAAGATCATACAATATGCTAAAAATGCATTGTTCCACAAAACCAAACATATGGGGGTGAGCTGAAAGAAGTTGAAAGATCTGAGAGTCTCGGGGATTTTCTGTGGTGAAACTTCTGTGCAAGACAAACACGAGGACGGGACGATAACAATGTAACCGCGCTCTGCTCAAAGAAAGCCGTGATCAAAGAAAAACGCACAAGCAGATCTGATGTTCCTCTCAACCACGTCGGTCACCGAGCGGGTGGCATCAGGGCACGTGAGGCTAATCACTGCGTACCAAGGGAGGCTAACATTCAGCTCAAGGTATAGATCGTCATCCAAGAACAGACAAGAGCAGAGCTAAGCTAGGTCTAAAAATAAAGTGCTCATACTGTGGTAAGCAGCTCCAACTTGCGCCACTCAGCAAAATGCAAAGCCCGAATCATGCAACGAATTTGCAACGATAGGATTTCGAATGCGAACAACAGGGACAACCAAGAAGAAAGGAAATCAATTCAGATAGTTGAGACAGCCACAAAAACCGTTGGTATTATGAAGCAGAATGGCCGAAATCCGGATGGAGATCTAGTAATCCGAATAGAGATCTAGTACTCAAGCTTTTGAGACATTTTCGGAGGCTATCTGGCTGAAGATCCTGGCTGTGCAACGACGATTGGAGTCGGGAACCACATCATGCCACCAGCCGAAGCCATCCGAAAGATGGCGCGAGAAGTATTGAAACCTCGATGGAGTTTCCTTGAAGATACAACGATTAATTGAAAGATGCATTTGAGGCTCGCGATGTCACTAAAACGAATGTTGTGATGCGCGAAGGGAAGAGAAGACTTCGAGGAAGAGGAGAGGAGATTGCAAACTAATTATAGAACCCCCCTTTTCGTGGCAAATTGGATGCAAGTGCACTGACTGCCAACACGTGATATACCCGACTAAAGGACTTTGTCAATAGCACTTGTTCTACATCTCAAGGGGCCGACAATTTCTACTTGATATGTTCTATTATTTTCCATTCTGGTTCCAGTAATTAAGAATTTTCATGCCCAAGGTGGGTACACGTGATGTATCACGAGGCTCAACCGGGGGTCGAAACCTATTTTCCGAAGTCTATGCCTTCATTTTATGTCAAAACCCTCATCGAAGCGTATTTTTTCCTCGAAAGCATGCCATCTGAGAACTATTCCAATATTAGTGACCATGAGCTAAAATCCTTCGAGTCCAAACGACCACCGGTTGACTATAAAGTCAGCGGGTTATGGAACACAAGTGTGGAATCTTCGGTTGGGGGTTCTGAGTGATCGATTATAATCAAAGGGGAAAATCGCGAAATCTCTTTACGTACACTCTCTGACTTCTATTTAATTGTATTAATAAAGTCGAAACTGAACTGTCCATCTCATCGGAAATACTTTGAAGTCAATGGTCATTTGGCTTTGGATCTGGGAGCAAGAGCTAGCCTCAGCAAATCATTCATCAAAACTTGACATCAAAAGGTACACAAATTGGTAAAGTCTCTATGTGGATTACGGAGATCGACATCGAAACCCGCGAGATCCAGCAACGCGAACAGCGAGATTGAAGTTCTATCTCGGGTTTAAGATTGAAATCCGAGCCCCGCACCAAAGTAGGATCGTAGCTTCTGCCATTAAGAGGCATTGTTGGCTTGGCGTCATCCGATGTCTGAGTATAAGGAGGCATTTATTCCAGTAGCTGGTCAGTCATATCATAGAGACTTTCGGAGGTTTCAAGATCTTCATTCTCACAAAACACAATATGACAACTCGATCACTACTACTCAGAGGCGGTAGCATATTGGTTCACGACCCACACGGCCATGTCAAGTCGATCGAAGCTGATCTACTCATTGAGGGAGATAAGATCTCAAAGATCGAAGCGAATCTGGCGGTGGAGGATGGCACGGAAATCATTGATTGTACCGACAAAATCCTCTCTCCAGGCTTCGTGGATACCCATCATCATGTGTGGCAAACACTTTTGAAGGGTAGACATGCAGATGAATTGCTTTTAGATTATATTTACTCTGGTGGGTACAGATCGCACCACGTTCTCGTCAGTTGATACTTATATCACCAGGCAACTTCACATCTTCTTTGCATAGTGCAGATGATGTCTTTTGGGGTCAGCTCGGAGGCTGTTTGGAGGCGCTCGATGCGGGAACAACGACAATAGTGGACCATTCTCATGTTGCATATACACCTGATCATCGTGAGTCTGCCAACAAAATAGGCTTCTGTGCTAACATCGTTTAGCAAAAGCAGCCCTTGCGGCAACTATTTCATCTGGTGTTCGATCCGTCTACGGATACTGCCCCACCCCACGTTTGGATTCATGGTCTCCATTACAGATGAATCAGGACTTGCTCGCAGATTGGGTCATGTCCACCATGGAAGAGCTTGCTTCCAAAGCTCCATTTGGTGATGGGAGGGTCACACTTGGCTTGGCATTTGATGGCCTTTATCTTCCCAAGGAAGTGGTCGTTGGGTTATTCGAAAAAGCGAAAAAGCTGGGAATGAAAACAGTCACTATCCATTTGGTGAAGTCTGCCGTTTTTGGTATGTGAGCAGACCCAGCTATTTTCTTCGATTGACTTTTCCATAGGGACCTCGTCCATTGTTACTTTGCTGAACGAATATGGTCTCCTCGACTCGTCTATCCTATTTTCTCATGCAACAAACACATCAAAGGATGAAGCTGCCACCATTGTGAAGACCAATGCTCATGTCTCGTCTACTCCATCAACAGAATTGCAAATGGCTGCTGGAAGCCCAGTCGCATTCGATCCCAATCTGGGACTACAACACCAATGTTCCCTTGGCATAGACTGTCACTCCAATAATTCCGGCTCGATTGTATCAGAGATGCGGCTACTGTTGCAATCAGCTCGCGGAACGTCCAACCAAGAATTTGTAAGTAGGGATTTGCAGCCGAAGTCTGTGTACAAGACAGTTGAGGAAGCTTTCAATCTTGGGACTATAGCCGGAGCTCGTGCTATCGGCATGGAGAGTGAGATAGGTAGTCTGGAGGTTGGAAAGAAGGCAGATATCTGCATCTGGGACAAGTTGAGCCCTGGAATGGTTTGTGCAGCCGAGCACAGCCCAGTTGCTGCCATTGTACTACACAGTTCCACGAAAGATCTGGACGTCGTGATTGTGGATGGGATAGTAAGAAAGAGAGGTGGAAAGCTTGTGGATATTGATACTCGAAAAGGACAACAGCTTTGGGCTGGAGGAGTGAAGCAGAATCTCAAGTGGGGTGAAATTGCCAGAGAACTGGTGAAGAAAAGGGTAGTGTTGCAAGAGAAGATTGAGAAGATCGACATGAAAGAGGCAAGAGAAGGGACGATAAAAGCCTTTTACATTGATTACAGCAAATTTGTGGCCAAAGTTGAAGGCTGAAGGGCTTCGAACAATTGGATGTTGAATGATAGGGGAGTCACGTGGTTGGGCAACTCCGGTCTTTGGTTGGGGCTACTCGTTGATGTCCATTAATGCAGCGACCATCTCCCATTTATTTTCGTGGTATACAGCTTGTCAGACCAGATTTATACTCTTCCTTCCAACTATTCAACTGCAGCTGAACGTCATCACCATTTGCCACAACGCCGAGCCTTCGGCAACACTATTACGTTTTAACCCTGGGCAACAAGCCCGTCCAAGAGCCGCTTTTTCGTCATGATCCTTATATATCATTCGAAATCTCTGTTGCGAAACCTGTATGTATACCTTGGCTTGAAATCCTCGAGAGTAGAGTAGAAAGTTTTCTGTTTTTTTCTTCTGATTTCTTTCTTTCACAATTGGCCCTCAAAATACATTTCGCTTGAGATTTCGAGACATAAAATAAAGAAACTCTATTCGAAATGCCTCCAAATGCATCTCACGAGGTTAAATCTACCGGATCCTCACATCCAGATAGAGTCCGCATGTTAGTACTGGAAACGGATGCCACACTTCCTGATACCAGCGCTCGGAAAGGAACGTTTGGCGACATATTTCATTCACTTTTCGAGAGGGCAGGGATGGAACATGATCCACCGTTGAAAGTCGAAACTGTAATGAAATTCGTGGTAGAGAGCGAAGGAGGGAAGATACCAGATGTTGATGAAGTGGGTGATATTGATGCTATTGTATTGTCGGGAAGCAAGTACGATGCACATGGAGATGATGAGTGGATTTTAAAGTTGGTGGAATGGATTAAAAGTGAGTAATTCTGTCCAAACCGATATAATTTGTTCTATCATTGAATCACAGAAACCAATTGCTAATATCTTCGCAGCTGTATGGGAGCAACATCCCCACATGCGTTTCAGCGGAGTCTGTTTCGGACACCAAGTATTATGTCGAGCACTAGGCTCCAAGGTCGAACCATCACCAGGAGAGAAATGGGAGCTCTCGCATACCCGAATCAATCTTACACCCACAGGTGAAGCTCTGTTCAGAACCTCGTCACACCTCCATCTCCATCAAATGCATGTGGATCACGTGGTTGATAAACCTTCCTCTGCCTCTTCGAAAGGACTGATTGAAGATGATAAATCAGTCACAGTCTGGGGAAGCTCGGGTCATATTCCAATTCAGGGGGTTTATATTAGAGAGAGACTGTTTACTAGCCAAGGACATCTCGGTTATGATGAGGAAATGGTGAAGAGACATATTCAAGTTAGACTCGAGAAAGGGTTGATTGAGAATGAGAAGCAGGCTGAGGAAGCGAAGGAGAAAGCTGGTCTGGAACATGATGGGTTGATGGTCGCAGCGGCTATTTTGAGATTTTTCCATGGTGAGGATAGAGATATTGAGTGATTAGTTGGATGGGCACGTGCATCCATCTTACAACACTTCCAATCTGTTCAATAATGACGAGCGTGGTTCAATTAATTTGCAGGGGCATGATAAGTCAAACTCAATATTATGCAAATCTACTCAATTTTTTCTAGTTAACTAAGGAGTTTGAGTTGATAGCCTTCGCGAGTAATCTCGATTGGTTTGTGCGATCGGAAAAGAGCTAGACGAACATAATTCCTTGAAGATTGTGTTTAATGCGATACAAAGTACAATATTAGACTCCGAAAACATCTTGACTATTGGAACTGACTAAGAACCTGTAGAACCCTGACCTAGGGAGCTCAATATTTTAAGTCTATGCGCCATAGGCCATTCTTTAGGCTCTCAAACACCAAAGTTCCTTATATTAATTAAGTCTAGAAACTTAAGCTTAGGTATATTAGCTTATACAAAGGTAATACTTGAAGCATCAGAATTCTTATAGTTTTTCCAAGGTGCTCTTGTGCTAGTTGTTGGCTTTAATCGCACAGGCTCAAAAAATTAAGTTCGGAACCTTCTATAGCCATATTAGAAATTGAGGGTACTTTCCCATTCCCTCGGAACATGGTAAAAATTAGCCTTAGAGGGCATACAAAGACGCATCATTCAGTATTATATAAGCGAGCGGAACCATACAACTGCCAACTCTCATAGCAAGCCTTTCCGTCGTATTAGCCGCTGTGAAATCAATAGAAGCCTGCTCAAATTTCGGAGAATATAGGGGATGCCTTCGTAGAAGTACACGTCTCGTGAATCCGTAAAATAGTAGGAAAAGGAATAACAACACGAGTAATCTTATAAGTTCGCGATATCTTTAAATCAAGCCGGAGACCAATAATACAAGGTTGAATTTCTGCTCAAAATGAGAAGAGTTGCTATACAAATGCTCACGAAGGTGTGAGCTTGATATTCCCCTCCTTATCATAGAAAATCTCCTTCACTTTCACACATCTGAGGTGATTCTTTCCTCCAGAAAGTGAAGCATCATGATGAAACAAATACCACTTCCCCTTATGCTCTACAACAGAGTGGTGAGTCGTCCATCCTAAAACCGGCTCCAAAATCCTCCCTCGGTAAGTGAAAGGTCCCATGGGGCTGTCGCCAACTGCGTAGCACAGGTAATGGGTATCTCCAGTCGAGTATGAGAAGTAATATTTTCCTTGATATTTGTGCATCCATGCTGCCTCGAAAAAGCGTCGGTCGTGATCCGCTGCTGCAAGAGGTTTACCTGCTTCGTCTAAAATAGCGAGTTCCTGAACCCCGCCATCGAATTGAAGCATATCCTTGGTCAAACGGGCAACACGAGGGAAGTAGGCGTCGCCACTTTGGGCTTCCATGTTGGAATATGCTTCCTTGTCAAATTTGCCTGTGGACCAACATTGAACTATTTATATCAGCATCAACACTTCTGACGACAGGTTAGATGACTCACGTTGGCCTCCCCAAATCCCACCAAAGTACAAGTATGCTTCTCCATCATCATCCACAAAGCTCGCAGGATCGATACTATAACTGCCCTCAATCGGTTTTGGCTCTGGCTTGAAAGGTCCCTCTGGTACATCACTGACTGCCACACCAATACGGAATACGCCTTCCGTATCACGAGCTGGGTAATATAAGTAGTATTTTCCATTTTTGGTCGCCGCATCTGGAGCCCATAATTGCTTTCCTGCCCATGGGATATCCTCCAAAGCCAAGGCCACCCCATGATCTGTTACTGGTCCTCCAACATCGTCCATTGACAACACGTGATAATCCGTCATGGCATATTGATCTCCATTGTCGTTATCCTTGATATCCGTCTTGATATCGTGAGAGGGATAGACGTAAAGTTTTCCATTGAAAGAGTGGGCGGATGGATCCGCAGTGAAGATGTGCGTAACTAATGGTTGATCAGACATGATGATTTTTTTGAGAAAATTATGAGAAGCAGATTTGGTCAAATGCTATGAATGATCTGATCTTTAAGTACGCTTGAGGGGACCGACTTTATCCGCTTTATCCATTTTCCAAGGCTAGTTGGGAAGGAGTCTCCATATTGCCATCTGGTGTTGGATGCTGAGGATGGTTGAGCATGAGAACGCCAAGGCAGGGGAGTTTATCCGCGAAAGTTTAGCCTGAATTGAGGTTATTCCGGGTCTCCGAGATGTATGGCTATCACGTGTGTGCTTGGCTATCTAAATCTTTGAAGCACTGTAGGAAACAGATCAAAAGTAGAGTGGGAAGTAGAGGCTGGTTATATATGCTTCTACCTACTCAAAGCCATTGGCAGATCTGCCGAATTGAGAGTCACGTGAATGTATGTCCGAAGGAAGCACCCATCATCCCCCCAAGCGAAACGGCGCTCAACTGCCGCAAGCTTGTGCGGCTTTGCTCAAGACATGGATATCTATACTTTAAACTGTCCTATCTTTTACGCTTCTAACCCTTCAACATGAAATGCAAACACTACCCACCATATAAGAGCCTCGACTGCCTTTCTAATAATATGGAAAACCATCTACATTCGATCATAAACTCCACCTACTCTCTCGTCCTTCTACATCAGACTCTGGATTCCTGTCGCGACAGTGAGAAGTCTTGTCCCTCGTATAACTACCCCTACGTTTGCAATGCGTCTTGTGCTTCTTTCCATACGCACCAACAGCGGACGCTTTCAATCGCCTTTGCTCTTGATTTTTGTCATCTGCTAGACACAGAACCATGTTGAGTCTCAAATTCAGCGCTCATATCACGACAAAAGCAGACAATAGAGTGGGATAGCAAAGCGTCCAGTTGTGGATTTATGTTTACCCTAACTCCAGCTTCCTATTTAAGACTCGCCGACATGGGGGCTTAAAGTTTGAGGAACGAGATGCCGAGGTGAGTTCGTATGCACACGTCAGGTACGTACCCGGCCACATTATTTCCCAATACTTTACATGCGCACCAACCAGAGTACAAAGTCATCGTTATATGGAGCCGGGATCTTAGAATCCTATGCATCTGTCATATTCGACTCGGATATCTCATCCCCAAGACTCACGGAAGTATTTGACTTGTACATGTGGTTCTCGCTCAAAACTTCACGCGCTCCAACCAAAATCTCGCGCCTCTCTGACTTGGGGATCTTCATAAATTAAGATCACACGTGAGATCTCTTGAACATCGACCTACGAACGAGTCTAAAATATTGATGCAATATTCAGGCGCTCCAACCAAATTACAACATTCTTTCGGGCGGCGTGTCCAAATCAAGAGTTCTGGCGGGGAAGTGTGGGGATGCGGGGAAATGGGTGTATCCGGCGGAAAATTAGCCCAATGCATGCAACAAGCTTTCCTTGCCGTCTTGAACAGGCGGCATTTCTCTTTGCGAGACTTGTTAACGATCGAGGTGGATAAAACTCTCGATTCAAAGGAACAAAGGTTAATCCACCTCTAACCATCATGAGTGCACACAGCATCTCCACTTTCTCTTCAAATCCCCGCAAATATTATCAGCACCGGCTTCAAGTCTACCTTGGGAACGGACATCATAACGTCTTTGATCAAGAATGTAAAGGATCTACCAGCCTGACAGAATGGGTATATAAGAATCAACTATACTCCCACATTCCACCTGTTCTCTCGACCTTTACCACCTGTCCTTTCGAGCTTCTTTTATTCTTGATATTCTGATTCACAATGTCTTCACAGCTCAGTTTCCAACGCCGCTGCATGCTTGGACTTGGTCTCCTTGCTACCAGTTCTCTCGTCACTGCTGGCCCTTGCGATCTATACGCCTCTGGGAATACACCCTGCATTGCTGCACATGCCACTACTCGTGCTCTATATAGTGCATACACCGGCTCACTTTATCAAGTAAAGCGGGGGTCTGATGGAGCAACTACCAATATTGCACCAGTTTCCGCTGGTGGTGTAGCAAATGCTGCTGCCCAAGACACTTTCTGTGCTGGTACTACTTGCCTCATCACCATCATCTACGACCAATCTGGACGTGGAAATCATCTTACACAGGCTCCACCAGGTGGCTTCAATGGTCCAGAAGCCAATGGATATGATAATCTGGCAAGTGCTATCGGTGCACCAGTGACTTTGAATGGCAACAAGGCGTACGGTGTCTTTATATCGCCTGGTACCGGCTACAGGAATAACGCGGTATCAGGAAGTGCCACAGGTAATCAACCTGAGGGCATGTATGCGGTTCTCGATGGAACTCATTACAACGATGCTTGTTGCTTCGACTACGGAAATGCCGAGACCAACAGTTTGGATACTGGCAATGGTCACATGGAAGCGATTTATTTTGGAAATAATACAGTTTGGGGCTCGGGGTCAGGATCTGGTCCTTGTAAGTGTGGAATTCCAGAGATTTCTCCTTCGTGTCACACCTTTGGCTGCCCATTGACCGTAGTGACGTGACCGAAGATTTTCATACTATCTGACAAAAAATAAAATAAGCTAATTCAATTCAGGGATCATGGCGGATCTCGAAAATGGCTTGTTCTCTGGTCTGAGTTCATCCAACAATGCTGCTGATCTATCTATCAACAAGCGTTTTACCACTGCCATCGTCAAGGGTGAACCAAACCACTGGGCCATCCGTGGAGCAGATGCTACTACCGGTTCGTTATCGACTTTCTACAACGGTGCTCGTCCAAGTGCATCTGGCTATAACCCAATGAGCTTGGAGGGAGCCATCATCCTAGGCATTGGAGGTGACAATAGCAATGGTGCTCAAGGCACTTTCTACGAGGGCGTCATGACATCCGGATTCCCTACAGATGCCACTGAAAACTCCGTGCAGGCCAACATCGTAGCCGCACAATATGCTACCACATCCTTGATTAGCGGCCCGGCATTCACAGTCGGCGCCCATGTCTCTCTGAGAGCTACTACCTCTTGCTGCACTACACGTTATCTCGCACACACCGGGACCGCAGTCAACACTCAAGTCGTCACCTCTTCCAGCGCCACAGCTCTGAAACAACAATCTAGCTGGATCGTGCGTGCTGGTCTGGCAAATAGCGGCTGTTACTCCTTCGAGTCTGTCGACACTCCAGGAAGCTATATCCGCCACAGCGCTTTCGTACTCCTCGTTAATGCCAACGCCAATACTAAGCAATTCAAAGAGGATGCTACATTCTGTCCTCAGGCAGGTCTTAATGGCCAAGGAAGCTCCCTTCGCTCGTTCAATTACCCAACGAGATATTTCCGACACTATTCAAACGCAGGTTATCTTGCAAGCAATGGTGGTGTTCATACTTTTGATTCGGCCACTTCATTTAACGACGATGTGAGCTTCGTGGCTGCAACCGGCTTCGCTTGAGGAATTTCAGCCTGAGATTCTATAGTATAGTCTTGGTGGAAGAAGTTGGCCAGAAAAGTGGTTTCTTGTATATAGCACGATTAAAAGCTCTTTCATCTCAACTACGAAGTACACTACCTTACTGATGCTCAAATTTCATTGCACCCGATGCTCTGCAGCAATAATCTTTGATGAGTGCTGTGTCAGTTCTCACCAGGTCTGCTCGCGCACCGCATTGTCACTCCCAACTCCACCTCAAATAAGCCACTTAAGAATTCCCACCACATTCCCCTCGGTATCAAAGAAACTCCCCAAATCCGTATGACCCCCCTCATTAAATTTCTCCATCTTCACCTTCCCACCAGCCTCAACCACCTTCTTTAGCGTAACATCAACATCCTCCACCATCACGTAAACCACCAGCCCATCGTCCTTTGGGTTCTCATCTCCTTCCGCCTTAGCCTTGACTCCATCAGATTTCCTCAACCCGCCCATAATAGCAGAACCAGGGATTTTGAAGGGAGAGAAAGACTCGGGAGAGAGAGACTCAGATGATATTCCGGGGGGAGAGAAGAATGACCAGCCGAAGACGGAGGTGTAGAAGTCGCGGGCACGGGGGACGGAGGTGCATGGGATATTAATCCAGGCTGGCGAGTTGATAGCTGGCTTTGTATAAGTTTCAGAAACCTCAGATGATGAGGCGCATGGTTGTTGGGACATTCTTTGGATGATTAGCGTTGAGATAACAGAGGGAAGAGAGGACTTGCTTGGTCATGTGTTTGGATGTTGTTTCTTGTAGATGTTGACAGGTGAAGTTTAGCTTTAGTAAGTCTGATAACCTTGATTTTCTAGCTTAATTACTCTCTTGCGTTAATATTGAGAGTTTGAGTCGTCGATTGATAAAGGCATACGAGCCTTTATAGAAGCCGGTGACATCGGACCACAAAGTTTCAATGTGGTGGTTGCCTTGTGCGGGGATTGGAAAAGCAAGATTTAGTGCAGCCACATCTTCAGCCTCCGACCAATTTCTACATTAGTTTGAACTTTGCTTTTGATATGAGTCACTGAACCCAGTCGGTTCGGGAGGTGCTGCAAATAACATACTCTTGACCGCCTCAAAACTTCGCAGAACACCGTGAGTGGCACTTTCTGCCTAGCTTGATGCTGTCAAGTGCAGAAAGTTCTCTGCTTGTTAAAACCACCTTCCAGGATACTCGAAGACTAGACTTCCACAGAAAGTGGCTACCCCGCGCCATAATTTGAAGTATCACGAAAGCTCTTGTATTGGTAATCGATTTCACCTTTCGAAGGAGGAAAGAGCAATGAAATTAGAAAACTGTTCTTCTACCACATCAGCTTAATTTCAACTGCCCTGATAATATTGGTCAGTATTTTCATTCGTTGAATCAAGATTGTTCGCTCAACAGATTGGAAGGGTACATAATAGGGTCCAACCAAATTTAATTAGCACTATCAATGTTGTCCCATCTTCCCATGCTGTACGGCGTTCATATGCTGGATCGCTATTGTTCCTCCTCACAGAAAATTTCCTTCCTCTACTCTCCCCTTTCTCAGGACTAATCACCACCAAGTCATGTTGAACTATGATCAGGACTTGAAACAGTCTCCCTTCTTCCATTCCTTTTTCACGCCTGCAACCCAATCTGTGATGCTTGTTGTGGTTCCATTGAAAACAATCTTCCCACCCTTGATTTTCTCAAGTCCTTCGGCAGGACTTTTGATGAATTCATGCTTTGGACTACAGGTATAAGTCTTCCTCTTCTGGGTCTCATTGCGCAAAGAATCGAAGCACTTTTCGCAGAAACTGACATTCGCGCATGTCGTGCATGTGAATGCGGTCTCAGTGGATGGTATCTTCTGGCGCTCAAATTCACAGAAAAACCCACTGGAACAATCAATCGCCCAGAAGTCTACGTCATCAGAATCGGCGCTTGGAGTTTCGCTCTGAGCGTCATCCCCTTCTTCTGACAAAATCACCCCCGTTTCTTGCTTCGATCCACACGAGAATCCGTTGAAGAGAAATCGATTAAGAGAACAGGCAATTGTAGCATTCTCATATTGCTTGTTGAGGAATAGTAGAGGAGCAAGGAAGACGTAGCCCAAAGTGTCATTCCAGTCGATGTCGTCTTCCAGAATGTCAATACACCTTTGGAACTGTACATTCAACATCTGTCTAGCCTCATCCATTCTTCCGAGTTTCATATAGCATCGTGCTAACAGCAGGTTTATATTCCTCAGAGTGCTCGTAGATGTGTGCTTTTCCAGGTCCCGAAATGTTTGCTCGCGACGACTAAGATGCTCGAGATGGGCTAACATTTCGCTTGCAATCTGAGGATCGGGATCAAAAGATCTCTCGAAGATGAGTTGAGAAAAGCGAGCGAAGAAGTCGGGGATGATTTCTGTTTCATAGCTGCTGTTGACAAGCAATCCCATACTGAAGAACTCGCTGTCCCTAAAAAATGCAGTCTTCCATACTTGAAAAGCATCCTTGGATCGGCCTGAATCCAATAATATCCACCCTAGGTAGAGCTGAAATGTTGATGAGATGGCCTTTTCCCGTCTCCGTAACTCCAATGTCTTCTGTGCTGTCTTTTCTGGTCCTTCATTCTTGGCAGCCTGAAGAGCTTCCTCCGACGGTTGGGACTTGTGTATCTGCTCCTTGTAACATGCTATTACTTTTTCCACATTATTAGTGACAAGAGCTGCGTGTATAATCCATCGATGAGCCAGATCATGATGGCTTTGACGAATCCAATTGCCTACTGTTGCGCTACCATATTGGTCGAAGAGACTTAACAGTCCCTCAAAGTTTTTCAGACGAAATAGTGCTCGTAACAACAGGATTCCTATCTCGGCATCAAGCTTATCAATCTCCAGCGCTTTTCTGTAGTTTTCAATTGCACCTTCGAAGTTGTTGTCACCGAAACATACAAGTCCTAGGCTTGCAAGCACTTTTGGATTTTTCGGGTCCAACTCGAGGTATTTCTGAACCGCTTCTAGGGCTTGTGGCTCAGCATAATTTCCTTCTAGGTCGACTAAGTCGAGAACCCGTTGTAGATAGACCGTTTTCAATGTTTCTTTTGAGTTTTGCTGCAGAGCAAGTTGCATAACTTTGTCGTACTCAATATTGGCGAGGGGACCTCCAGGATTAATGTAAGAGACGCATTTTGCAATGGTCAAATGCATTTCTAGAGTTTCTGATTTTGCAGGCAGATTCCCGATGAACAAGATAATGCGATCACCAATGTCTGCATCTTCGTCAACTTCTATTTGCGGACTAGATCTGGTGACTATCTCTTCTATTTCCGGGATTGATGGTTTAAATGTCTGTCCTAGTTTAGGGATGGCTGCGTTGATTATCTTTCGCTCATTTTCTTGCGTGAGCGGGGGAAGAAGGTCAGTCTGCACTGCCAGTCAGTACAATCTTTTCTAGCATACCCAATCAATTCACAGTAGCAGGAAGTCCATCCAACTCACAGAGAGAATGAGTTGCCAAATGAACCTGGATTTCCAGTACAATTCCCATCCGTCCGCTTGATTGGCATACCACTCGTCAACACACGTATTCACCAAAGGCAAAAGCATCTTCAAGGGTTTTGCCGAGATCTGCACAATCCATTCTAAGATCTCAGAATCAATAGCCGTCGTGCCAAGTTCATTGGCTCTAGAGATCCATTTCCGAATGACTATAATGTTCGGATTCGTCGTTTCTCCATTGTATCCAAAGAAAAATGGGCTCTTATCAGTCGTGCCAAGGAGTGGGTATCCATCAGACCTGTGGTGAAATTTTGCAATGTGTTTCCCTAAGTTCTTGGATGTAAATATCTTATGTAAACACCCGATTATGATTGTCACATCTTCTGCTGGAACTGTCTGGCTATCAATTGTGCCGAGTTGCTCGAAGCAATTTGTCATTAGATAAAGCCACAATTCTTGGGGTGCATCAGCTCCCTTGCAAATTATTTGGAGCATCTGAACAATGACATTTATTTCGGCATCTTTCGCAGCAAAAAGGATGTTTGTTGGCTGTTGTACGTGTTTTTTGAGATAGTCGCCGAGAGAAGCGTGTCTGAGGTTGACAAAGGTCTCTCTGTGGCGATTTCGAAGTCTCTCATCCGCCTCCGCCATCGCTGCCAACTCCTTTTCTTCGTCAAAGTCTGCATCGTCGAAGTCCACTTCTTCATCAAGGTCGGCTTCGTCGTCATTGTTCCCGGTGCTGGCGTCAGCGATTAATGCTTCTGGTTGACCGCCCGCGCCGTCGATGAGTACATTGTCCAGTTTGTTTCGTTCAGCTACCAACGTCTCACCTGTCTTCACAAGGATGAAGAGAGATGCGCATGTCTTCTCTAGTAAAGGCTCTGCATCTGAGAACCAGTTGTCAGTTGAAAGGTGTAGTAGCTCGTTCAGATAGAACAGAGAAAGAGGCTCCTTGAAGAATGCTGTCCATGCAAAAATTTCCTTGAAGACCGAGTATTTGGTTGTCCCATTCTCCCGTTCGATGCGGCTAAAGATTCGATCGTACAGATCATCAAGCCCTCCATCTGGGAGATTGGCGATTGCGTTGCTCAAGGATGAAGGACTTAGAATGTCTTGCAGCTCTTCCTTGTATATCAAATCTACCCATAAGAACATCCCATCCGCTTTCCTAGTCAGTGTCTCGATAACTTTATGCCGCAATGCTTTCAAAGACTTAGGCACCTTGATGCATTTATCGTATCGGTCTTGGCAAAATTTTCGAATGTCGTCGATGTTGACTTGGCTCGATATCTCAACTGTGCTCACAGGCACTCTTCCAAGCTTCTCCTCGATGGGTGATCTCATTTCTGGGCGTCCGACAAACAATATCTGGATCACTGAACTCCCAAAACTCGTAGATAGCATTGTCAAGAACTCGGAGAACTCTTCTCGTGCTGCTTCATCGACACCGTCAAAGACGAGAAACAAGGGGATTTCGGACGATGATGCATGCTCAGCAGCGAGGAAATCGTTCCATACTGTCTGAAGGCTAGCCATCGTAAAGTTAGGCGAATGATCACATATTTGACTAGCATGAATTCGATATATTTCGTCCTCAGCAGCAATTTGATACACCATCGAACATAAGGCTGTAAGTGCGGATCGTGTATCTTTATCACTGTCTTTGAAGTAATAATAACCAACTCGATTGGGACGATAGGGAGTTCGAGGTGTATTGCGCACGTAGTCAATGATTTTAGTTGAGAGATGGGACTTTCCAGTGCCTGGTCCTCCGGATATGAAGAGAAGAGAAGTCTTTTCTTGATACCAGTCGACGAAAGCTTCATTTTTAAAAATCCAGGTCGCAGTCCCAGGCGTGACATCTGCCAACTTGCTCTCGTAGTTGGCGACTTTCCCAGGTTGAAGGTGGTCGAATATCTTGGGAAGTTCTTCCGCTTTGCTTTTGTTTCTCATTTCTGGGGATGCTTTAATATATGGGGTATACAACGAGAGTTGATAGCAATACCTGTATGCATTTGTGCTACTTCATCCTTGATGTCAGTCAGTTGTAGAGACATCATTTCCATTGGTGCTGCCAAATCATTCAACAAGCCCACCAATTTTGTTTGATTCACCTTTTGATCTGTGAACAGATTAAGTATATGGTTGTGGAAGAATGACTATCGAGGTAATTCACCTTCTGTCAGGTTCGAAATTGAATCTCCCATTTCCTTTTGGTCTGTGGCGCTTCTGGTCAGTAACCTCTGCAACGCACTATTAGATTGAAAGAAGGACCTACACTGCCCATCAATCATTCCCCTCAATCTTTCGATGTCATCTCTTTCACTCTTTATATCCTTCACAATGCCACTCAAATCCTCATCCAGCATAAAGGCAGTTCCGAGAAAACGTTCTACCATCGTTAACATGACATACATCGCAAAATTATACACTAACTTAAAGTGTTTTGCTCATAGTAACGTCTCGCTCCGGCTAAGAATTGCAGTATCTTGGTATATGCTTGAACAAGTGCATCAGACAATTGCTTCGTAGCCGAGAATCTCCGTCGGAGATAGATCACTTCAAAGATGCCATAGTAAGCTATCTCTCGGGTGACGAATTCAAGACCTGCGAGGACAGAACCCCACTTTTGGGAGTCTGCAGAGGCTATCTGTCGAAGAGTCAATACTTATCTCAACAAAACGAAGTGTGGTGATAAGAGCCAACATACCCCAAGCAAGAATTTCACACCCATCCAAGGTAAAGCCGCGTGACCACTGACATCCAGACTCACGAGGAAATCCACGGCTCCTTGAAATTTCGTAATACTCTCCACAATCTTAGCGAATATATCACGAACGACAATGATAGTCCCATCGTGTCGTTTGAAGGTCCAATTCTTGGCTATGGCCTCGGAATGCTTTTGGTTGGCGGATGCTAGCACACTGGAGACCAGAGTATTTGTGGAGCTACCTGAGCTAAAGGTCGAGGAGGAAGCTGGGAGGAAAGACTTCTCGGGGGCCGAGAGGGAATTAGAAGCGGTTTGCCAGAGGTAAGCACTGTGCTGGTTAGATATAAATGATGGAAGAGGGCCGCAAATGAGATATGTGCTACTTACCTCAATTCCGCAGAAATCTTGTTAGCTGTTGGATCAGTGCTTTCTGCAGTTTTGTCCATGATGAATATCTTCTGAAGAGTGAATGTTAAAGCGTCTATTCAGATAGGACTTCGCTGTCAAACACCCCACGACTAAACGATATGGGTTTCAAATCTTGGCCCATTGATCTTTTGATGGCAAAGTTGTGTGCCAGGGTAGCAGTGTCATATTCACAGCGTCGGCAGGCTTGCGAATCTTCAGCTCAGCAACCGAGACTGTGAACTCAGCCTTACCTTCAGCTCGTGCCCCGCACCTCACTACCCCACCAATAATAGGAGGTGGATATGCGAGAAAACGTCAAGATGCGGGAGATATCATGCACTGGAACTTCTAGCCCTGCCACCTGGATGTCCAATCTGCAAGTTTTCAAATTGTGAGCGAATAAGCTTTCCGGATGATGAAGCCTACTGCTATGAAATGGGGGGACGCTGACAATTTTTGATAATCTTGAGAAGAAGCGCTGTAGGATGCTGGCGCGTGCAGATGTCATCAGGGATTTACCATTCGGTGTGTTTGAAGGAGGCAAGGACAACCAGAATACGGTAGCAATACTGTATGCAAATGAATAAGGCAGGTGTAGCTGGTGACAGAAGACTGCTATTCTCTCTCAGAATCAAAGCCCTGCTGGTACCCTACCCCTGAACGGCCCCAACTGCTACTGGGAATATATTCCTCCAATTCCATCTCATTGATTCTATAAGCAGAGCCTCTTCGTTTCCGAGACATGCACCATAGCTCTGCAGTCTTCGGCCCGTATTTTCCAACAAGTGCCGCAATAAAAGCCAATCCTACACTAATTATCGGTGCCCACTGGCCCACCATATTCACTGATTCGGACTGTAGATCGTACGCAATAACCCATTCTATCCATCCAAGAAAAACAACGAAGACAAATGGTGAGAGGATTCGGCCGTATGTATTAATGACATATGTTGCAATCCTCACGACCCTGTCTCTCCGCCGTGTTGGAGTCGTGGAACGGAAAACCTTGTTGTCGGATTTGTAGCCATGGAGTCGGAAAATCAGGATCATGAAGCAGAAAAGAATGTTGAGAGGGACGCAACCGTAGATTACAGCAGATGCGACTAACATACCCCAGTACCGGGGATCAGGGGGGTTAATATCCAGGAATTTGATAATTGTTGCATCGCCAGGTTGCCGGAGGATTTCTGTGGCATGTGCGCAAGGATAATAACAACTGGACATTGTGCTATGATTTTCGAAATAAGACCACATAGTATCATTCCAAGAGTTATTGATAATTGAAATTGTTGGACCATTGAAAGGTAGTGAGTCTGCGAAATCAGGGCTACAAAATCGAAACTGTCTTAGTGGACCTGAAGCACCTCCGTTGATGGAGTATAAGTTGACCAAACATGCTATCATACCCATAAACATAAGAACCATCCATAGGACCAAGACAGGTACCGCGCCCGAATGCTTGAAGCTTGAAGACCATAACGCCATTGGCACTGTAATCATAAATCCGGTCCCGACGATTGCAAGAGTTGCGTCAGAGTCGAGATCCGTGGCTACAGCATTCACAATGACCAGCGTTCCATTCGAGAGCTGGACACTACTCTCATGGACCGAAGTGTGACCAAGGGACAGACTAGGTGCTAGCAAAATAGCATGAACAGTACCAGCCCCTCCGAATCCGAGACAATAAGCTGCTGCTCCAACGGCGAGCCAGTCTTGTCTCCTGAAACAGATCACAAATATCAGAAGGCAATAATATAATGCTCGTGGTGCATTGCCGTACTGGCCGCTAATCTGATACACACATTCAACATCTTGATAAGCAGTGAAGTTGACCATGTTCGAGAGACAGTCACGGCTTTTGCTCACGTTCCTGTACTGGTTGTATAATGGTGGGTCGCTTTCGTCGTCTTATGTTATACCAAAACTTGCCGCCGACAATGATGGCGATTATGAAGAGAACGATACCTATCCCAGCTCCAATCCAAACACCAGATGCAACAGGTGCAACAGGCGGCTGTCCAGGTGCGAGTAGTGTTGATGTTGCTTGGTAAGTGGCACTAGCAACTATATCTGGTCTCAGATTATTAACAAATTACTTGGCCTGGTCGCATACATGAAGTTTTTGATGTATATAACACAGCTAGTGATAATGTAGACGTGGAGTTGAGCAGTAGCAACATTATGATTTCGTGTAGATATTCAAAAGAGGAAAGGAACCAAACGAAAGTCACAGAAACAGAGCAGCGGGAAGCATGCACATATATTGATGATGTGGAGCGGGACTTTTGTGAAATGTCTCACCAACGCAATAGAGCAAGCTATATGATTGGTTGAAGCACCGCCTGCGTGACTGGACAATATTGGATATGGCTTGGAGGCGTACACAATCCTAACCTAAATTTAGGCTCCGCCTGGGGCCTTGTGGAAAGCAACGCCTGTAAGTGAAGTCGTGGTAAAAACCCAAAAATATTGAGTGCTGGAGACACTTCAAAAGTTCAGAGAACAACGAAGGCAGGTGTGCGTGCCACTTGGGATGTATTCAGGATGCCACCGCAGTGCTTTGAATAGATATTTGGTAACTACTAGCATTTGCGAATACTATCTGAATAGATGCATCGGCGAATCTCAAAAACCAACGATAGCCATACGCCACCAACTCCGCTATCGTTTCCTCAATCTCTCTTCTTGATTCCCACTTGGCACTCCAGCGGCTTTCTCAAGAAACCTTCTCTGGTTTCCAGCGTTTCCTGATATAGCTCGAAATCGAATCGTCTGAAAGTTGTTGCGACGATAAGAGCCAGTTCCATTTCAGCCACGTTTCGTCCGACACATGATCGTGGTCCATAGCTGAATGGGATGAAACCATTCTTTTGTCGCTCAGTTAATTTGTTCCATCTGTCAGGCACAAATTCGTCGGCATTGCTTCCCCAAATCTCCTTGGAGTGGTGGATGGTATAGGCTGGAACAGAGAGAACGGTATATGGTGGAAAGTGTTGACCGAACAATTCAACACCAGGTCCTGGAGGAACGACGCGGGGAAGACCGAGGGATGAGGTTGAGTGGATACGCAGAGTCTCATTGATGACATTTTGCATGTATGGCAGGTCTTTCACCATATCGAATGATGGGACATCGACACCTTGTGGAATCGCTTCGTCGAGCTCCTTTTGTAGCTTTTGTAGGACACCAGGTGTGTGGCAAACCCAGTAGAGAATTGCGCAGGATGTATTTGATGTGGTATCTGAACCAGCAATCAATTGAGTCAAAGCCTCTGCAGTGAGTTCAGCACGACCAAGCTTTTCTCCATTCTCATCCTTTCCTTCCATCAATCGAGCCAAGAGATCCACACGTCCACTATCTTGCTTTCCTTCCAATCTCTGGCTGACACGGGCCACGGCAATACCAGCCAGATTTTGTACGGCGGCAACACCTTGGCTAAAGAATGGATCTGGGAGGTATTTTGCAAATGGCTTGAGCTGAGGAAGACAGCCGAGTGTGCCAGATACTTCACCACGTCTGTTCAGAACCTCGACAGCAGGTGCGTAGCTAACCGGGGCATCGGGAGTCATTCTGATCTCCGTGATATCCTTACCCTTCTCCAGCATGCCAAATGGTTGACCGAATGCCAAATCACCAATCATATCAAATGCCAGGTAATTGAACCAATTCAAACAGTCAAGCCTGGCAAATTGGCCATGTGCATTTGTTGCAATTGTATCCCATTGCTTGACAAACAGCTCGAGATTTTGGTGCATGTAGACTTCGAATTGACCAATGCTCTTCGTGGAAAAGGTATGGGAGATCGTCTTTCGCTTTCGGGTGTGTTCTGCTCTGTCTCTTGTGTTGAAGAGACCTCGTTGAATGGAGACGAAAGCGTCATAGAATTCGCTGCAGAACATTAAGAAAAGCCCCAGATGATCAATTGAGCACATACGATTTCAAGAACCCATTTCCATGACCGTAAATGTCTTGGATGGCAGATTCATCTGCCACACTGACATGATCCGGTTGGATTCTGACCAGCTTTCCATACTTCTTGTGTGCAGCATCAACGCTCAAGTATCGCTTTCCTTGTCGTGCCTGCAGCAACAGCCATAGATTCGAAAATTTCGCTGCGAATGGGCCAGGAACATTTCGAAGAGCTGTGTTCGATGTGAGATATGGCACGACCCAGAAGAGCACGAGGGCAACGGGAATTGTGTAAGGAGTGAAGAGGAAGTCAGTGACCGCCATTCTGGAACCGAGGATCGCCAAAGAACAAGGTTGAAAGTGCAGCTGCCGATGTGAAATGGTCTGGACCGAAACTTTGAAATATTTCCTGATGCAGGTAATATATACTCGGTTCTTGTGTTACGCAAGAAAACTGAACTGAATACGTGAGAAATCAATCCTCAGTGAATAGGGCAATGAAGTTGACTTATAGTTTTCTGTTTGAGTTATCAGAAATGCCGTTCTGATTGTCCGTCGCCGAACTCTGAGATTTTGAACCCTTCACCCCGCAGAATGACGCTCAACCGAGACCCCATAGCGCATGACCCCAGATCCGATGAGGCGCTACGCAAGAGCTTTATCCAATCATGTATAACTGATTAAGTCGGCGATCTTTCGGTGTTTGTAGCTGGTTCCTGTGAAGAATCTTACTGCAAGTTGAAAGGGTATTCAATTGCCTTGTAGCGCAGCCGTGTTTGAACGGTGGAGTTGACATTGTGGAATACAGCAAACCTTTGCCTTGGTCAATAGGTTGCTGCTACTTACCGGTGAAGCTCCCGGCTTCATAGCCTTACTGGCCAAGCCAAAGCCGATGAATATCAATTGGGTTTTTCTGACTCGTACCTAATCCTAGAGCCATCTCAAGGTATCTGGAGACAATTGGAGACATGTAATTGGGTCAAAAGTAACGCAGCGAAACGCTAGCATAGAAGAAGAGCGAATCCACATTGAAGTTTTATAACGGAATTGATTTGAGTCTAGTGTCATTAGCACAGTTGGCTTCCCTGGTTCATTTATTTCAGCCTCGTTATTCATTTTTCATAGCCTTATATAGCCGCGTCACATAGCCCGTTCACAACGAACCCTTCACTCGCCTGCTCTCAACAGCCTCCTTCAATTTGGCGATAACTTCTGCTGGATCTTTTGCTCCAAAGACCGCACTACCAGCCACAATAACGTTTGCACCGGCTTCTGCGGCTTGGTCGATTGTTCCGGGTCCTAAACCACCATCAACCTCAATATTCAGCTCTGGATATCGTTTTCGCAGCTCGGCAACTTTTGGCAGCTCCGAGGCCATAAACTTTTGTCCGCCAAAGCCAGGATGAACCGTCATTACCAGCACCATCTGCCAAAGTCAGCAATGATTTAACAGCGTGTGCTAGTGGAGACTTACGTCTGGTACTTCCTTCTCTGCTTTTGATTCTAGTATATCCCAGAGCACATCAACTGGGGTGTCTGGCTTGATCGCAATACCGGCCAGCATTCCACAATCATGAATATATCTGATCATCTCTTTTGGGTTCGTTTTCAAATCGCTGGTAGCTTCAGGGTTCTCGGCAGCTGTGCTGTTAATCGCAGCTTCATAATGAAAGCAGTACAAGTCGCAACCTGCTTTTTGGAATTCTTTGACCCATTTCTTTGGCTGGAAGATATGAATCAGCCTCCGTCCTGTATTCGCCATATAGAAGCCATCATACCTCCGCAATCATCATGTGGCAATCGAAGGTACCCTTTCCATGCTTAGCTGTAGGTCTCTCAACATGACTTCTGATCTTTGTGACAACTGGAGCTCCGAATGTGATGTTTGGCACAAAGTGTCCGTCCATGATATCGATATGAAGCCATTCTGCCCCGCGAGCAATAGTGTTCGAGCACTCTTTTCCCAGATCTGCGAAATCCGCGGAGAGGATTGAAGGTGCAATAATGGCTGGAGGGGACATTGTGTAGGGTTTGTAAATTCAAATGCTCTAATCTCAGGAGTCTTGCAGAGAGCTTTGAGTAAGGTACAAGTTTTGTAGTGAGTCACAGCAGAAATCTAACGAGCAAAGAGAGAATTGAAGTCGAGACGTTGAGAGTTGTGGATTTGGTGGGATGTTTTTCCGGAGACAACAAGAGAGCGTGGGGCA
The DNA here is from genome assembly GCA_030077755.1 of Filosporella fistucella. Lineage (NCBI taxonomy): Eukaryota > Fungi > Ascomycota > Leotiomycetes > Helotiales > Filosporella > Filosporella fistucella. The sequence goes on from JAQJZZ010000007.1 coordinate 190,907, forward strand.
ATCTTATCGCGTCCACGTGACCTCGGATTTTGTTCTTTTCTTGCTCCGCTCCTTCTCCCCAAGACCTTTGGTCATTCTTACCATCCTTCTATCAAATACTTCAGCTCGGACATTGTACCCTGTTTTTGTCTCGCAGCTCCGCAAATTCCTGGTAGTAGTCTTCACTGTGCAACATTCTAAGGTAGGTGCTCTCCAGTATGCTCATAAGTTACTGGAGGTTGCACAATGCCAAAGCTGTCATTGTCCAAACTCCACTGTGTTCTCTGGAGCCTTGTACAGATGGGGAGTCCATTCTCGGCAACCAAGGTAGCAATCCGGCATCAGAACTTCAAGGGGGTGTACGTATGGACTATGGAGGCCGTGTGCTATTTTCAACCTCCCCAGACCAACTTGATATCATTCTTAACAAATTAATATCATCCTTTCCATACAGCAGAAATACAGAAAGAAAATGGTATATAAAGACACGCTAAGCGACCCATCTCAAACCCCAATCTATCTCCCTCCGCCTTCTCCCCATCCTTTACGTCCCCCTTAACAACCCCTCTCTCCTCCTCCCATACCTCCTATTCTCCTCTTCCTTCTCCTTCCCATATTTCCCAAACTCAATTTCTAGCTCTTCTTCCGTCCATTTCCTAAAAGGTTCACTGCCTACATAACCACCCACTTTATCTCTCGCAAAGAACTTGAGATATTCTCTGCGTGGCATATATACTACTTTTGTGATCGTTTTCTGGAAGTCTGAAGTGGAATCTTTACTGCCGCGGCGGATTTTACTTAGGAAACTGCCCTTCTTTTTATCGATTCCGAGGCTGGTGGTAGAGGGTTTGCGGGCGCGGGGGATCACGTCTGCTACGATCTGTAAATCTGGTCAGTCTATCCTCCTGTTTGCATTCCCGAATTTCAGTGTCCTTCCTAAGAGGAATGAAGTATGAAACTGGACGGATGAAAGAGTTGAACGTTGAAGAGAGACGTACTGCAGGTATAATCGAATCATCCGTATACCTCTTCGGCAACAGCTGCGGCACACTATACATATGTCCGCCCAGATTCGCCAGCCCACTAGCCTTAAACAGCGGCGCCGGCTTCCCTGTCGCAGTAAAGTGCTCTAAATCATATTCTGACAATTCAGATGCAGTAGCGAAATCATGTTCCGCGACTAGAGGTTCGTGGTCGGAATCGTAGGGGGAGTGGTATGCTTGCGATTGGGACTGAGAGAAGTAGGGTGAGCGTGCATATTTGATGGTATTGGTTGTTGAGTCGCGATAAGGGAGGAGAGCTGGCGAGGGCTTTTGGGTTTTCATTTTTGGGGATTGTGCTGTGCTTGAAGTTGGGGTGGTGTGAGAATTGTGAGGAAGTGGTTGAGGTATATGAAGCGAAAGTTATATCAGGAGTAAGAAGATGATGTCAATCACTCCGGTCATTCCTATTCGTCTTTTGATGATCAATACATTATCAGCCCTAAACCAGGTTTCTGAGACAGTACATACCTTCTGACAGTTACACAGCCACGGTCGACGATTTCTATAAATCACAGCGCTGTATCACACATTATCTCGCTAGGTAGAATAACTTTGCACTGCAGAGATTGGTCTTGAGATAAGCCTTCGGAAAGAGCCCCGTATGATGCTTGGTTCTTACGGATAAGGCAGAAATACAATCCTTGGTTTCTTGCGTGGTGAGATGTAGCTTATCTATGTCGATCTGGGGTGATGGGTATGGGTTTACCCCGCCCTCCACCGGACTGTCGTTGATCCGGTTTAGCGGGGGGTGGGATTGGTTGAAGGTTAAAAGGGGCAGGGGTAGCGAGGCTCCCGATATGACTTGTATCGACAAATTCAAAAAAAAAGTCAACCCCCTGAATAGTGTCCAATATATCCATAACAGATTAAAATAGGAGAAATTTCCTGAAGTAGGTAAAGCTTTTTTCGATAGTAGATTATCCGTACTTTAAATCTCTTTTATATATAGTTCTAGTTCCGATATTAGACAAGACAATTAAGAATCGGCTCGATGCTCGACAAATTTAGCAGGTTTGGTGTGCTACTTATTAACTCATGCGGGAGCGAGGCAAGTATGGGGGTTGCCGCAGTTCCCGAGAGATGGAGCTAGATAAAAATTCCAAAGTTCAGTAGGTACCTAGGGTAATATGATATAAGGTATAAGATAAGGGCTACCTATACAAATAAAAGGATATGAACACCCATCCATTGCTTCCCAATATTTAATATAAGTAGAACGAGTAGAGGATAACCTGAGCCTGCACGATTGAGTGAAAATCCCAAACCGAACTCCAGAAGGAAATTGAGACGACTGAGCCATCACTTGCTTGCTCGGTGCAATCTGACCTTGACATCACTCGGTGACAAGGTAATAGTAATGTGCTTCTTGATCGGACTGACCATATCCAAGGCCTCGATTTCGTCGTAGCGCTGCAAAAACCTGACAAGAACGAAAGCTGTTTCGTTCAAGGCATATTGTTCTATTAAACATGTCAGTAATTATATCTTGGTAGAGAAATAATAAATTGCACAACTTACGACCAAGACAAATTCTGGGCCCACCAGAAAATGCGATGAAGTCCCATCCTAATTTCCGGCCTTCCCATCTCCCGGGTCGAAACTCATCTGCGTCTTCGCCCCATAAATCTTTGCGTCTATGCATCACATACGACATATATCCCACTACCTCGCCCTTCTTGACGACAATAGGCGATTTTCTGTCCGGTCCGCCTCCTGTAGGTAATACTGTGTCTTTTAAGGCGAATCTGCTGTTCATCGGAACTAATGGGTAGAGGCGAAGAGATTCGTGCATGAGATAATTGACTTCTTTGCAGGCCTTGAGAGATGCAAATGTTGGTTCCGCGATCGGGTTTTTCTCTGTGCCAAATTGAGAGACGACTGCTGCTCGGATGCGCTTGAAGTCTTCTGGATTTCTGGCAAGTAGGATGATACACCATGACAGAAGTGCGGCAGTGGTATCCCTCCCAGCAAGCAAAATATGAAGGACCTGATCTCTCAATTCGATTGGATCTCTCGTCTCCTTCACGAGTTCATTTAAGAGAACATATTTATTGGTCTGACTTTCGGGGGTTTTGTAGTCTGGCGCCACTGCCCTTTGGACAAATCGATCTGCGAATGCCTTGACAATTTTACAGGCTTCCACATATTTCTTGTCTGGCACGATCTTCGAGAGGAATCGGACACGCATTTGGTACGAGATAACTTCTTGAGCGTAGTTTAGAGCCTCAGCAAATTTTCGATCTTCCTCCATGCCCGAACTGTTACCGGAGTCTTGCGAGTGGAGTGCTGTTGATTGACTATTGACCGATTGACCAAAGAGAAACTCAGTTGCGACATCCATCGTGAAGCGGTATAGAAGAGGGAGAACGTCGGTAGCTTCCACCCAGCCTGACGCAGATTCTTGAGGTAAAACTTTGAAGAGGACATTCAGATGACGATCTGCAGCTTCGAGGTCGCTCACTTGGTCTCGTGTGAACTGGGGCTTCAACTGGTGACGAAAGTGAGCCCAAGCCTCCCCCTCTGCAGTGAAAATTCCATTTCCGAGGACTGGAAGAAAGAGCTCCCTTCTCATAGGACCGAGGTCAAAGTCATGGAATTTGGTAGCCAGTATTGCTTGAATATTTTCGGGCTCAGCGGTCGAGATTATGGAGGTGTTGAAGACGTTATGCATTCGGAAGGTGTTGACGCCCATGCTCTTGTATCGCGACCGAATAAAGTCTTCCAGAAAATCAAGTTCTGGAATTTGTTAGAAGGTGTTTCTGGAATGACAAGATTTCATTTGTCAAAAATGGATTCATACTCTTCATGTCTTTGAAAATAATAGACCATCTTTCAATACCACCAGGTAAATAATTCGGGACGGTAGGGACGTCCTTGCAGCCCATTGTCTCTCCCCATTTCCGGAGCGATCTCCATCGGAAGTAATTCCTAACCTGTATGAAAATAACCCAAGCAACGAAGGCTCCTGCTAGCTCTTTGATGTAGAGGTGAGCCATGTTGTAGATGATTGAGATTGAAAATTTGAAGTAAGGTTGTCGTAGTTTAAACTAAGGGCCTGTGGAATGGATGGGTAATAGGAACGAAAAAGCTGGAGCCTGATATCTCTGCCCGAAACAATGCAGGACGTGGCGATGCAAAACTGAAAACTGCCCTATTGAAAAGACCAGGGAGGACTTGATATATGATCAAACCAGCGTATCAACTTCTCACTCGAGTATTTGACAGCTAGTAAGTTAGGATGAGTTCAAGGTCGGATTCTATGCGTATTTCCAAAGTGTCGCATTCGCTTCGTATGCAAGAGGAACTCACCTCACTATGCCGCGGAGCTGCGGGGGCAACGTTGTCCCCGGTTGGGTGGCTCGGTCTTAATGGTCATTAGAACCTTGTCTGACAAGCCGCCCAGGAAGTCGGAGTATGAGATGTATTCCGGGTCGACTGCATACATATTAAGAACTTCTGACGTCTGGAAATTTTGACCGACGGAGGGAAAGTAATTGTGCGAGAAGAATTGAGTTCGGATTCAGCACGAAAGAGGGAACAAGAGACACTAAGATGGATTGATGCTAGTGCTCATATATACGGACAATGATATAGATCACATGACCGGCCGATATCGTGACTGGATCACATGAATGGCCCTAAATTCTTGCCAGTTCCTAATTTCCTGGAGCTCATAACATGGTAAACAGCTATCATAAGTCGAGAGTCGTTGTGATCTTTGTTCGCATCCAAAAGCCCTCGTCATCAATTCTTTATGATTTGTACAGTACAATGTACCGGCCTCATTTGTTCAATGTAGGTCTTGCAGCGACAAGTTTACCAGCCAATTCCTTTCTCCTCAACTTGTATCGAATGATTGGGCACTTACCTTGAAAATATATCCAACTGAAAATTAAACCCTCCCGACTCGCCATCTTTTCCACTTCTATAATATCCCATGACTCCTCGATAACAGGCCGTTGTCTCTCAAAGTCAAAATCCACATCCACAGACATTCCTACCCAAAAGATCCTCAATCTCCTATTTTTCTCTGTGGTATAAATCGATCGAAACCTCTCCATCAAATTTGGAAGATCGCTCATATACCAATCTGAGTTATTTGAGGCTGAGGAATTTTGCACTGGAAAAAGAGTGAAATCGCTGTCGCAGGTCACGATCTTAAGCGTCAGTATTGCTGTGTCGTCTGCGTCAGATTTGCAAAGCAGTTTGATACAGTCCTCCACTGCAGGGTTGATATTCTCGACGTAACCTGCTGCTTTTGGCCCTGGAGCCAAATGAGGATTTCGTGGAAAAGTTGGCTCATAGCCCTCAGTCGGTTCTCTTTCACCATTTGGAAACTGCATCGGAAGTGATGGTCGGCCCATAACTAGCTCGAGCGTCGAAAGGCTACACCGATTCCGTGAGCCAATCTTACGAAGCCATTCGTGAACCATATCCCAGGTCCAGTCCGCAACGAAGGCAAATTTGTTCTTCTGATAGAACATTTGAGCCGCCTCGTGACCTATCATGCTGTTGGACATGATGAGATTGAAAGTGGATCGCCGAAGGTCTTGTGTTTCCCGCCTATATTGCCTACACTTGTCATTCTGGTCTCTCATCCACATCGATTGCCCTTGCCAGTAATTCCCTGGGCGTTTACCCCACCATACTACAATTGGAACATGGGCAACGAGCAGTTGCGAAAGTATAGCATCACGGATCTCTCGAGGTAGGGAGAGGATGGTTGTCTGGGGGCGATTGGTATTGTGTTGTAGGAGAGAGGACGTGGTCAAGGTAGTCATGTCCGAGACACGAACCTCATTGATGGCATCGGTGTATTGCTCCATGATCTGAATAAGTTTGATGTTGGGTTACAGATCGATATTTCAATGTCTGTGTTTGAGAAACATGTCGCTTATTTATGATACAGTAGCTCTAACCCAAGACACAAATATTTAGAGCGTGAATACAAGATGCCAGGCTTACAGTCATTAAGACGACTCAGACTAAGCAATTGTTCTCATCAAATTCAAACCTAGCATTCTTGTTAAACAAATCATGATTTGTGTATCAATTTTCGAATCATTTAAGTCAGCTGATCAGAATTTCAGGAGAAATTCTCGGACCATTCACCAAAAAACTTTCGAAACCTTTGGTTCAAGTAATTATTGGTCTTGGACATGATTCTTGTGGGCTTATATTACTTGACTCTGACAACACATCACAATCGTGCGCATACAGGTCGAAACACGTGGCGATCTGTTGGTCGTCGACCCTCGGTTTCAGCCTCCGTGTCATCGACGCTTGACAGGCGATCATGATGTGCAACAGAAAATATCGAAGTCGGAACAAGTTTCGCATCAGCTGCCAAGCGTACCTAGTGGTAAGCTCAATATTGACGTGCAAGCACCTTTCGAGTGGGCTGGCAGGAAAAATCAAGTTCGCGAGCCTGACACAGGACTCTGGAATAGCTCCACAAGTACATGCTATAAAATGCCATGCTTCTGTGGCAGTGAAATAAAACTCGTCATTCGTGATCTATGGTCGTGTCTTGTCATGAACTTTTTCTCAATCTAAACTTCATCATTTCGCACCCTCAATCAGAGTCACTATCCTCCGAGTCCGGAAAGCCATTAAAGACTTCTTCTTCACTCTCCTCTAGGACCACCATTTCCTCTTCTCCATCCTCCTCAGGGAACTTTACCGCGAAAGAACCATTAACATCCCATCTGTCTCCTTTTGCATTCTTACTGACATACTTGACGAACTTCAAAATACCTGAATCGCGGAGAACAATACTCATCTTGTTCCAAGACGCAGGCATAGTGAAAAGCACATTATCATCTTCAGCATCGGAAGAAGCTTTGTAGATGGCTGCATCTTCGTCGTCTTCGTCGTCACCTGCCATGTAAACTTCATGACCTCCAACATCGTCTTCCTCTTCCTTTGGTGCTGGAGAAGGAGATGGTTCTTTTGCTTTGCTATTCTTCTTGGATTTGGACTTTGACTTCTTTGGTTCTTCCTTCTCTTCTTCAGGCTCCTCTTCTTCCTCACCTGCTTCCCAGCCCGGTGTCGGCGTAAGTCCTAGACTGAGTTCCAATCTTGGTTCACCTTCATGGCTTGTAGCGAGAGCATAGTCGAGACCACGTCTGAAACGACGGGCCAAGACATCAAAATTCTCAATTTCGCATTTGGTAGCCAGCTCAAGCCATTTTCTAAATTGACGACTGGGCAAGAAAATCTCGAGCAATTCTCTGATTGGATTTTCGTCGGTATTGGTCTCTTGTGATGATTCTGTCGAGGGTTGAAGGTAAAGATAGCGTTGCTTGTGAGGTGGCTTTGCGACTTGCCAAAGACCCTTCTCAATTTCGGCACTGCTTTCTGGCAAAAGAGTTGCTTCTTGAGCTTCGACGTACTCCTTTACGCGAGCCGAGTATTTGTTGGAGAGAAGACTATCAAGTGTGACGCTTGACATCTCCTCAAATTGTTCCGAGATCTCTTCCAATGTGTCTGGGGTGAGGTAAGTTGGAGCCATGTACTGAAGCAGAAAGTCAAGATCAGCCTCATCGAGTTCCTTGTCCTCCGGGGACTCGGAAGGGACCTCAATGGTGACGGGTTGAGATTTTGGGAAGTCGTATTTGTCTGGGTTACCTTGCAACTGTTTCAAGCTGCTGTTCTTGCCCCATTTCTCTTCCTCGCCCTCAATGTAACCCTCCTCTCCAATTTGAGGAATATGGAACCATCCACTGATAGCCATTCGAATCCTGCCTCCTTCCTTCTCTAACTGTTCCTTGGTCGCAGCATGATATACCTCCTCGACATCGTGGAAGCTCAGGCCTGGTTGGACAGCAAAGAAACTCAATTGGTTCCAAGCTGGTGGTACGATCTTTGATACATCAGGGTTGGGAACAATCGTCTTGACACCACCCTCATCCACGAAGGTCTGGGTTGGAAATAATCTCAAGGCGCCGCCCCATTCTGCCTTCCAGGGGATATCTGGATCCAGCAGATACAAAATGTAACTGATTCTTCGACTTCCAATCACATCGTCGTGGCACAGCAGATGACATCCAGGTGTGTAAACATTGATAGCCATATCCGTCTTTCTACCACTCAGTGGACCCGATTTTGTGATTGTCGAAGCATATTTTCTAAATGTCGACGAGTAGATGGCATCCCTCAATCGCAGAAGAGATGGCAGCTTCTCTAACGCTGCATCATCCAGTCCATCCAGATTGGCCAGATCGCCCGACTGGTGGATCTTGTAGATGTCGGTTTCCTTTGGTGTGAAAGAGACATTCTCGCGGATCTCGTTGCGAACAGCGCGGAGGAGCTCATCATTGATAAGAGAGCTTATAACACTGTGTTTGTATGGCTCTGACTCTGCGTACTCTTTGGTGTAATTTTCGAGGACATCTTTGGCAAAGAGACCTTTGCGAAAGCACTTTTGGATATCTTCGTCCGAGAGAGCTGTCGGAATTCAGATAAAGCGCGGGGTATGGAAATGACATTGAAGACCTACCAGTCTTTGCTCTCTTCTTCATAATCCCCTTGCCATTCTGGCCTTTCAACTGAGTATCTGCCTTGCGCTTCATCTTGAATTGATAAAATTGTGTGTGTGCAAGAAGAGCTTTCACATTGTTGGGAATATCAGTCCATTTCTACATAAATTTTGGGCAGTGGCCCGATTCTGCTGCTTTTCTCCGACTCGCCGAAGTTTTAGCGTGCATTGATACTGAAGCGCTCGCCGACTCAGGCCAAATAGGGGCATGCACCTCAACCTCTTTTGACTGGCGATAGAAGGGCATAATTAAGACCTTGCTAACCGCGATATGCGTCTACGCGCTGCGAAGATCCTATGATTTCAAGATTGATCCTCGATCTTAATATGCATTAAACTTCCTGTATTGGTGCAGATATGCATAAAGCGTGGTCAGAATTATTGGTAGGGCGTAGAAATCAATTGGCCGACAATGGTCTTCGATGCACTAGACTGGAGAAGGCAGTTGGCCGATTCAAATCTACCTCATAACCACTTTAGGCAACTCTAAGAAACGTCAAGTATCTCTATACTTTTCTTAAAAATATTTCCGATTCCTTACTTTCTTCAAGTTCCGTTTCTTAGAACTCTATAGCTATCATCATGGCAGCTTTTGATATCACCACTGCGAAGAAGCGCTTCCCCGCATTAAACCAACCCCAAGTCTTTTTTGATAACGCTGGTGGAAGTCAAACTTTGGGCACAGTCATTGAGTCGTGAGTGGGATGAAGTCCAAGCACTTGATTGTCCTCTAACATGAAGTAGAATCACCAACTATCTATCAAAAACCAATGTTCAACTGGGTGCTTCATACGCAGTCGGCAAGAAATCCACAGCTTTATACGGCCAAGGATATGCAGCAGCCGCAAAGTATATCAACGCGCCTGTTGAGAACATTGGCAAGTCTCCTTCCCTGCCATTCTTCATTGCTAACATCTCCAGTCCTGGGCTCCTCAACAACACAACTCTTCCGCAATCTAAGCTATAGTTTCGATTTCCCCTCGGGCTCAGAAATCATCATCTCTAAAATCGACCACGAAGCCAACATCGCTCCGTGGGTTGACTTAGCTCAACGAAAAAACCTTATTTTGAAATGGTGGGTCCCAAAAACGAAAGAGAATCCCAAGCTCGAAGCCACAGATCTCAAGGAATTGCTTTCTGAGAAGACGGTATTGGTCACGTGTACCCACGCTTCTAACATCCTTGGGACGATTCACGATATTAAGGCTATTGGCGATGCTGTGCGAGAAATACCAGGAGCTTTATTGTGTGTAGATGCTGTGGCATATGCTCCGCATCGACCTATTGATGTCGAGGCTTTGGGCGTTTCGTTCTACAGCTTCAGTTGGTACAAAGTATGTCACCCATCCCACTCTTGATCACATCTAACAAGCAAAGGTATACGGCCCTCATATATCCGTTCTGTATGCTTCCAAGCAGGGTCTCGAAGCCGTCAAAACTCTTGGTCATCATTTCAATCCCTCTGCTACTCTCCAGGATAAACTCGGCCTCGCCGGTTCCTGCTACGAGTTAACAGCTTCAATTCCTGCCGTATTGGAGTACTTTGGTCCCAACCCGGCTGAATCATGGGCCGCAATTGAGGCGCACGAGGAGAAGCTGCAAGGTACTTTGCTTAAGTATCTGAATGGACGATCTGATGTCACGATCTGTGGCCAAAAGAGCGCTGATCCCAAACAGAGAGTCAGTACCATCAGTTTCGTTTTGCAGGGGAGGAAGAGCAATGAAGTAGTAGAGGCAGTAGACAACTTATCCGATGGCAATATGGGAATTAGGTGGGGCGCTTTCTATAGCAACAGATTAGTTGAGGAGGTTTTGGGTTTGGGCAAGGATGGTGTGGTGAGAGTGAGCATGGTGCATTACAACACGCGTAAGTCAATCTTACATTCGATACAGTATAAAATGCTAATATTCTGTAGTGGACGAAGTGACTCAATTGATTGGCATGTTTGATGAGGTATTGGGGAAAGCATAGTGCTTTATATGCATATTATCGTCACAAAGTGAATGGATTCGGCATGAGGGCAGATTCTGCTGGCCTTTTGTGATCATCATGGACACTCTCCAAAGCATGTAGAGAGTTTCACTCGCAGAGACTAGGTTTCCATGGTTGGCCAGCCAAAATTCTCAGCCTAGCACAATCTTACAACTCAATGCCATATTCATTGAGAGAATTCAGCAACACTAGCACCCTCCATTTCCCAGTCGTAGCATTAGCACTCCACTGTAGAGCCCAACTGTACAGGCGGTCAACCAAGCGTCTTCGGGTGGATTGATTCTCCCCATCAACACGGCATAGTATGGGTATTGTAATTCTATACTTCGTCATCGGCCATATAATTGTAACTACTCCTTGATTTATTCCAAACTTAATCGAGCAATAATTAGTCAAATACAGTTTCCTGATTCGTCAAATGCCCCTGGCAGTTGAAAAGCTACTAGAACCACATTTACAATTATTTGGACGACGACCAAGTACAGCCTTCCCAGCACTGTCCGTGTGAACTCCGCTTTCGTCGATGACTCCCATCCCAATTTAACCAATACCACCACATACCGCATCATCCCCAAAGATAATTCCATACGCAATCCATATTCACAGGCATATATAGCTTGAAACCGTTGAACAAATTCAAGTGTTAGTGAGCCAGTACAACAGAAAAGACACCTGTTCGATATTCATCATATGCAATACAAAAAGACTTAATAACCAATATTGTCCAATGCGTTCATACCAGCGACCGGGCAGTCTAGGGAGAGCAAAGAAGAGGGTACATGTGCAATGAAGACGTCTCTTATCGTACTGAGATATCATATGCGGAGACCCGAGAACCACTGACGGAACTATCTCGAAATACAGAATCACAACAGGCACGATGCTGGCTATTGTAAATATTGGACCCTTTCGGCCAATAGACTGGACTGTATACATGTTCGTCATTTTGACTAGTACAGGACCGGCAGCTAATCCAGCGGTTCTAACTACCGATACCAGGCAATAAGATATTCGTGATGACAATGGTGGCTGGACCGCAATATCTAGAATGAGGGCACCGTTGCCCATTATAAATTCCCTTGATATTTTTGCAGTGATACTGGTTCCAGGCTCGATACTACGCCAAGCAGATTTTGGCTGGCGTGTCAAGGATACACTCTCACGCAGCTCCTCCCCTACACCGTGGAACACCTCTTGAACGCTTCTTCGCAGCAGAGTAACATCGATACTATCGTACAAAGGAAAGGTTGTGGGTGAGTGACTTTGTATCGCCGTGGTCTCGAAAATTATGCACACCAACATGGGGCAACTCATATTCTCCAATACAACCACACCAAAGTGACGCAGTTCAGCATGGAACAAAAAGTTGCGCGATTGAAGTGGTAGAAAGGATAATGTTCGTGATTCGGTATTCCAGGCATCGTTCTGTAGTGAAGTAGAAGTGAGAAATCGCTTGATGCGCCATCCATATTCGTCGGGTGGCATGGTCCGAATCCAGGCATACATACGGCCTGGAGTTGGCTCTCTTATTTCGTTGACAATATATATCGACTCAGTTTTTGCTTTTGAGGCATCAATGTATTGCACGACCTGAGGTGGGATTTGTATCCGGGCGAAAGTTTCGGGATCTTCACCACCAACATGCATCAATCTGATCGCGAGAGGGCCACCGAGACTACGGTCTAAGTGGCACCCTAAGATTGCAAATAGCGGCACGTCTTTTCCATGCCCTCGAATTATTGGGAGACTAATGCGTAAACCTTTGTTTGTCATTGTGTATGGCTGACTAGGTACTTGAAAGCTCTGAACCCTGGAAGCCGACTCGAATTCCGAAGGATGTTTAGCGAGTACACCGATTTGGCGATAGCTGTGTAAAGCATGTGGTGACCATGCAAATAAGGATTGATCCTCAGAATTTTTCATGATCTCTTCTTGAAGTCTGGTGAAAGATTTCGCTCCTTCACCGTATAGGAGCGGCATGTTCACATTGAAAAGTCCCAGTAGGCAGTAGGCAATGTCTTCCTGGCGGGTAGTCTTGCGTTTGGATGCCCAAGACATCCGCTCCGCAATGCTAACATTTTGCAGTAGATTCGGATCCGCAAGGACAAGTTTTTCAATACCAGTGATTGACAGGATTTCGGAGGCCAGTGACTTCTTGGTCCCAAGTTAATGCCAGTAAATCGAATAGAAGACGATTTTCTTGGGTGCGATGAGCTCCTGGAGAGTCCATCCTCGAGAAAACCATCTACTCGAGGCTAATTGATCTGTGTCTTCGTGGTGTGATGATACGTCTGCAAGGTAAGCAAAACAGACTTCGGCATCTCTGTAGTATCTGTACATCGAGTTGATTGTTTCAGACAGCTCGGCACTACTTGACTTGTCGATACAACATGTATCGACCCAGAAATAGCGCAGGTTGTGGCGTTGGGCTTCTTCTCCACAGCATCGAATCTTGTAGAATCCACGTTTATCGCCGCCTGTCTTCTCGTTGATATCTTTGTACGTGACTTCTTCGTTGTCAGGTCCCCAGGTATGGGAGAGTATAGCATATGGTGGTATCGAGTCTTCTGGAAAACTGGCGAAAACGACAGTTCCCGTGGCGTCAAGTTCCAGAAGACGCATCGTGATACACAGAAGTTGCCGTGATTAGAGAGAATTTTTTGCAGTTTAAAGTAAGGCTGGGTGTGTAGAGAAGGAGATACAACTAGGCCACGATGAGGTCGGGCGTTATCGGTTCGCCTTTGCTGCCGGCATCTGGTATCGCATCCAGTTGAAATGGAAGGTTTAGTTGGCAATCCCGTGACTCGTCAAATGTTCAAAATATGTTTAAGTTGTGTACCCGTACAGCTGGTAAATATAGGCTTTGGATTTTGAAACTATTCATTGATCTTAGTATTGTAGGGTATTGTATTTAGGCGTGGCTTATTGCTTTATGTGGAGGTTCTCCATGCTGGGAGTTGTGTGTCCAGTCTATCACGGAGATACAGAAGAACTATCACAAGCTCCTGCGAGTAGCGTAGTAGAAGGGAGATCGACTATTATAGCCTAGAATCAGTTAGCAAAAAGAGTCTTTTGGGGTGCAATTATCAAACAGCCAAAATATTCTGGACTAGCTAGGGACAAGTTTTCTGCTGATTCTTCCTGTACAGCTTAGCACCTCTGACGCTTGAGGTTCTCCTACCTCTGCTTGTACCCTCGACTTTAATTACGGATGGTATTAGAAAAGGGAGAACTTTCATAACATCTTCCTTGTACGAAAAATATCTTCAATCAAGCAACGAGAAAATTTCTTGTTGGTTCTGGGAGATTCCCTATAGAAGAACCTTTAAGGCGCAGACTGACATTCGGTAAGTGGAAAATCATCGAGGAGAGGAGGCAGAATGTAAAAGTCTGCGCTATGAATCGTAGCATCATGTGAACCTTGCGGGACATGGGTGCGCGGTATCTGGAATTTGAGGCATTGATTGTGATGCGTGGAATATGTACCGGTGAGTACGTGAAAATGATGAGGATCGCGATTACAAGGTAGCGGTACACATGAACATTCTGGATATATAACATTGCATAATTCTACTATATAGTGCTTACAGCGGTCTTCACGATCACAGCATGGAACACTAATTCCGCAGACAAAGGTGACCGTAAGATACAGAAAATGGCATTTCGCAGGCACAACTGCCAGAAAACAAAGTCAAGCGTTCGTCGATCGCCCAAGATAGATAATTTGCGTCACAAAACCAACGAATGAAAATGAAATTGAAGATCAAACCTTTTTTTCCGCCTTCATGCTCTCCATTTTCTTCATGGCCATCCTTACCCCTTTATTCATAGCCCAATCGAATTCACCAAGAGGCAAGGAGTCCAATAACCATAGAGTGACCGCATGACTCCACCAAGGAGTTACAACTTCTCTGCCACATCCTATTTTCCCCAGAGCAGCTCTAGCAAATTGTGCAGAGCGAGGTCTGAACCAATCACTTTTACTTTTATCCCAACTTACATCTGTCACCCCACCCGTCATAATACCCAGTACCTCGACATTCTTCCTTCCGATCGATTTCATCTCTCTTTTCAGAGCCTTGGAGAAGGATAGATCGAATGCCTTACATGCTGCGTATATCGATAAGAATGGCATTCCAAAATCGGCCATCGATCCCATTGTCATTACCAAAGCTGGACCACCATGCGAGAGCAGTAATGGGAGTACGGCTCTTGTGAATTGAGCTGGAAAACGAGCATTGATGTTGATCAGTGCATCGATATCTTCAACTGTGTTTTCTTGATATGGCTGCAGAACCGGTCCTGTCGTGTGCTCGCCAGTCCCAACGTTGTTGATAAGTATTGTGATATGAAGTTCCCTCAACTCTTCCACCGCTGCCTTCATCTTCGTGAGTGCCTCTGCGCCCGCCAGCGAAGCATCCAGTATCAAGATTCGGAATTGAAGGTGGGGAAATTCGTTTTGGAGTTCGTGTCGGACGTGGTGCAATTTTGTGCTGTTACGGCCATGCAGAATAACGTTGAAGTTCTGCTCTGCAAGAGCGTGGGCGTATTGGAGACCAATCCCATCGCTGGAGCCTGTAACGATAGCCCAGGGAGGCAAGCTGCTATGTATGTGATTGTGGTGGTAGATGGAGAGAGAAGATGGGCGGATGTAGACGTAAATGAAGGCTAGGAAGCGCGTTGTGAGGTAAAATGTGTAGATGGAGCCTATGATAAGTAAAGCTCGATAAGCTTCGTAGTATAGCTCCATTTGATTTGTGAGTTTGTCAGTGTAGAAGTCAATTGAAATGGCTGTTTGAATGATGGTGGTGATGAGTCTTGGGAGATATGAGGGGTATAGACACTTGAATCATGTTATACTTTACATGTGTATCGCCTCAGAATACTCCTAACCGGCGAGTGTGGCGTGAGCATGGTTCTACTGCTGCTCTATCTGCAGTGAGGCGTGATGTTAAGGATAAAGTGAGGTTGAAATTTGAAGTCCCACTTCCCCGCTCACGGTTTTGCGTCACAGTTCCGTGTGCATCACCCCACCTCTCAAAATACAACCACCCTTCCCATTACAGTAGCAGTACAGAACTTGTACAGTCACCCATATTACTGCATTCGCGCCCCAAATGAGAAACGCCGAAAATTATCATCTGCATCGTGTTAAAGTAGCTCACCTGTACCCTACTGCCCCAAGATCGGCGATGCGTTAGTATGCGTGCCATTGCTTGGTCCTGTTTGGTTCAATAATCATTTTATTAGGAAAAACTGTTTCCTTAAGAATTACTTAGAATTCGACAACAGGGGAGAGTAGTACAAATGTAGCATGGAAGGATAGAGCTTCTTCACTAGTGTACCCCTTGAATTCACAATATCTGTTGTGCATAGCCATAGCATATTTTTCAAGTGAACGATTTGGGCTCCAGAGCAATTTGCAACAAATTTAGCAGGTTTGGTTGGCACCAATCGATCAAGTCGGGAGGCTGGGTCCAAGTACCTTCGCTCAACCATATTAATCTTTCAGGTTCCGCAGCCCAATACACAATCCAACGTAACGGTTCACTGCTCTCAATTTCTCCGCCCTTTAGGTGTCCAAGAAATGAGAACTTTTGACAAATTTCCTCCAAATGTCTTCTGTCTGTTAAGGGTGTTTTGCTCATGCTATAACTTTTTATAAATCTCGATTAAACATGTCTGTTAACACTGTTTCTGTTCTCTTGTTTCCTCTCATTGAGCATCCTCTTATTGAGCATTCCTGACCTGCCTGAAATCTTTAGCATTGTAAAGCTGTCGTCTTGAAAGATATCAGAGTTGATGTTGGCACCCGAGACTCATCCTCTACAAGCGAACAAACAACTCTCGCTCTGTGATTGCGAAGAACACTGTTTTATTTCAACCCTCAAAGGATCTAGTTGGACATAACCCAGATATCAAAGACGCATGTAAAGTCTACCACTGCTCATGTTTGTCCCTGTGTTTATCCCAAGCCGGATTTTGAAGTGAGATTCTCAATGCTAAGTTCACTCGTGTCAAAGGTTGCATGTTGTCCTATTTTGAGACCTTTAGGAAGCTATCGCTCGTCATATAGAGTTCTGGCATGTTCTGCTGGATGCGGTTTGCCCTGATATAAAGCGCTTATCCTGCCACTTTTCTTCGGCATCAACATAATCTCCAGAGCCAGCAGATCGATCTAAAATATCACTTCAAGTATCCAAACTTATTCGCACCTCAAACAATAGATTGTTTCGATTGTCAATCATGGGATAACTTGGGACACAAAAGCACTCAGATAGGATGCAAATACAAAATCAATTTGGTACTACTCTGAATAAAGGGAAAGCGCAGAAAACGAGATCCCAGTGAAACAAAAAGGACAATCGCTTTCAGTTTCTGGACGAGGGTTTTACCTCCTCATCGGGTGAGATAGTGAAAACGCCTACGACCAATCTGAAGATATGCATGGAGGATGACTCTTTTGGCCATAGGTAATTTTTACCGGGCACCACTTTGGGGGGCTGGAGGAGGTCTTGCGAGAGCGAAAATGCGAGTGTCTACATTCATGCCGGGTTTCCTACTCAGCGAACGAAGCAATGAGGAAAACCAATCATTCAGATCAATTTTAAGTTGTGCGAGGATTGGAACCCTTCGGACCTCGTAAGCCTTCACGGAAAGTAAGTCTAGAGTGTACAGTACATAGCATAACTACCCATTCAAAAACATGACCGTCAAGCCTCATCTCCCTTTCGTTCGGTCAATATCGAATATCGATGAGCTCATATCCGAGACCAGCGCTTCACTAAGTTCAAGCTTATTTTCAACCTTATTATTATCCAATCGCGACATTTGTCTGAACTCTACCTTTGAAACGAAACATTTCATGCAACACTACTCCTGCCTGCGGTATGGCCAACCCTCATTGGAGCTTGAACCTCTGAGTTCAGCTTCTAACTCGTTAAAAGTCCGTCTGAACGAAACGATCATACTGCGAGCGTCCGGGTGCGAAGAAAAGTAGTAGATGAGCAATGCCTGATCGCACCCGATGGGAATTTCCCGAATCCGAAAACCATATCACATGTTTGTAAAGGCAAATGAAGCTTAGTACTTTGTCACTTATCCAAAGCTAACTTTCGGGGAGAGTCCAGACAAGGCCGAGCACAGAACGGTTAGGATGATGTCCGGCTCGCGTTGCTTCTATATGGTTTTATTCTCTTGGCTATTGGGTTGATATATTGAGCTAGCTACGGGGTGAGGCTTTCGATTGAGTCGTGCCTCGCATACAAATGATTGTAACGCATAGATGGATGAGCAAAAACAAGAAAAGAGGCTGGAGGATATACTTTGAGGACAACTCGATCACAAAATGCAATTCTTTACGAGTTCTCGATACGAGATTTCTTGAATGGTGAGAATCCGACAAGTACATATATGACCATTTCATTCTTCAACTTCTCTTCTTCGGCTTCAGATCAATTTACTACAGCTAATTATCTCAACACATCTTCAACATCTTCACTTCCTCAGCAATCTGATTCCTATTCTCTCTATCGATTTTGATTAAAAACACGCCAATATGCAGTTCAGTATTCTCGCTATCTCATTCATCTCGGCTGCCACAATGATTCAAGCAGCAGCGATAGCAGTACGTCAATGATCTTACCAAAATCAAGAAGGAGCCCACATTAACAAAACCTAGTTCGCCTCACATGATCTCATATCCCACTCTCTACCCCGTACCCCCTCTGGCTCTTCTCTTACCATCCATCCGCGCCTCACGGTCAGTTCTCGGGAACATACCGATCCCGAGAAACATGAAGCCGATGAGCAAAAAGATAAGGAGTCAGCAGAACAGAAAGAAGAAAAAGAAAAAGAGGCTTTGAAGAAAGCCGACGAAGCGGAGAAGAAGGGTGATTCTGCGCAAGCTGAGAAGGAGAGGCAGAAAGCTGAGGAGGAAGAAGGGAGAGAACAAACAGCAAAGAAGCACGCCGAGGAAGCTGAGAAACAGGAACAAGAGGCTAAGAAAAGTGAAGCCGATAAAAAGACCGAGGCTGAAAAGCAGAAGGCGGACGATAAGAAGGAGGCGGAGAAGAAAAGTGATGCTGAGAAGAAGAAAGAAGAGGAAAAGAAAAAGGATGACTCTTATTGAGGTCGATTGAATGGAAAGTTTTTGAATTTCGATTGAGTTAATTAAATGAAATTGAGAATTATTTATGCATGGCAAAATTTTTTATTTTGCTTATGAAAAATTGATTCTAGCATGCCTAATGGGTATTTTATCAATGGTGGGGTAAATGATCAAATGAAGCTGCGGGCGGTGTTCTTTCTGCTTCTGATATACCCGGTATTATTGATCAAAATGCTGCAGGTGGTTGAGGGAACGTATCGTTTAGAAGTGATACCATATGTGTTAGCGAGACTTGAATCGAGGAAGTCCTATCTCGCGTATCTAAAAGCTGTCTACCTATCTGCATAGCTATAACCTAGCCTAGCTATACACAGCAAAATAAAACATCTTCCCCTTGCCGGCAGCCATTTTCGTCAAAAGATGTAGTTCAGACCTTTTGGCACCGCCCCTAAATAACCTTCACCCTCACCCCCTTCGTCCCATCCCTTGGCCGTCCAAGCAAGAACTCCCTCTCAACAGTCACAGATTCCTCTCCTGTCTCGTACAAATCAAGCTCATTCCTCCTCACCACATTCGCAAGCGTGATATACAGTTCTGCCCATGCTAGATTCATACCCAAGCAATTTCTGCTCCCTTTGCTGAAAGAGCCTAGATAGTACTTCAAAGGTTTCTGTTTTTCGCCGTCCGATTGAACCGTGGGTATGAGATCTGATGGAGGGTCTGGTAGCCAGCGCTCAGGGAGGAAAGATCTGGGAGAGTGATAAATGGTTGGGTTGTGGTGAAGAGTATAATTTGAAGTAGATATTGCTATTCCTGGTGGGATAGCGAAGGTTTTCGAGGATGGAGATGTGTATGTCAAGACCTTATCAGGTGAAACCCTGGGCATGCGACCTGCTGGAGCGCTGAGACGAAGAGCTGAATGTATTAGTTCGTAACTCTCGATAATGTCACTTGACATGACATCGCCCTCAAGTTGGTGACATACCTTCGTGGAGTACAGCAGTGAGGTAAGGTAGCTTTTCAAGCTCACTGAGTGTCGGCGGGTTTTCTGGGTCTGGAAATCCTTCTTCAAGCTCGACCTTCAACTTTTTCAAAATCTCAGGGTTGTTGAGGACATGAAATAGTGCAACTGTCAAGGTCCAGGCAGTCGTCTCGACACCAGCACTCACAACGACAACGGCCTCGTCGAACATACGTTTACGCAAATTGATTGGATCCGGACGCGTTGATTCAGACATCTCTTTGAATATCGTCGGATGATCCACATCTTGATGTTTTTGATTCTCTCCACTCAGTTGAGCAGCTGTTTGACGTTCAATGTCCTGCCAGATATCAGTGTCGACTCCTTAAGCAGCAACTGTATGGAAGATAACTCACATCCAACCATTCAAAAACAACCTCACTCTGTGGGTCAAGCCATTTCACAAACCACCTCGGTAATATTTTGATTTGAAGATCTGGAAGCCAAGAGAAGTAGGTGCCCAAATGCACGCCTCGGAGATAAATCTCAAGGACTTTGTTAAGAGGGGCGTAGAAATCCGGAATTTCGCATAGGTTATAGTGTTCTGCAAACGAATATTCCATCACAGTATCTGCAGTCAAACAAGCAAATGCATCGCCAAGATTGAGAGCTTTGTCCTTTCCTTTGTATTCTTGAAAGCGACGACAGAGAATATCAGCACGTTCCTGTATCCATGGGCTGAACTTTCGAATCTGGGACTTCGAGAAAAAGGGGTTAAGTGTTCCTCGTCGAGTGCGATGAATGTCACTCGGGATTGTGTTGAAGGCAGCCTCTTTTGTGAAGTAAGGATTGGGATGCCAGGAAGCCTTTTCTCGTGGTTCGGATGCAGAGTATATCGTATCGTAGAATGTTGGATCATCGATGTGAATTTCTCGCGGGGTAATCCTGACAATTGGTCCTAGTCAAAGCATGAGATATGACCGAACTATTGAATTCATGAGGTGTAAATTAACCATATTGTTTATGTAGCTCTTGTACCTTCTTGAACATTTGTCCACCACAGATGACTTGAAAGTAAAAGTCGTACCATAACGTCGCCGCTGCCAATTTTGGTCCTGGAATGTGGGAGATGGGAGAAAGAAAGATGCGGTAGAACACAAGACTAAAACTGTACAAGACGAATGTAGCGACGATCCAAGCCACCACCTCAAGGGCGGTAATATCGAGACCATGCGTATAACCTGAGAGTGTCATCTTGGCAGGTTTCAAGAATTGAATATCCAAGTAAAAAGATTTAGAAGTAAGTCCGCGTTACCTCTCTCACGATGTTATATGTCTTTCCTCCCAACATATTTCCAGGTCCGGCTGACATACTTTACGTATAGCCGACTGAAGGTGAACCATTTGTTCAGTCGCATAAGTCACTAATCATTTATCCCAGGTGAGATTACATCCAGGAAATCCGCTTTCAACCACGGGAAGTACCATAGTGCCAATCACTTATCTAAGCCCTAAAAAATAGTTTCAATTTGGCTAGGGCCAGGAGAGCAGGGTTAGTTATACGAGGGTACGAATTCATGACGAGAGTGCCTTATAACCAAGCTGAAGCCGAATTGTCAGACTATATTTGACAGAAGCGATCAAAGCTTACCTAGGAGAATAGACTTGAATGATAACATATTTTCACCTACTCCAAGAAGCATCTGAAATTCCAGTAGAATTCATAACATTCTTGCCGTCTCTGTTAACATACAATTAACACTTACGAGCCTACCGACAGAAGTCCATGTTTTTAGTGATGAACATCCACAAAACACCAAGTTAAATTGTAGGCATTATATTTAACTAGGAGTAGTCCACTTATAACGGTCTATTAGTACTCCCTCCTAATACTCCTGCTTTAAAATCAACTAATTAATTATTGCTATGGAATACGCTGCCTTTATCCGAAGACAAATTGCTCTATTTCAGCTTCTGTATTCGATTTGCAAGGGCGTCTGTGCAGCAATTGCTTAATCGCTAAAAACACGGACTTCTGTCGGTAGGCTCGTTAAGCTTAAAAGAACTACCTTCTGACAAATCAAGGTATAGAAGAAAATCAATGAAGTAAAAGTATGGCAAGACCAAGAATTGTGGTCAAATTGATTCATATAAATTCCGGGGTATCCCATTAGTGCCAAGACTCTCAGGGGGGGAGTTTGCAGGGCTCGCGGGGCAGGCTCACTCGCTTACAATAGGGGCTGAGTCCAGTTGATCCCCACAAATCGGGGTTACTCGACGTGATGAGGGGCGAGTCTGCCAAAATTCCCGAAGAACAAAGCATGGAAACAGCACGGAAAATACTAATAGACAAAACGTCGTGGATGACACTAAGCAATAGGAAACAGAGTCAAGAACCAAAATCTTCATTGATGGCATATGAGATCGAGGTTGCCCTGCTCCAATCCAAGGCCCCTATTGCCCTTTACAGAAATTCTGACAGACATATGCGTTAAGCCCTATATAAGTGCACTTGCCCAATTATAGTAGTAAAGTTCATAGTTTCATTTCCAAAGTCATAAGGACACCCTTCAGACCGAAATTTTGTTAACTACCCATGATCTTGGCTGCTTATACCAAGACTGACCTTTCACAGATACGCGTATGTTCTCAGCGAACACTTAATCATGTTTGTTTTCCAATAGAATAAACAACACAATTAAATGGTTGTAAAAATCGTATTTCATCTGTCCTTCCATATTTTCCGTACTGCAGTTAACAGCATACTGCTGCTTGGAACAGACTGATGCAACTGTACAGAAACGACAGAGGGCCTCGATACGGTGGATTTTGTAACATTTGGCCCGGGTCGCACAAACATCAAATACGCAAGTATAATTTCCAGCACAGTCTCTGGTTTGGGTTCGACTTATTGTCGAAATAAAATATGAGTCCATCTATACTCTACATTTTAGGAAAGGCTCATATTGCCAGGCATCTCAGATTGACGCCATAAGGAGACACAGAACACAACCCATCCAAATTACTACCTGTATATCCACCATTTAAGTCCTCTCTCTGATAGTGAGATGCGCCCTCTGGAGAATCAGATCGTGCCTCCTCAGAATTCAAGCGCTTTGTGGTGCGAGGACCCCCACGGACGTGAGCTTGCGGCTGAACCAACCTCTAACCGCTCACTTCTCAATGACTTCACCATATACACAGGACATAACTCTGCTATCTATTTGCCTGCCTCGATAATATTCAAGTTACAACCATGCTGAATTGCGAGTCTCTCTCTGAAAAGATTTGACTGCGAGGCTTATATTCAAGCACGGAGAGCCGATCTGCATGGACGGAAAAAGGACAAGTTATTGAAGCACGTAAAGCTAAGCTTGGAACAAGAAGATCTCAAAGCAGAGCCTAAGACATCGGTCCCGAGGACCATACTAATTCGAGGATCTCTTCTGAGCTTCTTACTGGTCGCTAGATTCGTTTATCTGCATGCTTTCTTTGGGACAGGATATGCCACTCCCATCTATTGAACTTACGACTGAGGCCCATGACCTGAACGACGAATTAAAGTGCCGCGCTCTATCATACACATGGGCTCCGCCCAAGGAATAAAACTACATCACAGTGGACGCTCAACAAGTCGTGAAACGGAGAAATCTATTCGATTTCCTCAGGACGTTTCCTATCGCAAGTCCCGGGGAATTGATGTGGATAGATCAAATATCCATAAACCAGAAAAATGTACAGGAGCGTAACGTACAAGTGTCTTGGATGGGCGATATATATCGGCAAGTTTCTCAAGTAGTTGTTTAGCTCGGACTTGACCGTAGCCAGGACAGCAAAGCATCACTTACCATTGCCTCACAAATTGGGCATAACAGCCACAAGAAACCCTAATAGACTGTGGGATCCCAGTACTCTTGTCACTTGTTGTTATTTCAGGGCCATGCCGTACCGGGAACGCCTATGGATTATTCAAGAAGTCCTGCTTGCGCGGCCACTCGTTGTTCGCTGGGGCGCGGAGAACTTTGAATGGAAGGACGTAGTTGATCTTTTGGAGGCTACGGTACGGTATTCCCCCATACATCATCTCGTGAGTCACGCGCTTCGCAGCACGAAGACAGTGGATTCGAAATATGCCTGAAGGTGGCAGCTACATCGCAATGTCAGGACATGAGGGACTTATGCTTTGGTATACACAGTCTGCTGGAGGATAAATATCGTATCACAGTAGATTAGGGGAAGACGATTGAAGATGTTCTGGAAGATATAACACTGGTGAAGTTGAAGTATTGTGCTGCCGAGGCAATGGCGGATTGTCTTTCTCAATCAGGATTGGCTATGGGTGTCTATCGTAGAGATGACAACAGATTTTCGAAGTTGATAATGGTACACTACCATTATCATGGTGGCTGCAAGCACTGGAAGGGGCACAGCCTCGAGTGCGACCTCGTGGATGAAGCACCGATACCTTCAGAATCAGGTAAATTTTACTGGCGAAGCGGGTGGTCTACTGAGGCGCGGAGAGAGAGGGCACAGTGGGCTATGGGTAGAAATTAGAAAGGGTGGATAAGAATACTTGTTTTGATCCGTGGGCTTCAGACAGGAACGTTCGCGATAGAGTTCGTGTCAAGACGCAAGGACAGTTACTATCTATTTATTTTATCGTCAACGAGTATTTTTCAAGCTAGGGCAAACCACCAAGTCCAAAGCGCAACATAACACCTCCTAGTCCTCCTCTTATTTCTTTCTTTCCTCTTTCTTCTCATCTCACACTTGGGAAGACTACTCCTACCTCTCTACTCTTTCCCACTCCGTACTCATCTTCAGCCGCATTTCATGCAAATCTACACTCCACCACCAGTTCCTTCACTTCACTTATGAAGCTCTTTCCAACTCCTGACCCCAGTCTTCCTTCTGCAATTTGATTCCTCCTAACAGCATTGCCAAATCAATCACCTCTCAACCAGCGTCCCCCTCTTTCTCCTCCCCATCCTCATCTTCATCCTCCACCACCTCATCTTTCATAACCCACCACCCCGCTACCGTCCCAATACCAGCCCCAACACCTATTGTCCACATCCCAACTCTAAGCCACCAGCCCCATCCAATAGCTGTGTGGATGAGATATTTAACCTATGATTTCAAGATTAGCTTTTCTTCTTTAAGTCAGGTTGCCTAAATAAACTAATCATCCGATACATCAAGAATACTAAATGAAAATTCGGTAAAGTGTCTTTCAATGATTGCGGTACATTCCAAAACTTATAAGGAGAGGAAGAGATGAATTTCCAAGGACATTTTCACTCCTTTTCGAAGCCCTGAATATGAGACAGAAAGAAGAAATAAGAAAAGAAGAACTCACACCAACACCCACCCCCTCAGCCTCCCTCTCAAGCCCCGGCGCAACGCAAACCAACAGCGCCGCTCCAACCACTAGAATGCCCATAAGCAAAACCACAGTGAAAATCTGTATCGCAGCCAATAAATAAGTGATATTCCTCGTCGTCTGCAGGACCTTGAATCCGTGCGCTACTAGCGGAGAGACTTGTGTGAAAGCTAGGGAGATTTGGTGGGAGTAGGGGATTCCCATTTTGTCTTGTTGTTAAGTTGGATGGGAGTATTGTTGATTATAGTTGATTATTGTTGTGCCAAATCGGGTGCGGAGGAGGAAAGTTGTCTGGGTGTTTGTTGTGCGTGGATTTTCTAAGGTAGGTATAGGATTCTCGCAATGGAGTGAAAATTTGATATATCCTCTTCCTTATTCCAGCTCAATTCGTAGATTAAAATATCCAGATTCCCAGAATAGATAGTAAAAGTTTAGAAGTAAACACCAGATTCTGCCTTCAGTCTCTCGACTCTGTAATCGTGAATTCGCTTCCTTAACCACAGTCTACTTGCTAGCAAAAGCCGAAGTAGGTGTATTTTTTACAAATCCGTCCTTTTAGGTCTTGAAACAAGTAAAGCGGAAAATTGGTTGGAGATTGAATTGAGCCTTGAATTATCGTTTCATAACAAGAACAAACCTCATACCTTCCATCTCTTCCTTTCAATGAAAAGAGGGGAGTGATTGTACAGAGTATGGCTATGAATATGACGTCTCCACCCCTCGCATCCTGTTTCTGAAACAGGGTTGAGATATTCAACCACTCATATATTTTCCCACGCCACCATGATCTGACATGTGAATCCTTGTCGACCCCGCATTGTGATCTGAGATGGAAAACGAGAAATGGGGATGGGAAATGTACGAAGGAGGATGGGAGATTTGTAGGGAGACTGGGATGCTTGCGTCACGGTAATCATGAAATGATATGGTGTCACCAAATCGAAGAATAAAGCCAAATTTGTTTTTGAGTTGTGATAATATTTCATAACCCTATCCTAAGTACCTATTCACCCTAATCGACTGAAATGAGATCTATCTCATGCCCTCCCAGCCCAAAGCCAATTCCCAAGACCAATCCAATGAACACACTTCAAAGTCGAAAAAGAAGAAATACATTTCATTCATCCCCGGAGTCAGATGCTCTACCATCTCATCAAAGCCAAATAACCCCGTCGAGATTTCATTCTGTCTCTTCTGTTTCCCGTCATGCCATAAGCAAATATTAATTTCAACCCCTCTTTCGTGGCTGAGAAATGCATCAATTCGTGAGTTTGATAGGAAAAGAAGACAGGAATGCAAAAACGTAAATGTGTGAAGAGAGAAAAGTCAAAACGCCGTGCTAATAACACATGTCTTCTGTCTTCATATTTTGCATTCGTTTCGCCTGACGGCTACAGCTTCCACCAACCAACCAGCCTGCTAGCTGTTGCTCGTCTGTATCCCCTCAGGATATGTGAGCACATATAATTTACTGAGATCGATATCCATTAAACTGGTCATCGCTCGTCCATTCCATTGCGCTGTGATTCCCAGTCGCAGCTGCTGCGCTCGCTGCGTAGAAATTAAGCAGTTCGGCGGCGGTGAAATTATTGATATTGTGTACATTCGGGATCTCCCCAAAGAGGGCAGACGGAGCTGAAGAAGCGACCGTGCCGCCTGTAGAGGAAGGGAAGAGTTGGAAATCGTTGCCCAGGTTACAATTGCTGGGAACGAAGTCCTCGAAACCTTCGTCTAGTTCGCGGAGAGAAGTGGGAGTGTAGAGCATGGTGTTTCCATGGCCTACTGGGGAGATGTGTGGGATCGGATCAGCGTTGAATGGCACGCCTGAAGTTTCAAAAGCGTTGTAAGGTTGGTTGAAAATTTCGTGAGAAGGAGTTGGAAGTTGGACATTGGCGTTATAGAGATCTTCGTTCTCAAAAAGATTGAAGTCTCCGCCGTTTGTGGAGAAGTTTTGGAAGTTGCTGTCGAAATTGGTGTCAAAGTGATCTTGACCAGCGAGAGTATTGGTGATGTATGGAGAGTGATCATTGGAGGATGAGGATTGAAGGTCGGAGATAGGAGAGTAATCCAGCTGAATCTGGCCTGGAGCAAACATGCTCAGATCCGTGGTTGGATTGTATTCTGGGAAATCCAATGAAGGAGTCTCGAACATAACAGAGCCATCAAACTCGGTTCCCATAAACTCGTCATCATCAGGAGTGGCTACATGGTTTCCATCACTGCTTGGAGTACGGATGTTTGTGGTTTGTGGGGTTTGCAAACCAGTTGTGTTTGTAGAAGCCTTGTCTCTGTTTTTTCCATTGTTCTTGGATCGAACATAAGTCCAGCCATGAGCCTTCTCCATATGCTGTTTGCAGTTCGACTCACGCTTGGAGCGATATGGGCAAGGTTTGTAGTGACACTCATACAACGGTGGAGCAGCAGAGTGCTTATCGTTGTGATGTCTATCCATCTCCTTTTCGGTTGGCCAGCCATACTCGTGATATTTGCAAGACTCAACTGGGCACTTCCAAGGCCGAGAATGAGTCTTCTCGTGTTTGGTCAAGTCACATGGACGCTTGAACTCCTTGTCACATCCAGGTTCACGGCAACGTTTTGGAGCAAGCTCTGCTGCCGAGGCAGATCTCTTTCGACGAGCCATGGAGCGGAGGATGGACTCATCCTCTTCGGCCTCCTCACTCAAAGATCGCTTGAATCGCATGGCGTCTTTGCTATCTTCTTCAAGTTCAACTGGCTCACCAGTAGCGATGGAAATGGCTTTTCCGTTCTTCTTTACGCGGACGAGTTCTGCTGGTCGACCGTTCTTGGTAAGGCCTCCGTGAAGTTTAATCTCGTCAGTTCTGAATCGAGAATTAGCATGTGTTTTGAGGTGTTGAGTATCGTTTGTGGGTGAGTCACGACGAGGCTGAGCGCCAATATCAACACAAAAGGGAACATACGATTCAGGATCCATATCATCCAACTTCTCGCCCTTCTCCTCCTTTTCCTTTGCGGCCTGGACCTGTTGGGCGTATTGTTTGATCTGGTCAACGAGATCGACAAAGTATCCGTTAGTATATGGTCGATCGTGTGGACGTGTCTGTTCGCGGTCGCTGAGAAATTCGACGGTCGCTTGAATACACCGGATTGACGTGAGGCAGAAATCGAGGTACAAGGCGGCAGTCTTGGTCCTCTCCTTCAAACGCGAATACCAGTGAGCAACTCCCCCAACAACATCATCGTGGGTTTCACTTACGGGTGCCATGAAAATCAGTGTCTTCTCGAGATCACGAAGACATACTATCTCTTTCCCATGAATTCTTCTGGGACAATCCTTGACGATGGGGTGGAAATCTTTCAAAGACGTCTTTGCCAGAAGCGGCTTCAGGATATGCTCGTGGATACGGTTGTTCGCACGAGTGCTGAGTCTTGGAAGACTCTCAATTGTTGATGAATGAGCAGCAGCAGACCTAGTTATAGCTGAAGCTGTGACGATTGACTTTGCGCATTGGTCGTCGGCACTAGTGGGCTGAGTTGATGCGTCTTTCTTACCCGACATGGATGCGATTGAAGAACCCAATCCAGAATCAGAATATCTGGACGGGCGTCGATTGTGACGGGGTCGTAAGGAGCGTCTGCCAATTGAAGCGGCAGGCTCCTGGTCCATAACACCAGCCATGGTTGGACCGTATGATTTGGTTGTCGGTGAACCGACGGTGTGATTGAGGAAACCTTGAGGGACAGGATCTGCCTCGTCACGGAATGATTGTCTCGCAGTAGGAGAACGGTCTTCAACAGCCGATAGACCTCGATCAATGTTACCAAGAGTTAAGGCGACACGACGTTTGTGAGCATCGACAACATCCTCGAGTGTTGATTGAGAACGACGAGGGAGGGAGGGAACTTTGAAGTGATGTGGTAGTTCTCGGTCTGGGGTAGTGGGGGTGTGAAAGGTAGCTCCTTTGCGAAGGGACATGTTGGTATTAACAGCAGCGGGGCCTGACGCAGAGGAGGAGGAAGTAGGAGTCAGAGCAGACGATGTGGTCTTTGTAGTTCGGCGTGGGTTACTGAGAGACATGCTGAGTGGTTGGAGAAGGGATGGTGATGGATTAGGGCAAGTCCTGAGTGTTGGTAACTGCTGGATACTGGGATATGATTAGCCTTGTGAATCCTATTTCATGCAGTGCCCAGTGAGTCACAGCCCGATGGAGTCAAGAGTCGGCAAGTTGAACCTGGCCCGATTGAGCAATTCGGTCAAGGAGACGAGAATCGATTTTTATATATAGGGCTGATTCGTCAATGGAGGTGGATATCGATTGACCGATGGCTGTGACGGAAGCTGGAGTTGATGCCCGGCAAGACGAAAGGGCAAAGGCGAGCAGGAGAAGACAAGGATGAGAGGAAGAAATAGGAGCATACACTACTCGACTTCAGTACCCAAGTCCAGCTTCCGCTGATGACTACCTTGGAATCAATTTGGCGGCGAATTTGATGTTTGCTGGCGATGAAGTTTGTAATTGACGAGGAGACGAAACAATACACAGATCGAGGCTTAGAGAGAAAAAGAAGATGAGGACGACTTGACGACGGCGAGGGCGAGGGCGGGTAGGTAAGGTGTGTTGCTGCCTAGAGATGTTGATGGTCTAGGAGTATATAGGAAGCGGACGGATCCAACAAGCCCATCAACTCTGAGGACTCTCTGAAGGGCTCAAACACGGCAGAACTGGACTACGTGGAGTAATGAAGCGTGCGTGGCCAGAGACAGGATTTTGGTGTGTGATGGAAGAGTGAGGAAAGACAAGAATGAGGGAGGAAGGGAAAAAGGACTGAGGATGAGCAGGATGGAGGACTCAGATGAGGTTCACGAGCAGGCCGCCTAGCTAAAACGCCTTGCGAGCACCTTGCATGACTGCTGCCTGGAGGAGCTACAGAGGACGAGAGAGGACAGAGATGAAGTCGCTGCCCTTGCGAGGATCCAAGACGAGGGAGCGAATGGGAGAGAAGAGCGTGAGTATAAGTGGATCCGGATTTAAAGGTGCAAACGTGCACTTACGGACTCACAACGCGCTAGAAGAGCTGGAGAGGCGAAGTACATCAAACATCACTTCGAAATGATGTTTGTTTGGACTTCACATTGCCAGTACGGAATTGTATTGGACAATTCTCAGCCTTGACATGATCCTCTACATCTACTCCCACTATGAGGTAATTCCTAGCATCCGTTCTTTCCATTTAATTTTCTCAGTTCTCTCAATTCCTTCGTACCCGGACAATCTACATCTAAGCTCTCTCACGAGAAACAATCACGTATACGGAGCAGCCACGGACACATCCAAACCCCGTCCGGAAATAGAAAATCACCGCTCGGAACTAAACGTCAAAAACCCTGCCCTATCCTGTTCCTATCTCACCCATGCAATCAGCGCACATCATTCGATAAACAGGCGACCGTGAAGCGGAAGTAAGACACGGTGTAAATCATCCCGATTAGTATGACTGAGCATTTCGTGAGAGAGACAAAAGCAGCGTGTATGAGCCTCATCTGTGGCAGAAGCGAGATACATCCACCGTTGCGGAGGAAGATGGCCTTTTGCTCAGCCACCACCGCATTGGATATTGCTTCTGCTTTTCGGGCAAGCGTATAATTGACCTATCACGCTTCCATTCTTTGTTAGTTATGAGGGAATGAAGACAGTATTCCGATGAAGAATTCATCTCGGTGAACGTAGGATATCTGTCTAGTTTTCCATCTGTCTACCAACCAATCCTCCTATCTCAGCTTTCTAACTTTCCCACCCCACAAAACGACATCCAAACCTCACACATCATTCGATTCCCTCCCCCTGTCTGTCTTGCACACCGAGTACGCATTTGGAACACGGTGGTACCTTGTTCGTAAGCGGGCGCTTGGCACTGACGATTCTGCTGTCACGATGGGTAATGTGAGCCTATCGTATATATTAAATACGTGAAATTCTAGATGCGGTACCGAGGTGTTGGTGATACGCATAGGGGAGGACGTTTGTAAGGAGAAAGGGAGGGAATAGGACTGTGCGTTAAGCTTGAAGCTTCTTGTGTGTGTTGTAGATGTGGCTTCGTCAGCTATGTTGATTTGAACATCGATGGTGGGTGAGAATCGTCGTACAGAGTAACTTTAACGTTAAATTCCCGATTGTGTTTCTAACTTGAAGTTTTCTTTACCTACCTCCCTCGCGAGCTTAATCTCATTCCTCCATTCCATACTAACCAAACAACCGCTTCCAATTCCTATGATAGGAAAAGAGAGATGTATCATATTCAACCCCAATGACTCCCTCAATTCCCTCTCCCTTTACAACGAATCGGCATCTCCCCATCCCATTCAAACCCCCATAAACACAAACCCAAAAACCACAAGCGTTGACTCATCAATCTCCTCCTCAAAACCACCAAGACTTAAGCGCCACAAGGCTGCATATTTCCTTTCCCATTTCGTCATTATTTCTCTCTGTATTTGCCCTTTCACTCCCATTTACCCATCTAGTCATTGTCCTGAGATGTGTCCTCTCCTTACCCCGGTGTATCAAAATATGTGTTGCGTATCTAGATCAATGATAATTGATTAATTGCGTACAGCCCACCAGTAGACTTGCATACGGTGCATGATTGGGGGCTGATTAGAGGGAAAGAAATCCCTCATTCGCCACTCTCCAGCCCTATGAGCTACACACTGTCCTCAGCCATCCATTTCATACATGCATTTGAAGCCTTGTTAACTTGCATACACTTGCAGGTGGGATGGGTCGGTGTTTGAGGCCTCATATATTGAGTAATTGATTAAGACTGTGAGAGGTTGGTTTTGCATTGTGAGTGGACTGGGCTGAGAAAGTGGGTGGGAGAGGGCGGTGCAGGACTTTGAGTATGAGGGGTGGTGAGGGAAAGGGCAGAGGGCGTTCGTATTTTGGACCAGTCATGTTGGTGTATGAGGTTCGTGAGAGGAATTCAGCATGGAAGTTTCACTAGTTTGAGGATATTGGTGTTGGTGAATCAAGTGAGATCACATAGTTCTGGATTTAGGGCACTATTCTGTTATTCAATTGTGACGATCTCTGTTCCCCTAGGAATTCTTCCTCGGTTTGGTATTGAAGCTGATTCCGGATCCTATACATCAACAACGTACTGAATATATATATGATATGTCAGATGATTCGTGAGTATTGAGGTTATCACGTGCTACATGCCTTTACCTTAATTGCCAGATCCATCCTCTGACATATTCAATTGCATCTCCTGCTAGCCATTCTATCATTTTCATGTAGCCAATCTCTTACGCTTCAAACTTCCGTACTCTGATGTTTTCTCTCTGTTATCATTTCGCTCACCTTTCCTTCACCGAGGCTTGCTCTTGCCATTGGCGGCCCCGTTCAGCATCATTTGTGTGCCACGACTGCTAGACTTGTGTAATCTGCCATTCTCCCACTTCTTACATCCTGTCCTCCTCGTCTTCTTTCGCGAGTATTCTCGAGTTGTAGTTAGTTCCGTCATTTATTGATCAAAGCATTTTGTCGCGATTTGTTCCATTTTATCTGGTGCCATTGGTCACATTCGCGCTCTGCCCGCAACAACTCACTCCGTCAATCCATTTGCACGGTAGCACCAGCACAATACACTATTCATGATCGAATTTAAAGACGGCGCTCTTGCAGTCTGTCTTGCAACAATAAATCCAAGTGGAGAAAGCTGCTTGCTGGGAAGATGGAATGGAAGGGAGAAGATGCTAAGGCACTTGGGAATTGCTTTCTGGTAGTCCAAAGCAACCAAAGGTGAGGCAGAGAAGCGCTTGCTTATTTTCATGATATTATATGGAAAATAGGGTCCAGGATAATTGCTTTTAATAGCTTCATGTTTTACTTGCTTCTACTTCTGTGTTGTGTTCGTCAAATTCGTGCGCTGATTTTGTTTATTAGTTAGACTGTTTGGTATGCTTGAAGATTATCAATTTTCGAAGATCAAGGGAATCAAACAAAGACAATCCCAGAGTGAAGCTTGGCACTTACAAAGAAGTGATGCTAACGGAACAGTGTAATGTGCATCCTGAAATGATTTCTGTTTTGCCCAGGGAGGGTCACATAGAATTAGGGGAGGTGGAAAGTTTCAAGATATTTTGCTTCAAAGATGAGACTGCCATGAATATGAAGGGACTGAGCAAAGTAGAGAATATTTATGCTTGGTATCTTGATGTCGTCCCTCTCATGGATCGCTGTCAAACTCGAGATCCATCTCCTTTAAAGCCGCAGCAGACGCAAATCTATACACAGGGGATTGACAAAAATCTCATTGTCAACTGGAAGGAGTATTGTGATAGTACACAGAATCCTTTATGCCAGAAAGGAACCTTGCCTCAACAATTAGTAACGACCCGGCCAATATACCTTGTTGATACCATTCAATGGTGCTTAGTGTCTGGGGATTCTGTAAAATCATATGTAACACTTAGCTATGTTTGGGGGACACTACCATTCTTCCAAGCTACAAGAGCAAATATTACTCAGCTGTGTTCAAGGTAGTCTTCGTGATTCAAAAGCTAGACTGGGGGTACCTAGAACTATCGCAGATGCTATGAGCCTGCTCAAGCACATCGGAGAAAGATTTTTGTGGGTTGATGCTCTTCGTATTGTCCAGGATGACAATGATATGAAGCATGCGCAGATCAACAATATGGCCTCTATCTACGCTAATGCTTCTCTTACAATCATTGCACAGGATGGCAGTAGCGCGGATTATGGCTTACGCGGAATTTCAGGTGTGTCTGAACCCCGGCAAGGAAAGCAAGTTATGTGGAGACTCGGGGACGATTTTCACGTCGCGGCACAAGTAAGATCGAACCATGAAAGCTTTTGGTCAAGCAGAGGGTGGACTTTTCAGGAGGATTACTTCTCGCGACGGACTCTCATCTTCAATAATAGCTGTATTTGGTAGCAGTGTGGATGCAGCATTTTCACGGAGGACCAAAGCCTTCGTTCAGCGCCAGGCCAATGAGCGACGGCACACAGTATTGTGCTAACAGAGGGGTCTTGTATTCCTATTCCGGGTTATTATGTTTCTACACTAGAAGAATGTAGCGGGAGGGTGCTCACCTTCCCGGAGGATAAATTGCAAGCCTTTTCGGGACTACTGAATGTCTTCACGCAAATATTTCCGTGTGGGTTCTGCTGTGGACTCCCTGTTTTATTCCTAGACTGGGCAATCTGTTGGTCTTCATCGAACTTGAGTGGCCATGAAAGAGGAACTATTCGCAGAATCATACCTTCAAACGGAAAACATCCGACAAGTCTAGGGTTACCTTGTTGGTCTTGGGCTGGGTGGACTTTGCGGCAAGTACAGCGAGGCTCGACGATCTCTTCAGCGGGCAAAGCGACTATCCTGAATACAGAAGTGTCACTAATCTTGTAGATTGGTATGCCTACGATTCAAAAGAATTCAGACGTCAGCATGTCTCTGGTCCCAAACTGCTTCAACAATGGCGAGATGAATCTGATGGGGATGAATCTGGGATTCAACCTGGCTGGACAAAGCATATAATATCCTACCTTGCGGATCGTGGCGAATTTCCAAGACCTTATTACTTTAAGCATGAATCCAATCCAGACCAATCTTTCTCACAGCCTATTCCATCGATTGAAGATTGTGCGGGAATGGATCTTCCAGACTTAAGTAGCTTTATATACCTCTGCTGTAGTATATTCAGAACATACTCTTTCGTGGCCGAAGAGATCGTTAATGTCGACCATCGAGGCAAGCGTGATCGCGAACATGATGGATGGAATTCCATTCGCGACATGGAATGTGGATTGGTGCGATTTAATAGAATGGCCCACAAGACCTTTCTGGCAACAGCGAGTCATCAAACAAGGCCGCGCGCACTGAGCTAGCCTCTATATCTAAAGGATATTGTTCATGGAACACAAAATATGAAGACATTCAGGAGATTAATCACCCAGATCTGCGAAAGGTTGCAGCTCAAAAAAGTTGTTATGAATAGTATAATATTTTTTCCATAATCTGGGAAGATGGAATCGCATATAGGACTGGAATTGGACGGGTTGAGAAAGGGTGCTGGGAGAGACAGGATCTGCAACAGGTTGATTTGGTCCTTGGTTGAAACGTCGATAAATTGGGTTTGCGAGTGAATAGTATGGGATGTGGTTGAGGGGTTGAGGAAATGTTGCTTTTTATACAGAGTTGGATTATTTTCAAGAGGGTTTAGTCTGCTGTCGCTTGGTGGAACAGGGAGGGAAAGTAAATTAATTTATTAAATATTTTATCTACTGTTTCCTCCTTTAAGAGCCTCATACTTTAGGTTTATGCGCCATAGGCCTTTCCTTAAGCTCTGAAACTCCAAAATCCTCTAGATGAATTAAGCATAGTCAAACAACCACAAACTCTAGAATCTTAATCTTATGTGCAAAAACTCACACAAAGGTGGTACTTGAATAATTCAACTATTAAACGGAATCAATAGGATCAAATATCTATAATCTCTATAGGGTGCACTTTGAACTACCTTATTTAGACCTAATCACACAGACTTAAGACATTCGGCTTGTTATGTTTCGTCACCTCATACAGCTTCTTGAACACACTTTCCGTACTAATCAGTTCTTGTGGACTATCAAACTCTATAACTCTACCTTGATCAAGAACTAGCACTTTATCGCTATCCAAATCGTTCTAATCTATGGGCCACGATTATGATTGTGTATGCTGCGAACTCATCTCGTATAACGCGCTGTATCAAGGCGTCTGTGGTGCGATCGACATTTGATGTTGCTTCGTCGAGGAGGAGTACACCGCCTTGAGGAATGGGAAGAGACCCGGACGAAGATGTGAAAGCTCTCAAGTTCTTGGATAGAATAGCACGGAAGAGCGAGAAAGGCTGTTTTTGCCCTTGTGACAGGAAGTCTATAGTCATAAGAGCAGACAGACCGCCATGCTCCTCTATGATAGGCCAAAGAGAGACTTTAGTCAACGCGTCAATCATCTCTTCGTCCCTGCTTCTTGCGTGCATCTCTCCACATGGAGCCAAATTCCATCTCACGTCCTTCCCTAATAAGAATGGTTCTTGAGGAATCGTCAAAATTCTCTCGTAGTATCGGGTAATCTAGGGATTGGATATCAATATCATCGATTGTGATAGAGCCAGAGCTTGGTTCCAATAGCCGCAAGGTACAGGAAAGAAGTGTGGATTTGCCGGACCCACTTCGGCCACATATGCCGATTTTAGAGCCTGGAGGAATGGAGAGTGTGACGTTCGTCAGGGCAGGATTAGAAGGATCGTAATGGGCGGAGAGGTTATGGATCGAGATGTGCCCTTGACAAGGCCAAGACTCTGCAGGTGAGGATGATGTCGGAACAGGAGAAGATTCAGCAGGTGTCTGTTCCTCAAACTCTCTCGTCCGCGCAATAGCCCCTAGCGAGACCTGAAGCTGTGTCCAGAACTGGAGTAGTATCGCTAACGTCTGGTTGAAACTCAACGCATTATTTAGACTTAAACTAAGAGAACTAGGATCCGTAGACGAACGAAGTCGTACCGATATATTTGACAAAGTGTGAAAGACGACTAGTGCTACTTGGCTAGCTGTCCACGCTACTGTCATGAATAGCCTTGCTGAGGAAAGCCAACTGGAGCTTGATTTCGGGCTATAGAAATGGAGTCTCCATATCCTCCAGGGAGCAATCAGTAGGAAAATAGAGCTAGGTGGAATTGAGAGAATGCTCTGCTTGAACAATAACGTAAATCAAAAGAACGTGCGCATGAATACATGACGGGGCAAAAATTATCATCCACACCTGAGGGACAATTCTGTACGGCGAATTGATCCATGACCCAAAGACGGAGGAAGAATTGCAACGAGGTCTAAAACAAGAAAGCATTGACAGTGTTGGAGCAATGAAAGCGGAGAGAAGTGAAGATGCCTGGGAATAGTGAGATAAATGGTTCTGTTGGTTTGAGGGGTGGGTTTTGGGCAGAAGCGATTGACTGCATTGTAGTCGTTGTCTATCTACGTGCCCAAAGCGACAGACTGCTGATATCATCCCCGAAGTATGTCCCAAGATAACCTATACTGGGGTAGAAGTTGCTTCAGTCTAAGCGTTGAAGCTTGATTTCGTATCAGAGTCCTGTTGGTCCCGACTGCTCGGATCAATCATTTGCTCAAGTTGATGAACACCTGCCCTGATTGACCCAAAGAACTTGAAGCCAGTTAAAGATAGTTTCTCCAATTGATCAGAGTATCCGCACTCGCAAAATTACTTTCTGAGGTTTGATTATGCGAGGGCTACTACGACCAGAATTGCCCCCTCCCTCCCCCTCAGGCGGACTCCGCTGGTTGTCGTCGAGACTATCAACGAGATTATACATCATCACAAGTGGTGTACAATTTTCAAAGCCAAATTCCCCGAAGGAACCGAAGCTTATTAGAGAAATTTCTGCTCCTAGAGTATTTCTCGTACCTTCGGAGCAGGTGTAATTTCCCATTTAACCTCCACTAAAATCAATGCAAGTTCAGGAATTATGAAGCACAATTGCGAGGCAAAAATATGGCAAGCTTCTCTGGCACTATGTCTTCCCGGTCAAGGTGCATTGTGAGATCATATCATCCATATGAGTTTACAGACCACAAATCATACAGAGAACTACTGCCGGCGTCGGGCATCATCTCTTTTTTGGCGTCAGACGCGAGGAGAGCAGTGTGTTCGTCCTCTCAATGACTTAGTGAGTGTTAGCCTAGCCTGTGATTATGAATTGCTACCTTATTCTTGCTTCTGATTAGATGGCCGAGGAGAGCATCATATTTAGTGCTTGCGAGTTTGTCTTGACAAATAATTATCAAACATATATAGAGGCCTTTTGTGATCTGCGCCAAACGCCACGCATCACTGACTTGTTCCCCATGCCCCCTGAATTTAGCGAGGCTAGTAGCCTCCACTTTTCGTCCTAATTACACATCTTAACTTGTGAAGACACGTTCTCGTTCAATTCAGGGTTTCTCTTGGTATCATTTCTAGCATGATTAAAGATTGCACACTGAGAAAAATGGCTAGAATGTTTACAGGTTCCAACCGCCTGCTAGGATAAATAAACCAAAATAATTCTGAGCACCAACGCACAACTCCTTAGCCACGTCCCACACTTCACACCACATCATACTGCACAACACATATCACACAAACATTGGACTTTATCGAAGTCAAAAAAGAACAAAGATTCTGAATTGTAAGAATGGTATATCCGCCTGGTTCCTATCAAACGCCAGTGAACTCCTACCGCGCCGCTAAGAAGATTTGTAGACAGCTTGAGAAGTGCTCGAAAAAAAAAGGAGCGTCCCGACTTTTAATCTATTCCAGTTGCAAGGTAAAGAGATATCCATGCAATCCATCTCAATACAGTGATTACACTACTCCATGCCAACCACCCCCTCTAATTCAATCCTCAAAAGAACTTCAAGAACTGCATCACAGCGCCCTCCCTTCCCTCAAATTCTTCCTTAATCTCTCGAAATACCCCTGCGGCCACGCCTTCAACAGTTCCGCCTCAGTCGGGTTCCTATCCCTGATTTTCGCCGCGACATTAAGTAATATTCTCCCCAGCAGCTCCTCAGTGATAGGTAAGGCATCACCATCGTAATCAATCGGATTTAAGAATGGGTCTCTCTCGTCTAACAATTCGGTTGCAGTGGGACGTTGAAATTGGTCTCTGTTGAGGCAGGATTTCATCGTCTTGATCAAGGCTGCTGGCACAGGGACGCTCCCTACGCCAACGGTGGGGTATTCAATATCGTAATTCCAGTTGATGATTGCTTGACATCTCTGCATTACTACGTGAATATGTGCGAATGGGGCACGACCATAGACCATTTGGTATAGAATGCACCCTAGACTCCAGATATCTGATGGTTTGCCGAGTTTCATCAATTTTGGCTCGTTCGGAATGCGCCCTCTTGAGTCGGGCTTGGCATTTGAGTCCAGTAGAGATTCCGGAGACATATAGTTCGGTGTGCCAATCTGGGCCTCGCGATGTACATTGATCGTCTCGTCGGTCTGAATGGCATTGGCAATGCCAAAGTCAATGAGCTTCAAGCGGCCTTGAACAAGAACAAAATTGTGTGGTTTGAGATCGGAATGAACAATATCATGTTCGTGGATGGCTTGCAAGCACTCGAGCATCTCTTTCCAATAATGCCGAACAAAGCTCGCGTCAAATTTCGCGTTGTCCGACTTCAAACGTAGTTCCAAAATCTTATTCATATCAAGTTCTCCCATTTCCATGAGCTACGGGAGTCAGTAGAATACTCGACCAGGAATTCATTAGAACTTACTACACTGAGTGTCCCCTTGTCTTCATTCAATTCATAGTCGTAGAGGCGAATGACCCGCTCCACACCTTCCAATTTCTTGAGCAAGTCAATCTCTCCCTTGAAGCCTCGGACGGCCATTTCATCTGCATCATCTAGAGAGACTCTTTTCAGAGCAAAGAAATTTGAGTTTTCAGCCATTACTCGATAGACTCGCGAACTTCCTCCTCGCCCAATGCAATCAAGTCGCGTAAATGGCTTCCCATTAACCTTCAATCGATTTCTTTTCCCACCAGCATGTGAAGTTGTCGCTGCTCCAGCAGTGCTAGTCGCAGCTTCTAAAATCGACATCTTTGGAGGTGGTGGTGCTGGTCGTCGAGGTGTATTTTGGCTTCTCTGCGCAAGAGGCATCCTATCCGAAGGAGTTGGAGCTCGTGGAGCAAGCGAGTCCATATCCATACTCACTGGTCGAACCGGAATCTTTTCTAGCTTGTCGAGATGGACAAGTGGAGCTTGCTTGTTTCTCCTGAATGTCGGAGGTGCCTCGTTTTCTTGGTCATGCGCCGATGGTAAATCTGGTCGAGGTGCAGGAACCTTGAATACTGGTTGTGGGTGGCTCGAAGACGTAGATGATCTTCTTTGCGAATTAGATAGGGTTGGAGGGGGAGGAGATTTCGATCTCAACACCGAATTCAAGGCCTCTTTTGAACTGATTGGACTTCCAGAGGCAAAATCTCGGAATGCGGCCGAAGGATAAGACGCCCTTCCCACCTCCGGCTCATGACTCGAAATTTTCTCTTCTTGCGATTCGGGAGCTTGCGACTCTTGGCTATCTTGTTGTTCTTGACTAGATGGTGCAGACCCTGGTTGGTCACCATTCTCATCGACGGGACTTCGTTCTTCGTCGGATATTCTCCTCCTGCCACGCCGAGCTGGACCCTTCAAGAAAGCCCCAGATATATTTCCAACCTTTCTTACGCGCATAGAGCTCTGCAAACCTACATCTTCTCCATATCTCGTCCGACCAACTGTGCCGTACCTCGATACACTCCCTTGACTCGACGCCAAATGTGACCTTGCAACTGTACTGGGGTAATCGTGTGATTCCACATCAACATCATTATCTCTGGAAGCCGAATTCGTCTTGGAATGTCTCCCAGATGAGCCCATAGCGATTCCGTGATTTCCAGATGCACTGATTGGGATTCTAACGGTTCTGGGTGCTTGTGCTGGTGTACTGAGATCAAGTGGACTTTCCACCCTTTGCACCCCTACGCTCTGTTCATTCAACCTTTTAACAGAACTCGATAGGGATGTCGACCTTCGGAGCGTTGAAGGTGTTCCACTGAGCCGAACAATCCGTCGAGGGTATGGACTGTGTACTTTTGCTGCAGCTGGTGATACCAATTCTGGATTGCTATTTGTAGTTGCAGCTCTTGTAGATACAGGATCATATTCAACCGGTTCTGGTGTTGATCTTGTAGTCTGGGCTGGTGATGGCTTCATAGAGACAGCATCATTGAGCAATGCGTTTGTGAGGGCAGAGAATTGATGTGGTAACGGAATTTCGTCGTCGGAGCTGTCATTCAAAGAGTATGTTCGCGCATGTGCCTTTTCCGTAGGTACCGCATCTGGTCGATTCAATTGAGTTCTTGAGGGTTTGTGCCTATACATTTGCCGCGAGGAAGGACGTCGAGAGAGAGGTGCGAAATGGGAGGATCCCATTGGAGTTGGCGATGCCATTGCCATAGCGAGGAAGTATGGTAAATAATGAAAGTGAAGTTGAGATTGACGTGGAAGCTGTGTTAACACGTCTCGAAATGTATTTCCATACTCGAGCTTGAGGATATCAAATTATGCACTTGATTGCACGTCGTTTGTTTTACTTATCGCGTGGGTGAAGTTTGTTCATTCTTCCTGGCCGAAATGATTATTTAGCCTGGTAACTATGGGCAACGCGAATCCCTGCACGAGGCTGTGGTGGGACTTGGAGCAAAACACGTGAAATGTTTCACTCAAACAACGACGAGACAGCCTTGTACGATGTTGATGACTCGAGAGAGCATAGTAAAGCCATCATAATCTAATTACAATCGCTGACGCCGTGCTACTCTAAGGCGTTGTGGAACATCTCCACCACCCGTCTTCTCACAGTACATTACCTACCTACGTACCTATGGCTCTGTCCACTTCCATCCGTATTCTCTGCTTCGGTGACAGCCTCACGGCTGGTTGGTCGAAAACCGGAGGAGATGTTTATCATCCTTACGCAGTTGCTTTGAAGGCATCATTAGAGGAATCTTTCCCTAAGATAAACATTACCACCGATATACAAGGGCTGAATGGGGATAAGGTTATAAGTCCTCCTGGAGGCTTTCTGCCTAGAATGGATATTTTATGTATGTTCATATCCACTCCTCAGTGCTAATGAATCACGTACTTTCTCACAACTCCATGCTGCTTTCAGTTATGCCGGGTCGTCATTCACTTGCTGACTTGAAGGCCAGATGCAGAGGGCCATCAAACAGACCCCTATGATTGGGCGGTGATACTTGGAGGTACAAACGATATCTCTTGGAGATTTTCTCCTGATGATATCTACGCCTCTCTTCAGAAAGTATGGGATATTCCTCTCTCTCACGGAACTAAAGTCTTGGCTGTGACGGTTCCAGAATGTGGCAATTGCGGTTCGTGGTTCACGGACAGAGTAGATGCACTAAACAAGAAAATCAGGACACATACACATGAAAATCTGTAAGGTTTTGGTTGGGTTCCAGATATTTGATGGCAAGTATCACTAATATTTCTAAAGACATGTCTTCGATTTACATAGCCAAGTTCCGTATAAGAATATGCCACCCGGAAGACGGAAGGAAATATGGGACGATGATATTCACTTCACTAATGCAGGATATGATCTGATTGGTCGTTTGGCTGCAGCAAGGTTGACTGGCCTGATCAAAATGAGCGAGAATCTGCCTCCACCTCCGAGGAAAGAGCTTAAAAAGAGGAGTGAAGCAGATCAGAGGTCGGTCGAGGACAGACTAGATGCAGTTGCAAGAGCCGTAGACACAAATGGTATTGCGTGACCATCTGGCACGGGTGGCTAAAAAAAGGGAAAAAATCTTCTCTATTTGTCGTACGTAGCCGTGGTGTCATATCCTTCGTAACGCCATTGCAATGATGCTAACAAACGCTCCTAATTTCCATGCCATATCATCTAAACGCCAATGTTCCCCTTATCCGTGGTTTTCATACGACCAAATGGGTTTGGACAAA
Source organism: Filosporella fistucella (assembly GCA_030077755.1). Classification (NCBI taxonomy): domain Eukaryota; kingdom Fungi; phylum Ascomycota; class Leotiomycetes; order Helotiales; genus Filosporella; species Filosporella fistucella. The sequence continues at coordinate 233,507 of JAQJZZ010000007.1, forward strand.
TTCCTTGAGATCGATTAGTTGTGGTCTAAACACCGTTTCAAAGTACTTACGGGATACACCAATTGGAGATCGGATGTCACTTTCTCGACCTCTTCAGCGAGGCCTTGGACGTTAGCATCCCACCGTCTTAACTCTCTTCCAACAATGCCCTCGGCCCTACCACTACCTTTCTCACCAGTGGCTTCCTTATTCTCGAACCAAATAACCCTTTCAATCTGATCAATTCTGCCCACCAATCGTCCTTGTTCAATCATCCTAGCTGTAGTCTCCTCCGCCTTATCTCCATCCAAACCAAGTAACAGTCCAAGCTCATCAAATCGAATATTGTTGTATAATCGTGATGCACCTCTCAAATTATGCTCCACCACTGCCTTTGCCAGTACCGTGCTTCCATCAGATGTCTTCGCCAGTTGATGTGGTTGTAAGCCTTCTGCAAACTTTGCAACCTCCTCTGGACTTAAGAGTCGGTCAAGGAACATCTTCTCCAATATGCTGTACTCTGGTAAAGTATTGGCTCTCTCATCTTTGTACAATCTGCCCAGAGTGCGACTTCTGGCTGGACCAGCTGGGGCAAGAACTGCACACTTGATGGCCATACTTAACGTATGCAACCTCTCCTCTTCGGCGATAATAGGCATGAAACTGATGTCTTGATATCCTTGGGCAGCTGCTAAAAAGTTGCGTCTTGCATCTTGAATCCGAGCCTGGCAAAGATTGAAATGCAGGTTCATCTCCTGATCTTCCACGGTATAAATGAGGTTCTTAGCCTTGTTCAAATACTGCTCTGCGAGCGTAGTATCATCAACCTCCAAGTAATTTCTTGTAATCCGAATCCAGAAACGCACCTTATCATCGTTTGTAACCTTTCTTTGTGACGACTCCAAGGGAATACCAGCCAATGTCTTCGCAGCTGCCAGGAAGTCTTCATCAGCCTCGTGGGCTGTCGCCATAATCTCGCGCACATGTGCATTTTGTTCTTCGAAGGAGGATGCTTGCGACTGGAAGATGCTGAGAGCGTGCTCGCCGACTTCAATCTTCACATCATTGCTCTGTACTGATTTGAGAGCATTTACGAATGTGACACTGAGCGAGCGAGTGGCTACTATGCCGAAGGAGTCGGCGAATATAGCATCGATGATAGAAATAAGGTCGTTGGATAGCTTTTGTGGTGATGAGTTGAATCGAGCTTCCTTGAGGAGAGCCTCATAGCCTTGTTGCTTTTCGGAGGAGGTTGCAACTTGCTTGAGGCCTTCTGCGATATTTTGCGAGACCATCTTGAGTGTTTTGTCGAGCTCGAAATTTGATCTCGCCGTCGAGTGGATATGGGTATCTTTTGGTATGAGGCTGAAGTTGATGGCGGGGTGAGCTTGGAGGAAGCTTCAGGCTCCAATGGGAGGTCTCGCTAAACCTTGCATGTTTGGTAGAAAGGCTGAGCAACAAGGGCTCCAAATTCAGCTCAATTCCAATTTTGAATGATATCTCTATTTAACGATTACCACTGTATTGATACCTTTCAGCCGGGCCAGTAATGACGAACGGAACTGCAAGAATGATGGCAGCGTCTCTACCCAAGCTACCTAAGCTCTAGCAACCGTAAACTGAATTCATATTTTAGGAAGTCAAACAAACGTCGACTTTTGGTCATCCATTGCTGCGTTAGAATCTCAAAGTTTGCAAGGAACTTTATTGAGCGGGTTCGAGTTCTCCTTCCATTTTCTCCAGTAAGTTCCAATATCACTTACCGCATTTGGCGAGGGAGCAATTCACAATGCTGCCCTCATGATTTCAGCCCTTATGGTTATGCGAGATAGATTTATTGTCTTTCTAGTGAATTCGATGCAGAACAACCTGCTGTGTCAGTAGCTCCCAGTGGAATCAAAAGGTCTGAAAGGCTAATCCCCTGCCCAAATTACACAATACAACTTTGTATACTAGAAATTCCAAGGACGAACAATATATTGTCGAGAAAGCTTCACTCCTTTAAGGGACTTTTACACTATTTTAATCTACTATTAATTTATCAGACATTCCTCAAGGGGTCGACTTCCAGAATATATCAATTATACCAGATTTATGAAGGGTTATAGCCTCAATCTCCAACAAAAAAAAATAAGATATGCTCTGAACGAGTTCTCCGCGGCAATGCTATAAATGTATTCGCGACAGATAGTGGTGCTGCCGGGAAGGAGTGTATAAATTCTCTGCAAAGGATTAGATCCAGTCAAACAGTCAGTAGCTCGTGTCTCTGGTTTCTCATCAGCGAGGTGTGGTTCTCTGATGCTGCTTTAAAATCCATAGAGATCACATTCTAATGGCATTCAAAATGCACCACATCTGCAAATGCACAAGCGAAAGACTAAGGTGGAAATGCTTCGTAGACTATGATGGCACAGGAGGTTTATAAACAACACGTAGGTGTAACTAAGGAAATCTGTATGCCCCAACTCATCTCCCCATCTATTGGGCCTTAGATTGGACGATCTCTGTTTCGAGGTTAGCAAAATTCTTGCCCACGTTCTGAAATGGATATATTACTCTCAACATCAGCAACACTTTGTTGCAAAATTTGTTGGAGGACCTTTGGATTCTCGAGCTCCTTCTGGATTTTGGCAATGATGGATTCCGACAGCTCCTTCTGTTGGCGGATCTTCACTTGTCCCTCATATCTGACCCACGAATCGAGAACAGACTTGGCTTCTGCGGCGAGTGCGGTGGTTTGCTCAAGCTCATAAGCCTTAGCCTCAAGTTGAGCGGTTTCCTGAAATCATCAATCAATGTTCATATGCCTTCACATCGATCACATACCTTTGAAACCTCGAAAAGAGTCTTGGTGATATCAACAACACTTCCCAATTGTTGAACGCTCTCAATTCGGGTCTTGACAGCCTCGGTGTGATCGGCGCGAGCAGCATTCAAAATGCCTTTAATCTTGTTAACCTGTCCATCTGCCCACTCCTTATACATTGGTCCGCCGTATTTGAAGACAGCGGTCCAAATGCTCAACAAGCATAGGGCAACAATTGTCTCCTCGTTTACGACATAGTATTCGTTGCTCAGAGCGTATATCGCGACACCGGCCGTGGACGAAAGGATCGCGGTTTTTGAGATCAACGAGTTGCCTGGCAGCGAGTCAAGAATTGATTGTGCCTTCTTCTTTGGATCCTCCGCTGGTACACTCGACGCAGATCGATAGCTGGTGAGAGATGTGGTAAGAGCCGGGAGGGTACGGGATGAGAGAGCAGGTCGAAGACGGGCAGCGCCTGGAGCTGTATTAGTCCTCAATTCGAGCTTCAATTGAAGTTGGCGGGATCTTTCAGCAATCAATTACGTACCGACAGCGCTTCTTGCCAAACGTGATGCCATTGTGAGATGAGGGGAGATGATGTTGAGCTTCTTCACCTTGAATGAAGGGTTGGAAGAATTGATCGGGATTCGGTTGTGAGCTTGAGATCACGTGTATTGCAGCCTTTGTGCCTGAACCTTATTCTTATCGGCCAAAATAATTTTGCTATCGAAAGCTCAGTCGAAATTATTGAAATAGTCACACAATGCATTTAACAATTGGTACCGCTGGAAAATCTGGCAAAAGGAAGAGGGAGTCTGCGGATAAGAAACCTTCGAAAAAAGCACGATCAGAGAGCAGCGATGAAAATAGCGACGAAAGCGGTGCAGAAGATGGGCAGGCGCAAATATTGCTGCTAGAAAACGAAATCTTCGAATCGAGAAAAAATTACAACAACATTGTAAAACTAATCAAGATCCTTACATCGGAAACCGAGGATGGAGATGATTCTGTTTTGGCCGCCGTGTCATTATGCAGAGTCTTTACAAGGCTTATGATTTCGAAGGAGATGACGAAGAAGAAGGGAGCAACAGAAAAAGATGAAGTGGTCTTCAAATGGCTCAGAGAACGATACTCAGAGTACAGACAAGGATTGTTGGAACTTTTGGGGGAGGAAGAGATTGCGCTGACAATATTGACCCTTTGCATGAGGTTATTGAAGACTGAAGGGCAACATTTACGAGGTGGACAAGAATTTCCAATTGGCTTTCTCACGGATATGATCAGAGTTATGGTGAAGACGGGAAGTGATGGAGCTGTGCGTAAGGAGTTCAGCCAAAAATTTGTTGAGGAGTTTGATGATATACGATTTTACACTTTGGAGGCAATTGAGTAAGTCTGCCATTTTGCGATGGAGTATTGCTGACGATGCTAGAAAAATTCTTGGAGATACGCAGAATCAAAAATCAGACGGTCAGATCTTCAACAATGTTTTGGAGGTCCTCACATCGATCGAATCTGTGCCCGAGTCAAAAGAAGAGTTGGAAGACTTCTATGTCTTTACTCCCACGAAATCGAACCACGCTCTTTTCTCCCTTACTAAACACAAAAACAATGCTCAAAGTGCCTGGCTGGCTCTGATGCGACTCCCAATGGATAAAGACCAGAGAAAGTCAGTACTGAGGATTATGTCGAATTCCATTGCTCCTTGGTTTATGAAGCCAGAACTCCTGATGGATTTTCTCACAGACTCATATGATGCTGGAGGGTCGACATCACTTCTGGCTCTTTCGGGCGTTTTCTATCTGATCCAAGTGAAGAATTTGGATTATCCATCGTTCTACCGCAAACTGTATTCATTGTTAGACTCGGAGATACTTCACTCGAAACATAGATCTAGATTCTTCCGACTTCTAGATACTTTCTTGGCATCAACACATCTTCCAGCTGTTCTCGTCGCGAGCTTCTTGAAGAGACTTTCAAGATTGACACTCAATGCCCCCCCTGGAGGAGTTGTCGCCGTGGTTCCATGGATCTACAATTTACTGAAAAAACATCCAACCTGTACTTTTATGATTCATAGAGAAACTCGGGAGCCAGAGTTAAAGGACTTACTTGAGAATGAAGGAATGAGAGATCCATTTGATATGGACGAGGAAGACCCAATGGAGACTCATGCTATTGAAAGCAGTTTATGGGAGATAGTTACACTGCAATCCCATTATCACCCGAATGTTGCTACTTTGGCAAAGATTATCTCTGAACAATTCACCAAGCATGCTTACAATCTGGAGGATTTTCTTGATCACTCCTACGGAAGCGTGAGTATTAAATTTCTTCAGATATACAGCCGCTAACAGACCTAGATGTTGGAAGCAGAGAACTCGAAAGAAGTCAAGAAAACACCAGTGATAGAATTTGAGATACCCAAAAGGATTTTTATGAAGCAACAAGTTGGCTCGGAGGTAGAAGATAGCCTATTGGTGAAGCTGTGGGACTTTCAGTAGATACAGAATACTAGAAATCTTCAAGGTTTACAGGCAATTGAATTGTGTTACTGAAACATGAAGGGTCTACCGAGGATCTCGAAATAGAGGGGCTGTGGTGGGGTTCATCACCAAGAATTCCACGCCCAAATTAAACTCAACAAGGGTCACGAACCATACCTACAAGACATAAAAGTGAAAACCAGTATCTTAGTTATGTCAAAATGGGTACATGATGCCAAACGTCTCCATAATCTACCACAGCGCCTCACTGCATCTAAATAAGATACCATACCCGCCTTGCACAACGCTGAATCTCACACGCGCCTGCACTACTTGCGACTGCGCCGCCTTCTAAGCCCCCACGATCATGAAGCCAAGATCAGCAACTGCTACCACTGTACCATCTTAAATTGAACGGCGAACTGCTCTTCCCAATGCGACATATTTGTAGTAGTCTACGCAAGTCCAAGGCAAATCTGCGAATTTCTTAAAAATCGTTCTGCGTATCTGAGGATAAGATTGTTGCTTATTCGGCCGATTACAAGCACATTCACAAAGGCGATCATTCACGACCCTTTGACCATTCCACTCCTTTCACTATCCATACTCTTCTCTTTCCGTTCTTACTCCTAAAACTCCATATACACCCAAAATGCCTCTCAAGGATCTCCTGAAGAAGAAGGAAAAGGTGCAGGAGACACAGCACTCTCCTCCGCCCGAAGACGACAGACCCAAATTTACATTCATGCGCTCAGATACACATACTCAGGAAATCATCTCTCCGCCTACATTTCCATTCGAAGAAATGCCTCCACTACCGAATTCTCACGACGGGCCCAGCGATTCGAAACACAAGGGGCTGTTCAAGTCGCGCTCGCGCAGTACATCCGTCAATTCTACTGCCTCTGCTTCAAGCAAACTCAGCGAGAAGAAGAGCCCAAACTCGAAAAGACTAAGTCAACGCCTACATCTGCGGAAGGCTGATCCTACATCTGAGAGTGTACCAAGTGATCTGCCTGAAATTTCTACAGCAGACGCGGAGAAGGAGGTGGGAGATGATGGAGTGGAATCGCAATGGGAGAAGAGGGCTACGATGCTTGCCAAAGCGAATGAGCATTCGAGATCGCGGCCAGGCACACCGGGAGCTTCTACCGCAGATTTGGGAAGCTTCAATGATTTGTCCTTAAGCGGTGGAAAGGTTTCGAGCAAGAATGTCGACGACAATATACAAGAGGCTATTAGATTGCACGAGGCTGGTGAATTGGAAACTAGTACTAAGATGTTTGGGAGATTGGCAGATCCAGGTGGAGAAAATAATGCATTGAGTCAGGTTTTGTACGGACTTGCTTTACGGTACGTCAATTGTAGATTTACCATTGCGGGATATGCGCTATGGGTCATTGCCCGATATAACCTTGATTTGATTCCAATTGATATTCTAGATCCTAACAGATGAACAGGCACGGTTGGGGCTGTACACCAAATCCAGCAGAAGCTGTCAAATTTCTTTCCGCAGCCGCTTCAAACGCAGCGGGTATCGAAGAACTGGCATTGAAGGCCGGAATGAAGAAGGGAGGAGCAGCGAAAGGAGAACTCGTACTTGCAATTTTCGAATTGGCAAATTGTTTCAGACATGGATGGGGAGTACCAGTTGATAAATTTGCTGCGAAACAGGTATGTGCCTTGCCGGGGAGATATAGAAAGTTCCAATTCGATACTGATATTGGGCAGTATTACGAGACGGCTGCGAATCTGGGCGACACTGGTATGTCATTTGTATGGCGGAGCAATCTAGAAATTAACGAGTGCAGATGCCATGAATGAAGTAGCATGGTGCTATATTGAAGGGTTTGGGTGCAAGAAAGACAAGGTATGTTAATCAATCATATCTCCAAGCTTCCCCTTGGGAATAGCTTCAAGCTTCCTCGACCAAAGGGACATCAGCCTCGTTGTTATGTGGCTTGCTTGCATACAGCTTCCCCTTGATGACTGCATTTGGGCAGCAATAGGGCTTTCAAAGCTCTAATACCCCACGTACCACAATCAGACTCCAATCGCAGAACCAGTAATACATGAGGCTGACTTATCGGAAGTACGCAGCAGCCAAATACTATCGCCTAGCCGAACAGGGTGGGAGTAAGACTTTGGGCAATTCTTGGTCAGTCTCCTCTCCTGTTTAGATGTTCTTCCACTCCTAAACCTCTTGATCATTTGTTCGATTTCGCCGGGCGTAGTCTCTGCGCCGCGGCCCGCTGAAGAGGCCATCCCGTGCATATTGTCCCAGAAAGGGAAGCGATTTTGCACCGATAGGCTATCGATTTCCTGATCGCGTTATTATCTAGCGAATCACGATTTTTGCAGGAAGTGCTAAATATGAATTATGCTGATACGGACATCTTATAGGATCTGGAAGGAAAAATATAACCCCGATTATGAGGGGAAGAAAAAGTGATACTCTCACGGGAGTCTCGTGTTTCGTGGGGTGTTTTGTTGGGGGTAAATCTTGTAACTAACGGACTTTCTTCAGCGCTTGTGTTCTGGTATTGGGGGTTAGAAGCTGGAGTTGGGAGTGGAGAGCGGGGTAAACGAGGGAGACTCGTGTGGGTTGGTGTTGGTGTGAGTGAGCTGCAGGCACCTTCATTTTTTGTTCGCACCATACCTACATACCATGTCTCAGCCTACTCTCTGTGTCCTGCTGAGGAAACCAGCTGAGCTGAGCGGATGGCTTGCTATCAAGATGTGAGCTGAGCTGCTGAGCTGAGTATACTAGCCGTAAATATTCGTATTGTACCGGACCGTACCTATTATTGCATATCTTCCGAAGGAACGATATTGATGTTTCGGATCGGGTCGGGGGTTTTTCCTCTCTCAGGTTTGGGTTTATCCTGTACTATCAGCTGTATTGAATGTACTCTTGTACCTGTCTGCTACCCGCTATGTATTTCAACTTGCGAACTATGAAGAGCGCAGTGTACTTGCTACATAGTAATAATGATATCTTACCCTTAAACTCTACATTGAATACACCAAACAAATAATAACAACCCCACCTCTCATCCAAATTCCATCTATTCCCGAATCTCTCACTCTTTCTCCCTCGGCCCAAATCCTCGCTCCTTAAGCTGACAAGAAATGAGCTGACCTTAACCAGTCACCGATAAATGTCTCAAGAGTATCGGCAGATAAAATTCTTCAAAAGCTAGGCGAAAGGCCTTTTGTCTGAGAGTATTAGGAAGGTCAGTCAGCTATCGGATGAGAGTCGGATAAAAGGTGGGACGTGAGGTGATGGGTATATTATATTCGAGTGCCGTGTTATTGCATATGTCTTACTTAGTACAGGTTATGGAGATGGAGTGAGAGAGTAAGCGGGAAGGGATGAGGATTTGTAGGTGTATTAGGTGGGTAGATTGGCGCCGTTGGTAGAATGAAAATTTAGGAATGTCAGGACGAGGGGAGCTAGACAGATGTGATAGTTTTATAGAAATTGTGGAGATCTCGAGATTGATAGACTAGGTGTGTTTGGAAGGATCGCAATTTAGGTTTTAGTTTCTATGGATCGTCACAGGCATATCAAGAGGAAGGAAATTTGAAGAGGTGAATACATTCCACTCATTCAATTATTCATCGAACTACTCATTCTTCCTATCCTACGCTATATCCTCCAATCCCGCTTTCCCTCCTCATCAAATATCCACTCCCAAATCATAGATACAATCTCCGTCATTATCCCCCCTTCAATTCGTGAGAATCATATCGTGTAGCGTCGCAAAAACTGAGTTTCTATGCCTGATAAATGGCATGACTATTGGTATGGTATCGTGAGTCGTTATTCGTGATATTTGCTCATTCGTTGAGCTTGAGATAGATAAGTTGCCAATGGAACAAATAGGTAGGTAGGTGGACAGATAGATATGAAAAGTTGGCCGAGGAATAGGCGTCCATTTCCTCCTCACCCTCTGCTGCGATCAAACGCTCAACTAAGTAATAGAAAATAGAGCAAGATAGATAAAATCAAAATCCAACACGGAAAAACAGGGTTTATGCAATTTACATATATATCTGCGAGTTTAAACTCGATCATTTCCATTCCCAATTCCCATTCACGTCGTCGCTTGCGCGTCCCTTTCCTCCTATTTCCCATCCTATGAAATAAACCTGTTCCCGTTCCCGTCCTTGTCCCATCGCTGTGTAAAGTAAATGCAAAAATCCCACCGGAAGCCGCGGGGAGGTATGATCATCATGTCCATGATATGAATAAAAGGCTAAAGAAGAAGTGTAGAGCAACAATTTTTGGCAAAAGTCAGATAAAGTTTCAACGCTACGCTCGCTTGCTTGCTTGATTCATGATGAGAGACAAATGGAAGAAATGTGTTGATGATGTAGAAGAGAGATGATGCTGCGTGAGCGACGTGGTCTTTTGCTGTCGTTGGTGTCATTCATTCGGTTCGTAAGATCGTGATGTGTGTTGTGTCGTGATATATCATATAGGTATGTCTTTCAGACAATTCCTAAGCATGGAAGGCAGGCCTCAGCCTGCGCAATCCTCCTTCCCTCCCCTGGAATTGCAATCCTCTACCATCTTCGCGAAATTCCGTACTACCTCGCTAGGTACCTGGTCCCATAGCAGACTGCGCGTATATACGTCTGCTGCACCTTTCTTGCTATTACTCCTCATCGCTGCCAAGGTCTCGCCTAGATTTCGACGGCCTTGGGAAGTAGAGTGTTGAGGAGCAGAGTGGAGGAAGTCTTGATTTGTAAGGCCGTTGTATTGAGCAGCTGACATGCCGAATAATTGTTCGTGGTTTTGTTCTTCCGTCGGTTGTGAGAGGCTGTCGGCGAGATCTCCCAGGGTCGACTGTGTGACGCCGACCATGTCGTTGCTGCTGCTGAGAGAAGTCATGGGAGCGCTAGACCAAGATGTACCGGAGGGAAGAGGAGCGTTGACTTCAGCGACGCCGGTGGAGTGTGGTACACCGGCATCTTTGAATATGTCTTCGATGAGCGTAGCTGAAGCAGCACGAACATCGTCGGACATCTGAGGAATAGATGAAGCTGAGCCTTTGGAGGCTACGAAAGCGCCGAAGAGAAGAAGCATGATGAGGAAACCTTGAGCAGCTGGTTTCTCTGGATCTGAGAGAAGAGAGTTCTCCGATTTCTTGATAGGAACGAGAGATTGCTCGACTTTGACTTCGGTCTCGTTGAAGTCGTTGAGGAAGGAGATGTTATCCCATGCTCCGTCCATAGTGAGACTGTCGATGTCGGAGTATTCGGCAGCGAAACTGGTAGGTGGCATAGAAGGCATAGGAGTGCTTTCCAAGCGATTGATGTGATCGGTAAGAACGCTGACTTTCTTTCTCAGATCGCCAGTCTCGATGGTATGATTTCGTACCATCTCTTCTTTCTCCATCTGCATGGTCTCGATATACTGTTGATATTGTTGCTCCTTTCGGGCCCAATCATCAAGAGCGAGCTTAGCCTCAGCCAGATCTTCTTCAAGCTCATTGATTACTGCAGTATAATGTTTTTTCTCATCCTCAAGTCGCTCAGTATGCTGCTTCTTGCGTTGTCGGGAGTCAAGTCTAAAAATAGTTAGTGGCGATGAATGTGGGGATATCTAATCTGCACGTACGCTGCTTGTCTGTTCCTCAACAGTCGCTTTTGTTGCTTCAACTCCTTGATCTCTTGCTCGTCGGTAGATTGGGCGATAAGTTGGTCGATGTTGTTGAGATTTCGCTCGGCAGGGATATCAAATCGGGCGTTCTTCTTCCTGATCCCGTCTCCCCTCCTCGACATGTCGGGATGTGAACGAAGAGTGGGGCTGTGAGGTCTCATACGTTTTGGCATACCACGATGTTCCATAGCATCTGATACTGACCACTCTTTCTGTGGTGAAGTAGGTATCGATCCGTTGCTGGTGTTGCCGGAAGAGAAGAGAGGTAGTTGGTTATTGCCGGGGTTTGTGAATGGGGTTTGCATCGGTCGTTGTTGGAATAGTGGAGCGTTGACCTCAAATTCCTGTGGTAATCCATCATGTCCTTGCATTGGCGTGCTCATTCCGGAATTATTCCCCATCCATCCATGGCTTTGATGTCCATATGAAGATTGAGAGTCGACGCGCATGAATGGATTGTTGTTTTGATGCTCAACAAAGGGATTATTAGAAGCCATAGGCTGCATATCCACATGTTGCCATTCATCAGTTTTCGGTGAGAACAATGCTGAAGACACTGCAAACGATTCCCGCCGGCTGCCGTTCATGGGTGGTGACATCTCTAACCCTGAGTCCAGACCGGTCTGATCGAGGATATTCTCGTCCAAGATGCTTCCCTCGTCTTCTTCAAAGTAATTTTGAGTGTGAGTATCGACAGTCAGCGGCGACGGCCGATAGAAGTTGTGCATTGGGAAAGCTGCCATTGTGGGATTTTTTGGTGGTGGGAAGCGAGGTTCGGATGGATTTTGGGAGTTGGCGGTGAAGCGATGGATATTTGAAGTAAACCGACGATAATACGACGATTCAAAGGGATAAGTAATAATGACGATGGTTTCACTGACTCGTTATGAGTAAAGTGAAGATCGGATAGATGTGATTGCAAGTGTTGAATCTTCCGGACGAAGGAAGAAGACAAACAGAATGTAGGTTGATTTTTAGTACCGGTTGGTGGTATGAGGTGAGAAGCGCGATAGTGAACGGGCCCTCACTCCTCTTATCCATCGGTCAGATCAGCCTCTCGTCTGGTTTGGACTTTTTTGGATTTGGCAGCGGATGCAGTGCAGTGCAGAGCGGTGCGGATGGAGTAGGTCTCGTCCCACCCGAGCCAGACAAGCCAGACCAGACAAAAGGCCATACGGGTTGTGGATTGTGGAGTTGAGTGCAAGACTAAGTTAAGGATGCGCGTGTGGTGGGATGGAGTGGGAGAGCAAATGGTAGGAGGAGGGCTAGCAGTGAGGAGGGTAGAGCTGCATGGCCCAACCTGGGTTTGACGTCCCATGCGCCATGCGTCCAGAACAAGGAGAGGCCAGGAAGAAACGGGAAAAGCAAGGCGGGTGTGTCCTTGTGGATTACGGGTGCAAGCGATGGGGGTGAAGGTTAGGAGTAGCTAGAGGAGACTAGAGAGGTATGATGAAAGTGGGTATGATGATGATTTAAGGGGTAGGCAGAGGTGAGTTGGAGGGTAGGGGGAATGATATTTGTCGAGAGTCACGAGAAAAGAGGGTATATAGATGTTAGGGCAGGGCGAACGAGAGGGCAAGGAGGAAAGTACTCCATAACAGCTCCAACTCAAAGGTGCAAGAGTAAGACTGCAAGAGCTGAGAAACAGCGTGAGAGTGAAACACTTCGTAAATATTTAGTGGGGAGCACAATATGACACCAACCGGAAAAGCTGGAAGATTGGGTATGTGAGTGGATGACCAGTAATTCTTTGGGAGAGGAGAGGGCGGAATATTAGCATATTCCGATGACTGAGTAATTAATTGACAGAGGCTCGAGTAACTGTAACTATCGAAAAGAGAAACTCGGAATCTTCTGCACCAAGTCCTCTCTGTAGTAATTGTCTTTAATTGGCATTCAAAAAGATGAGTACCAGCTCTATGAATAGATTTCTCAACTCCTTCATCTTATATTATGCATATTCAGATAAGCTTACCTCCATACTTTGCCTCTCTGTTGCGTCCAACAATGTGATGTATATGACAATGACAATGACTTACCGAAGTGACCGACCTAGCCGACAAGAATCCTCGGTACATTGTAATTGTACTTGCAAGCCCATTTAAATCCCCTTTTCAATACCCTCATCGCCTTGTCGCCCTCAACACCTGAACCGACTCACTCTATTTCCCTTCCTACCCTTCTCTCTCACCCCCTTCGGACGTTGGGCAGCGATGAAGAAGCTCAACTGCCCACTTTGTCTCTCCCTCTGTTCCCTTGATAGGTTGCCTGCGTCTCGTGCATGACAAGCGGCCGGGACCAAGTTTGTTTCCTTGCGCGCCCTTGACGACCACTGCTCATTGGCACTGTGGCCGTTCTTGTGCACCGCCAACCCGCCAGAAAGAGTCAGAGGGAACGGAGAAAACATCAAGTGATAGGGTGGAAATACACCAGCTCGTAACAGGAACGAACGCCGGGAGGGAAGATGAGGCAATCCATAATGCCATTGTTGGGAGAGTTAGGGTACTGCACTTTAGAGTTGGGTAGATACAAGCAGGTCATGTTATGGACAAATACATTGTTGCACGCGTTTGAGGCACATGTTTTGTGAGCAGTGGTGTAGTACCAAGGCAAAAATATGAGCAGTAAGGTAAGGCAGGAGAAGCGCAAGGCAAAATGGCAGTGAGGCTTCACGTTCGCATCTCGCGGTAGAATACTTCGTACTAGGAGGGAGGGTGTAAAATGCTAATGGTCGTAATCGATAAGGCATTTCTGTATACTCCTGTAGGTACTTCTGCTTCGTACCTCTGAATCATCGGATGCTCCAGCCACTTCCTTCACATCTCTCTTCATTCACTCAGCACTCACTTCCATGACTTACTGCGATCGATCCAACCTCCGAATGTATCACTTGCTCTCACCTCAAATCCCACTCTTCTCCTTCTCACTCATTCTTCCCACGGTCCATCCTCATTCGGCTTTTACCAGCAAGAGGGGAGTCCTTGTCACGCGTCAATGTCTCTCATGTCCAGGTCCTCATGTCTCTCCCACTTCCACTCCCACTCTGAAGATCCCTTCACATCCACCCATATCCGGCGATTCAAGAATATCACTCGCAAACTCCTTCACTTTCTCTCCAATTTCTCCATTTCATATTTTCTTTTTGAGACCGGCCAGATCTCTCACCAAGCATACTCATTCATATCCAAATGCCGTCATGCCATTTCCTCTTCATGACCCCATCGCATAACCTACTCCGAACCCCCATATTAATTCGCCTTGACTGGCACTCCCACTCCCTCACCACCCTATCGCGTATTCTCCTCACTAACATGGCCGCCGAAAAGGCCTCTTTGCTGCAGCACAGAAACACAGAGGGGAAGTGATAGGTAGACAAGTCCTGCTCGCCGAGGTCACGTCGCGGTCTTGTGCCTAAACAATAATACTGCGAGCCCAACGTCTGTTTTTTTGTCAGGGCAATAATATCCGTAACAGTCGAGGTCATCACACTCATGACTGGACTTGTCTTCATCACTGGATTGAACGCGCAACTGACGATACGGAAGAGATCCGTCAATTACCCCTTAGACTTATCTCTGTCACACCTCTCCTCTCACCGCACACACACACACTCTCTCTCTTCGACTCCCAACTCAAACCGGGCATTCTAAATCACGGCATTGCTCTGCACTGACTGAACTGCTCTCCTCTACTGAATTTGCCCTCTACCCTCCCTTTCCTTCCTCTCGTCTCCCACTTGCTGGACACTGGCGGCGGGAGAAGAGCGACAGGATACCTGGAACAGTCTAGTTCCCCCTGTCCGCCAAACGCCTTTTCTTCAGATGGCAGGCTTTGCAGGCTAAATTGAGAAGCTGATGCTCCAACAGTTCCTCGCCTGCATTTAATTTTCCGAACAAACTCTCGCCTCAGAATCGCTCATATTTTCCTTTTCCTGCTCTTCGGCATCTCTTTTCATGGGGCGCATTAATGTTCACTGAGATCGATTGCGTGTATGACGACAGATAATCTGATTGAGTTTGATCTTGGAGCGAAATGGGCGAAACGATGCGGCCGAGGAAGTTGACAAACTGGGGATTGCTGGTTTCTGTTCTTCTCTGGTCTGGTTTCTACAATACCCTCCCTGTAGGCTGTAACCTTACGGAGGATGAACTTTGCGACTGAATCTGCCCTGTCCTGTCTTGCCGAGCCCCGAGCCCCCAGCCAAACTCAACCCAACTCGAAAAAGACTGACTGCTTAACCTTACCCAAACAGGAATTCTAGAACAAGAACGCGCTTCTCAAACACAATAACAAAGACAAGGGCGGTGAACCTTCAACCTTGTGCTCGGGTCTGGCTGAAATGCTTTATTTGTGGGCTCCAGATGAAGGATTTTCCGCCCCGAGCATTCTCGATGGGCAACGGCACTCCAAGTGGGTTTGGGTGGGTAGAAGTGGCTGGTATTCAGTCACGACACGATGGTTGCAAAACTGAGGATGCGATCCGACTCGATTTCATCACGAGGGTATGGAGCAAGAAGGTCTACGTTATTATGAGTCTACCATCCTCTTTCTTGGGCATCATCAAATCTCTCTCACCGCTGCTCTATTCCCGTCTCAACATTCTTCGCTCTTCTCTGACCGTCATAGAATACAAGCAAACATTTTGAAGTCTAGACTTTCCCTCAGCATCTACCGACGATAGTATGACGAAGCTATACAATCATTCTATCCCTCTTCAAACTCACGGAAACCGGGACTCATCGGACGGCAAGCAACATCTCGCGTCATTTCTTGCCGTCGTCCGTACCACCGAATCTCAGATCGAATGCAATCCTGCTTCTTCTCCCGCGGGTACATGCATTATCCTTTTACACATCCCTCTCCCAACCACATCGTACGAAGAAACCTAATTCCATCTGTTCCTGCTTTCCCCAGAAAATCACCTTTCGCACTTCTCTCATTCGCTCTTGTATCATATCTCCCTTTTCTTTTTCCTCTTCGCCTTTCGCAAGTTCTGCGCCAAAAATCCCAGAAACAGAACAAGGTTCTTCACCGCTCGTTTGGACCACCTCATGCCAGGAACACCCTTTCTCAGCCCTAATATTGGCAAACAAATATCAATAAGATATTCTATTAATGCTGCCTCGGAAAATCTTTGCGGCGGTGACGTCTTTGGTTCATGAGCTGAATGCCTATCAATTAGGCGCCAGAAGCAGGTTTTGAAACTTGTTTTTTGTTGGCTTTGAGGTTACGCGTCAGATTTTGAGTTAGATATCAAGATGGTACGATTGTTTTGTATGAGATTGTTGATGCCGAGGGTACTACTCTTCTCGTCCTCTTGCAACGACGGGAGAAGCTCTTTTCGGATGATGTTTCCTCTCTACACGCAAGACAGACACCCGAGGTCCATTTCATATCCCATGTCATATTCGCGTTCATGCTCATCTCCATTCTCTGATATGATATTATTATGCTGTACCAGGAAATACACCCTCTGTTTCCGAAATCCCCTCTCCACAAGTCCGTGCTTGTACCCGGTACTCTCACCGTTTAATGCCTCATCCGGCCCCGAACCCGAGTAAGGTGACCTTTCTCACTAACCCTCAACCTCCATCGTATCTCCTTGCACTTCCTCGCTCTATCATCCGATGCACAAGCCGAGGATATTCCGCGTCCTTGAAATATCTCTCTTTTTAATTAGAATAATCGTCTCTTACCTAATTCAATAAATGATGATGGTTGGGCGTCGAAAAACTTACTCGCGGGAGGAGTAATAGAAAGACAATATAGAAAGATCAGGAAGCATGATCTTCGCACAATCTAGACTTATCGCTATCGCAACCCCGTTATTGTACGATAATTGATCTCTGCGTCGATCGCCGATCTGCGAGATACTCTTTCTAATTCTCCGTTGAGGGATTACTCCACTTCACATAGAAAGAATTTTCCGATATGAATTCTATTTCCGCATTCTTCCTGCCATTTATTTACCTGCTTAGTTCGTGAGCCTTTTTAACTTGCGGACTTCTGCGCAGGAACCAGGCAATACCTTAAAGAGACGAGTCTTGACAAGGTTATCGATAGACTTTTTCCTTCCTTCTTTGATCTCATTTTTGCTTTTTCCGCATCAAGATGCTCTATCCCTTTTCTTGAACTATAGCTATACTTGGCATAATCTTCCAACCTCTCAATCTACTCACATGTCCGTTTCTCTTCCACTTCAAGTCGGGTTCCAAGGAAGATTGAGACGAAAGTAAGAGCGCCTCTTACGTCTCCTTCCACTTTATCTAGGCAACAGAGTTGAGAAGAATCCCACATTTGAACTTAGAGAGGTATATAAGCGGTGGTATAGTTATATAACTACAAATATTAGAGCTGAAGAGGGATTATGCTTCTATGTCTATTTCAATCTTCCCTTTTCCCTGTGGAAGGATAGCAATCTAATCCTATCATCTCCATATCCCTCAAAATCACTTTATCTTATCCTGTCATGATCTCAGCCCATCGTCGTCTTGATATTACATCACATCTTCTTCTAGCCTCTCTTTAAGCATTCTATTCTTTCGTTCCACCCCACTCTCCAACCTCTCACTCCCAGTTTCCGCCACCACACCCACCTTATCCTCACCCTCATTCTACTCCACCTTTCCTATCTTACACTACCCTCAATTATCCATCCCAGGGACAGGGACTCGGGACTTCGACTGCGAAAAATGAGCTTCTAGATCAGATCATCGGTTCTAGATGGTGGGATCGGCGATACTTGGGAATATGGTACGATTATGATGGTTAAATTGATGGGAGGGAGGCTGTGGGTGTGGAGCTTGAGGAGTGGAGGTTGGTGATTGTCTTGATTTTGAGTTTTTTGTAGAGATTTCAGGAGGCTGAGGTGAGGAGAGGTGAGTCATATGGTGATGGATTGGATGAAATCGGAGCCAAATGATTGAGGAAGGAGAATGGTCCTGATCTCATTCTCCTGTTGCAAAAAAGTAGTAGAGAATCAAGACATGGCACCCCGTATGAAAGTACATAAAATTTTATATTCTATTATTTCTTCACGCTGTTTTGACGTTTTTTGTTAGCTCCTATAATCCCCTCTTTTTTCATAGACTTCTGATTGCAGAAAGTCATGTACAATACTCTTATTTGGGCGCGCAACTAAGATTACGTCCATAACTTGATTTAGTTATGAGTGTACGGGAGGCAAATCTTGTCATTGATTTCAAACGTACGAAATGCAACAAAAAAAACCTACTTCTAAAGTAATAGCTGACTATCGACACCACCAAGACACTTCAACATCAACGGTCCCAAACACAACGTCCCCTCCTCTCTCATCCCTAACAATCCTCAAACCACCCCTCTCGTCCTCTCAACGTCTCGGCTACAAAAGGCACCCACTGAACCACATCACAAATCTTTCACAAATAAATGTTGACCCCTCAGCCAACATCCGCAGCCCTGTCTCACATCGCCACTCTTCCCACTCACCGATTCTTCCTCCATAAAGCCTTGCATAAATACCCCAGCATTAATCACGCCAGCCTGAATCATAATCTAAGGTAGATATGAGACATACATACTGTATATTTGGGGCGATGCTTCTGCATATTTGTAAATAACCATGTTCGCAGCTGAGTCGTGAAGGGAAGGGGGGGAAAGGAAAAGGAATATAGATGCTGTACGAGGATTAGGAGGGCCGAAACCGCAAGAGGGGTGGGATGGGAACATTGCGAATGGGAAGGGTGAATTGAAGACAAGTTTTGAGAAGATAGGTAGAAAGAGAGAGGTGAAGAAGAAAGAGTGTGAAGGATAGGTAGTAAGACTTCTGTATTTCCTTTCATACTTCTTCAAATCGGGAAGCAAGCACTATTTTAGATACAAATTCACAAGCCGAAATCAAGAGCACGGATAGAAAAGTAGTCAAGCAAACAATTGAGGAATACGATTGGATTCGAAAAATATCGAAGTGAGACATAGAAAGCACGTGGGGAGTTTTGAGACCTGAGACTATTGACGATTCGAGGTGCAGCTTGCTGCACTGCAAAATGCATACATAAATGTGAGATATAGCTTCACCTCTAAGAGGGGTAGCTATAAAGTTTCATATTGACCAGAGCTGGGATCTGAGTGCTCTCTAAAAATTATGTAGAAGCAAAAATAAGATCAATCAATGGAATTATACAGCGTCGCAAAGAGCAGGAACTTGGACAAAAATTCGTATCTCAAGGGGAGTTTTGATCAAGAATTGGCAATCTGAACTCTAAAGAGGAGTATCTACCTTATACAAGATAGCTACAGAAACATTCTTCCTGTGTTGCTTTCCCGCTGCAGCTGTAGAGTTTGTAGCAGATCGAGAAGTGTCTCATTCAAACGTGCAGATTCATTCAAAATGGCGTCACCAAGTGAGACAGCCCTGAGATCTTGTATGAAACCAACCTGAATAGTACCCCACGTGCTGATTTGGGTATTGAAGATGGAGAGGGAGAGACATTTTATAGTTTGTATTCTGCAAGAAGTTGGGAGGGTAATGTAGATTTTGATTATCGGATTTTAGTGAGAATTCAGGTTTGAGAATTGGATTTTGGGCTGAGACAAAATAGTTGACTATCCACCCACGACTTTGGAGATTTTGGAGTTTGGAAGAGGGGTAGTATATGCATTATGCGGATAGTTATAAGATGAGAAGATAATATTGAGACGAAACTCGAAAACTAGAGGGGCAAACTACTTGACTGGAATCTGATTTAAGATAGAGATCTGCAGAATGATATGAAATGAGATATTGAGACGAAACTGCAGGATGGGACTGAGTATAAGGGGACTTTGCTCTAGTGATAGCACTGGAGAAGAGCAAGCTGGTCTGGATATTGGCAAGGGACTGAAGGTTAGTAGATTTGTCTTTCCGTGGAGACAAGATGGGAATGGATATGTAAAATGGTACATTGTGACAGAGCAGCTGTCTACTAGTGGTATGTGTGAGTATATTAGGATGGAATACTATAGTGAATCGGAGAGCATGAGACCGAAGAGATGAATCGCAAATGAACATTGACTCAAGAGAGCACGAAACGCTCGTTTGACTCAAGGTCGTACAATGAGGGGCATTCGCATGTCAGAAATTTCACCATCACATACTAGAAAATATTTTCCAATGAAAACATGCAAGCAAATCTATTTCTGCTTTTCCTATTCCATACAAAACGTATATCTGAGGACATTGAGTCCGGGTATCTATCTCCAAACCCATCGTTCTACGCCTGAGCAGTAAAAAGTAAGATCGCCATTCTGGCGGTAGATTAGCAGTGATACGAATCACAATTGAACGTAATCCTGCTGCATAGGGATATCCTCATCGACATCTCCATCGTCGCCAAAGAATTCCTCGAGGTCATCGGAATCAACATCATCGCTGCCGATTTCTTCATCCTCATCACTTGAGATGTCACTCTCTTCCTCTCCAGATTGATCTCGAGATTGATTGCTTCGCATAACGCTTGCTTTTTGTCGATGAGGTAATTTGCATCCCTTGGTCGAACATTTACCTGTGTTGCTGAATTCAGGACACTCAGATACATGTCGTTCTGTGCAGCTTGCACCCTTCTCGCAATAGCCATAGATGCCGAATTGTCGACAGACAAGCGCAGATGGTGAAACTCGAACATGAGTGTAACGGCAATTCGGATTAGAACAATTTCCTCGAGTAAAATGCAAACAAGTAGGTGTTCTCTCTGGGGTTAGTTCATGTGATAAATCACAAGAATCTCCACTTGGACAAGTTCCCTTTTGAAGGAATTCTTTGCATACTGCAACCTTTGAATGGTCATGAATGTACCGGCATTTGTTGCCTTTGATGCAGGAACCTAAATCAAAATCGTGTTAGCTGCAACCCGATCCTCCTCCACTTCGAGGTTTTTTGGCGAATAAGAAAGGGTATACCCGTAGTTGTGAAAGCTTTGCAAAGTTCGTCAACTTTCTTGACTGGAGCATTTTGTCTGGCATTAATTAGGTTAGTTGTACTTGGTACTGGTACTGATTCCGGTCGAGATATGTCGTACCGATATTTCTTGATTGCTCCAGCGCGATACATATTGCCGCTCTTGCTTCTGTGGAATCTTACACCTCCGATAATCGTCGATTTTGGTGTTGATCTCGCTGCGTTTAGATCCCCTGGACACCATAAGCCCATGACTGATTCATCGTGCCAAGAATTGTCAGCTTCCTTCACTGGGCTCTCACCAGGAACTTTCATAAGCTTGCTGCCATGCTTGGTAACTCGAAATCGAATTCCGTTGACAACGACTTCGTAACTTGCTCCGCTGTCTGCTGATCGGGATGTCCCATTTGTTCGTTGAAGATGTCTCTTGAATTTCATTTGTTCTCGTTCATCCCGTTGCTTCATCTTTTGTAAGCGTGTCTCCTCCAAGGCTTTAGCTCTCTTTTGGCTGTCCTTTTCGAATATTTTTGAATTGATAAGTTGGAGATGTCGATCATTTTTGGTGATCCAAGCCGGTCGGGCATTTCCAGTTTGCGTGTTCTCATCATTGGTGGATCCTTCACTGTTGGTAGCTGGGGTGTTGCCATTCAAGACTAGACTTCTATTTCGATGAACTTGAGGTCTGCCACCTCTGGCCGTTCCTCTGGGATAGCCTCCTCTTCCTCTGTAACCTGCGCTTGCTTGGTATCCTTGTTGGCGGTTAGCGTTGAGCTCTGTTGGCGTCGACGCGTCCATACCTCCGTAGGTAGGGGCTCTCGTAGGAGGCTGGTATTGACTTTGAGGGTCAGAAATCTGTCCGTTCTTGTGCCTATTGATCTGGCCTGAGGGTCGGTCAGCTTTGGAGAGCAAATGTATTTTGGTGGCGACTTACCAGCAAGCTGACTGATCTTAGCAAGGATTTCTTGATCCTCAGAGCTCATGATTGTACCTATGTGTTAGTTAAGCCTATCAAGTTCAAGTAATCTCAATATGTAGAGTTCAATCTGTGTGGCGGAAAGTAACGGTGGTGTTGGAAAGAAGTTGGTTGTGCAGTGTCGGAAGAGCATGTCACTTCAAATTTAAGCGCTAACCCCACCACCCGCTAGAGTGAATCAAGCCAAGGGCAAACAGCAATGAGGCACCTTCCCGCAGCCTTGCACATCCCTGCTCATTGCATTCCTCAAGCTCAAGGCGACGACCAACAAAGACTTTCGCGCGTCAACTTCCATTCACATTCAACAAGATCTTCGCAAAGACATCGAATGGAGGCATCTCGATAAGTTGAATCTGCGACCATGGCCGAACCTTCGATCAAACCAGAACCAGGTCTGGGAGCATCGCCAGGAGCTTTAAGTGAGGAGGATATTTACGAAGATGCTGGGGATCTCGAGTTCAATACAGATCCCTCGTTCCAAGGTGTTTATCTTGCAAAGGTCCCAAAATACCTATACGATGCCTGGTCCAAACTGGATGATGATGCGGAAATCCGAATCGGAACAATTCGCCAGGCGACCGAGATAGGCAAAAATGGACAACCCAATGTACGTAGGTCTTAGCAATGGTTTGGCAAATGTTAACTCGTCCAGATGTCTCTCTCTATGCTTCTTACCTCGGATATCGCGCAACATCAGAGCGTCCCTAAGGAGTATACCCTTGATATTACGGAAGAAAAGGTCAACAATACATTTCTCTTCACTGAGCAAGATCTGCCAGGATTCAAGTCAAAATCTCAAGCCAAGTTTGATCTGGAAACCGCCAATATGCCATCCAGACTCACAAGACCAAAGAATGATAAACCTATCGCCAAGACCCCATACGATCCGAATAAGCGCTTTCAACCATATTTCAGGAAAGCCATCCCAAGTACGATTCCTCCAGTGTACAAGTAAATTGTGCTAACTAAATTTAGAACGTACCACCATCGCAGGCAAAGTTAAACACGAGGTGAATTGTATTGTTGTGGAGACACCTGAAGCCCAGCGTATCCTACACGACCGAACGCTCGAAGCTATGAAGCCAAAACACGAAATTATCTATATCAAAGATGTAGATGCTCTGACAACTGGCAGAGGTTTCATTCAACCCGGTAGCATTCATGCGCAAAATACGTTCACCTCTTTCATCAAAACCTCAGGCCACACAGCCAAGGGCACTCCCCAAACTCAAAAGACCGCACGTATGCCACAAAACGAGCTTTTGGATCGTATTTTCGATTGCTTCAGGAGGTACAATTATTGGTCTATGAAGGCCCTGCGTGCTGAACTTCAACAACCGGAAGCTTATTTGAGGGAGACGCTTGAAAAGATTGCAATTTTGGCAAAAAGTGGTCGTTTTGCAACACAGTGGTCTCTGAAGCCAGAAAATAAAATCACCAATTATGAAGCTATTGGAGATGCAGTTGCACCAACGGCAGAAGGTGGTGGCGATGAGAGCGATATGGCGGATGAGGAGGATGATGGGGATGACGACGACGTTAAATTCGAGGACGTTGCATAGGGAGGCTGGATATTGCATTCATGGCGTTCGGCGAAAGCCACACGGCTCGGTGATTTTTGCATTTTGCGGTGTTTTTCATTCCATGGAAGGACATGGATGGCATCTGGGTTGGCTCATTTGGATGTCGATAAGTTAGAATCGCGTCAGGCCAACCAGGTTTGCCGAGAGGCATGGAGATTGTGCATCATGATTCCCACCTAACCTCTGAAATCTACTCCGAAACTCTGTCTCCATTCCACAGTTCTCTCCATGGAGATATGGGATTGTCACTTCTATATTGCAGGAGGTCGACACCCGACTGAGCTGTTTTGTATACTTATACGACTGGCAGTTCGCTGTATTCTTTGATTGCAGGTGACTGATGTTTTGGCAAGTGCCTATGATTACGGAAGGCCAATAGGGGACTTTGATCAGTGCAGAAATGATTTTGTTCTACATGTTACTATACACGTTTTGAAACATGTCACCTTGACTCACAAAAGTTCATTCTGGATATTATTACCTGAGATGCAAAAGGAACGTTTCGTCCCTTTGACTTTGATTATAAATATCTCCAGAACACTACCCATAAAAATTATTCTCCTCTCTATCAAGGAGATGGATCCAAATATGTGTTGCCATCTCGATTATTCACAAGTCATGCTTGATCGTTCGGATCAACCACAAACCTCACGCCGAAGGGTGCTCCTCTGAAGCGTGTACCATTTAATGTCCACAAGCATCCAACCTCCTCGTTGCCTTCAGTTCTGTCCCTCTGATATTTCTTCCAAACGTTCCCCAAGAATCTCCAGGCTTGAATCTTGTCTAGTAGCGATTCGTCTTTGTTATCAGCAGCGAACTTGACCCTCCAGGTTACTCTTGCCCACTTGTCCCTCATTTCTTCTTTGAAGAGGAGAGATTTTGTGTCCGAGTAGAATGACCATTCTGTCCCTTGAAGCAGATTTTAATCATCCATAGTGAATGTTATGACCTCAAAAGTATTGCACAAGAGGAATGAAATTGATTTCAGAGCCTCTCCACCACCGGTAGCAAAAGAAGGCGGCGCTTTCCACCTTCACCCCAAGGATTGTTCAGACCCCTAGGGTGATAAGAATGACCAGCCGTAAAAACGATTTTCTATCACAAAGGCCAAATTTTGGAGTTTAGCTTGAGCCTCAACCTCCCATATATCGATCTTGTTATTGGTACACCACCCCCTGATTACGCACCATCCTGGACTTTCTATGAGCAGAATATCTCTCTTTGCATCCGCCCAAAGGCGTGGTCGAAGTACCGAATACATTCCTCCCTGTTTCGCAAATGCTGCGTAGCTTGATCCGCCCTGGGGGTTTTTGTTCACATGATCTTCGATCACAGCTGGCATGACAGGAACACCCCAAACACCTTTCCCACTGAGTCCTAGAGTCCTGAAAACTGCCTGGAGACTCCGTATGTCGCGTCCACTTGTATATGTCTATTGTTCCTGTGATGGCAGCCCGTAGACTGAAGTAGAGTTTTCGAGATACTTGTCTCGCCACTCGGCACAGGTGTGCAGAAGACTCAGTCGAACATTTTGCCGCTTGTTTCCCTCGATCGGAAGAGGCTGGTGAAATTTGTGGACAGTTACGACTCGCGAAGGAATGTAAACATGATCCAATATTATGTCACGCAATTCTTGGGGCAGCCTTTGAAAGTTAGGGGTAACGGGAGGAGTGCTTGGCCATTTCGGAATTGTTGACCAAAGTTTTCGTCGAACCGCAACAGGCGACCCAGGGACAGCCTATATAGAATTTTCACATCTGCTGCCTAAGTTACACGAGCGTGTGTGAGAAGCTTAAAATATCTTTGAACTTGATGCAGGAAGAAATCGTGCAGTTTCTGGAAAGTGACTGCATTATCTGGGACAACAAATATATTGGCGTCATTGGACATATCTTGATATGCAAGGTTCCTGTCGAAACTGCTTGATAAACGGACATTACACGATCACATACCTCTGTAATCTCTCACATGCAGAGACTACAGACAAGAATATTGCTCAGCATTACTGAGATCTTAACAGAGCATGTTGTTCTACTAGAACCAACGGGTATTCCTCTCAAAGATGGCTGGCTGCCTATATATCTCTTGAGACTCGCTTAATTTAAGGAGGGACGGGCAGCTCGAATTTAACCAGACGCGAGTCAGTGTGACAACAAAGATGCCGCATTCTGCATATATCTAAATTATACTTCCGAGACGTTGCAGTCCAAACCCCTTCGATCTAGATTGATCTCCGTCCAGGGCCGCTTGCATGTGATGTGTACAATTCATTTCCGGGGGCATATCCGACCCCGCATTTAGTTCACCCCACTCACCCACCTCGCCTCCCCACACCAGCACAGTTTGGCTCGGGGAGGAAAAGGGGTCCCCCCGAAATAGTCTTGTATCGCGCGACTACTAACATATAGAAGCCGCCTCGGTAGGCTAGAACCCTTCGGCCGTGCTGGTAGAAATACATTTCCTCCCCTTCTCAATTCAAGCTGTCCTCAACATAAAAAGACCTCTCCTCCCACCTCCTTCCCTCCGCATCACTTATCTGAATTCTCTACAGGAAAAGCAAAGAAAAAAAAATGGGATCCATCAGTGTCTTTACGGTCAAGGATGAACCAGTAGAGAATTTAAGACCACTGAAAGTCAGAGTCATTGGAGCTGGATATTCAGGAATCTATCTCGGTATCCGAATCCCCCAACGTCTTCGAAATGTAGATCTCCAGATCTATGAGAAGAACGAAGGTGTAGGAGGAACCTGGTGGGAGAATAGATATCCGGGTATGTTATCTTCTGACATTGTGGAATATAGCCTAACGAATTGTAGGGTGTGCATGCGATATCCCGTCTCATAGCTACCAGTATTCTTTTGATCCCAATCCCAATTGGTCGGCATTCTACGCTCCAGCAAAAGAGATCTGTGCGTACTTGACGGGAATTGCTGAGAAATATGGGGTCATGAGATATGTGAAACTGTCACACAAGATCACGAGTTGTAAATGGGACGATGTGGCAAAAAAATGGTACGAGGTTTCTAATTCTATCTTTTGTCTAGTTACTGACTTTTGCTTAGGAATTTGACAGTTGAGAACACTACAACTGGTGAAGTCTTTCAGGATGATGCTGATGTTTTGGTATCGGCTCGAGGAGCCTTGAATGACATTGCTTGGCCAAAGATTCCTGGTTTCGAGTCCTTCAAGGGGGAGGTCATGCATTCCGCAGCTTGGAATCAGAGGTATGTAGTTTCTTAGGATTCCATGTAAGTGGTACTAATTGATTCAGCTATGATTTCAAGAACAAGAAAGTTGGGGTCATCGGTGGAGGCTCCAGTTCCATTCAAATTGTTCCAAGTCTGCAAAAGCTTGAAGGAGTACAGATGACATGTTTTGTCAGAAGCAGAACATGGATTTCGAATCCATTTGGAGATGGTGAGTGCATGAAGCGCTGATAAAATGATATTCACTAATATATTTCAGCTGCGATGGAGAAATTGGGACTAGATCCTACTTGTCTCGACTGTATGATTGCACTCAAAATGTTCTCTGGGCCTTAGCTAACATTTTCAGTCTCACCTGAGCAAAGGGAAGAATTTGCCACGAATCCTCAAAAGCTGTATGAGTTTCGGAAGATAATCGAAGCTGATGGTAACATGATCCACGGTGCAAGTTACAGAGGCTCAGATCTACAAAATCAAGCTGTTGAAGGTTTCAAGGCTATGATGAAGCAACGTCTCTCTAAGAAGCCTGAAATCCTGGATGCTTTGCTGCCTTCATTCGCAGTATGTTGCAGGCGGCTTACGCCTGGTCCTGGCTACCTGGAAGCTTTGGTTGAGGACAATGTTGAGTTTGTAAATGACAAAATCTCCTCGATAACACCAGAGGCAGTTGTTCTCGAGAACGGCAGAACAGTTGACATCGATGTCCTGGTCTGTGCCACAGGTTTCAACGCTTCATCTCCTCCACCATTTGAAGTTCAAGGGAAGCACGGAGTCACGCTCCAGAAGCGATTCACGCCATATCCTGAAACTTATCTCACAATGACTGTCAATGATTTCCCGAATTTTTTCATGATGCTTGGTCCAAATTCAGCGATCGGCAGCGGGTCTCTCACTATGATGATTGAGACTGAAGGAGATTATATCATCAAGTGTATACGAAAGCTTCAACGAGAAGATTACGTCACTATGATGCCAAAGAAGGATCGAGTCCGTGATTTTTCAGAGTATATCTCAGAGTATTTCAAGAAGACAGTATACACAGACGATTGCAATTCCTGGTACCGAAGCGAAGGTGGAAAGGGGGATCGAATCACTGGACTCTGGCCTGGTAGTACCTTACATTGTCTTGAGACATTGAGATCGCCGAGATGGGAAGACTTTGACTTTGAAAGTAAATCGGAGAATAGGCTGAGATGGTTGGGAAATGGATGGAGTGTAACGCAGATTGAGGAGGGCGGGGATCCCGCTTGGTATTTGGAGCCAAACATGATGAATGTGCCGATGAAGGGAAGGCCAGAGGAGGATGAGGAGTATAAGCGAAGACCGTATTGTTATTGATAGCGTATTATCAGGTAATTTACTGGTGTCAGATGTCTGAGTCAGACTATGTGATGATGTGTTTGCGAGAATGATAATGAGCACTTGATATGACAAGCGATTGATTCATGCTCGATTGTCGTGTTTCTACAACTTCAATTTCGGCTCCCAGGTGTGGCAATATTCCACATGCGCTGAAATCACTTCTACATAAGGGACATTCAAGTCTCTTCGGAGAAGACTTTAGCTTAAACAGTTTGCTAAACACGAACTTCACCAGAGGTCTTTCCTGCTCTACCAAGCAAAGTGGAAAATCAAGCAAAAAATATTGAAGCTAAGTGGAATCGAACCACTATCTCATAGATCACGGAGGAGCCCCGAATTGCCTGAAAGGTACCAAGAGTATGACCCAGAGGATCGAAGCAGTCCAGACAGGCCACTAAACGCATATGCGCTTTACCATTAAGATATAGCTCCTATTTGGACTTTCTGCTGTAAAATGTATTTAAGTATACTCCAAGAGTTTGCATAGCACACGGGTGGCGGAATGTGCCAACAAAATAATTGGAGCTGAGTGGACTCGAACCACTATCTCACAAATCGCAGTGGGGCGTCATCGCAACATCCAGTTTTGACTACCATGGCGCACCACTTCAAAAATACTGCAAGTTCGCTACAACCGCTTGTGTGCTTTACCATTAAGCTACAGCACTTTTTGTAGGCAAAGGTCCGTAGTCGAAATAAAATACCTGCCTTGGAGGCAATCACCAAATAATCTCTCGAGTGCCCAAACCTCACTGTTTTCTAACATTTTCCTTGTAACCATGAGCCACTGCTAGGCTCTCGATCTAGATTGGCAAATGCACATATTATTTGCTTATTGAATGATATGCCAACAACTACTGAGATCGCTTTCAAGACATGCATGGGCAGGACAAGGAGAGGAAAGAGAATATAAAGATGTGTTTGATTAATTTACTCGTTCTCCTGGCATCTAAGGAGTTGCATTGGAATCTAATTAAGCTATTGCAATCGTCTTTAGCAATCGTGAAAGAGAATGAATAGCATGGAGACAGGCTTCACATCATACAACCTGATTTTCTGCATGCTTTTGACCGGGATATCACTTGAATGATGCTGTTTCCTCAAAGGCAACGGGATATTTATATATATCCAGAGTTCAAACAGGCTATATCTTGTATCAGAATGTTTTGGCGCGGGTATCTTATTGCCAAAGATATCCTTACACTTTTCAAGTGATGTGTTAGAGAATGCTCAGTGCTGCACTCAAAGACTCAATGCACTATCTGTGCCTCAAAATCATTCAATCAAATCAGCATGACGAATCAAAAGTACCTCCGTTGTTCTCATAAGCTAGAAGCATTAGATCGTGAACGCGAACTCCGGTCTGGGAGTCTGCTTGGCACGTGGATACGTCCCCTATTGGTACTCAAGCCTCGCTTAAATCATACTCATGAGCTGTTCCTGCCAAAGCAACAAACAGTTGACAAAGTCAAGAGTCACGACCCAACCTCTCTGGAGAACACTTGGTAAGGACTGCGCATTTTACTTTGGAGTTTCACTTGAGCTTTTAGCTAAGAAATCAGCAGGGGCGACATTACTAGCAGCGCTGAGAACAAACTTTCAAGATTGTGTCGCCGATACCCTCGCAATCGTTTTGCAAGATGGAGACACCCACACAACCAAATCGTCGATTAAATCGTTCTGAGAAGAAGAAAGTTAGTGTAGAATTTGACAAAGGCATCGCAAGATTCCAAGATGATCCATGCTCCGTTGTCATCACCGTATATGGCAATGTGAAAAACGAGAATACCCCAGCCCCAAGGGCATACTTCAGTGTTTCGTTTGGTCCAAAGTCTCATCTCAATATCTTTGGTTACTTGAAGAGGACAGACGTACCACATACTAGACTTGTAAGCATTTCTCTCCCAGCATAATTACCTTCACCCTCTGAAGATCGTACTAACTTGAGCTCAACAGGCAGCAGAGTATAGTGCTTATATCGCTGCTCTACGCAAAGTAGTAGAATCATTCAAAGAGTTTGTGTCCGTCAAGACTGTTGTCCTCAAGGGAAGCTCTGCCCATATCTGTGAGGCTATGAATGGGGAGGCCCGGACAATGGAGAATATTGGATATACCAATCATGACGGAACAGCAGTTGATCTTGTGCCTCTAATCAAGGAGTTACATGTATTGTGTACCACGCTGGAGGAAAGTAAAGTCTCTGTGGAATTCTGGACAGTCGTTGAACAGAGAGTGCAAGCGGCATTTAAGCTGGGGAAAGAGGTGGGTCCAGCAAAATGCCGCAAAACTGTTGGCGATTCTTCGACTGTTGCATCACCCACTGCTGAAGGAACCCCTTTGGGACAACTTGTTACTGGGGCTAATCGCAAACGAAAGTTGTCAGCAGGGGATTCAGAGGAGGAGCAAGGCGTGGACGATCAGGATGAGGAGAAGTGGAAAGCCGAGCGCCGCGAGAGGCAAAAGGACAATCGACGATTGAAACGGGCCAGAAAAGTTTCCCGGAAGCTAGTAGCAAAAGAGCAACCGCACAACCAGTCTCAATTAGGCGGCAATGGTGACTCTGATCTAAAGAGTAAAGATATTGGACAGACTGCAATAACGATAGTTGATGCAGGCAAAAAGAGCAGTGGTCTGAAGAGTGGAGCTATTGAACAGATTACACCAGCAAGAGTTGATGCGGGCAAAGAAAACAATGGCTTTGGATTTCTTCCATTCCGAACCTCGAATTTTCACAACAAAGGCGTCGATGATATCAAGGAGGGTGGACATGACACACAGATGGAATTGGGAGGCGTTCTGTCTGCCACCGACAAGAGTATGGAAACTGCAAATCCCGAAGGCCAAGATGCAAGGCTGAGTATTGATGGTGGAGCTCCTGCCAACGACAAAGCCATGGAATCTCAAGTATCTGAAAGCAGCCTGGGTTTCATTCAGGGCACAAACATCCCACTTCCTTGGGTTGGTTTCGAATTTCTGGATTGGAAGTACGTTGAGTCAGATCAGATGATGGCTGTCAGGGCATTGATGCGAGAGCCATTGAAGAGGTTTCCAGCTGCTGAGAAGGAGAGTATCGAGGAGATCACTATCAAAGGAGAATGTCTTGAAGATAAGGCCACTGAAGAGAGGGTTGTAGAGGAGGGGTCTACAGAGCAGAGAATGCTGGATCTTGAATCATGATTGGTCCTCCTAAGGGAACTTAGCATCAAGGTGTAGCTAGTTAATCATGAAATGTAAAGCTTTTTGCACATTTGAATTCCACTCACAGAATGATAGGTAGAATCAAGTTATTATAATTGTTCGAACTTAGGGGTTACATAACACAAAGTACAATACTGCCCAGGCTCCAAAGAACAAATCTAACAGTCAGAGTATCCAAACTCTTTGAGTAGATTCGAGCGCTTTTAAATCACCAAAGTAATGTCAACAACTCTCTATCTCAAATTTTCATCTTAAACTGATGGGTAGAATTGAATTGCTATGATTAGTCGATTTCAAAAGTCACAGAATACAAAGCATAACAATACAAGGGTCCCAAAGAAAAATTCTGACAATTACATTATCCAGATTCTTCAAGTATATTCAACAACCTACAACTAACCCAATTAATGTCAACAATTCTCCACCCTCAAAAGGGCCAATTATCTAATAAACGAAATCATCCCAAACTCTCACTAACATCGGCAGTCAATCTCCTTGACAAGACTTATTATCAACACTCAAATCTTTGACAACATTCCTTCCCACCTTTATCCCTTCAAATCCTCTTCTACCTTAAACCACAAATTCCCATCTAAACATTACGAACCTATTACAACACCTACTCCACAATATGATAACCCTCCCTTCCCAAATATCGAGACCCAGATGGCAGCACAGCCGTTAGAGGCAAGAAGTCGTCACAAGTGTTGATGGAGAGCCGGAGATAGCTCGGAGCCGACTTGTATAGGTAAATCCCGAAGGATGAGGAAGTGAATGTGAATTGCATGCTATATGCAGCACCTCGATTTTGTGCTGGGGTTAGATGTAGTAGGTAAGTTGAATTCACTGAACTATATGAATGGAGGGAACGGAGAGTGAATTTACATGTAATTCACTTCTTATGGACTGAACGTGAATTTGAGTGGAAGGGCAGATATATCTTGCCGGATGTCATGTCCTGGATGTTCTGGACAGTGCTGTACTTCGAAGATCCTCGAAAAGGATATGGAAATTTGGGAGAAGATGCAGCGACTAAAAGTGTAGACAAGATAGGTAGTATTACTGCCATATTTGTTGAAATTCTGTATTGCCTCTAACGCCACCATCGCTCGCTGTGAACAAATTGACTGCTATGTGTCCAACTCCAGTTCCGTTCAAACTCCATATCATAGATACATTTGTATTATCCGCTTAAGTTCACGGCAAACCCCTTTCTCTATCCCGACCTGACACATCCCCAAACAGATATCCTGCTTCGAGACAGTAGGCACCACCACCTACCATTCCTTTCTCGCTTCCCCAGCAGACTACACTGGCGTCTACGATGCCGCTTAGTACCCCTTCCATAGCACCCAGTACTCCCCAGCCAATGAAACTGGCTACCAAGCCGACAACGTATGCGTACGCGCTGCCCCTGATACCACTTCCTCCTGGCATAGTGATGTTCAATTGTCTTGCAGTAGCAACCCATCCGCCAAATCCAAGAGCCATAGCCATAATGAAACGGGTAGCATGGAGTAGGAGTTTGGAGAGGCGATATGGCAGAAGGGGCTGAGAGCCGTGGTTGCGAGCGTTAAAGGATCTTGGAGTGAGAGTTGTAGTCGGAGCCTGAGGAGTAAGGAAAGCCATCTGGCTAAGACCTCGTGCGGAGGGATGAAGTGGTTGAGAATGGATAGCAGCGTAAGTTAGGGTGAGAGGATTGGTAAGCGCTGCAATAGGTGTCGGAATGAGCGAGTAGGCGAATATTGTTACAACGGTCATCAGTCGGCGGGGAAGGAGGAGAAGAGGGAGGCGAATAAGGAGAGCAATGAGAGTTGAAAGGCATATTGTGCCGAAAAGTGTGGTGGTAGCATGGCTGAAAGCTGCCGCGACAACTTCTCTCGAAGTTGGGGCCGGAGTAATGTTGCGATGAAAGTACCATTGTGAAACTGTAGCCGCTGTCGTAGACCTTTGGAGTCCGCTGATCACAGATAGAGTCCAGATGTACATCAGTACGAAGTATACCGCTAACCACCAGCTTGTTGCATCGATGATGAACCTTGTGACATTTGTTGCAAGATGACCTCCCAGGAACACTCTTGTGAACATTCCTAACCACATCCAAGTCCATACGATCACGGCTCCCAGTGTCGTGAATCCCATTCCTAAGAGAGCTGGATTTGATGCCAATATTCTGGAGGCAAATTCCAAAATCCCAATCGCCTTGTTTAAGGAATGTCGACCTCGGTAGATTGTATAAAGCCACACAATTGCAAACACCCCGGGAATGAATGACAGCCACCTCATTGCTCTATCCTGTACACTTGGAGTTCCTGTCCCCTTGTAGCTCGAAATGAAGGGGTATAGCGAGAACGAAAATAGGATGACCGGTACCGCTAGCAGTATTAGATGGACGAGACTTCGAACAAAAGATCGAAGCAATGCTAGCCAAATCAACGATACGAATATCGACACCACGGTGTCTACAGCGAATAGGTGGAAGGAAGCATGTAAAGTTGTGTATATCGTGTCGCCAAGATTCGAGTCTGGGGTTTCTGTGTGTAAGAATACGAGGAAGAAAGTAGCGAAAAGCCCTCCTAAGCATATCAGATACAGCGAACCCCAGAACATATCATGTTTTGGCGCTTCTCCTAAGGCGACAGCGATTGTTTCTGGTACAGTCGCCACTGAACTCGGAGGCCGTTCTATTCCAGCAGCACCGGTATTGTAATCGTGCCGTTTCGAATCCGTCGGTAATCTGATAGCCCCTTTTGGGCCTGAACGAAATTGTTGAAAAGCAGGGGGGTCATCATCTTTCTGCCTTTCAACAGCCAGATCTTCAGGTGGCTCATCATCCTCAATAGTTGACTCCAATCCAACATCAACCATCCGGTCCTTGCCTTTACTACTTGCTTCACTTATCCCTCTGAGACTCTCGGTTTTATCGCTCTCTGCAATAGTCCCAGGTGTCCTTCCTCTTTCCCGCGTGCTTCTTGTACCGTTCCAGCTGCTCTTTATTCCTCGTCCTCTCCCCCGATCCTCCACTGCTCTCCCGTCTTCATCTTTGCTGTATTCCAGTGAAGCACCGGCCTCTGGGTCTGTTTCCGAACTCTCTTCTAATCGTTGTATTGGAGCAAAGGTCCTCCGTGACTTCTGTAAGGCGAAAAAGTCTGCTGTTTCACGTTCTCTCTCCTCCTCGTCATCCTCTTCCCGGAAGTCATCTAATGCACTATGGAACAAAGGCGCGTCTGGTGCAGCTGAATACCTCGACGCAAAAGCGGACTGATATGGGTTACCAAGTCGTGAAGCATAACCTCCTCGAGATTGATTCCGAAGTGGTGGGTTCGCTCGGCGGTATCTATCGTTCGGATTTCGTGGCTGTCCCTCTTCTGGTTGTACGAAGTTAGAGAATCGAGACTGTGATTGTGCTAGAAAGCGGGAAGCATCTAAATAAACATTCATGTTAGAAACAGCCACTGTAATATCCAACTCTACACCTCACAGCACTCACATTCTGAGAACATCGTTGATCGGACGCTTCAAGGTGGGATGGGTATTTGTAGGCAGCTGGGGTACGACTCGCGATAAGCTGTCACCGCCTGATCAAGATCGTTGTGCTCCAGGTACTTTGTTGATTGATGATTTTAGGGGCACGATAAGTCTATGAATGTATAAGGTATCAGGAGACAAGCGATACAGCTTAGGCAATGGTGAAAACGTGATTAATTGTATGGGTTGTTGTTTTGAGGTGAATCACACCGACGACGGAAGACCAGGACGAGGTGAGGCGGTGTCTCTGATTCTGCCACAAGATGATCCCGGTGATGATGATAACCTGGAAAGCCGCCGAATGAGATGGCCACACGATTTCAAGAGGAAAGTTGATTATGTAACCATAGCAAGATGGTATCGTGCCCAAAGGTCAAATATGTGTGTGATGGTGAATACATTCATGATATCAAAACAATACTCTCGAACTCCCGGTCTTGTTGTTCCGCTTTCAGCCTCCCACGGATTACGCACCGTCTCACGTGCCTATAGAAACAGCCCGATCCGACATTCAGCCGGATAAGATTAGCTAAGCATGGCAGAGCTCCACCTTCAGGATTTGAAGATCAAACAGGAATTTGAAGCTCAAGCAGTCTTAATTTCTGCAAAAACACGAAGCAAACAGTCGAGAGCTCGCCTCTGTACTCGATAGCAGCTTGTGGATTTAGTTTGGGCAGGCGACAATCTTCAATTCAACTTTCCCTCATCCCGCCACCTCGACTCCGCCCTTGATCGCGTGCCCAAACCATTTTCAAATCAGATACACCCCTAATGTCGTCGCCATCATGGGACTACATTGCAAAACTGGTCTGCATCGGTGACAGTGGAACAGGGAAGTCTTCATTGACGATACGATTATGCGAAGGTCGATTTTCACCACATCATGATGTTACTATTGGTGTGGAGTTTGGATCAAGAATAGTCCCAGTTGGACCTCCAAATACTCCTGCGCCAACTCCAAAACCAACACTATCTCGAGATACTTCAATAGCGAACCTGTCAGAGGGACTGCCAGAACCAAGGAGGGTGGAGCCGGTAGTGGAACAGAAGCATATGAAATTGAGTCTGTGGGATACAGCTGGCCAAGAAACATACAAAAGCGTTACGAGAAGTTACTTCCGTGGTGCTTCGGGTGCATTGCTGGTCTTTGATATATCAAGGAGGCCTACTTTCACACATGTTACGGACTGGTTGAACGACTTGCGCCAGATTGCTGAGCCGGATATTGTCGTAGTTCTAGTTGGCAATAAGAGTGACTTGGCGTCTGGTGACGAAAACAAACGAGAAGTGACAAAAGAAGAGGCGGAAGAATGGGCGAAAAAGAATGGTGTGTTGGAATACGTTGAGACGAGCGCGAAGAGTGGGGAGGGAGTTGAGCTGGCATTTGGGAGAGTTGCGGAGAGAATCTATCTCAACATTGAGGCAGGAAAGTATGATCTGAATGATCGGAGATCTGGGGTCAAGGGGCCACCTGCCGGAGGGCAAAACAGAAATGTAAAATTGGGAGCTCCAGCTAAGAAAGCTGGGTATGGAGGATGCTGTTGATATACTTGTAAATTTTATACATATGGGTTGTAAGGCGTCAGGGGTTAGATACACCATTTGAGCATAGAAGGAGTTTGTGCAGGTTATCATTACTGCAATTAACCCTAAGCTGTAAAATGAATTTCAGAGGTCGTTGTTCACGAACAACATTCATTCGTGTTTTCTGGACATAGAGAATGCTTATGCCTGCTCATCCTCCCAAATAACTCCTCCTGACTCTAATAGACTTACTCGTTGTAGGATTATGGCGAATCGCTCTATCAAGATCCCAGGTCAAACAATTGCCTGCTTTCAAATCGCCTCCTTCCAAGCTATTGCCATTTCTCCACAATGGCACTTTAAGTCTAAAGGTACCCCACTGTTGCTGGAGCTGGGCAAATCACCTTCACATGGCAAGCGGCGTAGTAACATACAAACCTCAGCTCACTTACTCATATCAACATATGCGAGGTTCAAACCATACCTCAATGCAAGTAAATCGGACATTTCTGGTCAGCGTTCTTCAAACCTCGGTCACAGACACTTCCAGAAGTTTGTGTCGGCCCTGATACAATCCGAGCAACAGCTTTGTAGCAGTGGCTGAGATCGAATTCGCAACCTTCACCATATTGTGGCTGAGTCGGCATTACGCACCATTGAAGGAGGGGCAATCAATCACCCACGCTCGCCATCACCAACCTAGCTTAATACCTCTTTAGTTCTTCCGGAAAACATACCTCGTCCTTTGTCTACATAAACCCGTCGTATCATCTTCATTAAAATTGCGCAAAACTATCTTTGCACATTTCCGAGACAAGTATCGCTCTTAATTCCACAGCCAAGACTGCCATGAGTGATTTCGTACCGCCAAGCGGCCCCCCGCCTCCAAAGGTTCCGGAGGGCTGGAAAGCTCAGTGGAATGATCAATACAGTGAATGGTATGCAATGCTCGCGTCACTCTTCATGTTTCGCACATATCTGATACAGATAATAGGTTCTATGTAAATATCTACACCAAGAAATCGCAATGGGATAAACCCACTTCTCCAGTTTATCCTCCTCCATCCGACGACGCTCCACCAGGCCCACCTCCAGGCTACGCGGGCAGTGGTCCAGCTCCAATTGATAAGAAAACAAATCCGTACGAAACGCAATCGAATCCAAATACAGAATCCGATGCAGAACTTGCGCGAAGACTTCAGGCAGAAGAAGATGAGCGTGCTCGTGGTTCCGGCTCTGGCGCAGGCACGCGGGGAAATGCGATGAGCGATTACGCCAACACGCCTATTCCAGGCCAAAGCAATCCACCATATCAAAGCCAGGAGTTGCCTCCAAGAGAGCAGAAAAAGAGTGGTGGATTTCTGGGTAAACTGCTTGGAAAAGCAAGTGGAAGCTCCTCCAGCTTTAAACCACAACAGCAGCACGGATACGGAGGATATCCTCAGCAGCAGCAATATGGCGGTTATCCCCAACAAGGAGGCTACCCACAACAGGGTGGATATCCCCAGCAAGGATACGGCCAGCAAGGTTACGGACAACAAGGCTATGGGGGAGGCTATGGAGGAGGTTATGGAGGCGGATACCAACAGAGACCGCAGAAAGCTGGCGGTGGTGGTATGGGAATGGCTGGTGGAGCGGCATTGGGAGCCGCTGGTGGTTTGGTCGGTGGAATGTTGCTCATGGATGCTATCGATGATCATGATCAACAAGAGTACAACCAAGGCTATGGTATGTTTTCCCACTCATATTTCTTCTATCCCGAATTTGTTGGCTGATTGCTAACCCCTCACAGAGCAAGGTCAAGATGATGGTGGTGATTTTGGCGGCGATGATGGTGGCGGAGATTTCTAAAAGTCCAGCAGTCTTGCTAAGTTCTCACTGTCTGCCAATCTATCTATTCGCCAGAAACTTGAGGTCCGAGGGAGGAATAATGACCGAGACGAGTCTTGTTGTTTGCTAGTTTCTCGCACGCATGGAATTTGATGTCCAATGTTAGTTTAAAATCGAAGAGTTATGCAATAAGACAATTGCATATGTTAAAGCGCTTCTAGTTTCCTTCATCTGTCCGCCTTTCCAGATTGTCAATCCTCTTGAATGTCTAGAACCCTTACATAGTTTCTTCCATTGCAATTAATCAACTCGTCTCCTATACTCTAAAATCCCCAAATACCCCGTGCCAAGCATCAACTGCATCCAACCCCACCATTCATGCATATCAAAATCTGCAAGGCACACCGACCTTCCTCCCCTCAAGCCCTATACCAATCTCCTCCAAAACAGCTTACTTCCCATGCGCCGGTGTATCTCCTAGTCTTGGTGTCTTCTCGCCACTGACTCGCAATCCCATATTTTATACTTTCGTTGCACGATCTCATCTTTAGCGGTACGGGCTAATTGTTTCAGCGAAGCGTCCGGCTTAGGCAGGGACCGCGTGGGGATCGGGGCGAAAGATGTTTTTGGGTATATACTGTGGAATCTCCTTTGTGTGTTGCATGTCGTGGTTTTTAGTTGAGAGCTAGAGAGGTGTAAGGGTTATGGGGGGTGGATTTCGGTGGGAGACGTTTGCGTGCATATTGGGTTTTTAGAGGTGATTTGTTTCATTATATTTAAGACCTGTAGGATTCTATCTTCGTTCTCTTCCTGCTATTCCATACTTGGTATCTTGAAACTATTATACACGAAGAAATAGGGATTGAGAAGGAAAATAAATGAAACGCTAAAAATGGTATCTTGAAAATGAACCCTGATATATGATCGACAGGAAAGAGGAAAAATGTTGAAATAGTCCTCAGTGTTGTGGACGACCGCGCAGACACCAATACAGGCCAATGCAGGCTGTTATCAGACTAGCCACTCCACCTATTGTTCCGCCGATCAAAGCAGCATTGCTTATAGAAGAAGATGGGGTAGCGGTGGGAGTTGGATTTGGGTTTGAAGTCGTTGTTTCTGTAGGAGAAGGGGTAGATGTTGAAGGTGTTCTTGTAGGCGTAGTTGTAAAGGTTGTTGGCGTAGTGTAGGTCACTATTGTTGGTGTACGGGATGGAGTATCGGAAGTTGTAGTTGTAGTTGTAGTTGTAGTAGGAGTTGTAGTAGTTGTTGTAGTAGGAGTTGAAGTAGGAGTTGTTGCGATTCGGGAGACGGCACTTTGAATCGTCGCGGAGTAGCCACAGAGTTTGATTGTATTGCTGAGTCCGTTGGCTATGATGTATGTGGTCTGACAGTATGGTCTCGAGGACGGACTATCCAGCAGTTAGGATCTGAAATATGCAGACTGAAGCTCATTACTTACCAGTTTGTGTGCCCTACGTATAGGGACGAGGTGGGATAATCATGACAAGCTGTTGTCCATGTCAAAATTTGGCTGATTTGCCCGCAAGTCCAATATCCACTACCACCAAATACACAAGTGTAAGGGGCGGGACATTGGATATAATCGTATGGACCTAATTGATTAGCTGCGAAGAAAATCACGACACGCCTCAACATACCCGTTGTAATAATACTCCACTGTGAACAAAGATTTCCATCTCGTTTATCCAACGCATGTAATGGTAAAGTGGCCAAGGCTGTGATTTGAGGCTCAAGAGCTGAATTGGTGACTGCTGAGGCTACTAACTCCTGGGCCAGTTCAGCACCTTCTGCTCGGAGAAATGTAGAAAGTGCAAGAAAGGCAATATAGGTATAGAAATGGAACGACATGATTCTCGATATAATCGAAAGTAAGATGGGACGAGCAACCTAGAAGTCATTATTGCCTGGAATATAACATGAAAGGCAGGGGTGGCGAAGCGATAAAAGCCTCCTCCATCATGGACGATTCCAAAGTTAGTCACAATGAGAGATGGCAGCCGAAAAGCCACAGCTTGAGAGGTGAAAAATGAGAGGTTGTATCGCAGCCTTGTGCGTGCTGAACTTGGAAAGCCTTCCACAAGGAGCAATCCGGTGAACGCCAACATCAACATCGAGTCGGGGCTGAAAGTTGATGAGCAGAAGTGTGCCTACTTACGAGCACACCGCACCAAAACAAATGAGACATGCATGGGAAGAAAAAAAATAGGCGTGCAACATTCAGATTGATCATATGCGCAAGCCTCGCCGCAGCAACTTTACGCAATAGGGTTTGAAAGACTCACTTTGCAGCTACACTTTAGGTCGGTAGGTTCCGCAATGGGGGCTGCAGTTGCTGATTAATTGAACCGGCTGCGCTATCCTAACACCGCGTTCTTGATAGAATATGTTGCTCTTCCACGAAGGTTCCCGATGATTACCTCGTCACTCCTCTCTCAACAGGAGCAGCCGGTTCACTCTTCTTAGTTGTTGATCCTGCCAACCAGGCTGCAGCATCAAAATTTTGTAGTGGGTTCGCAGCTGGGTTTCCGGTTGACTTTTGGCGCTCTTCGAATTCTGCCTTCATTTCAGGGTCCACTAGAGGATATTAGAATTAACCATGATAATTGTGGAGGGACACTATACTGTTGTCCATAATATAAGGCATTCCGAAGACTATCAGCATACTAAATCCTGCAATCAGAATCATGGGGTTCTTGAGAAGCCCCAATGGAGAAACTATTGAAGATGGTCAGTAAATTGACATGCCTCTCTGCTGGTATTATTAGTGCGACGTAATATCACTCACAGCCAGATCTCTCAATGAAATACTCCTTCGCACCCAGAACCCGGACCTCGAAGCCCCATATCCCAACCTTTCCTTCCACCTCTTTCACATTGACTACCTCTCCTTTATTTGACCACTCGTTTCCTCTAAAAGTCCCCCAAGCTTGTACCTCACTCATAGCTTCAACGCCTTCAGCTTCTTTCTGCTTTATCCCCTCATGGACATCGACTCGTAAAGGGGCGAAAGCGTATGTATGGCAATGGACATCGAGGAGGTAGCTTCCAGTGGTCACATTACGGAAGTCAAAGATCCCATCTGCGCGTAATGGTGCGGTATAGATGTGCGAGAGGGTGGTGAGGGTAGCGTGGGTGGAAGCAGGCAGAGTGTTAGGATGCGGAAGCGCAGCAGTAGAGGGAATCGCAACCCGCAGATGTGTGGCGAGGGTCAATGGAAGGCCCAAGAGACCCAGAAGAACTGTATATCGCATCGTGGTAGATCTTGATGAGAGAGTAGTGGTGACAAAGTTAGAAGCAGTTGCCGTTGCGTGGTTGTGATAGCTAAGGCAGGACCAGGCTTGGAGAGCTTGGCTTAGCGAGTTTGACGACACCAGGTCAAGATTCCCTAAGTTCTCATCTCATCAATTTCCCCATGAACACTTTCAAGCTCGTGTAGTACCTACCCACAGGATAGCACACCGAAAATCTGTCATTGCGACAAATTTGTCGGACATAGATTCTTGTAGCTGATCCCCAAGCTGAGCGACTCAGCAGATTCGGCCAGACTTGCGAGCATCCTCACTTTATCCCACAGGTACACCTTCGATGATGCAGGTTCATCGTGTTTATTCATACTTTCACTTTCCTTCCCTTGCTGTTCTTATTTCTACTCGGAAACATCATTTTTCTCACATTATATTGGTGTTTTGATGCTATCAGTGGAAGAAAGAAAGTACTAATTGAGTCACTGCTGTTGTGCTTTCAGTGCATTCTATCTAACGAAGTATTACTTCTCGCCCGTACGATACCGCCTTGCTACCTTTCTCAATAAATGACGAATTTCCTGAATGCCATTTCTTGATTTCCTCCATTTGTTCACTCCCAGTATCTGGTATGTATGCGCCACCAATGATATTATATAAATTGTTCCCTGGGCTGACGACTGGCCGTAATACAAGCGGAATGGTGCATCCCCTCAACATGTATACTTGATCCCCTTCCGCCGTACTCGGGTGCACCATGGCTGTCCCAAAGGCTTCACTTCCCCAAGAGGCAAGTCTCATCCCACTGCCTAGAACTTGCTCAAGTACGTCAACGAAGGACCCGAAGTCCAGACCGCGTTTGGCATTGAGACGATTGGGGGGTGGTCTCTGTCCTGGTGGTCCGTGAAGCAGCGACCACTCCCGCAAAGTTAATTTTCCAATTCTCAAGTTTGTAGCCTTGTCAACCCATTCAATCAGGCGGATACTCTTTAGTTTTCCTCGACCCTTGGAAGTCCAAAGGGTTGCAAAGCACTTTGAAGCGTCTTGCTCATCAATATTCGACCCCAGTACACTTCCAAACATGGTAAGAGATTTCCAGATCTTGTCACGTCGCCGGAGTTGCTCAAGCGGTTGACTATCAATATATATAGGAAGATCGCTATCTTCATAAACTCCACGGTCTTCCACGGGGCACCAAGCTTCATCCCTGTGCGCCATCCTGGGACTCAATGAAGTAATTGTTCCGAGTTTGACCCCCATCAATTTCATCACTTTGTCCGCCACTATGATAGTGCTGGATCGGTTTTGATGTTGCGAGCCTTTGATCTTGGTTTCTTGTATTGTCATCCTTCCATCCCATATCAGAGGCCAATCTGGTACCCAACTCGGAAGGCTGTAAGTTTTCTCCACATGTGGCGCGAACCCTTTC
This sequence comes from Filosporella fistucella, assembly GCA_030077755.1. NCBI lineage: Eukaryota > Fungi > Ascomycota > Leotiomycetes > Helotiales > Filosporella > Filosporella fistucella. The sequence goes on from JAQJZZ010000007.1 coordinate 276,260, forward strand.
AAACATGCAATATCTGCACATCTGTTCAACCTTATCATCTCCCTGCTCATGGAAATCAGTATAGTTTCCAAGGACTGATGATAATTCGGGACGGGAACGAACGTAGGCCCGTCGTGGCACATGCCGAGGAGGGCAAAAATCTTGTCTCTTGGGTCAGTTGCCAACGATTTGCAACTCCACTGCATGGCATCAATTAGGCTGATCGGATTCCTCTTAACCAGAAAGTTCTCGCGAAATTCCAGAAGGTGAGTTATATCCATATATGTTCCACTATGTGGAATATTCATAGAAGTAGAACACTTCTTGATCGTGCTTAGAATTGCAGCAACGTTTGTCCACCCCATTTGGAAGCCTTTGTATAAAACGGTAACGTTGGAGGCCACGGTTAACTCTTGTATTATCCACACCCGTCGCCAATACGGCTCGCTGAACATATCTCTCAAAATGGTCCACTCTTCAGTGGCCAAAAGACCTAGCTGCTTATTTTGTTCGTTCTCGCCCTGCCATTCAGTTTCGATTTCATGCTCCCATTTCTGGAAACTCTCAAGTGCCCGAGACGTCGCTGGCGAACAGGTGCCAGGCGCGACAAAAGCCATTACCTCTCTCGCAAGTGAATATATTTGCCTCATATTTCGAACCTGTTCACTCCTTTCCTGGAAGTTTTCCTGGTTTATACATAAAGCATCTACCCAGAGCTTAGTTTCTGCGTGGCCGCTTCTCCGTCTGAACTCTCGAATTGTCTTCAGAGCCTCGTACAAGTTTTCAGATATCTGCATGCTGTAGCTCCCAATCTCAATATGTTGCCATCCAGAATTTGCCTTACCCCAGCAGTATGACAGCGCGATGTATGGGCTGGGCTCAATCAGAGATTCATGTTTCATATCACAAACAATCTTCGAATCCAATGAGTTACTTTTCAGGATCAGAAGCCGTATCTCGTGAGTATTGAAGTCAAGGGCTTCATAAGGGTATGACGGCGGCACTGGACTTAGTTTTCCAGCCTGCGCAGCGTCTTCCCCCAATAAAGCAACATCTAGTGCATCAAAATCAGCGTTTACTACATTAAAGGCTGGCAGATTGTGCTTGAACTTACGCTCGGAGCAGTGCGAGTGTAACTTGCTCTTCCTGGTAGGACAGAGACCGTCGTAATCGTCTTTAAATGGGCATTGATCTGTATTTATCAGTATATCAGTAATATGGGTCATAAATGTTGGGCATGCTTACGCCTTTCACACCAGAGTGGTACATAAGGGTTACGTTGATGAAAACTGGCAACGAATATTTTACTAACTACTTTCCCACCTCGAGTTTCGTTGGGAAATTGTTGAGCGTGCAAACTTACGCAGTCGTTGCATAATGCGTTCCGGGCATCTCTTGACATGGGGTTTGTGGAAGATCCTGCAATGGACGCAGCAGGATTCTGAGCACGATATCGGACGGCAGCTTCAGATGGCGGACCTATATTTGCAACACCTGCGCGCTTGGAATTTTCTGAATGATCTTCCCCGCTTCTGGGGGCAGAATTCACATAAGGAAGGTGGTAAATGACTGTGAATGTATTAGATTTTTTTTTATGAAGAAGCATACTCTGTCGCACCTGGTCCACTACCCTGGGGTCTGAAATGAGGTGCCCGTTCTTGACACTTGTCAATATCAACCACATTATAAGTGTTGCCTCTGGGCCCTTCCGAGGTCCGATTATTTATGTCGATTCCTCTCTTTCCATTAACTTGGTACTCGTAGAGGTACGGCTGTGCCTCAGGGAGTTCCACCCAAGCGCCAAATCCATTAGGAACTTTTGAAAGCTTTTTAGTCATTGACCAGTTGTCAAAGGCACCGCCCACATATATTTCATTTGCGGAGCCTATCCAATGGAAATAATACCATTTCCTCTGTTCGGACCGCATTTGGGTGTGTCGCAGCATGGAAAAGGCTGAGGCTGAATATAGTTGCTTTGAGTTCAGGCGTGCAAAATATCAAATTTTTATGAGCTTTACCACAGTATGCAAGAGATAGAATGTTTCCCGAGTATTTAGTCGATCAGACCTTTCGCGGTTATGGAGCGTTGCCTGGAGGTGTGAAGCACTGTCATCTCGTGAGGTTGTGTATGCAGGCGGCTATTCACAGCAGTTCTCGGTGAAGCTCTGTGGCTAATCACCTTCATGCTTCGAGAACTCTTGGCATTCGGACCCCAAGTATCTGCGAGCTTACTTAGGCTGGGAGGTATCCTGGGTGTGAGGCTGTCAGATTCATTATTGATATATTTCAACGTCTTATCTGCTCTCGTGTTTTACAGTACGATGAGCAGAGGTCATTTATTGACCCCGCGAATCGAGCTGGAGTGATTGAGTCTTGATGCTGGGGGTTATATATTATCCTCAGACTGCAGCTCTTCCTTTGTCCGCGAATGTGACGACTGCGCACGTCTACGCTTAAAATGGTATAGTCCCCCTGTCTTCTCATCTTATCTACACGGGTTGAGTGGTTCGTGATTTGGCAAACGGCTCAGCCGCACCACAACCTTGGAAAAGGCTTGAAATGGCTGAAAATCAATAAAAAAGGCAAAAGCCGATGCTTTCTTTCGGGTTGTGGGGATTTTAAAAGATAGACTTCATCTGTATTTACCTTTGATCTTTGAACTTTTGGGTTATCCTACTCAGTATAATCGTCGTCCTCGCCATGTCTCTTCCAGATTCTAATACTTGGTACCGACTCACCAATGCCTATACTGGGACAGGACTTTTCTTGTCTGCAAGTGGAACCACAGCACAAAGTCAAACTTTTATGAGTACTGCGGGCAGTAGCCAAAGTGTGCAGTGGCAATTCTCACCATCGGGCAGTAATTATTATCTCAGAAACAAAGCTGCTGGACCCAATATTCAACTCGGTTACTTCTTCAACAATGCAACCAGTGTGCCTATGCCCGAGTTAGAAACCGCAAACCCACAATCTTCAAGTCAAAAATGGAGTCTTAGAGTAGCTGGCAGTGGTTTTGGCATCGCGAATGTGGGGTTGGGAGACGCGGTGTTTTTGGACACTTACAGCGACACTTATCAACCATTCTTCGAGGATTGGGGACACTCTGGTCAGATCTGGACTTTCAATTCGGTTGGGTCCATTAATGATGTTCAATATTCTACAAATGCTGGAAGTTTGACCACGCAGACGTCAACAGCATCCGTTCCCACGACGACCGCGGCTACATCATTCACCTCGACGACAGCAACATTTGGGAGCGCCATAACACCAAGTACTTCTTCTTCTCCAAAACCTTCCTCCTTATCAAGTGGCGCCGTCATTGGAATCGGTGTGGGAGCTGCACTAGGTGGAATTGCGATTGCCATTGCAATCATATTCTTTGTCTGGCGACGGATATCCAAGAAGAAGAAATCCAGTGTTGGCTTCGCAGGTCATATTAATATGCCTGTAGCTCATGGAAATCATGATTTTGGGGTGGGAAACGTTGGGTCTACTGAGAAACCACAATTACACGCAGGCACGACACAGCAACCGACGCTGGCAGAGCTACCGCAATCTGGAGGATACGGGAACTTACCAAGGAGGCACTTGAGCGAGTTGGATGGTAGATGATACTGCTGCGTGGGATAATTGAAGCTATTTTGCCCGATCAATAGACCTGTACTCTCGTCAGAGTCAAATGAGATGTGAAAATCCCCTCCCCCAACTCTGTTTTCTCCATGTCAACTCCGTTTATATTTCTCCGATAATCCAATTGTGTTACCGCCCCAGAAAAGTAATCGCCCTCGTGATTGAAAATCCATACTGACAAAGAACATCCTGAATGATACAGATACAGTCCCAGGAAAGTCAATGGAAGCTAATGGTAGATGTATTAGCATGAGTGTGAGATCACCAGCTCCAATATATTTGGTGCACTTTACTATAAAATAACACTCTTCAACAATCAAACACAAATTGAAGCAGATATACAAGACAAACAAGACTTCAATCCAACATGTGTCATTCAGCCGGGCATAGAGGGAAAACTTCCAAACCTCTATGATTTGCAGCAAGAAGTATTACCAAAATGCCAGAAACAAAGTAACCAACTTCCATTTCAATTTCTCCGACTAATCCTCACTGACGGCCTTAGCATCGATTGCTATCTCCATCTCTATTGCCGACAAAATAATAAGAGCAACAACCTTCTCTTCGGCCAAATACGCCTTAATCTCCTCTCCTACCTCTCCGTCGGGGCATTTGACACCCTGCTTCTCGCCCTCATCCCCAAACATGCAAAGATATCCATCATTACTAATATGACTCAAGTCATACTTCATCATCTTGACGAAAGGAACTTCCATATTATGCGAAGAAGGGTGAGTGTCCTCGACCATAGCACCAGTGAAAATGTCCTTGCTGTAACGGCACGAGCACCGAGCTGCAGGGCAGTATACGGGAGTACGATGCGGAGGCAGTTCGGATACTATTAGGTCTACTACGAAGGAAACAAGAAAGATGAGGGCTAAAGTAAGGGATTAGAGCCTCTTATATACAGGAGCTAGCCCGGAACCCTTCCGTGGCTGGGTCTAAGCTTGCCAATGTTTATTGATATCACGTGCCATCGTCACACTTGCCACGAAAAGTACATTTGGCGTGTCCATGCTTGCCGGGCTTGGCTGTATTAACTTCGAGAATTTTGCATAGTTTGGATTTGAGGATTGCGTAGGCGCCGTTTCTGATGGAGTTGCCTTGGCAGGGGTAAGAGAGGGAGGCGCCTGCGTTGCCAGCGGCCCGGGAGAGCTGGTAATTTTGTGGATGTTGGGACTAGAGAGGGTACTTGCATCAATTGTGAATTGCTCGTCTTCCATTGCAATAGAAGACATGGCGATGTTCTTGATAGATATTAGTGGCGTATTTTTGTGCTTTGATTGTGTTCTGATAGTGATAACTGTGTGGTTGTCTGGTATCTGTTCCTAAGATCGGTACGAGAAGTATCTAATACTGTGTTGTCTTGTGGCCTTTGCAGACATCTATAATTACGACTGTAATTTCTGGTTGAAGAGAGGTGAAATGGAAGGAGATGCGAGAGATTTATATGCGGGAGGTGCTCTGGTGGGTTCTTACTGTTTTGGGACCGAAGAACTGCCACAAACTCAAAACTTCTCGCCGAAGCCAACGGAGATGACTGTGAACCACGCTAATAAGTTTTTAAAATTCGATTAGATGCTAGTTGACCATTCAATATCATTGCTAGGCTCGATACAACAATTCACTTAGTTTTTGAGGTCCTAGATTGTCCAGCCTCCCTCATCTGTAACCCCTCGCCCCCGCTGTCATCTCAGACATGCGCATGCTATATGGCAACACGAACCCTCAGTAGATTGGCCGCGACAGTCAGAACATAATCTCTTTTTACTTTGCAATTAACAGGTCGAAGGGATTTAATTAATATCCTGTAGACGAGAGAGGGGACGATAGGGTTAATTTATACGAGATCTTCATGACGTCCATCTAGGTTGTCTATAATTGAGCATATTTGGGACTCCGCGAGGAAACCAGAACGATGGAAGATTTCTTGAAAGAAAGCGACCCTTGAATATGATGATGGAATGGGGTATAAATGAATTAAGAGCTACATCAGTGAAATTCGGATTTTGAGGCCACTGCAAGAAAAGCGAGAATTGCAAGCGAGATATTGCTGGAAAAGGGGGAAGTTAGCGACTGAAATTCGATAAATGTGGGCCAATGTACAATTTGAAATCTTTGCAGGATATTTGGAAAGATCCAGAACGCCAAATATTGCTGTATTTGTTCCATGATCTGATCGTCAAGTAGAGTTGAAATGCTTTGACATGTACAAGCTCTACGATGCAATCAGTCTGGTATATTTTTCATTCTGGCTGGTGACACATGTGCAAAATCGCATTGATAATGGTCAAGTACATATTGCCGGCGGTTCTACAATCCTTGTTATCAAAGCTTCCCGAAGCATTCACGCATTAGCTGTTTTCATACCCATTGTAGAAACATCATTAGTCCTACAGCAAGACTTTTACCCAAAACTTAGGTAAGACGATTCCCTTTGCATAGATATTTTGAAACATACGTACAATGTATTCTGCATGTGAAGTGTGAGAAAGAGACTGCAACCATTTCACGCCCGGCTGTAGTGAACACCACTTCCCATCCTGCCACACCAACATCCCTCGGTTGCCCCTTTCAGCGTCCAGCCTTGAAAGTATAACAGCAAATCATACCGACTGAATCGAGATTCCTAAGAACGCAAAATAAGGATTTAGATATATCGGTTGTTGTAGAGAATACTCGGTCCTGTCCTATTGTGCACGCATTGTGGGCATGCGCGGTACCGCCAGGCCTCCATCTGTGATAAGAAACCTTTCTGGACACCCAACTACCTTGGAACTCATGACTAACCTACTTGATAAGGCTGGGATGACTATTAAATGAGAAGTAGATTTCTTTTAAATCCAGTACATCTTCTAAATTTTCGGAGAACATTGCTGACGCAGAGCACATTACCATGCACCTATCACTCGCGGACTACACGCGCACTAGAACATCCCAACACAACAGACTTGCTCTATATGTCTTGATACTCCTCGTTCTTCCAACAATAGTTCAAGGTGCTGATATTTTGACTATCCTTCATGTGCCGCCGCTGCCAACGTAGCGTTCTCTCAGAACCCAGGTAGCATCGCGTTGAGGGATCGGAACCGTTTCCCAACGTGTAACATTTCCGAAGCATGGGAAATCAATTTCGAATCTTGCAAGAAATTATAACAAGGAGGTGGCAAAGTATGAGTGGAATTCATTCTCCCTGCAATTCGCATCTTGGGTCCTTCCCTGGCTGGCACTCATAGCACAACTTCATTTCGAAACAAAATCCCAGGCAAAGAACGCTCAGTCGCTCTTTCTGGCCATTGGAAGCCCACTTCTGATCATATACTCTCTGGCCGTGATAATACTGACGCTCGTTCAATCAATAGAGAGCTCCACAGATTCAAGAGGAGAACGAGGAGCTTGATTATCCTGAAAAGATGAAAGTCATCAAAGTTGCGCACGAACTTCTCATAGAAAGCCAGAGCATTCCCTTACAAGTCGCCAATGGAGCAGACACAGAATTGGTACAGCTGATAGTGAATCCTGTTAACGCAGCGTGGTGGACTGAAGTTGTGATTGCTCAAGTACTTTCTATCACGAATCTCCTTATTTCTCCTGCAGGAGACGATACCATTTGCGTTAAGCTTGCCATCAACAACGTGTGGATCTGGATAGTTTCAGTTGTCTTTGGATGGGTCAAGATCGGTACACAAACCTCCGCTGGATCCATAAAGGCGGCGTTCAAGTCCACTCCGGTCCCTCTGCTGATCACAAAGCACGGGGTGAAAGAGAACGTGAAGGAAAAGTGTGTGGTTTTGGAGATTGAACGAACTATGGAAAATCATATAGCCAGTGGTCGGCACCTTCACAACTATTAGGGCCCAGCTATCATGACACGGATAGTGAGATTGATTCTGCTCACTCCAATATTGTGAGAATGGAGGATCTTCCTCAACAAGGCCAGCAACTTCTGACCCCGATAGAGAGGCTAGGATCGTTAAGCAGTAACGCAACTGCTGCAGAAGAGATTTGAGCTAATACTGAGTTAACTTGCAACTCTTGTACGGCTGAACAAATGGCACCATATGATATCGATAGTGATCAAGAATCCGAGTATCGCCTTTCTACTCAAAAAACCTGAAGGCGGATATTCATTGCTGGATTTTCAACCGGCGGAGACGACGGAGAGCCTGGTCCTGCGTTTAATCATGCTCGAGTATGGGCTCATATGACGGCAGCTTATTATATAATCGAAGCTCTATCTCGTCTGGCGAAGCATCAGAAGAAAGAAAGATGCGTGAATCGTGGTCGGGCCTGGGATTCCACAGATCGAGTTGCTAACTTAACCAGGACACCAGTGCAGATGTCTAAGTATGTATTCATGCAAGACCCAGAGGATTTGCTTGTATTCTCGGCCTCTGCAAGATGTAAAGATGAACTGTATCAAAGCATCGATTATGGTAATCGCTTTAGGCTGAGGCACAACTAGAGCTGGCCTTCTATTCGTTACCTCGGTATTGCAATTCACAAATCTCTATAACAATTGCTGGTGCTCGGCGGAGGTGGCGGGGCTGGGAGAAGAGAAAGGGTGGGCTATTCTTTTTCCTTATAATGCAGATATTGCTGCTGCTACTTAGAGGTCATGGACTGGAGGTATCTTGATGGGGAATTTAATTAGAATATCTTGTTTGCTTTGGTTTTTGGGTGGAAAAGGAGACGAGCTTTTCCGGAAGAACAACTAGTGAGAGGTGGAAATTGAAGGTATAGCTATAACTTTTAGTATTTCATGTTAATGTGTTTCGAAAAAGCAATAGATAGATGATTAATATTTGAACTGTAAACTAACTATAGTTGCTGGAGATCCGATCAAGCCTTTCAACCAAAATTTATCTGGTTCGTTAGCCCAAGTCTCGTCGTTGCAGGTTCAGTACAGTAATAATAAGTTTTAAAGGGATTTTATGGTGCATTAACTTTGACAGACATGTCCCCTTTTCTCTGTATGTTTCGTGGATGTCTGCAAACTTCTTGTGAAGTAAACTGGAAGGACGGTCGTATCGTTTGCAAGCCGATCAAGAAAAAGGGAATCACGTGCAGGTAAATATAGGAGTTAAATGATCAAGAAATAGTGACCAAATCTAGCGTACTATAAGATTGAGTTTCTAAATCGACTCCGGGTGGGTCAACATAAGTCCTTCTTAGACCCAAAAAGAATATGGCAACAGCCCACGAGCAATTGTCAAATGTGCATGTGCACGTGACCACGCCTTAACTGAGGTCCGTGCGGCATGTCAAATATGTCCAACTCACAGCAACTTACCTCTACTGCAACACTTATAAATACTATGTAAGTGAACCAACCTCTCCCTCCTTCATTCATTCATCTTCAGTCTTCTATTGCACAAGAAACCAAATAACTCAACTTCTCCACAATGACAGACACAAAAACAGAAACGGGGGATATTATCAAGAGTCTCGATATCGGGGATGTCAAGGTACCAAATGCACCCGGATCCGAGGATGAAAGTCCAGCGAAAGCAACAATGGAAACACTTGATATTGAAGAAGCGACTCCGAGGTCGAAGATGAGACTTATGATAATTATTGCGATTTTATATGTATGTTTCCGCTCTATAATATTTTCAATTTCTTCACAATTTTGACCCCGCTATCTCATCCCTTCTATCCCTCACATCCTCTCTCTTACCTTTTCCTCTCATCTTCACCTTATCACTTCGAACTCAACCCAAACCGCCCCTTTCATTTTCAAATCCACGACTAACCACACCCAGCTGACCCTCTTCATCTCCGCCCTCGACCAAACCCTCCTCGCAACGGCCATCCCAACCATCTCTCACTCCCTGCACTCCTCCACAGGCTACACCTGGGTCGGAGCCTCTTATCTCCTCACAAACGCCTGTTTCGGACCTCTCTGGTCCCATCTCTCTTCCATCTTCGGGCGAAAACCGGCTTTACTTTCCGCCGTAGCCATCTTTTTCCTCTCGTCCATGTTAGCTGCTCTAGCGCCTAGTATGTCTGTTTTGATAGCTGCGAGAGCATTACAGGGAACAGCGGGAGGAGGATTAATGCAGATGGTAACGATAACGATTTCGGATTTGTTTAGTGTGAGGAAGAGAGCGTTATTTATAGGATTGATGGGCATGGTGTGGGCTGTTGCTGGGTCGGTGGGTCCGTTGATAGGTGGTGCGTTGGCTGAGAAAGCAGGATGGAGATGGTGTTTTTGGATTAACCTCCCAATATCTTTCCTTGCTTTCACCATTCTATTCTTCTTTCTCGATATCCATAACCCACGCACACCACTCGTCAAAGGCCTCAAGGCAATCGATTGGTACGGCACATTCTCCCTCCTAGCAACAACTCTCCTTATTCTCCTCGGTCTCGATTTCGGGGGCGTAATATTCGCTTGGAATAGCCCAAAAGTGTTCCTTCTCCTCCTCTTCGGCGGCCTAATGCTATTCATCCTCATCTTCAGCGAAAAGAAACTCGCCACATACCCCATGATCCCGCTCTCAATATTCACGACTTTCTCCAACAACGCCATTTTCCTCCTCAGCATCTCTCACTCCATCGTCTCAATGGGAATAGAATTCTATCTCCCATTGTACTTCCAAGCCGTAAAACAATATTCTCCCTCCCGCTCCGGACTCCTCCTCGTGCCCATGATGGTCACAGAAGCAGCAACAGATGTCCTGATCGGAATCCTCTTACACCGTACCGGCCGCTACAGGTCTATAATCCGCATCGGTTCTGTTCTCATGACGCTAGGAACAGCGCTCTATATACCCTTCTTCAAAGTCTCAACCCCAATATCCACCATCATAGGTCTCGAAATTATCGCAGGAATAGGCACAGCAGCGCTTTTCCAAACGCCCCTCCTCGCACTACAAAACACTGTTTCCGGCACAGAAACAGCAACCACAACCTCCACACACGGTCTTCTCCGCAATCTAGGAACTACTCTCTCCCTCGTCCTAGGCGGCGTAATATTCCAAAATAGTATCTCTTCTTCCCATCCCACGCTCGTAGCATCCGGACTCCCTCCTTCTATCCTCTCTGCCTTGACAGGTGAAAACGCGGCAGCTAACATAGACATCCTGCCTCGAATTCAAGACGTAGCGCAGAGAAAAGTAGTACAAGAGGTGTTTGCGAAGGCGCTGAGGAACATGTTTATATTGTATGCTTGTTTTGGGGCTGTTACTGTTATCGCAAGTTGTTTTATAAAAGGGAAGGATCTGAGAACTGAGCATGAGGAGACGAAGACAGGGATTGGGTTTTTGGCGAGGCGGAAGGAGAAGGAGGAGAAGGCGGCAGATAGGAAGAGGGGGCAGGGTGAGTGATTTGTATGGCTTTTTTGCGTTGACTTGACGCTAGATATTGCTGGTTTCGGTGTTGAGGACGTCTTGGCGAGGGTGAGAGAATGGGTTGCGGACTTCCTTTGAGGTGTGAAATTCCATGTATCTCTTCTTTCTTTCATATGTATAGAAGATTTGAAGATCACATGCGACAGAATGGGAACGCTAGCATCATATATAGTAAGGGAGCAATAGTGTTGGCGAGAATACGAAAGAGGCGTTAGTTGGTCGTCTCTGCCAACTGTAGAGCTCGTTTCAATACCTGAAACATAAATTTGTATATAACCCGTCATAATCTTTACATTTTGATGTGGATGAGATAGAGTTTGTAGACAGAACAAGGTAAATGGAATATCAAAGGGTAGCGGTTCATAATTTTTAGCATTTATGTTTCTATCTGAAAACATATTACTATCTCCATTCCTGTTCCCAACTCGGGAACTTCATAATATCATCAGTCCCCTAGCATATCTTTTCTCGCCTCTCGAATCGACTTTTGGGCTTCATAAATGCAGCAAAGGTATAAGTGTAGTGTAAAGAAAAGAAATATCGCACTGCCTCGTCGCTGTATAATTAGACAACCATCTTGGCATCCGCTTCAACATCGCCAGTTGCATTAGCATTAGCTGGGTCACCTCCACTTGTAGTAGCGGCCGCAGAAGCCTTAAAAGACTGCTCAAAATCACCAATGATATCATCGATATGCTCGGTTCCGACTGAGATACGAATGAGATCCTACACAGATTAGCGAACGCCAAAATAAATAAAAAGGGGCCAATAATACCTCAGTCACGCCTGAAGCAAGCTTCTCCTCATCAGACAATTGCTCATGAGTAGTGGCCCATGGGTGAATAGCCAATGTCTTTGAATCTCCGACATTAGCCAAGTTGGAAATCAATTTGAATCCATCAACAACTTGAGATCCAGCAACTCCACCTCCCTTAACTCCAAAGCTCAAAACGCCACCGAATCCTCGCTTAAGATATCTCTTTGCCAATTCATGTGAAGGATGACTCTCAAGACCTGGGTAAGAAACCCATGAAACATGAGGGCTCTTCTCCAACCATCTCGCCAAAGCCAACGCATTTTGTGCGTGACGCTCAGCACGCAGACTCAGAGTCTCAATACCCTGAATCAACTGGAAAGCACCGAACGGATTGAGAGCACTACCTAGATCACGAAGAATTTCGACGCGAAGTCGGATCGCAAATGTAATTGGACCAAAAGTCTCAAAGAACTTCAGGCCGTGATAACCTGGAGATGGCTCAACCATTTCAGGGAATCGCTTTCCGTTCTTGCCCCAGTCAAACTTTCCAGCATCGACGACAATGCCTCCAATTGTGGTACCATGGCCGCCGATCCACTTGGTAGCAGAATGAACGACAATGTCTGCACCGTGCTCAATTGGTCTGACGAAGTATCCTCCTGCACCAAAAGTATTGTCTACAATGACTGGAACACCGTGTGCGTGTGCGACCTTTGCAATAGCCTCAAAATCCGGGATGTTGTATTTTGGATTCCCGATACTCTCAATGTAGACAGCCTTTGTGTTCTCGTCGATCGCCTTTTCGAAGTCTTCCGCATTGTCTCCGTTCACAAACTTGGTATTGATGCCGAGTCTTGGGAGGAAGACTTTCAATTGATTGTAGGTTCCTCCGTAGAGGTTGGTGGTCGATACGATATTGTCGCCTGCGTGTGCTAAAGCTGCGATAGCCATAAATTGAGCTGCTTGACCGGAGCTGGCGGCAACAGCCGCTACTCCACCCTCGAGGGCTGCAATTCGCTTTTCGAAGACGTCGACAGTTGGCTGAGCAATCACAGTCAGCTAGAGTTCTGCGGAGCATGAATTTCAAACGGCGAAGTAAGATTATGTAAATGGGGGGTCAAAACTGATAATTTGGCGGATTTCAGATTTGCCCGAAGAGCTTCGGAGGGGGAGTGGATTAGATAGCTTTGGACTTACGTTCATAATCCGACTGTAAATATTACCAAACTCCTTGAGACCGAACAGTCTCGCGCCGTGAGCGGAGTCATTGAATGTGTAGGACTGCTCAATTAGCTTCTAGCTTTCTATCCTTGTCGGCTCAGACATACGGTGGTGGCATAGATGGGAACAGCTCTAGCATTGGTGGCAGAATCTGGTTCCTGGCCTGATTGAACCATTAGAATCGCCCATGACAGCACACACGAGGGACAATGAGGGGTAAATACCAGCATGCAATTGCAGAGTCTCAAAGTTGGTGGATTCTGGAGGAGCCATGATGTCGTCTTAATGTCTGCTGGTAGCAAGTATGAAGATGGAGCTCTGGGAGAAGTTGTACAAAAAATGACCTTTACTGGGGAATCAATTGAGCTTTAAAGGAATCCTAGAGCAGCTCACTCTGGTGAAGGTCGGCGATCTTCGATGTGGGGTAATGGAGCCACTCGAGCACGCAATTTGGGGTGACTACGACCAACATACGGCTTCTTGCCTAGATGGACTGGATGTGCAAGACTCTTCTCTTGGGGTTTCCTTCCCCATGGAACGCCTCACCGAACTGGGAATGAAAAATCTGCAATTGGATGGCATGTTTTTGATTTGCTCGTGCCCGCCGTGATGGTGCTCGAAATAATGCTAGTGCCTCCGAAGCCGCACTTAAGGTAGGGAAAGTAGGTAAAGTAGGTTGGTTACCTTGGGTGGAATTGTGCATCGATGCAATCCTTTATGGTCAGCTTGTGCTGTTGCAGGCATTTAGATTGGAGCCAGAATTTATCCCCGCACACTGAGTGGAGCTTGGGATCTTTTGGAGCGTGAGCGTAACCATGATGGTGACATTTGAAAGTTTGTCGGGAATCAGCCTGGTGAGTAGAACGTGTGGCGGGACAGTGTGATAGGATATGGTCGACTGCAGCTTAACGGTTGTCTTGCCTTGCGTCCTGCCGTGTTGCATTCGTGTATTCCAGAAGCCCGGCTGAGATACTGAGGGTCATTTGGATGAGTGCACTTTGGGGAGCGAGGAAAGGTGTGAGTGGAGGTGAGGTGGGATAAATTGGCTTGTGCTGGATACTGTTCTGAGGTGCACTGCACTGTTGGCTGCAACAGGCTGCTGGGGGGGTATAGCTTAGTCATCGCCTTGACAAATTCCCCCACGACAAGTCAGAAGCACTTTCGACCTGGATTCGACACACACACACACACACACCTCAACTCAGCGCAAGCACGCAAATAAAGCTTCACGCACGTTCACATAAACTCAAAGCTAACTCCCGCACCTAATCCTTCTGCCGAAACTTTGCAGATCATCTAAACCGTCAGAGCCTCGGAATCGAATCTGACGGTCAGACGGAATCCTTGATTGAAACTTGTTTAGGAAGTTTAAATGGACTCATGATTCGGATTCCCTAGCTGCTCGTGAAACACCAAGACTTTCTGACGCTGGAGGAGTCGAAGGAACAGGATTCTGACTTCCGAGGATATGCATGAATAGCTTCACAATTGCTGGATTAGGAAGACAAGCTGGCCAAGACAAGATAGTGCTTACGCATCTTGTGCTTGAATCCCGAATACGTGCTTGAGACGGGGAGCGAGCTATGTTTGGTCGCGTTGAAGGTTACAGCCGTTTTAACAAGTCATCTTTTTTGAGATGGCAAAAGGTTGGCTACTGGGTAGATGCGGTAGAAGAAGCCAAATCCGAGAAGCCTGCTGCTGAAAGGCCGACTGTAGGTAACATCGACCCAGCAAAGGAAGGGATCAGCTTATGAATCACGTTGAGCAATTGAGTACTGGCCTAGACCATCTTACCGATTCAATCTCATCGAAAAACAGGAATAGCTTCAAATCGCACTTGGCACCAGATCCAGTATTTCATAACCTGCATCCTCAATCATTACCTGTCAACTCCAACTTCTCCAGTCTCGGCATCTCCATTCCCCTCATATCTCCAGATTCCCGCTCTGAATATCTCGAAGCAATTGGCAAGTATCATGATCTTTGACAAAATCCACCTCACTTGAGATGCCAATATCTCCTCCGCAACTCCATACTCAAGCCTTTGTTTCCCCAAATACCAAGACCCTTCATGAGCCTCACAATCATATGCTTCAGCCTCAACATATGTCTGAAGCTCGACTGAAGCTACCTAGAAACAGCTACGCAAGCCTCCAAAGAATCTTAGCCACTATTCCAAACAGCTTCTCCATCACAATCGCCGCATCACCTGACCTTATCGCCCCTATTCGATTTGATGCGACACCCCGCTTCCCCTATCCTCAACTCCCTCCCCTTTTATAAATAACCTGACACGCACTCGCATTGACATACTCTCTCTCAACCCACAAATCACCAAACGCAATCGACGCGGCAGTCTCAAAGAGCCAAGCTCCCTCACCCAGAACAAGCCTCGTAGGGCGGGCCAGACACCTCACCAGCAAGAGACTTTGACTTGGCGGCCCTGAGGATCTGAGTCTCTCTCGTCCCTTATTGCCTGCTGCGATGAACTCTGAAGAAATACCAAGACCTATGCGACGCAGTCCGGGCGAGCACGCTCTTTGTACTCGAGCAGAGGAACAACGATGCGATCGAGGCGAATTCTGGGCAGAGGCTATTGGCGCGACATGTTTGTTTCATTATCGGGCTATCAGAGAGAACTCGATACAATACATGTGCCGACGCACTGGCACCAAGACTTTTCCAAGGCCAAGCAGAGCGATTATCAGTGGTTCGGAACATCGTCTCTTTGTCAGTGACACACGAGTAAAGCTTGTTGAAGAGTTTGATTGAGTAATGTCAGGTAATTACACTTTTTGATTTCTTTTTTTCTTCATCTTTTCTGTCAGCGGAAGAATTAAGCGCTATTCAATCAATCGCACTCGGTGGTTGTCTCCGCGATAAAATTACAGCAATCTCACTACCCCTCTCTTCATCAACGCCTCCAAATAAACCCACTCTTAAAGGAAATATATCCGCCACGCGCAACCCATGAGCGTCGCAATATCGGTAGGAAATAATCTTTCACACATACCAGGCTGGCCTGTCTCTCTGTCCTGTCTTGCAGTCTTTCTTGTTAATTCATTGGCCTACACGCATCTCCCGGCCTGAACACCCCCCGGTAGCAGTTTCAAAATGATACACTCAGGGTCAAGGCCCCCTGTCGTCCCCAGATTATGCGCAGGCCAAGCGTGTCTCCCAGACACCACCTCACCAAGTCTCGCTCATACAAAGACAAGGTCCCAGGCCTGCCTTGTCACGGCGACACCCACTCCTGAGTCCAAAAAGACTGCAGCCACCGATTACCCATCGCTCTACTCCCGTAATTGCAATAATATCAAGTGGGTGTGTCTGCGACTGCCTCATCTTCTTCTTCTCGAAATCCGCTTTCTTCCTCCTCCTCCGCTTCAAGTCAAAGATACCAGTATATTCACACACTCATTCACGCGCGCACGAGTTGCTGCTGCATATCACTTACCAATAACAACAACACACCCACGACTCGCTCGTCGACAGACATACCTACAATCCTTTAACTTTGAAGTTCCTAGTTTAGAACTCGATCATCACAATCCAAAATGTCGTCAAACTTGACTAAGATCATGTTGCCTATCCGCATCGTACAGTCGGTTTTCGCTGTCGTGATAGTAGGACTTTCATCTTATGGTATGTCTTCCCTCCTCCCTCTCTGTCAGATATTAACGCAAGAAAAATAGTCGCACACTGGTACAACAAAGATACCCTCACCCAATCGCCCTCTCAAATCAATTTCCTGATCTTCGTCCCAATCTTCACTTTCATCTCAATCGCATACCTAGAAGTCTCTCCCCGCTTCATGGCAAAAGGTATTTCCCCCTCCTCCTCCAATCCAACCTCACTAACAAAAAACCAGCATCCCACCCATACCTCCACGCCGTCTTCTCCCTCCTTAACGTCCTCTTCTACTTCGCCGGTTTCATCGCCCTCTCCGTCTTCCTAGGCAAACTCCTCTTCTGCCGTGGCTCCGTCTGCGCCGCCGCCCGCGCCGACGCCGTCTTCGCTGCTTTCAGCTGGTTGCTATGGACGCTCAGCAGTACTATTCTGTTGCTCGAGATGTTCAAGGGTGGATTGAGTGGTATGAAGACGGATAGACAGGCTAAGACTGCGATGAAGGAACAGCCTGCCGGATTGGGAGCGTGAATACGCTCGGGTGATTTGGGGGAGAAGGGGTGGAGGGAGGGAGACGTGGAGGGGGAGTATGAGGAGTTTATTGGGGGAAGGGGGATACGAGTTGGGTAGTTGGGTGGTTTCTTCATCGTTATCTCACCTCCTTTTTTGGGAGTAGATGGTGATATAGGAACCACAGAAGGAAAGAAAGCAGGAATATGTCTTGACGACACTCTTCCTCTTTCCTTCCTTCCGAGAAGATACTAAAGGAATCTTCTCTTTTTCTCGGGGCTTGGAGAGCACAATGCAGACAGATGGATAGGATATCGGGTATCAGTCGAGGGAAAATTCGGGCTTCTTGTTTGGCTGGCCCCGTTTCGGTCCTGGATTCTGTTATGAGGTATGCATGGCTTACTCTGCTGCTGGCTGTGCACTAGGTAGATAATGAATTGAAACGCGACTAGAAATGTTTATTTTTTTTACCTCTCTCACTCTATCCTTTTCATTTCTTCTCCTGGTTCTCGCTCTCTTTAGTTTGCGGCATCGCGATCACAAACTGATGGGACTTGATCTATTTGATGCGATTCGTGAGGTTCGAATCATAATTCTGGATTTCTAGGTAGAGGTAGAAAAGATCATTTATCCATCACAATGACGTGATAGCATCAAACATTTCATGTCGCATATTTCTTTTATACAGTAAGATTTATATTCCCATGTTCAAATCCTACTATCTACGACACAGATAACCCTTCCCTCCAACTACCCTTCCACGCGAGTATTCCACCACTAACCGACCCGCTGCAGCCTATCTGTGTGGGTACCGTAGGTAATCTGTAATCTATCTGGACCTGCATACCCTTCCTTAGCGAAACATAAGCTTATTCTACACACCAAGTCCTAAGACTTAACTTCATCGGAGATGAGAAAGATTCTTATCGCGATCATAACCGCAAATATTGTCGCTTTTCAACGCATACTCGCAAGAACATACTTGTACATCCAATTAGTCGTTCCATATGGCACCTACCTGCAGCAGTCCCATCTTCGCCGTCTTACAACATTATTCCGTCCCAGTCCTAGCTTTCTCACGCATTTCACTGACGAGAATACTCTCTGCTGCGAGTGCAGAGGAGTCACTGTCATAGCGCGACAGTTCTTATTTTTGCGTGAGAATTACAATATTCCTGGCGCTTTTACGGAAATTTTTGCTGATCGTCGGCGAAGGGGCTCGTACCATTACGAGTGATTTCAATTGAGGCGTCGCCGCAAGTGTCGCGACTGAGGATACCATTTACTTCAACAATATGGTCAAGACGGGTTAAAAAACCGCTTCATGGTGTGTTTTCAACGTTTATGAGGGATGAATCTGTGAGAAATATTTGATTCTGTGATTGAAGTATTCAGGATTAATCAACGCAGAGAGACTCCTTCACGTTAAGAGAATTGTTCCTCCGTAAGAACCGCCTCAAAGATTTAAATTCGGCCCCAGTCTTTCCAGGATTTTTGGAAATTTCGGACTGTACCAGACCACATGGTACCTATTTGTGTATTCCAAGCCACGTGGTCTGTTACATTTGCGTCCCAAAAGCTCAGTTCCATGCCCGACATTTTTCAGCTGCACTGTCCTGTTTGGAATCTGGATGTTTTGAGCAAAGATTCCATCTCAAGCTATGTCAGGGAACTTACACTCCATAGAACAGTTCCGACGTTCATAGTATCTGACGTGATAGACACGGCTCAGGATCAGTGCAAGGTTCACACCCAGAAAAAGGTACCGGAATATGAAGTCTTGTGCACCTTCAGAGCAAGCCGCTCCAACGATGGCAGAGAAAGCAATGCCTGACGCAAGAAAGTACTTCTGATGATTATCGCGGAGTTTGACACTGAAATGCAGTACTGTTAAGCTGGTACAGAGAAAACAAGCCAGAAGGAGTGCTTCTGGACTCATAGCTGCTTCAGTACCTTGCCGCCAGGGCCTTGTCGATTCCTAGTGGTTATCAGCAGATGAGAAAGATTCTGTATTTCATGTACCTACGTTGAGAAATCTCTGTATTTCATAGAGCAGGTTTCTATCACCCGATGATATACTCGACCTCAAATGTGAATCCACGTTCTCTCTTACAGGCAGATCAGCTGCTGCTGGTGTCACCCAAGTGAGTAGAAATGGCAATACAGGGACAAGGAACCTAGACGGTCTTCTTCGACCTCCACGAGGGACTCTCAACAGAGATTGAAAGACACTATGTAATCGAGCGACAGTTTCCCTGAAATGGATTGGGTCCAGTTTCTCCCAAAATAATGCAGATCCAAGTATCATTTCACACTTGGACCGAACCCAGACATCGAGTCCATGCCATGTTGGTCGACGGTGTATATATCTCACGCGTAAATAAGCATCGATCAGCCAGTCATGCCAACCAATGTTCGGACCTAAGAGTGAGTCATCTCCTAAGGATTGATGCCCAACTCTATCATAAGCCACGTCGACATATTCCCGAATGCTATCTAATGTGCAGTTTCTCAGCAAGCTTTCAGCATTGCATGATCGATGGAAGGGAATCCAGCCAAAATCTGCGATTTGTCGTTCATCTTTGTCTTTATGTTTCTGCCAGTCGTAAAACCATAAGATGTGTTCGGGTTTGATTTCACCGTGGCGCCCAAATGTATGATAGGGCCGAACAAAATTGTCGACAATGGTATCATTATGGTCATCAGGCCCTCTACTCGCGAGGGGGTAACGGAGACATTTACTTAACAGCTGAACTGGTCGAAAATATCGCAATGAGGATTTCAGGTTCCAAAGGGTATCGTTGCTCTGGTAGTCGAGATACGTCAATTTGGGAGATGGCAGTGTTATTGGTAGTCGCCATTCAGGTGTTCTGGCGAGTAGAATCACCAGAGCGTCGTACATCCCATGGGCAGCAGCGGCTTGCAAAGGCGAGACGTTATCCAACTTGTTCCGTGGCGCACCTTCCTGATGTAGAGTTCTCATGAAAGCAGATTTACCAAAGCCAGTCATGCCAATTATCAAGCACCTGAGATCTCCCGATTGGAGTCGGTCGTGATTTTGAGATGACGAACGAGCGCCAGTGGACTCTCCACAATCTCTGGAAATCCAACCCAATTCAGCTACCCGCGTTTCGGTGATGCTTGCACCTCGGTCCATGATGAACTCTTCCAACTTGTGAGGTCGTCCTGAGATTTTGTTTCCATCGGCGAGAAATCCAATAAGAGTATCCGCAGTGTTCATGCTCTGAGCCCAATGGTTATGACCTTTGTGTGAATAGAGAGTCCGGTACATAACCCTGATGTTGAGTTCGTGTAAGACAAGTTTCGCGAAGGATAGAGAATTGATCAACTCTGCTAGATTTGATTTCTTCCTGTGGGCAAGAGGTTAGTAATTAATACCGATAAAGTATCTTCAGATGCTGATACATACATTATAGCCGTTTTTAGGTGATGGCTTCCAGGTCGACGGTTTACAGATAACGAGCGAGAATCAAGGCATCGATTCTCACTTTCCCTGAAGATGTTGTTCCCCAACTTTGCTTCGAATTTCCACCTCAGCTCTCCAAATTTGATATAAATTTCTTGGAACGTCGAGTGACACTCTTTGCGCGCTGATTGATATGAATTATGGGCAAGTGTGTCGTCTTGTGCCAGCGATGCAGCCAGTGCTTCCAAGTTGTATCGTAATGGCCGAATATCCTCTAACATCGCATCAAACTCGGTTGCCTGCTTTTGAAATTCCCTGCACAGAGAGGCAAATTTCATCCCCCATTCAACCCATTCAAAAATACTGACAAACTCACCGGGAATGCAAATGAAATCCATCCCGAATGATATCCTCGCCGCTGTGATAGTTTTGTGAGTTTATCGAGCTCAATTCAGAAAGTGTTGTGTCGAGGGTGCAGAGTCGCCAGATCTGACGCGGAGTTCAAGAGCCTCAAGACTGTTCTCTCACAAGTGTGACGAGGGCAACACAAGCAAGGCATATTTTTTTGGTTGTACAACGGGGCTGTGTAAGCCACGTTGCGTTGCCAAAATCCCTCAAAGTATCAATGAGACTTTTCATAGGTCGAGATAAGGTCGGAGAGCCTCGCACAACGCCTGGATACCAAGACGTGCTCAAGAAATTATCCTGTTTGGCCAACTAGTGATTTCCATCGTAGAGATACGTCTTTTGGCTGGCTGCTGTTCCGTAATACTCAGGCTCCTTCTCTCTAGACCCGGAACATCAGTCTGGTAGATGAGCCTCACATTCTTTTCAGAGTTTCCTGCTGCTGAGAGTGCCTCCCTCACAATCTATCTCCTATACACAGTAGGAGCACGATTCAAATTGAGTCAAGAAAATGGACGACTTGATCGGTGATGAAGCCAGTTCTTCGAGAACTTCACCAACTGGGCCTCCTCCTCGAGAGCAGCGCTCTTTGATAACTTTCCTTAACCCTGCAGAGTTTTTCCACGATTCCATGAGTGACAGTCCGGCGAGCACTTCTATGAGTATATACCTTCCAAAATACGCACAACAGCCATCAAATGTGAACAATTTCTAACCAACTTCGAGCAGGATACGAAAGATTTGCGACTTCTATCGACACCGATGAGAATCCAGCCCTCTACCGTAGATTCGGCTGTCTACATGCAAGAGCTCTGCTATACAAACAAGCCGATTTGACGGGATTGGAAGAGGAACTAAACAATTTGGATGAGGAGGAGCACATTGGAATGCATCAGATGTCGAGAGATGGACAACAGAAGGACAGGAGTACTTTCATAAGCATGCTCCAGAAGAAGCTTGCTGAATATTGTAAGCAAACACAATAGTGAATTACCTCTTGTGCCCAAAGCTAACTTTTGGGTGCTGCGTAGCCAAGTTCATATCGGAAACGCACACGGCCCTCGAGCACACAGATTTGAGGAGCACTAAGGGCCAAACCGTTGAACAATGGCTATGTCAGGGACCTAATTTACGAAAGTTAATTCAAGAGAACGATCCGCGCTGGCAGCCGTACACTACAAGCGTCAAGGCTATGATATTAGATCCAGAAAACAACTTTTGGCTACAGTACAATATCGAAGATATCTTGGATTCCAGAGGAAATAGCACAAGCTATCGAGGTTTCCGTGCTGATTGGCTTCGAAGGAAACTTTTTGCGGGTCCAGCTGAGAGAGACCGCCAGCCCCCGGAGAATCGACTGAGAGGGACTGCAGAGAGACAGGAAGTGTCAACCCTACCACGGAGCAGGAGTTACCGAACAAGTCGCGCACTTGAAAGCTTGTTCAAAGCATCTTTTCTAGCACTTTCCACTTTGATGTACTCCGTTAACATAAGTTCTGCCTTGGCGTATCTCATACTCGTCAACACCCCCGTTCCCCAACAGAAGGCACCATCGGACTTATACTGGAAGGCGTAAGTCCATGTCGGGATATTTTTGGTATCGAGGAAGCTGAATCACAAAATAGAAGTCTCCTTGCATGGGTGGTGTCAATGATTTTCCTGCTGGTCCACGGACTGTTTTTCGGAAAATATACAACAGAGTGGTTCGTCAAGACACCTCACACTTGTTGTCAGAGAAGCTAACCTTTGACCTAGTTATGCTGGTCGCCTAGCTCTCATCAGCATTATCTTTTGTGGGGGAATTGCATTTGCTCTACGTGCTCTCGCTGTAAACGTGATGTCGGGGGTTCTTGTAGGGTTCACACTATCTGTCACATTCCTCCAGATCTGGTAACTCTGATATGATTCACCACGTAGGGGGGACTGGTCACATTCATGAACAATTCATTTGATGTATGAACCAAAATGCATTCTTCTTCTGGTAGTCTATAGGCCAAAGGCGCTATCGGTCTTTGAAAAGGAGTTGTAGGTCGTCCTCGAGTCGCCGTTCTTGGTAGATAGATAAATGCAAATCGTTGAGTTTCCGCGTCACTAAATATCGGTGATGCTTCTAGGCTAGTCGAACCCATTACATGACTTTCTCCAGCATGTGTTAATACTAGAAACTCTGTGATAAAACGGGGTTGAGCCTCTGGAAGAAAGTTTGATGGTGAAATCAATTATGCAATGCGACATAGGTGATTCTTTTGATGATATCTCTGAGTTATATGGTTTGAAAAAATTCGAGTATTGATCTTCATGAGAATAGGGAGAGGGTTGGGATCAAAAACAATGAGTGAAGGAACAGTACGTGGCAGCGAGGAGTGCCATGAGGTATGCGCTGTTTTAGAAGATAGTTGTGATAAACCAGATGGGACTGAGTTTTGCCGTACGTTTTCCGACTCCATGTTTAGATCGCAATGAAGCCCCAGAAATTCTTTGTATTATACATGTACACCCGAAACATTGACGAATATCATAAATCTTGACTTTGACGAGATTCTACACATCGAACCCCCTTCCCCCCCTTCTTTCGGCTCTCGCGAGATCCAGACAAATGCCAATCTGCCCAGCTGTGAGCCTCCATTGAGAGCCCAACATGGAAGCTTCCCAGGCTGAAACATCGGGATTTGCTTCTTCCTCTTGGCGTGTTGAAAGCCATAGGTGAGATATTTTCTAGCAGCACCGTGGACGGACCCACCCCAACCCTCCCCTCCTTAAGCTGACATGTAGAACATCGAAAAGAAAAATTAAGATAACTGGCTGGCTATTTTGACTTTATTAAAGCATCGTGGATTACGCTCAATCTTACGGAAACTCGCTGGGAGGTATAGTGAGCCAGCAAGCTGATGCTATGCATGAGAGTGCTTCATGTTATTCAATTCAGCCCAGTCGCCCATTGGATGTTCGCCATGGCGATATTGCTGAACACCAGAAATTTGGTGGCTTGCAGACACAGCCTCCCCAACCTTGTTCTAGAAGGAGAACCTTGATACCTTCACGATCAATTTCACCCTCATTGTATCGCACAGCCCGTGTCGCGGGGTATATTTGTTACTGATGCTTCGAACTCTGCATCTACGAGGCTCAAACTTGAATCATCATGGAAGCACTAAGTGCAATCGCAAGCATTGTTGCCGTTGCTGGAGCTGGCGCGAAGCTCTCAATTGTCATATTTGAATTCGCATCGACAGTCAGCTCGGCAGGGCAGGAGATTAAACAAATCGGCATCGAGATATCGCTTTTTTGTTCCGTCTTAAAACAATTGCAATCCACCCTCACAAAAGCGAAGGCACGTCGATACTCTATGAGTGCTATCGCAACTATTGCGGAGATCTTGGGGCAGTGCCAAGAGATATTCAATGCAATCGAGGAAATTGTTACCGGTCTAAATTCTGGGAATCAGAATGTTGAGCATTCAGCTGAATCTACACGTAAGTGGATTAGTAACGTCAAATGGACGTTTAAGCGTTCAAAGGTCCATTTACTCAGGACGACACTGGAATCGTGCAAAGTGACAATGCATATCATGCTGTCGACGCTTGAATTTGGTCAGAAAGTTGCGAGTCGCAGGTCAGTATTTCATCAATTCAAAAAACTCATCTTACACAAATCCAGAGTCTCAACAATCGAAACTGAAGAGGAAGACAAGCGAGAAGAAATGATGACTAGAAGTTTGATGATTGCGCATCAATGTACTGTCGACACCCTTCAGAGGTTAGAAGATGAAGTGTTAGGGGAGCAGCAGAGCACTGAAAGGGACACTCTTTCACCGCCTCTAACACCAAGAACGCCTCTCTGGGTTAGAATTATCAGGCGTCAGCCAAAACACAACCCTTCTCGGTCGCTCGACAATCAAAATCCACGGTTTCCAACGTCTACCAAGGATTTGGCGAGCAAGAGGGCCTCCGTCTGGATCAACAATTTGATCTTTGATAGCAGCCCACTTCCAGTTGGATTTCGAAGGCAGACCTGGAGCGATGCCGAGTGTGCTAGGTTCTTGGATCAGCAGGCCTACTATTTTCTCCGAAAATGGACAGATCAAGGAGAACATTTTGCTCAGTTGCGATGTAATAGCATTGAAAATGCACTACGAAATGGCAGCCAAGAGGACGCACCAAGGGAGGAAGACAAGGAAACAGTTCACATAAACGACGAGCATGTATTGAAGCCCGTAGCTAGTTCACAGACAGGAACTAAGCAGCGAGATCTATCGCCAGATGCCTATGAGCCCAGCTCGATCCCAGGAGCACCAATCACCGAGTTGCTTCTGGATGTAGACACAACACACACAACAAATGGTATGCCTTTCGCAAAAGTCATTTCCTTTAGAATTGAGATTTCCGGCTAAAGAAGAACAGATCAAGTTTCAGAACCGATCGTTGATATATTCCAGAGCTTACAAGTTTCGATAACAGACCCATGCTACAGATTATTGACTGCCGCATTACAGAAGTACAACATCGAGGAACCCTGGGAGCAATTTAAATTGCTAATTGTTTATGAAGATGAGGAGGTAGGTTTGGGGTTAGACGAGAAGCCACTTATGATTTTCAAGAAGCTACTGAAGGCAGGGAAGGAACCTATGTTTATGCTCAGAAAGATCGTCAACTCGTAGAACTAAGATCCTTGTTATGATTCTCTAAGCAGCGTTATGTATAATCACCTCTAACATTGAACTGCGAATTCTAAAACCAGAAAGTGGGATAAAAAGAGGTGAAATTTAATCACTTGAACTCGCCAGCATAAGAGTAATACTTCAATACCTCTATGCACGCAAGTGGTATCCCAGTGTAAGATCCTGTGAACCCAATGTTGGCTCAGAATCTCGCTCCCAAGCTTCAAAGTTTTGGGAATCCTAACTATAGAGCTCTTTCACATATGGTACTCATCAGTATCTTCGTCAGCTACTTATTTATACTTGGCATAAACAACATATAGATGCGTTGATTGAAACTTTATTCCTCTCTATTCAAAACCTCAACTATCACATATCCGCTACTTGAACCATATGCTTCAACAACACAAAGCTATTCCTTTAGTATACGGGTGATTTTATTCAATCCCTTCTCTTTCCCACATTTACAAGCTTTCAAAAACTTTCCTTCTCTCTTCACTCCTCCTGGTAAAATGAAGCGCATCTAAACCTGATATCATTTATCAGCGGGGTAAATATCTCGCAAAGTAATGGGCACACACATGTTTATAGTGACGAACGTTTGTATTGGAGCGCTATAAA
This sequence comes from Filosporella fistucella, assembly GCA_030077755.1. Taxonomy (NCBI): domain Eukaryota; kingdom Fungi; phylum Ascomycota; class Leotiomycetes; order Helotiales; genus Filosporella; species Filosporella fistucella. Next base: position 302,449 of record JAQJZZ010000007.1, read on the forward strand.
TCATTGCTTTGTAAGAATTGGCCAATGTTATATGCAGTTCTTGGATGCATGGTGGACGTTTTGATTTGTTGAGGTGAGAGTATTGTGGCGGAATGTTGAAGCGAATCAAGAAATGAAGATAAGGGGAAAATGTCAGAGAAGGTTTACATCTTATTCCTGTGGGGTTTAGGTGGTATGTGAAGCCGAGTAGAAGTGGTTGGCTATTTCAAGTCCTGTTGTCTTATCCTATTGGCTGATCTGGAATTACTTTTGGTGGGAAGAGCTAGTATAGTGTTCCAAACTTTAGAATTATCTAGCTATTAACTTGAAGAAAAGAGAAATTATGCATATCTTTCTATAACAGACGGTCCCGCGAGCAAAAGGTCTAGGGTTTAGTATCTAGTATTCCAATCTTCAAGGTTAGTGACTAAGTAAATAATTATACAACACATTGTAAATTTAGGAAATGAATCGAACATATGAAGAAGGCAAGCTTTTTTATCTTTTCATAGGAAATACGTATATCATTTTAAAGAAGCTATTCACGACATATAATTATATTTTAGCAATTTGCTTGTATAGTGCGGTTCAAGCGTCCAGAGGGGCAGTCAGAATCTCCTTTCGACCTGGTGGCGCACTGCACCGCCTTTCAATCATTCTACACGAGGGCTACAACGCTTTTCCAAGGAAAGGAGTGGTTCGACGGAATTTTTGAATTATACCTGGGCCCAGGCATGTTTTTGAATTGCAAAGTAACGAACGTAAATGGATCATGTGAAGCTAGCTACATTTCTCAAAAACCAAACTCGCCGAGAAGATTCAATAGGCTTAACAACATTCACTCCTTCTCGACAATTCCATGAAATGAAACAACTTAGATCCAGACGCACCCAGTGTTGCGTTGGCCGCAGACCATCTGCCGAGGAGCAGTATGTCAGTCCATAAAGAGAGAAAGGGGGTTTATGAAAATAGTGGACATCTCTCACGCCCCATAGACTCGGAGGCTGAATTGATGAGAGGAAAAAAAGTGTGGTGTTAGAAAAAGTACAGTATTTGGATTTCCAGGGCTAGAAGGACAAGTCCAGAGGTCACACTGCTCGACCTGACCTTGGCAACGACAGTTCGTCTCTGTACACAGATTATTTTTGTGTTCGAAATATAGAGTCATCGCTCCCGGAGCTTCCACCCCACTGAGCTAGTTGAGGAAGGGGACTCACGTCCAACGACACTGCCCCCAGAGCAAGCTGGGAGAATTTGTCCACAGTCAACGGCCATAGCGCCTGTAGCGACGAGGAAGGTAAAAATTTGAATGGTGAAGAATTGCATTGTGCTGATTTCGTGTTGGATAAAAATGTGGAGATTGGTTGTTTCAGAGACTATTTGAGTGGTGAAGATGTTCGAATGAGTTGATGATGCGAAAAGAAGTAGAAAGGCGACATCTGGAGGGTTTATATACTTATTTCACTACTTTCCCTTTCTCGATTCTTCTCGGATTTTCTCACTCTTGGAAGTTGGCATTCCATTACGAGGGAATTTCGCACAACTGATATTACAGATGATGATCCAACATCCTATTTCGACTTCCTGATTCCATTCAAGAACAAGATCGTCTGAAACCTCTCGCATCTCGCATTTTGACACCATAGAAATGACAATATACGATTTACCTCTGCTTGATCTTACGTACTGACGTAGAAGAAAGGGATTTATGCCAAGAGAACGAGTATATTCAGATCTATCGGAACTCATTGACTGGTTGATCCATTGCGAGGGAACACAGACATCGTCGAAGCAGTTCGAGTCACGGGGCCGAGGCTGTGGAACTTTAAGGGATACTAGACGAAATAAGTTTCCTGCGCCTCTAGTTTTGATTCTCACCGGCACTTAGTGCCAAGCGACGGGATTACCCTGCAAAATATCTTACATAGCTTACCCTGCTCAAAGTCACCAACTTGATTCCATTGGCAGCCCTGTGTCATAGGTACGACTAAGTGTAATTGTCCAACAAGCGGGATGATCTTCTTCTGCAGATCTTGTCATCTTCATGTTGGACAGAACTTAATTCTCACGACGCAACAGCTGGATGAAAATTTACGAGCCAATCAAATTTTGAAGAGCTGAAAATAGTCTGGGGGAGGCAGAGAGGCTCAATTCGGCACGGCAGAGTCTTTTAAAGAGTAAATGACGACACTTCGTCTCTGTTCAGTCCAATCTGACATTGATATTTTGGTCCAAAGTAGGGTGCTACGCATATTGAATTGAGAGAGAATTCAGCTACACTTAGACTCTCAATTGAACAGTTGTAAAGCACTTGTTCAGACGATCTAAAGAAGGTTAAGAAAATAATCATCACTCGACGACTTGCTGGCCGTAATGTTACCATGGCAGAATTCTCCTGCCTGATACGATAAGGAATGAATAGATCAACATGAATGACAGCAACGTAGGTGTCGTAGGTAAATGAGCTGACAGAAAGCATGGAATGAATTCGCAGATGAGAGGCACATGGGGGCCAAAGCGGAGGTTGTGGATGTTTCTCATTCTGTTCCGGGCATGAATGAAAAGTGATCAACGGTCATGAAGAATTTGGGCATGGAAGGAGAGGGAGCAAAAGGATTCATTGACAGAAGGTTCATCGCCGTTTCCCTGCCTTTCTCAGCTCCGACTCGGCAGCGATCTTCAGGAGCCCTCCAACAGATTCTACCGTCCATCCTCCAGCCTTCAGACCCTTCAAAACCAATTCCAGCTGGTCAGGTGAATACGACCGTCTGTCATGCATGATGATGATCCCACCTGGTCTGACCATACTCAAAACATGAGCTGCATTGATCCTCGGATTATGAATCTGAGGATCATGAGGATAGATGCTCCCAAGCACCACCCGATATCCCATCCCCTTAACTGTTTCCACCATCTTCTTATTAAAGAATCCGGATCCTGGACGAAAGTATTTTGGTCGAGCATCGCTTTTTGGAATCAATGCAGCCACCTCTTTTATCTGTCGCTCCAGTTCTGAGAGCGGGAGGTTGATGCTGGGCTCATCGGCCCATGCATGATTCCCTATCTCGTGACCTTCATCTATCATCCTTTGCAGGAGGCCCGGATGAGATGAAATTTGTTTCCCTATAGCGAAAAAAGTCGCTTTGGCGCCATAGGACTTGAGAAGATCGAGCATGTGCGCCGTTTCCGAAGAGGGTGTGTCGTCGAGGGTAAGTGCTACAACTCGCTGAGATGAAGGAATGGCAACCTGGAAAAGTACATCGGGATATTTCCACTGTAAGAAATTTATGACCGGTTTTGGAGGCTTGTATATGATGTAGCATAGGATGATGACCACAACGAGCAATAGGAGGAGGGTAAGCAAAAGCATTTTGAGTTTGCTGGCTTGCGAGCGAGGTCTTGAAGAGAATTTGTCGACCTCTTCAGTCTGGCTCTCCTCATCGTCAATTTTGATGTGTTTGCGTGGAGAGCTGGATCCTTGGAGTAAGCTGAACAAGCTTGACCAAACGGTTGTGATTCGAAGGCGGAGGGCTTGGCGTAGAAGGCTCTTTAAGCGCATTTGAAAACTTGATAGGAGAACTTTGAGATTACCATTGTTTGACGTAGCCTCAGAGACTTGGAGCTTGAGATGAATCAAAATGCGATGGAGTGCAAGAGTGATTCGTGACCTCAAAGTTTTGATGTTCTCCTGAAAGAAACCCTGAGATGTCGTTAGGCACGAGGCGCTAGTCTGCTTTGGGTTCACTGTCTTGGCTTCTCCGCCCATATGGGGACCTCGCCTCTCCTAAGTTTTTTTTCCACTTAGAGGTGAGAAAGTCTGAGAAGAAAGTTTACACAACACCCTGACATTTATACATCATATTGGATTGATTTAAATTATCGTATCGCACCGTACGAAAGCAGAAGATCCACGATCTCATCCAAGCCATAAACTTTCGCCCAATACATGGATGTCTCATTCAGATTGTTGGTCGAATTTGGATCAGCTCCAGCAGCCAAGAGCATTCTCACGCAGTCTGTATATCCCTTGTATGATGCTACTTGCAGAGAACTGGAGCCATAGCGTCCTCCTTTGGCCTCGATATCTATCGCCGCCACATCAGCGAGTAGCAGCTGAACTATTGAGACGAGTCCTGAAGAAGCGGCAAAATATAGAGGCTTTGTTGTTCGTATCAATTCATGAGGAGCTGTATGCCACTTAATCCCAACTAGCGAACCAAAGTTCCCCCCATTTGGTAGGGTATGTGTCGCCAGCAGCTTTTGCAAGAGACTTCGAGTCGTTATGTCAAGTTCATTCTCGCAAAATCCTAAATGAAGCCCACTAAAATTTGCAGCGTAGCTCAACAATGGCCACTCTCTTAAGCGCTCATCTTGGACTTTTCTGCCCATATACCCAGATGAGAATTCCTCCATGTTCAAATATGTTAGACATGCTTTCGCAATCTGCAAGTTCGAAGACTTTGAGTCTATGCTGTAGTATGAATACTGGGATTGTTGGAGACTTTTAGACATAATGTAGTCCTTGACTGTAAAGTGAGCAAGTCTCAATTCGGTGATCGGGACCCTCGTATGAGAATAGTTGTCGTAGCAATAAGTTTCGTTCGCTACAAGGAGGGAAGAACACATCGTGAGAACATCTAGGGGATTTAGCAGACGTTTATTTACGTCGAAGAAGGTATGTGTAGTATCAAATGCAACAATTTCCGCAACTTCCTCCAGACGTAGTGGTCGTTCGGAAAAGGCCAACCACTGAAGTACTTCCCGCACGTCTGATTTGCAATCATCACTGATCGCACCAAGAATGCGATCATACGTTTCCTCTAAGGTTCGTGGCAGAGTGCGGAGAGCAATATCGACGTCTCGCTGTGTTCGACATTTTCTCAAAATATCGGTCTGGCAAGCTACCCAGCGAAACCTATCTTCGAAGTCAGCTTCAAGGCATTCCAGAAAAGACTGACTGGATTATCCTTACATGCCGCTAGATCTTGAAACCAATGCTGTTTCGATGTCTTTTTTGATCTGGAGTGGCCAGCGTCGTAATTTGGGATCTTTGTCCAATATTCCCTGTACAAACGTTGAGATATCGTTGTTAGTGGCCTCATCTTGGATGGAGATATGAACAGGCTGCAAGTCCTCTAGATTTTCTGTAGCCTCGAAGTGTTGCCGGCTTACAACTAGTAATTGCAAACCAGCTGAATTCCAAGACTTCATTTCTCCAATCAACTGAACAAGCTCTTCAGGTTGCAAGCATTCGTCAAGAGCATCAACTACAATAATCGGTTTGAAAATTTTCATCAATAAACCGCGTAGAACCCCTTTCAAACTTTCAGTAGACGGCGCCTGCTTATTGTCCTGACTGCGTGCATGCAAATGAAGTAAATCCTGGGGAACCTCCGAAAGGTTATTCGTCAGTTGTATAATGAGAGACCGGATGAATGAGTCAAGCGATCGAGTTTCCGCTTCACTAAAATCGAAGTAGTAGTATGCTATTTTACTTGAGACATCTTTACTGGAATCTTGGAGTAGTGTTTCAATGATTGTAGAGCTACCCATCAGCAACGTTCCTCAGACGGCCAAAGCACTTACTAACCACAAGACAGTTTTACCTGAACCAGCTATAGACAGATCAGTCAACTACAAGAACAATGTGAGGCATATTAAATACCACTACCCGAAATCCACAGAAACGGGATCAGCCCTCGTTGCCAGCCAACGCATTGTTTTCCACTAAAAAACCAGGATCCTGTATGGGCCTGCTTCTTTCTCTGGGCTGCTACATGGTTTGTATAAGGATCGTGGTATTTGAGCCATTGAACGATGTCAGCGCGATCTAAATGAATTAGTACTTGGTTGACAGTGATATTTGTAGACTTGAGGAAATGAGATAGAACGAAGTACCATCCTGATTGGATTTATTCGGATAAAGATGCCTGGTTCATATTTTCCCCAAGATGGTTGCGATGTTAAGAAAACATACTCACTAGGTTTTTGACATTTCCACGCGATTGCGCCTTCAGTTTCATTTGGAGAAGATTTGGGGCTCGTATCGAGTGCGCCTACAAATTTACTCAGCCAATTCCATATAACGGATGACCACCGATTAGATCAGATTCGGACACAACGAAAACACAAGAACAAACCATATGAATGCTTGTTGACCTCTTCCTTGAGTCTGGTGAAAGCTCTTTTGCCTTCACCATATATGAGTGGCATATAGACATCGAAGATTCCGAAAAGGCAATATGCATTGTCTTCTTCCCGGGTGCTTTCGCGCTTTGCCGCCCACGACATCCGCTGCGCAACTGTAAAGCTAGACAAAGGAAGTCCTCGAAGAGCTAGAACATCAATACCAGTGATATTGGCGACCTCGTTCTCTAAGGATTTCTTATCACCAAGTCGCTGATTGTCTTGCGAAAAGAACTCCACCGATGTTGGCGCAATAAGTTCTTGAAGTGTCCAGCCCCGGGAAAACCATCTGCTCTGTAAAAAAGCGGGTAGCCAGAGGCGGTCGTCCTGGCCACGACCGTCCGTAGTGACATCTGATAAGTATGCGTAGCATTTTGCGGATCTTTTATACCACTGAAACATGGAATTGATAGACTCTGTCAGCTCGGCACTACTCGACTTATCGATGCAACAGGTATCAACCCAAAAGTATTGCAGACCATCAATAGCAGTCTGTCGCCCACAGAATTCAATCTTTGCATAGCCGGCTTTGTCCTTGCCAGTGCCATCTGCGAAGTCTCTGAAGTTGAATTCTTGCTCACTAGGACCCCACGTGTGAGAGAGAATGGCGTAAGGGGGAATATTACTTCCATAAAATTCTGTCATGCCATACTCCCCTTCGTCCTTGATTTCCAAAAGGCGCATGTTGAGATAATGAAATAGGATGAAACTGGCTGCAGCAGGAACTAACGCTACTGAACACGGTGTATCGTACTATAGTCTCTCAAGGAGAAGAGCAAAGACAGGAGAATGAATTCATGAGGTGGGCAGTTTTAGGCGGGGTTGCGCCAAGACTAACGGGGAACGGCCAGCCGACAAGATATATGGGCCTGCCTAGTTGCAGATAAAGTAACCTTATAAAATTAATTAGCTGCACTGCAAATAATGTAACTACGAGCTTGTTCCAGAAAGGTTCTTATGAGCAGCATGCTCATCCAGTGACTTCATCTTTGATAACAGCTCAAAGCAAAAGCTTCACCATCTAGGGAAGCACAAAAGACTAAAACTCAAAAATCAAAAACATACAACAGCAGGTATTCGCTGGTGGTCACCCACCCAACTACTAATCTGCCGATCTGAGGCTTGTGTATGGCAGAGCGGACGGGATGCCCAATTCTCCTCAGTCTATGGTCGTATGTGACAAGATGTGTTTGAATTTAAACTATATTCACAATGTCGGGTGCGACAAAATTGACAAATAAGAGTCTGCAGTGATTCTGTGCTGTTTCGGTAAACTCTGATTGGATTACATAAGGAATAAGGTTTGACATCTTCCCGCCTTCCCATCAACAAAATAAGGCATTCGATTCTGCAAGACTCAAGTCCTAACTAGCTGGCCTATTGAATCCGCATGATAGATATATCACAGCTTATCTCAGTCTTCTTCTTTCTTCCTGTTATTCCGCCAAGTCCTCAAGCATTCTTTTCTCTGCCTCCTCGAACGCCTCCAGTAAGTCTCATCCATTTCTTCGCCGCCACAGCTGCTACTTGTGACAGCATCAACATCATCCGCTGTACTTACTGTGAGTTCTGCAATTTGCTCCATGTCATCCTCCCCTAGAACCACGCCGCCAGCAAAAATATCATCGGGGTGAAGCTGAAATGCATTCTCAGACATCGTCGCCTTTCCATCCCAGACTTTAAGCTCTATCTTCAGTAACTGGAACCTCGCCGCCCAAACCATCCTTCCAAAAAGCTGGGACTCCACCTCAACTGATGTTCCCTGGTTTATTTCTACGGATGCTCCGACTGGCGCGGTGCACAGCGCTGTAACTGCTGCAGGATCGATTCCGAGTTTGAGACCGGTCTGCTTGCTTTTGACAGTATGGGACTTTGCATCCTCGAGCTCAAGAAGGCCCGTCAACATCCAAATCTTGGGTGTCCTTGTCAAACCGGTTTTCATCATGATGTACTGACTCCTTGTCACCGATGTCCATAGCTGCAGCTTAGACTTAGCCTCTTGATTTGCAAGGACTCGTGAAAGAAATATATTCGGGCTGGCCAGATCTATCAGCATATTGTGTGATGTTCTGCGATTTGGTTTACTCTTTGAGCTCAATGCGACGCCCCTTCTCGGCCGAAATCACTTTCTTACTCTCGGTCCAAAACTGCGGACCAACTTCACCACCGCCAAGCACAAGCAGGTTGACCCCCTGGTTTCCATTCTTCGACGTGGTCAGATTGCCCTTCCAATCTCTGATATATGCCACATCGTTGAGCTCAGAGACACTTTAGCAATTAGAAATGGCTCTCAGCTTCGACAAGATTCAGTGCGTTTAATGAAATAAGTGGTAGGTCCTACCTCAGGAGCGGAAAGGAGTGGTATTTTCTTTTCGTAGGATTTTCATAACCTTCCAACACAAGGTGACCTAATGCTAGCTGTTCGGGCTCAAAGCCCCTTCCATATAGGAAATACGTCCCTTCTTCTGTATGTGGCATCTTGGAGATTGAATGTAGAAGAAATTTTCGGTCGAGAGATATATTTGCGGCAGTTTGACGCTAAGTAAACTTAGTCTTAGAGCTGAGTTACTATTCCGCGTCTTCACATGTGAGATTTCAGCCTCTACCTAGCAAAGACAGAGATGCTTTCCACCTCCGACAAATTGCAGCTGTTGCACGACCGTCGACCTGGAGGGCGTAAATATGACCTATCATAGGGAATTTCTGCTGGCATCTTCCGAATGAAGCGTCGCATGACCGTCATAATTAGCTAATCCATATCTACACCCAGCTGAAAGTTTTACCACCCAGACCCAGCCATAGTCGTCATGGCCTTGTTTATCTTCCAAAAACTCCCACACCAGCCTGTCCCCAATGATTCTCTATGTCCGGTAAGTGCTAGAATCAATTTCCAACTCACCATTATCTTAACCTGTATTGATGGATCTGTTCGAGCTCTCACAATTATTTGGCGGTTCACTCTTTGCGGATGATTATCGAGGGGACTTCGAGCAGATATCTGCCTCAATCGAACGACATGAGACGAACAGCGGATACGGACACTCTCATGATCATCGTTTGCTACTCAAAAAGTTATTGCAGAAAGCAGTGTTTTGGACATTATCTGGAAATCATGCCAAGGCACGACAATGGCTACAAAGCTTGAGGCATCATTATGATAGCATTGACAGGCAGTGGGAGAGCCGTATAAAATGCTACGAACTGCTCAACTTGGTCGATCGGCTCCATCCGCCAGCCATTCGGTTCCGCTCTCAACTCGGTAGTTCAGCAGCTATTATCTTTGAAGCTCAGAACCAACTGTTAGTCGACGAAATACTTTCATCCAGTTCAGAACATGGCAGTCTAGAACAGCTAGAGCTTTCAATGCCTCTTCGTATATACCAATATAACCATTTTCTATGGACAATGCAATGTCAGCACCCTAAATATGCACGTCCGGAATTTGCATTGGGCAGCTCAGATATGTTGTCCCGTATTGGCAGCCCTTTTCCAGTCGGATATGTCGAATCAGCAATGCGGATGAACCTAGCTGGTATTGCTGGCTCACTGAAGCGACTTAGTTACGAGGCTGAGGTAGCCCGATTTCCGGAGATCCAAAACGATCTCCTAACAATGGTCATGGGGTTCTCTGAACAGAAACAAGATCTTGTTGGTGAGGCATTGTGCCTCATCAGCAAAGCAGACAAGCTAATTTCGCCGCCGTTCACGAGTCCACTTTCCCTTAACTTTATTGTTGAAGGAAAACTCACCGGAATGGTCGACGGTGTATGGGACTTCGAAGAGCCCAAATTTGCACTTCGAGCAAATGCAGAGGCTGAGTCTCACTACCAGAATGCCCTCCACCTGATGGAAGCCGCTGGAAGTCCGAGGGGCTGCGCCGCTGTGCTCTTGAGACAAGCGACTGTCCTCCACATGGAAGCGTTATTTCAAAGCCAGAGCCGAAAATCTCATGCCACGCAACAATTGAGTGAGGCGTCATCGAAACTGGAGGGGGCCCTTCTTGGATTTAGAGGAGACGAAGCCAATCTTTGTCTAGTGAACTGCCATCAAATCCTTCTCGAGATCAGCCAACATAACCTAAATGCGGATGACAGTGCATTCTCAGTCGAGACCAGAGCGGCTGAAATTGGCCTATGGGGCAAGAGCGCTGAGAACACAGCGTTATCACAGTTCTGCGCACTTTTGATGCTTCGATTTGGACGACGTATGTTCTTGGACCACTCCCACCTTGACGTCGCATTGCTCTGCGTTTCTTGTGCTAAGTCAGTTCTCAAGTCGTCCGATGACAAACAATTTTATCTCCAAGCTATCTTGTCTGAGGCCGATTTGGTTCATTCATCCGGAAACTTTGCTCAGGCTGAGCTGATACTCCGCGAGGCTTGCAAACCGTCATTGGATGTGGTTTTACAATATTTGAAAGAGCTTGGGCAAGCAAGCAGCACAGCTCAAACAAGCCTAAAAGGACCTACAGCGAACCTTCTTCTATTCTATGATAGAATTGCTTCCAAGATACTTATGAGTGCGGCTGATGCAAGCGCCCTGCAACTTTGGCGGGATGAGTATTCAAAATTGGAGTTTGAAGTAGGCGCAGATCGCTTCTTCGAAATGCCCCAAATATCTAGCTTCCGAGATACTGTTCATGCTTCAGGTAGCACGGCATCATCGCCATTGGATTTCGCCGCAATTCTGCAGGAACAAAATGAGAACAGGAGACTTGGGGAATTGTACAGCACGAAGTCTAATGCCGCCTATGCAGAACTCGAAATAGGGAATATCGATGGTTACGATGGTCAACTTGCCAGCTTCCTGGCTTCAGTCGATTCCGTCAGAGCGTCGAAGGACCAAATTGCAACATTCAAGGTTATTGCTAATTCTTCGCTTGGATTTTTCAGCGAAGCCACTCGTTATTTCCCGCTAGCAGTTCCAAGACTCTTTGGATTGGAGGAGACAAGTGCCATCGAGACACTTCGTCGAGTCTCTTACCTCGGAGTGACTGTTGATAATTCCCTTCAGATGGATAGGAATCAGGCAGAAAGAGGAATTTCGCTGTCCTTTCTTTGTCATGACTGGACATCGGGACTAAGACTGTTGCACAACGCCAATCAATCAGTCCCTGGATACTTGAACATTAATGATGATACAGCAAGAGGCCACGACTGGAAGCTGGATTCATGGATTGGTGCTATATACGAGCACAACAACCATTATGACGAGGCGCTCAGGTGGTATCTACGTGCACTGCATGTTATGGAGACGTACCGCAGCCGAAATGCGGATGCCGCCGCCCGGAGTGGATCTCAGTCGTCTATTCATGGTGCAGAGCTATTCTCCGGTTTAGTTCGAGTCTCTCTCAGCAAAGGGGCCCGCTCTTTACACTCTCGCCCAAATTCCTGGGGACTTCCGACCAACAGCTGGTATGACCAGGCATTGATGTTCACGGAGCAGTCTTCAGCGAGAACGCTGCTTGAGTTTTTGATGTCGCAGCCGGAGCTTGTATATCAAAGTGAAAACGGTGCTGAAAAGTTGGAGCAATGGGCGGAGTACACTTATGTCAATCGTCAAATCACTGACCTGAGCACCATACCAGGTCAGCAAGAGTCGGAAGCGGTCAAGACAGAGTTGGCCTCATTGAGAAAGCAGCTAAACAAGATCAAGGACAATCAAGCAGTTGCTAGGCAACTGCCGAAAACGACACAAGCTTTGCTGCAAGCGTCACGTTTCAACATCTCCATGAAATCATTGCTCGCCGCTATTCCTCATAAAGCCGCCGTTATTGAGATTAACATGTCTCGGAGTGGCATTGTCGTTTTCTGCGTAACGCGTACAGGCATCCAACGGGTCCATCAGAGTGGAACAACCATCATCCAAATGAGGCGACTTATTTTGAAGTACTTGGAAGAGATTTCAAAGTATCAAAAAATGATTGCCAAACCATCGTCCCGGCTGGCCACTTCGACAGCGTTACCAATGCCAGACTCTGTCGAGGATCTCAATTATAAGTCGGCTCGTATCTCGGACGAAATCATTGCCCCATTCACCAATATCATTGCTGAGAAAGAACATGTCATATTTGTTCCATCTGGGGAATTCAATGTTTTCCCTCTAAGTGCTTTGATGTATGAAGGGCAGCCGTTGTTTGTCTCCAGAGCTGTCTCGCAGGTCCCCAGCTTTGCCACCCTGGCTCAGCTCACTTCGAGGGCTCTGCCTAAGACCCCGCTTGTCGTTTCGACAATTTTCAACACACATGAGCGAAAGAAGGTCGGTCCAATACCGAAGGCACCAGAGCGGTCACCGAATGCACTAAAGCCGATGCTGAATGCACCAGTACCCACTCCTATGGTTGGCGTGAGTGCTCTTCTCACGTCGCAACTTTTCGGTTCATATCCCATCTACGCTCCTGATTTGACGGAGGAGGATTTCCACTCAACTTACAACAAGTCTGACATTGTGGTCTTGTCCACACATGGTATAAGAAGCCAGTACTCGCCATGGCAGTCTTACATCAAGCTTGCAAGAGACTTTCGGGTTATGGAATTAGTAAAATTCAGAACCCATGCGGCTTTGGTCATCTTTGGTGCCTGCTTGTCCGGCATGGGGCGTGTGACAGCTGGTAATGATATTCATGGATTCTCGCATGCTGTCCTTCAATCCGGTGCACAGACTTACATGGGTGCCCTCTGGAGCGTCAGTGACTACACTACCATGTTGCTACTGCTCGCCTTTTTCCGAAAAGTGGCAGACGCAAAAAGCAACATTAGTCTAGCAGACTGTTGGCAGCATGCGCAGAAAGTTCTCTATTCCCTCGACAGTACTACAGCTTTGGACATGCTCAAGCAAATTGAAAATGAATTGGATAGGCTTAAAGCCGATGGGGTGAGTACAGCGCCTCTCGGAAATGACGAGAATGGCAAGAGGCAGCTCTTGCGGATGATCAAGGATATGCAAGACGGGGTATTAAAGACCAACTTCAAACATCCGTACTACTGGGCGCCCTTTGGTCTGGTAGGCAACGGTGGACTATGTCTTTACGGAGAGAACTACTCTGAACTTCGAGCGGCTGCTGGCTCTGCGACATAGCATCACCCTTTGCAGAGAAGAAGCCATGAATCCCGGCTTTCTCCTCGAGGTAGCGAGCTTGGAGCTATACTTACGAGATAGAGATGCCACTGCATATTCATGTGCTGAAGGATCCCATGATATCTGACGTGATTCTCCTGCCTCGTTGAGGGAGGACTACTCTGTAGTGACAACCACTTTATCAATGTTGCAGCCGAATTTTTCCCTGTTAGCGTCAGAACTGTATGGTGGTGTTTCAATATAGTTTTAGTTCCCATGTCTGAGTCTATTTCATCGTCGGAATTGTTGATAAATTGTTAGCGTGCTCAGGGATGTGTGAGGTGCAGGTCGAATGAGTATTATTGTTGCTGGGGTCCTTACAAAGAATATGCTGAAGCCAGCATCATTATTTCACTAATCGCCTTATCAATCTGGTGATTTTGCGGTGGAATATTGTATGAATTTGTCAGGAGGACGAAATAGGTGATCTGGGGCTTGCCAGAAAATTGCGACGCGGCTATGATCTGTCTGGTTCCTGGATTCCTTTTAACGTTAATGATAATTCTTTCAACATGAATGATAACTGAGAAATATGTTTTGAATTCATTGGTCTTCGTGAAGTCAAATATGAGATCTTAGGTTTCGATTCTCGGATCCAGGAATTGGGAATTGGCATCCGTGAATCAAGCCCTTGGTGAAAGGCGAAATGTATGAGGTTTAGTAGTCTTTGGAGGTTGTTAATTCTGTTGTGCTGAAAGCTGTTTAGATAGTCCGATTCTCCTCAGTCTGTGGCTGTACTTTATGTGACAGATACAGCAGTGTAATATACTATAATCCAAAATAACTCTGGTTTCGCATTGACAGAGCTTAAAAGTGAAGCCGATTTTACGAACCACAGCAGACTTGGACACCCTGTCTCGCCTGTAATCATAGGGTCGATGGGGCCTCGCTTCAACGCACCACTGATAGGCATGCCAGAATCCAGGGGACAGGGTCTCCAAAAGCTTTAATTTCTCTGCATTACTCAATTTCGCGACTTCGCTGCACACAGGTCGCGTTAAGATCAATTGATTCTATTCATACGAAAATCTAGCTTGATTATGGAGATAATCACCGCTGCCAAGTTACTCGAGTGGCCTTAACTATCAGGTGCCTGGAGCAGATCATCATAGGTATCTACCAAGGTACCATGCAATACGAGCCTGCCAAGTCTTCTTTTGCCCTCGTATCGTGACGAGGGGACAGAAATAAAACTTTATTTGGATAGACTTCGGAAGTTCGGTGCAGTCTCCATATTTATTTGGATACTTGGATTCTTCTGCAGGACATATAAGGGATTCATCGCTTCTAATCATGAGATCTACGTCAGGACGGCTTCATTCCTCGAGCACATCAATTGAATAGGGAACCTTCTTCAACCACAATGTCTTTCATTTACAGACTATGGCTTGCGATAGCGTTTCTGCCATTCAACCTGGCAGCTCCAAATCCGAGCAAGATTTCGTCTCGAGTTACAGGTGGTAGTCTCGCCGAGCCAGGAGAATTTCCCTTCCTTGTTGCCCCTCAGCGCAACGGGCTTCAATGGTGTGCTGGTACCTTACTCAACAACTTTACAGTACTTACCGCTGCTCATTGCTCGATCACCATCCCACCTGAAGACGTTACAATCCGTGCAGGCTCCACTGTACGTATGCTCCGAGCCAGAAAACATGAGATATAAACTGATTGTGGGAATAGTACTGGCATTCTGGTGGTATTGTCGCAAATATCACAGAGATTAAGATTCATCCTTTATACAGACCCACATTGGGGCTTTACGAGTAAGTTCCCCCAACACCGAATTGTTTACAAACATATATTGAAACAATTTTCTGTATAGCGTTGCCATCTGGCATCTAGCAATCCCGATTCAGCCTTCAGAAACAATCAGCTATGCGTCCCTCGCCACTCAAGGCGAAGACCCAGCTGTTGGACTGAACGCTATAACGGTCGGCTGGGGCAACACAGCTGATAACCAGACCACGGAAGGATCAAATGAGTTGAGATGGGTCAGTGTCCCGATTGTTTCGCGGCAAGATTGCTCTATATATGGCCAAGTCTCTTCCAACGAGCTTTGCGCCGGTGGAGAAGAAGGGAAAGGCAGTTGTCCGAACGACTCCGGTGGACCAATTCTAAATGCAGAAACGCGCGAGGTACTGGGTACGGTGCACTCTGGTGGTGGGTGTGGTCTAAAAGGGGTGCCGATTGTATATACCAATCTGGGAACTTTGGGCGACTGGGTGCGTCAGAATATTTGGTCTGCTTGATGATAGGAATTGAAGAAGTGGGTAGATAGAGCTTTCTATGCAGGAACGTATCATCGGGTCATTCAAAACCAATTATCGTTCTAGAGCGCCTGGAAAGTTTGGACTGATATTGAGTTGTGGAAAATGACTCAACGCCCGTTGAGATTGAGGTTGCGTCGTGTTTGGTTGAAGAATTTATACACAAATTTTCCAGACCTGAGAAGAGAAGTATAGAACAAACTGAGCTTCTTATAGAAATAAGCGCCAGTTGTGTCATATGATCACGTTTTGAATTATGTTTGGGTCTCGGTGGATGGTGAAAAGCATCGTACAGAATTTATGGAGGGTTCAAATTGCCAAGAAAAGCCACAAATGGCCTAAAAGACTTTCGCAGTGAGTCATACTGCTATGTGAAATACTTTTATCAATAAATCTCGTCGTATTTATGTCAACATATCAGTTTGGGGTCAATTGGAATTGGAATTCCTTCACAGCAATTCTGTAGGGTGCTTTATATCTAAGGAGTCTTTTTTTGGTGGTGGTGATAATCATCAAAATAAGCGATATCAGTCCTGAATTCTGACCGCCACTACTGCACTGCTTCGCCGCAGATGTGAGTGATTAGTGCCTCGGCAGCTTAGGTTTCAGCCTGATGCATCTCACAGGCGAAGTCTGAGAATTAATGACGACATGTGTTTGATGTGTCCGTTCTTTCATAAACCCTCTTTCAACGCCTCTCATCGCGTCCTCCCCATATAGGTACCATCGTATCTCCACGTGATGGTCAGGATGCGGATAATACGAAAACGAATCCTCTCTTTGCGACGCGCATTCAGGAAGCACTTCATCGCGTCAGCCATTCTTCTCCTGCTTGCCATTTGGTTCGTAACTGGAATCCTGTTCCCTCGAGCACCATCACGACCGAAATGGGCGAATCGCGCAGTCACGCCTGCTCAACGAGCCGAGGTCGTCAAAGATATGTTTAAGTTTGCCTGGAAGGGTTATTACAAACATGCCTTTCCTAATGATGAACTCGTACCCTTTTGGAATTGGTATGGCAATTCCAGGTACGTGGCTCTCTCCGACGTGACAGTAATTCTCATTGGCCCTTATGCACCCTTCGCCTGACTGCCTTCCATTCTAACAGCAAATATTAGAAATGGGTGGGGTGCGACGGCCGTAGAGGCGTTGGGCACCGCAGCCATTATGGATATCCCTGAGATCGTAGACCAGATACTAGATTTTATACCTACAATCGATTTCACAAAAAGCGACGATCCAGTAGACTTGTTTGAAACAACAATCCGCTATCTGGGAGGTATGCTTTCAGCATACGAGTTACTCAAAGGTCCTATGCATCATTTGGCTCAAAATAAGGTGAGCAAGCGGTCAAGAGAATCGCTGCTCATTCGACACACTAACATGTCCAGCCAGAAAATGTTGAAGCACTTTTAACCCAATCGACTACTATAGCCAACACCCTTAAATTTGCATTCGATACCCCTACAGGAATTCCATGGAAAAAGCTTCACCTGGACAAGCATGTGCCAACTGAACCTACTATAAATACGGCTGGTTCAGTTGGGACGTTAGTCCTTGAATGGACTCGACTTTCTGATATTACAGGCGATAGACAATACGCTGTCCTCGTTGATAAAGCGATGGGATACCTGCTTGATCCAAAACCACGGATGACTGAACCGTACCCAGGCATCATAGGAACTTGGATCAATGTGGATAGTGGCGAGTTCACAGATGCTTGGGGGACGTGGGGTGGGGGTGGAGACTCATTTTATGAGTATCTAATTAAGATGTTTGTGTATGATCAGGCTCGCTTTGACTTGAACAAGGAGAGATGGATTAGGGCTATCGACTCAACTATTGATCATGTTTCCGAGACACCACAGGGAGGAAACCTGACTCTCCTCTCTCATACCACCGGCAGGAGTCTAGACCACGAGTCTGGTCATCTCCAGTGCTTTGCAGGCGGCAACTTCATCCTCGGTGGCAAAATTCTGAATATAACTCGCTATGTCGACTTCGGTCTCAGAGTCACAGAAACCTGCCACGAAATGTACACTCGCACAGCGACGGGAATCGGACCAGAAACGATCATTTGGCCGCCCGCAAGAATGACACCAGAACAAGAGGAACAGTTCAAGACCCTTGGTTTTGGCATCACGAATGCTCATTACGATCTCCGACCCGAAACAGTGGAGAGCTACTACTACGCTTACCGCGTGACAAAGGATCGAAAATATCAAGATTGGGCCTGGGAAGCATTCGTTTCCATCGTGGCTCATACTAAAACGAGGAATGGATTTTCCCCAATAAGCAATGTTAATAAAGTGGGTGGTGGAATGAAACGAGGCAAGCAAGAAAGCTTCTTGTTCTCGGAACTGTTTAAATACTTATATCTCATATTTGCTGAGGCGAGTGAAGATTTCTTATTTCCAGCGTTGTTTCGCTTCCTCGCTAACATGAACGTGCAGGACAGTGAGATCCAGGTCAAATATGAAGGGTGGGATGAGTGGGTGTTCAGCACTGAGGGTCATCCCCTGAGAGTCTCTAGGACTGCGGCGTAGATAAGTTGGAGGGAGACGTGTAATGTAGATTGCAATGGCATTAAGCAAACGAAGCAATGAGCTATAAACATAATTATAGGATATAGAATTGAAATGTAAATAATCGGGGAGACTTACATAATAGAGCTAATCTTTAACAAAGGGATTGCGAAATAGGAGTCGCAATCATCCTAATCAAAAACTGTGTTGAGTTGAAAACCCGAAACTGAGGGTTCAACCCGGAGTTCCAGATTTTCCTCATGATTGAGTAAATCTAGAACATAGAGGTGGCCCGAATCTGTTAAATCTCTGGTCGCATCTAACAGGAGCAGCACAGATCTCAGATGTATATACCACATATGCTGTTTGAGCCATGTTCTTCCCATTCGAAGTGTATTGACGGAGGCGGGGCTGATCGGGTTATAGCAATGTTCATGGCCAAAGCCCTATTGCTCATGAAAGAAGAGGAACAGATTGCGAACATATAAGTGTGGTTTAGATTATGAGTAGTTTCTGCATCATCAACATCTTCAATCTAATTTCTTTCAACCAATCACTAGTTGCTCATTTCGAAGTTGCTGACGCGTAGCTCGCCGGGACCGAACACTAGGCGAGCATGACTGACGACAACTGCCAACATCCCCTCAACATAAACATTGCGGGGAGGGAAAACGCAGCCTCGAGTGACGAATCAGTTTGTTTGTATTATCCAAGTATACAGGAGGGCAAGATTGATGATGCGGAGAATACCGTGAGCTTATCTGATCCTGGAGGAAATGCTAGGGGTTCACATTGTGGAGAAAATATATTTATCGTCCGAACGCTGCGAACCGTCACGCACGATGCCCAGCCATGATCAAGCATCATTGTTCGCCCGGGGTGAATGCTTAAAGTGGAGGTTCTCTGTGGAATCTATTCATATACTGGCCTTGAATGGCTCACACGACTCTTGAAGTTTCAAGTTTGCTGGCATCAATGCCTCGTCATGTTCTTGCCAAGACGCTTAAGAAAAGCTCTTGAGCCTCGTTGCTGGGCGCCACATTGCATATGCGTACGCGTTGAAGTGGACATTTTGCAATTATACTCTGCAGAGATGTTCATCATGGCAATTTGGGTCATGGCCAAACTTATAAGTATGATGTCTCTCCATGTGTTTCAAAGTCATCAACCAGCTCAGCACTCTTCAGATCTCTTACAGCTCGTTCCTCTGCAAAAGTCATTCTTTCTCGATTTCCAGCTACCACAATCATGGTTTATATTACCAAAGCCTTCCAAGTTGCTGCAACTGCATCTTTGCTCAGCCAAGTCCTTGCACATCCAGGCCATGACCTAACTGCAGAAATTGCAGAGCGGAACACTTTCATTCAATCCTCAAAGCGAGACTTGAGCCATTGCGAAGCTTCTCTTCGCAAAAGGGGCCTTCATACAAGCCAGCAAGAACGTAGACATGCAGCAGTTGCCAAAGCACGCGCAGCTAGAGGACTTCAGGAGAGTGAGTATATTTCTGTCTTTGTTTGAGTAACTCAACGGCACCTGACAAGATATAGAACGCGATGCTGTGAAGAGAGACGCCACCGATGAATCTCACTTGTCAACTCTTGATGTGACACCAACCACTTCGGGTGTGGAGGATATCATCTTCGGAAACTCGACTTGTCTCCTTTCCCCCGAGGGAGAGGAAGGTCCATACTGTAAGTTATGCAATGCAATCTGTGAACGCAACTGACGAAAACAGATGTCAAGGGAGAATACATTCGCTCCGACATCAGCGAGGATCAACCCGGTGTCGAAGTAATCTGGGACCTCCAATTCATCGATGTCAATACATGCGAACCCATCGAAAATCTCACTTCAGACATCTGGCACTGTAACTCTACTGGAGTTTATGCCGGAGTCATCGCAACTGGCAATGGAAACACAGACGATACCTCTAACATCGACAAAACCTTCCTCCGTGGTCTGCAAACCACTGATTCAGAAGGTGTCGTACAATACACCAGTATCTTCCCAGGTTATTACTCCGGCCGAGCCACTCACGTGCACGTGGAAACCCATCTCAACGGCACTATCTTGGAGAATGGAACATACACTGGCGGAAGTGTCGCACACATCGGACAATTCTTCTTCGACCAAGATCTCATTACTGAAGTCAACGCCCTCTCACCTTACAATGAGAATACCAATACCATCACCGAGAACGCCGATGATCGTGTGGTCTCTGCTGAATTGGAGAACGATGCTGATCCTTTCTTGAACTATGTCCTCCTCGGTAACACTGTCTCGGATGGCTTGTTCATGTGGGTCACAATTGGTGTAGATACCACCGCATCATATACTTCTTCGCCAGCCGCTGAGTTGACTGCCAACGGTGGAGTGGAATCAAGCAGCAGCTCGTCGGGTCCAAGTGGTGTTAACGGTGGTAATGGTACAATGATGGGTAACGGAACTGGACCGGGAGCTCTTCCATCAGGCGTTGCGGGAGGAAATGCAACAAACGGAACTTTCTCTCCTTCTGCTAGTGCTAGCAGTGTTGTCGTTACCAGTGGTGCAGGTAGAAGAAGTGTCTTTGGATTTTTCTTGTAAAGAGTCTCTTTTCATGGGTACTTATACACTGCATAATATTTTGGGGCTTCACACTTTTATTTATGGGAAGAAGACTTGTCTATTTACGTTTGCTTCGCCCTCCTCTTAAATAGTCTAGCAATCGAGTTAAGATATTTTTAGAAGTCACATGATAGCCCTCCCATTGCATTTCAGTTGACACTCCCAAACATCCTACGAGAACCAGGAAACGGGATCAAAACCCAAACCTACACCCCAGGAAACCGTTCAAAAAAGCCTTGCCCTACCACTAAAACGACCACTCACAATCTGCCAGCTGTATGTCGAGTCCTCCAATTGGTTCAAGCAAGCCATCGGATATCCAGCCCGCCATCTCAGCCTCGCAGCAATGCAAGCCACCGGAGACAATCCAGCCACAAATTTTGTTCTCATCCATACAGAATACCACAATGTTTTACTAGGCGATCATGACTTGTTCCTGCTGGCGTGAAGCTGAAAACAAACGGCAGAGGTGAGGGCGTGGAGGAATGGGGTTGCTGAGGTTATAAGTACCCGCGTTGCTCGTCTGATTGATTTCTTTACCTCTCGAGTATTATTTGCTGTTGACTGTTACTGAATCGTATCAAGAAAAGAAATTATTCTTGCAGATTCAAACCCAATACTATCAATATGCGTTTCTCACTTATCACCTTTGCTTGCTTGGCGAGCTCTGCTCTTGCTCAAACGTGTAACCAAGTGTAAGTAAAAGAAGACATTCCCACTGTTCAAAACTGACAATATAATTTACAGCTCCCTCTTATCATGCGTAGCAGCACCAGTTAGCACTCTCTGCACCACAAAAAGCGCAGATTGGGGATGTGTCTGCTCTCAATTGAGTGCTCAAAGCTCGTAAGTCACACAAGCAATCCTTCCTGTCTTCATTCTACAGACTTTCCTATACCATCCTCATAATTCTCTACAAAAATATGAGCTCCTTACTGATTTCTCTCTCCCAGATGCTATCCCCAATTCTGCCCCACATCCACCCTCGACGACACAGTCCAATCCGTCATGAACGCCAATTGCGGAGGAAGCCACGCAGCCACCACAACTGGGAAAGGCACTGCTGCTACAGCTACAGCAACTACAACTGGTACAGGCGTCGCTGCAAAGACTGGTGCTGCAGCACATTTGGCCGTTCCGATTGTTGCTGGACACTTGGGCGCGATTATTGGTGGAGCTTTCCTAGGACTTTGAATGCTTGGTGTGTGGTGATAAATGATGGGTTGGACTTTTTGGAGGAGGAAACTAGTTTCATGTTTCTGATAGGATGTCTCGGAATATACCATAGTTCAGGTTCTTACTCTCTGAAATTTTAGTGGTGGCGTGATGTCAGTTATGATTACGCTCAAAGTGAACTTCTCCCCCCAGTTACAGAAATACTATGCTGAACATGAAACAATTGATTGAATCCTAAGACAATTCTCCACTTCTTCAATTTATTGTATGCATTGCAGAGCTTGCATGGAGTTCAAGCGTTGAACGGGTCCCGCATTTATGTTGAACCGATATTGCATCCACGTGACCCGCCAACTCATTTCCAACGCTACAATAGCCAATGCTCAGCCGCTCAGTTCTGTTGATGGAGATCTTTTTGGAGCAAATGTAACCATGTCATATTCTCCTTACTGTTGGGGCCGTGCTTTCGAGTCTTCAATCGGGACTTCGAAAGGTTCCGTCATAACGTGTAGCTCGCGGCTACAGGAAGTTAGCACACTAAGGACCCAAAGTATGATACGAAGCCAACATTCTTACTCCAAGGTGAGTGAATGGCTACCCAAGTGAGCCTGAAATTTTTTAATCCATATATATCTAGACTTAAATTTTGCAAACTTCTCTCACGATTCTTTCTGCAAATTCATACATGGCGGCTTCATCAATTTACAACCACACAACTTCATACCATAAACGATATCCCCTATCACCCACTGAAACAATGACAAGAATGCGTACGCGCAATTCTCGGCCGATTTACAGCGAGATTCCTCATTTCCCTCCAGAAGTTTGGGGTATGATAGCTGAAGTGCAATTTTGGAGCAAATCGACCTGTCAAATTTAACGTCGCTCCAGCTCTCAATTGTGAAAGATGGCGACGACGAGGATTGGTTCACAAACCTGGAGGCTAATTCTCTCCATTCTCGAATACTCGGAAAGCTGGACTCCTTCGCGATTACTGTGGCTGTATACAAGGAAGATGAACTGGTGAGTTATCCATTTCCTCATGGAGTTTCGCATATTAAGCTAACTTAAAAGAGCGCTCTTATGGCTCTTTTACAAAGAATGCCCAAACTTAGACAACTCAGGGTGATGCCAAGATCCAAGGATGATTCGGATAAGCCTGTCAATCAAGTGGAGAGATACTATCCAAGAACATTTGCGCATCTCCAGGAGCAATTCTATACTATTGCATTCGCACATAAACTCAGTGGAGAAGTTCCTCTGCTGAAGATAATCGCTGTGCAGCACTGGGCATGGGAGGTTTTGGTTCCAGGACAAATGTACCACCCGATCTTGCATTCCGAGTGGCCAGCTATGAAGCTCATGAGTTGGAGGTTTGATTCTGAGAAGTCGGGTGTGGCGGCAGAGGAGAGAGAGTCCGAGAAGAAAACGAGGCCGTTTTCTACCAGGATTTTCAAGTTCAGCAGGAGCAGTTGAAGGAATCGAGATGACAGCGCACCCGCTGATCGCAGGATTATCGACGGGAGGGGAAGTTCATCTTAGAACCTCGTGAGTGAGCGTGGCATCAATCTCAAGTTCCAGCTAGCTGTTTAAAGGAAAGACACTGGAAGATATGTTCAGTTCAGTTCAACCGAAAAGTAGTAACGAAGTTGAGGGTAGTGCATCTGCTTCCATTTTATACTCCCCAGCTAGTAAATCCCTTCGTCATCTTCTGCCTCGTTTCCAAAGCTC
Source organism: Filosporella fistucella (assembly GCA_030077755.1). Classification (NCBI taxonomy): domain Eukaryota; kingdom Fungi; phylum Ascomycota; class Leotiomycetes; order Helotiales; genus Filosporella; species Filosporella fistucella. The sequence continues at coordinate 326,030 of JAQJZZ010000007.1, forward strand.
ATGTCAACCTCCTTTCCTTTTCCTTTATCCTTCCTCCTCATACCATTGCCATTGATACCCTCGTCAAAGAATTCTCTGTCCTCATCCTCGGACCCATCATCCCATCTACCGACTGCCTTCCCTTTTCCCTTTCTATCAACAGCTTTTTCTTTGCCTTTTCCCTTGCCATTACTCCTCGGTCTCTGATCCTCTTTCTGCCACTCCGGAATGCCATCAATAGCTTTCCCCTTTCCTTTCGTATCTTTCTCTTCTGGTTTCTCGAATTGTGCTCTGACCATTCCATAATGCTCCAATTCCTTGGCGCTGACGCTGGGCACTAATTCGCTCTCGGCATTCAGGAAATCTTCTTCTGTTACCATGACTGCCACATCTTCTGGCGTCGCGAAATGATCAAAGAAATAGGCTGTAGAGATCTTAGATTTGCCATTGGCACGATTTGTAGCATTGATCTGAGAAATTTTTGAGTCGACAAGAGACGCTTGGCGGGTGACTGCTTTAAGCATGGCATCGGAACAGAGAGCATAGAAATCGGCTCCTGTATATGTAAATGGAAGGCGTGAGGCAACTCGCGGGAGAGAAAGTGTGGGGTGCAGTGTAAATCTACTTATTAGCAACTACTATGGTAAAGGAGGAGAATACTCACTTCCGTGTCAATGCTTCCATTATGGTAAGCTGCTTCTCGTGTGTATCACTAACTCCGAGGTAAAGCATCTTGTCGAAACGACCAGGCCGCAGGAGCGCGGCATCAAGCAAATCAGGTCGATTCGTAGCACCGATCACGAAGACACCCCCGCCACCATCCTCACCATCCGACATACCGTCGAGCTCAGCCAAAAGCTGGGAGACAATTCTGTCCATGACTCCACCACTGTCGCCTTGATTTCCACGTTTCGGTGCCACTGAGTCTAATTCATCGAAGAAGACGACACAAGGTCGGGCATCTCTGGCACGTTGAAAGACCCGACGGACATTGGCTTCAGACTCTCCAATATACATATTGAGTAGTTCTGGACCCTTGACACTGAAGAAATTCAAGCTGAATTCGGTAGCGATGGCTTTGGCAAGTAGAGTCTTTCCAGTACCGGGTGGGCCATAAAATAGAATACCAGATCGCTTCTTCATGCCCTTGGCAAAGAGCTCAGGCCTCTCAAGGGGAAGTTGGATAGTTTCCATCACTGCATCTTTGACATTTGTCAGACCTCCTACATCATCCCAACCTACATTTGGAATCTTAGGCGCTCCTATGGCATCGGCAAAGTTCTTCCGAGCTGCTTCCACCGCGATATCAAAATCTGCTTTTGTGAGACATCGACCAGCTGGACCACCAGCTACCAGGACATCACGAACGGTGACAGGATTTTCGGGCTGAGAGGTGGATGAGGCAAGTTCCTCCAGACGAGAATTCCTTGCTACAAGCGCTCGATCAACTACATCGACAAGATCACCAGCTACAAGAGCTGCAGTCTTGACAGCAACACCGCTGAGGTCGACTTCTGGTGCAAGGCCAACTGGTTGATCATCAATGACGCTTCTCAAGATACCTTCTCTTTCCCATTCGTCTGGAGCATTCATTTCAAGCTCATGAGTGAACAGGCCACGGACTCCGTCAGGTATTTTGTCCACTTCTGTCGTGGTGGCAATCAGGACCCTCGCGCCTGCCAAGATATCCTTCAAGGCAGTAATCATCCTGTCGGCCGTGAGAGCCTCGATATGCCGGATAAGAAGAGCACAATATTCCGGTCCACAGCTCATTGCTCGTTCAGCACGAGCCTCAAGAAACCCAGCTGTCTTTACGTCACTTCCTGCACCACCTTCACTTACAATATCGTAAGCATCAATAGTGAAAGTATGCAACCCAATATCAGCGCATGCTCGATTGGCAAGAGTTGCCTTCCCAATATTTCGTTGAGTTGAGACAAGGAGAATGGCCAGTGGCTGTAGTTTTAAATGAATAGCTCGCGGACTAGTAGCTGCAGCAATTAATTCCCGAAGCCGGCGTTGAAGGGTAGGAATGTGATGTCGACGGGGTTCCAGCATTAGTGTGGTATCATTTTCGGACTTGGAAACTGATTTCAAGCCCAGGTAGTATTGCCAGGGGCTTTCCATTGTAGCAGGCAATCTGCTGTTCTCGCTGCCAGTTTGCATCATGTGCGTCGACGAGACATCGATAGAAGCTACCCCACCCCATAGTTCGTCATCTTCAGAGGTCTCTGCATTCTCTTTCGCTATCCCGACATAGCCTATCTTGAACCAACCGACACCTGTAACGGCGAGGGGCTTGGTTGGCCGAGGATCATCAAGAGTGGTATTCGATAGGAGGTCATCGATTTCCAGATCATCTGCCGCAGCAGGCTGATACAGTGTGCGGCCAAGGTCTTCGTCAACTGGAATACCAATAATATCACCTTTCCGGACTATTCGGGTCCGAGTTGCAAAGTGTCTTTTTAATCCAGAAAATAAGGCGTTTTGCAGAGTTCTTTCGGTTGAAAATGGTGTAGAGATCTTCAGTAACGTCAGTTCTCTTGCGAAAGGCGGCTTTGATGCTCCTGTTATCTTTGCCTGTGGGGCTTTGAATGGAACAGGACTGCGCTTCAAAGGAGACAGTCTACAGTACGGAGTGTCCTCCATATTTGCTAACAATATTGGAGACATATATGCGGTTGGGCTTGATGGCTTCTGAACCTGTGATTCAAAAAAAGACATTCGCCTGCCTTCTTGCTTGCTGCTCGGAATTTTCGTTACTGGACGATGAGAGTAGCTCTCGGGTAGTCCGAAAACTTTCACAGGGCGCCACAAAGGATCTTCTTCTTCAGTGGCACCGAAGCTGCCTAACCCCCATAAGCCTGCTCCTTGGGGTGGTGGTTCCGCGGCAGCCTCAAGCCTCACCCAGTCACCAGAGAAGCAGCCGATTTTGGTCAAGGAGTTAATATCAACAAATATACGAGCTTCTTCGTCATCATCAGAAGCTGGCTTTGGATGCAGCATTTCCTCTGGTAGTGGTTTGACCAGACCCTGTGCTTTAAACAGGCGACCTCGTTGTCCACCCGCTCGGGCAGTCGTTGCAGTAAAAGTTGAAAATACCGAGCCCGGGGTTCTGATTCCATCTGCCATTCGTCCTCTGCCGATAGTATGAGGTGTCCCAGGTTGTATTGTCGATATTCCACTTGCATTATGAGCTGGCAAAGTTGGGGCATGTAGTGAAATCATGTCATCCATTGAATCATCCGAAAGATCGTCATTTTCCACATCCGATATCTCAGTCTCAGTCTCGGTCTCAGAGCCGTCATCCTCTACCGCTGTGTCTGTCTTGTAGCGATCTTCTGCGGCCGAGAAGAATTGGTCATTTGAAGTGTCTTCGTCATCTTCTGCTAATCCATTCAATGCCCGAGGAACCGGGAGAGTTTGCGAACTTCGAACACTCTTGCTATGGTGGCCAGTTTGCGTTATGATTATTCTAGTAGTGGCAGACAGAATGCCTTGTCCTACCGGTTCAGAAAGCGTAACCTTCGCAGGCGGCGGAGGCACATGGGTAATCGGATGTGGAGGCAGTGGCAATGAGAAGAAGTCTCCGGTATGTACAACTTTGAGGGAACCTAACGCTTCGCGGATGGCAGCAGTCAAACGGTCTTCTGGAATTTTTGGTGTTGATTTGCCATTTGGTATTCCAACTTTCCTAGCATGATCTCCATGAAATGTGCCCTCTCCATTCTCTAATCGCCGAGCCAATTCTGCCTCAATTGTCACAAAAACAATATCAAGTGGCAATGGAACTACATCCAATATACGAATCTCGATCCCACTTCGACTATGGCTGGATAATTTCGATGGAGCAACCTTTTGTAGGGCTTCCGCAAAGCTTTGAAGTGCCAACGATGAGGGCGAAAACTGGACGGTAGAATGTGCAAGAGCACTTGAAGGTCTGACCGGAACCACTGTCCATGTTGAGTCTTCGACTGAGATTGCAGGGCCCCAAGGAGCAATTGCGACATGGTGGAATTCAGGTGTGTTGGAATTTCCATTCCCGTTTCCATTTTCTTGTGCTACATGTCCCATGTAATTAACGCCTTGCCTGATACAAGAGCAACCAAAAGCTTACCAAGGGCTACGGAAGGAAGCAAATCCGCAAACAGGTCCTCCGAGAGTATGCCGACATCACCTTTCACATGGTCGTCTAGGACCAGTCTGGCAGAGATTGCAGATTTGTCTTGTCGCCGCCTCTTGCGCTTTCGATTCTGGATGATTGGTACGATGTCTGCCATGGTTCTTCTTCCCCTAGTTCCACCTGAAAGATCGCGTTGATATGCGCTGGACGCGTCGAAGGGCTTGGAGCTATGGAGTCATGCTCTAGAACGTCAGGGCGGGAGAGACAATTAAGAGAGGTACTGACAAGTTGACAGAGAATATGTGAAGGGAAAAAAAGGATTATATGTACAAATGTTTGCAAGTACAGAGCACAAGATCAAATCGAGGCCATTCAATCTGCTGTCTTCCCAATAAATCTGACTGCTCGGCTGGCCCAGAATTGGCCGAGGTTGGCCAAAAAGAGGCTAGAGCGAAAACGGTATAAGATGACCTGCACATGACGAGCAGCCTACCATCTCCTTCATACGAACAAGATATCCAGATACTTTCTTTCCTTCAATATTTGCCATACCCAGATACAAGTGAAATTATACACCTTTTTGCATTCATAAATATTGTTTAAATCTTGGGGATCCTCAATCACCTCAGTCTGTAAGTCCATATATCAAGCTTGTTGAATATATGCTTGTCACAGTATTTGTATGTGCGGCTTAGCGGTGCGAAACATACCGTAGCACACAAACTTGAGAGCAAAGCTTTTAGCCAGCACTCTGGAATTTTACGAAGTCGCTCACAAATAGTCTTTCAAGGTCAAGACTCATTGTTCTTATCTCGGGGCACATTCCATTTGAGATACTCCATAGCTTGCAGCACATTGCTGGAACTAACTGTTGCCAATGCATACCGTAACGTAACATGCCAGCATTAACGCTCGTCTGTATAATTATTCCTACCTATTCTGCCCAAACAAAACAACGTACTCGGCAGAGTCGAGAGAAGCAAGGGATCCCAGTGGGCCAGGGACGATGCATCTCAATTTGGGAGCGGTCAGAGAATGGGCGCCGCGCCCTTTCACTCTATCGATTTTACACGCCAGTAATTCGTTTGTTTTGCATACTCGATGATGTTTTCAGCATTGTGGTTGCCATCATATGTGGTAAAATTCCTGGCAAGAAGGATCGATTCTGGTTTTTCGACGTTGGACGCACTCGATGTTTTGTATTTTTCCAAGCTTGGAAATTCTATAACGCATATAGAATCTATAGTTGATACTTTTATTCAGCACCCACACTCTCGATCGACTTGTCTACTTCGTGGACGGCATCATCCATTGCAATAAATCAACTTAGTAAGACAATTGATAATTTGAAGCAACCAGGCCTATTCTAGTTTGAGGCATAGCGGTCGATAGTCGCTTTCTGAGGAGATAAATACACAACATCGACGCCAAACTTTATCTTGGCACTTTCTGTCGGTAAAAGTGTCACCGGAGATGGTATATGGACACAAGTACGAAGCCCTTTAGATACCATGTGGGGCAATGTGGTTTGGCCTCATTATTCATCATATGCTATAGGTTCTTTTAGAGGCATCATGATAGGAGGTGTCGGGAATGATGGGAAGATGCTGCTTAGTGTGACAACAATCAATGACACCACCAATCACTACACCACAGATTCGGGGACTGGAACAGTTTTTACAACTGGTGGCGTCGAAGAAAGGGCGGGGTACCATATTTCATCTTTTGGTACTGGCCAAGGAATTGCTGTTTTCCTCGATATATGCTACAAATACTCCTTTGGAAATATACAACTACGCCCCATGACCGAAATCACAGTATATGATACAGTGACAAAGCAATTTTATACTCAAGCAGCCGGTGGAGACAAAAGGAATTTGTGTATCACTGAAGCATAGGGAATCAATACTACGGCTTATGAGCTGTAAGCCCACATTCAAGGGAGAACCTTTTAAATCTAACATACGGAATTAGATTTGTGTATGGTGGATCATGTCCAAGCTATTTTCAGTGCCTCCCATGATATTCCAATAAATTTTACAGACTTACTCTCCCTAGCTTCCACTACATCCAGACATATACAGTGAGCTCATATCGAGCAGGGTCAAGCTGCAATACCATCAAGAACCAAATGTTGAGCTTCGGTGGCTTTGATCCAACAGGAGCAGTGCTCCTGGATTCAGATGATGTACTTAGCATCGTTACCGTTGTCTTCTCCCTGCGAATGGCGGAAGCCAGATATTTTCGTTGCTTCAAATAGCGTGGTCAGAGTGATATTTTTCACAGCTTCACACTTAAAAAAGTGTTATGATCATTAAAAGTGAATTTATACGATCCATATCACCTCCCTTCCAATCTCTGCCCTCTAAATTCTTTTATTTCTTCGAAAACCCATCACCACACTCCCTCATCATGTCCTCTAGAACTCCGGCCGCGGCAAAAGATGGCACAGCCATCTCTCAAGCCTCCACCATAGTCGCCGAGAGCGCACCAATCCCCTACTCCGTCTTCACCAAGTGGCAAAAGAGATTCATTGTCGGTCTCGTTGCATCAGCAGCATGGTTCTCAACACTCAGCAGTTTCATCTACTACCCCTCTATTCCGTTGATAGCCAAAGAGCAGGATCTCTCAATCACACATGTCAATCTTTCAGTCACGGCATATATGGCTATCGTTGGCTCCATCGTTGACGGGCGATGCAGCGGATATCTATGAGAATATTCCAATGCAGAGAATTACCCGTAGAATTGCTTGACTTCGTACTTCCATCCGAATCCCCAGTTCCCCTCTGCCAACCGTTCCCGTGATCTGGGTCAAGAGTATAGTATGGTAACTGTTGTAACACTGGAGATAAGCTTTCTAGAAAACGACATTTAGGCTATGAATCGAATTATCGATAGTGTTGCAATGATAATGACACGATTCGACCGCCACTCAGCGAGCAGAAATATTCTGGTGTGGTACTCTCAACCTTCTCCCTTCATCCACATGATAGATGCATTGTTTATGCTGCTGCGCAGAATTCTTGAAAATTTCTTCAGCGGCAAACTGATCCATTTCATCAGGCCTTGATGAAATATGATAAGAGAACAGAAAGCCGGTGTCCTGGTGGTAAGGAGGAGAGAACCGGTGGCAAAAAATCGGTAAATTAGAGGCGAAGGATCATACTTTCAGGGAGATTGCATTATTTGAATGCGAAAGCTTTTCGTATTCGGAAGTTTGACATGCTTCATAGCCCCCAGATATATGAAGATTGATTTGTATAGGCAGGTACTCGATCAGGAAATTCTTTTCGTGCTCCTTCCAATTTAATGTATGTTCATTGTCCCTATCTCAATATTTCAACAAGCCGTCGGCACCTGATGCCAAGTCTGTGCCCCGCTCCTGCTGACCCCCTGCTTATAAAATCCATCAGGATGCCAAGGGATCAACTGGGGCGAAGCCGTGTGTATTTATGCTGAATGCAATTCTCTAAACTAATCCTCTCCTTTGATGATGGCATTCCAAGAAAAATCTTCAAATGATGCACCTACATCTTGAAAAAGACGATGAATCATGAACGTTGATGCCGAGCAGGTGAAACTGAAGCGGAAGAGCGCCCCCAAGAAAAGAACAGGGTGCCTGACTTGCAAGTATGTAGACTTAGTATCTATCAGGGAGAGATTCTAATATGTGTGAATAGAGCAAGAAAAGTGAAATGTGACGAAGGAAAACCAAAATGTCAACGATGCGTCAACGCGAGATGGGTATGTCAGGGTTATGCTCTGCCAACCCTTCCCGCTCCAAAACCCAAATCCAAAAAGCTCGTACCTGTAATTCTCCCAAAGCGTGAAGACAGCAGTGTGGCAAGAGCAATTGTTCCTGTCGTCTCAAATGACAATGAAGAACGTAGCTATTTCTACTCTTTCCGGCAGGATGCGGCTGTCACGCTTTCGGGATATGTCAAGTCTCCTTTCTGGACGGAAATCGTGCTTCAAATAGCCCATGAAGAGCCATCTATCATGCACGGTCTGGCTGCTCTGGGAGCATTAACGAGAGCGCATCCTGCGTTGGCTTCAAGACGTGGACGTCACGATTTGGATGATGTGCCGCCGAGGCAGAGAACATTCGCTCTGCAGCAGTACGGGAAAGCCATTTCCAGTCTTCGCAAAACGTTGTCCGCCGGGCGTAATTGGAGAACAGCACTAGCAGCTTGCTTGCTATTCGTCTGTATCGAAACATTGCAGGATAATATGTCTTCTGCATTGGGTCAGATGGGATGGGGGATCAGTATGCTCGCTCAGGCACAGAAAGATCACAGCAGTCTCGAACCTGGCATATTTCTCACATTCAACAATTTGGCTGTGCAATGCTACTTGCTTTGCAACGAGATGTCTGTTCCTCAATTCGTCAATCTTTTCACAAGTCTCGATGCAAGTAGTCTCTTACCGCATCACATATCGCTGCCCGTCCAAACCCCACCAGATCTCGAACCTATAAGCACAACATCAGCGCCCACTACCACACCTCCTGTATTTCACGACGTATTGACCGCGAAAGCCTCTCTAGACATCCTCCTTCTCCGCACTCTTCAATTACGACAAGAACAGAAAACTCGACCAGAAGAGGAACGAAATTCGCTTCACATATGGCACCAGGCTCAATTAGATATCTGGGAGACTGCTTTCCGAGACATGAAAGCCAGGGTCGATACCACAGGCAAAGAGGAGCCTCTCTTGATCTTACGTGTATATTACAATATCGCTCTTATCCTTCACGTAGGCGGTGCATCGGACGATGAGATGGCATACGATACCGTGCTACCCGAGTTCAGAACTGTAGTCGAAACATCAGAGAAGATCCTTCGGAAACGCAAACAGCCGCGGGGATTTAAATTCTCGTTCGAAATGGGTCTCACGCCGCCTCTCTTTCTCGTCGCCTCTAAATGTAGAGATCCGTGTCTGAGAAGGAAAGCAATAAGTGTGTGTCGGACACTGGGAGGACAGGAGGGCCTCTGGCTTCCGGATGGATTGGCTGACTTGGGGGAATGGATTACTGGTGTTGAGGAAGACGGATGGGATCGGAGTTCAGGGGAACCGATTAGGAGGAGAGTCAAGCTTTTGAATGTTACGTCAGATAAGGCGGAAGGGTTGGTTTATATATCGTTTTTGAGGACAAGTGGGAATTTGGAGGAAGCGCCAAAGATATTTAAGGAAGCATTTCCGATTTCTGTACATATGGATTCGTGTATGAAATGAATTATGATGATCCGGGCTCTGGTCTTATTTCGTATGCTTGAAAAGTTCAGGGCCAAAGACGAAAGTGATTAAGAAATCGGCAAGTGCTTAGACATATGATCTCTTTGCGCTTCGAAATTCTTGTTAGAGATGAAAAGAGAAAATTATTAGCAAGGTCAAGAAGTGTTTCCAAATGGCGTCTTGACTGCTGTATGAGTCTCTTTAGCTAAGTGACTGTGAAGACGGAAATCATTCAAAAAGTTTAGAACTAATTAGTAACATAGTTTGGGAGTTTGTGTAACAAGGTCGAAGCCTCCGGGTGCACATGTTACACAGAGACGTGCAACAAACGAGGAATATCCGGACTATCTTGAAATGATTCGCATGATACCCAAGTCCATTGATCTCTGACTAAAACCCATCGACAGTACAGTTGGTATTTCTGCCTCCCAAATTAGTGGACTCGTAATACAGTCGCCACTTGTAACCTTAAATCAACTTTAATATCAGAAATGTTCCCTGGCACGTGATATAAGCACCTTCAACTTTTCAAGCCGGCTCCACTTGAAGAGTCCATCGAAATCGAGGCCACCCGAAAATATCTCACCCAATAATTCTTTCTCCGTTATTTATATTCGGCATGTCTCGACCGAGCTGCCGAGACCGTTCTCCTGAATCATGGATGGCGCTTGAAGAACTTTCTTCTTGGGTCTGCCTCCTGCCCAGTGCCCAGCTGTGGCAAAGAACAGAAATAGATGGAGACCTCAGTCCTCATCCAAGGCTGTCATTTGGAGTAGATCAATACTGCGATCGTGAATTGCCGCCGTTGCAGTGCAGAGTCCTGCATGATGGAAGAATATACTAGATAATTGTGGTGTGCGGATCCCCAGCTGATGACATCGTATGTTCAAGGTTCTGCTTCGTCTGTCGAAATTCCATGTCCTGATTGAAGGCAGAAGTCGCAAGGACAACAACCTTGAAGCGGCCCCTTGCCCCTGTTCTGTGCTGCTTTCCCCGTATTCAACTTTCTTCACCTCCTGCCGTTGACCCTGCAACTAGAACCAAGGTGAGCAGGGCTAAAGACTTTTAAGTAGCATTACGGAGCTTTATGGACCCCTTTTGGACCAATGAGAAAGTTATTCGCAGCGCAAGATCCAGTTTTCGTCGCTTAGCGGAAATGGTTGCACGGCCGACTCCCCTGCACAGTGGCCGCTGTGGTGGTGGCTCTAAACACAGCCCAAGTCGAGTCGCAATTTCTATTTCAAACCAATCTCCTCCCACTCACCTCATCTCATCTCAACCTTCCTTCTTTCACATTCACTCTGCACATCTACCTCTACATCTGCACAACTTTGACCTCACTTTGAGTATCTCTCTTCAATTTCTTCAACCAGAAATCTATCGAGTCTTACTTTGAACATTCGTTCTTCAAGTAAGTCAAGCCACCCGCATTCCACTGCGCGTCAAGTCGCGTCCCTCGAAATAAGGAGACTGATCCTTTTCCAGTTCACGGTCGCTACACACTACACACCCCACAATCTTCAATCTTCAATTCATCAAGATGCAATTCTCAACTGCTCTCGTCGGCGCTGCCGTCTTCGCAATTGCCAATGCCGCCAAGTTCACCATGCCAGGGAGCTTCTTCACCAATGTTCCAGCAGGAAGAGGTGCCAACATCACCTGGAATGAGGCTTCCGGACCTGTCACTCTCTTGTTGAAGAATGGTGTCTCAACTAACCTTCAGACGGTCGCCACTATCGCCAGTAAGTAGTGATTCCCAAAATCAAAACAAGGCAATGATTAACATGATTCAGCTGGCTTGACCGGTAACTCTTACGTCTGGACTCCAGACACCAACTTGGTTGCTGGAACCTACGCTTTGGAGATCACTGATTCATCTGGACCAAACTACTCTCTTCAATTCCCTATCTCTGGTGCTACCGGTACTGCGTCTGCCTCTGCCTCATCTACTACTGGAAGCAGCTCCGCCAACAGCACCTCCACTGCTTCAAGTTCGAGCACAACTTCAGCAGGAAACTCTACCGTCACCACCACTGGAACCAGAAGCACAACTTCAGGTATGCATGATTTATGGTTTGCCAATTGACGAATGCTAACATGTCCGCAGCCACACGAACTGGAACTACCACCAGCTCAACCTCAACCTCCACCACCATCCCCAACAGCATGGGAAACAGCATTGCTTCCCCTCTCGCTCTCGTCTTCTTGGCCGTAGCAGCTTTGATGACTCTCCAATAAACAATTCACTTCACCTTCTACGAATGTCTAAATACTTGTCGAGTTTGGAGGATATGGTTATTGGTTCATAATAGCATAGCGCACAAATCGATTACTTTTCTCGTGTAATTGGTAATTTTGCGTCGCAAGGCGGTACAATAAAACGAAATTTGGGGGTTCTTAATGGATGCATATGGGAGGCGTAATTGAAAGATTGATCAACAGCAGTGCTGAGGAGGAATTCTTTCTTTCTTTTTGTGGAAAAGGGGAATGGTACATTTGGTATCTACAGGATTCATTTCTTGTGGATGCTTGATTGTGTGCTGTAGATAGATTCAATGATAAATTTTACCAACAATTTCGTTCAGATCATTCGATTCTCTTCGTGACTTCACCTTATCTATCTTGCTTCTACCGGATGCCCGGGGTCCACAGTGAGGATATTAGATCTTGGATTAATCTCCAGGATAGCCGTTTCAGAAACCTGGCTCACACGTCATTCTCAACATCTATAGTAATCTCATCATCATCATCATCATAAAAACATATCTACCCTCCTCTATCTTTCCTCTATCTATGGTATTCAAATTCAAATCCGAATGACGCACCTAATCCATCCCCAATCTCATCGCAATCCCTTCCCGAAAATAAATCCCATTCAGGGTCAGCTCACCTCAATCCCCATGCACAAACCTGCATCACAGTGGTGCACACAGCCAGCAGCCAAAGTGGCGTGCTCCAAGCTCCCTCTCCCTGTTGGCTGCCCACCACTTTTTTTCCGTAGGTAGATTCAATTCAGCTGGGTGTGCAGATACGAGGTGTTTGCGCGTCCTCCTCCCTCCTGCTTTTTTTGCCGAGTATTTTTTAATTGTTCAATTTTTCAATTGAGGGGTGGAAAATAAGGAGGAGTGTGAAGGGAGAGAGAGATGTCACGTATTTCTCAAGGGGAGTTGGTTCGGAAGAGCTGGATACTGGTGGAGTACCTAAGTACCTTAAGAAAGAAATGGAGAGCGGATTGAATATTGGAACTTAGTACCCCCAGTCCCGGATTTGAGTTTTCTTGGCGTGCTACTTGGGTACTTGCGAAGTAGAGTGGGTCTTTTTGGATAGATCGGCAGGGGGAGGCACATGCACATCCACATGTAAAGGTGACAAGAGGAAGAGTTGATTATGTCAGCTGTACCTTTGTATTTGTACTGTGTGCGGGAATGGTTGGAAGAGCGACGCAGAGAGTGGAGACATTTATGCATGCATGTGAAATGCAAAACCTGGAAATGTGATTGGAGATTTTGTACCTGCGTTATGCATAATAATAGCTTGGCGCGAATTATTCGCGTCTTCCCTTTCTCTCCCTTGCTTTAAGCTCGAGCTCGTATTTGGTTATTAATTGCCAAACTTCCTACCTCTTTTTTCAAATCTTTCCATACAAAATTTATATCTTCATTCTCTCCCACAGATATATACCCGACACAACTTTCTCACTCCTGGACCTCCTTTCTCTCCCTCTGAGAAAAAATCAAGATATCCCAGCAACAACGGCAACTTCCCCTCTCTCCTCAATAGCGTTAGCTTGATCTCCCACTAGGAAGGGAAAGCTCCATCCAAGCTCCAAACAACGGGCTTGCTTACCTGCCGCTTGACGCTCTCGGTCACCCAGAAAATAAATGAGCATGTCTCTCCTCCCATCGAACGCACCTGTGTCTGCGGAGAAAATATCGCCTAGCAGGCTACTAAAAGAAAGTAAAAGCCTGTTTCTTGGTTTGTTTTGGTGGTGCAACGGTAGGTAAGATTAAGGCTATTGGGTTCTATGTAAATAGAACGGCTTCCCCTTCTTCCCTTTTCGTCTTAATCTTTCTTCTGCTTTCTGAGATTCTTCCATCTGCTTCGAGTTTTGGCATATTTTGATACGTTGGGTATTGTTTATATTGTTCATATATACTGCATATATTTTTTCGAGAATTTGTGCATACGGCATACATACATACGATAACACGATAATCATCAATACACTCGAATCAAATAGAAAGAAGGAAGACCGCTAAAATGCAATTCTCATCCATCATCTCGGTGCTAGGCATGGCTGTGTTGGCCGCAGCACAAAACCCGTTCTCGTTCACTACGCTCACTTCCGTCACGGCGGGTACTCCATTTAATATCACTTGGTCACCATCGACTGGGACAACGGATACCGTATCTTTGATCTTGAGACGGGGAGAATCTTCTGCGCTGGACACGATTTTGACGATTGCTTGTATGTATCCCTCTCTTTCCTTCAATTCTTTATCCTCAAAATCTCCCACTCCCTCCAATCTACCGTCCTATGCCCGAGAAAAAGAATCAAATTAATACTCGATAATATAGCAAAAATCCAAAACACCGGTTCATACCTCTGGACACCACCCAATACCCTTGTCGCAGGCTCCGGCTACGCCTTCCAGATCGTCGATGACGGAAACACAAGTATCGTCAACTACTCTTTGCAATTTAGCATTATCTCCACCAACACCGTTTCGTCCTCTGCCTCGAAAACTGCCTCCTCATCTGGTTCCGTATCTGCAAAGACCAGCGGAAGTACAAGTGTGACTGGCACATCGACTGGAACGGCTGCTAGTGCTACAGCCAGCGGAAGCGGAAGTACCACCAGTGCCACCGGAAGTCAAACTAGTGCTAGCAAGACCACATCCGCAAGCAGCTCGACTGGAACCGGAAGTGCTGCTACTACTGCGCCGACGGGAGCGGGTAACAGCTTGAAGGCCGGGATGGGATTGATGGGTGTTTTGGGTGTGATGGCTGTGTTGTAGATGAGGAGAGCAATGAGTGTATATTGTGTACATATTGGGTCTGAATTGTGTTTGAGTAGGACATATCGAGGTTGTATCTAGGGAAATGGCAGATACAAGATCGTATAATGGATTTGAAACCACACCAGGAAACAATGGTCTTTGAGCAAGGTAGAAAAATTACTGTCTGAGTAACTTGGGGCATAGAAATCGGTCGTGTTATAGAAAGTCCTGTACCAGTCGCTGATGGTGGGTATACCTGCAAGTGCAGGCTGCCGAATAGTCAAGATTCAAGATTGCCCACAAAATTCTACTTGTCGCGTTGCTGCAGCTGGTCAATTGAACTGTATATCCCAGGCGCGTATCGCCAAACTTTGTTTTGGCGCTCATTCATACAGTTGTGCTCTTTTTTTGGAGCAAGTGCTTTCGACATTCAAGATGACCTCGAAAGAGGAAAGTTCCCCGATAAATTGCTCTCCGTAAATACGTCAAGTCTTGAGTGAGCTGGCATTGCATTTGCGTCATTTAGTTGCCTCTGGATTCCACCTCCTGTTCAGAATTCAGAGCCATTTAAAGCCTTTGACAAATGCTCCCGCAGGCAAACTTCTGAGGCTGATGAGAGACTCAATGAGCAGAAAGGCTCTGGCGGCAAAGTAAGCCAGCAACACAGTCACGAAGAACGGAGCAGCCACGATATCGAAATCCCCATTGTGGATGGGGTAAAACAATTTCCTTTTAGAGGAGACTGCCTTCCACCACAAAATCCATATCGTCCCCCAGAGAGGCATAGAAGTTAGCACAATTGCAGAGCCTCTCCGCAGCCATTGCTCAAATTTTGTCGGAAATGACGAGGAAGACAAGGCAGCAATGTGTGCGCCTCCATATAGGAAGTTAAAGAGAAAATGTAACCCTTTTTCTGAAGAGAACTCATGGCCGATATCTGTGCTCCAAGAACCCCACACTTGTCTAACAGCTAAATTCTCAGAATTGTCTCGAAGGAAGTCCCAATTTTGGTTATTTATTTCCTTTTTAGTCAACCCCTCCTTGATTTTCAGCATCTCTACCGCACGTTTTGCCGATGCAGCAATAGTCATCAATTTGCGCTCTCTAGGGTCGATGTTGCCCTCTGTGAGTGAATTTTCTGAAGCAAGATCTGTATATCGTTCGATCGCCGTTGTCAGCGGCTCTTTCAGCGGACTCATTGGCGGCGGATCGTAATCATGTAAATTGTTTGCTGCACGACCAACACGATCTTTCCAATATTGAACGCGTGCGCTTTGGAACTCTACGAGTAATTGAGTGTGCTTTTCGGTCATCGTTCTTGAAAAGGTGAATAAAGCTCCCATGTCTCTAGCTCGCGGTTCTCTCAAAACATTGGAGAACCGAACATCGTAGGGCTTCTTCATCCATAGCAGATATATCAAAATTGTGCACCCAACGTGAGCAGTGGTGTGCGTTTCGAGAAGAGTCACTGGAACATGTGAAGTGAGTCTCCCAAGAACCTGCAAGCCGAACCAAGTGATTTGTGCCAGTACAACCATTTTCATAATGACATCGGCATTGCTCCTTTCCTCGATGTCTGCGGAGGTGAAATGGGGGATCAGGCCGAGCTTTGCTAGCTCAAGTGCACCCGCGATGATTACCTCTCTGACCTCGGGACAATAAGTGTAATTCTTAATCTGCTTCACTATCAGGGATACCATTCTTGTCTCTATACGGCAGACAAACTCTCACTCAAATTCTCTAGGCTACCATTTTATCCCGTTTTACCAAATCCAAGTTGTTTCTTTCTTCCATGATGGTATATGCTTCGAGGATATCTCAAAAGGCTTCCTCGAGTATTCTCGCCAATTGTAGAGAGGAGTGTGATAGCATAGAGCTACACACTCTCCGGAAGCCTAAACTTCCCACAAGCAACCTTTTTATAGTAGTAAGATATTGAGTCGTCGATGCTGGATTCAGACCTCGTCCTTAAGGGACTAGATCGAGGAAGAAAACATTTCTTGATCATGTGATCCACCTCCTGAAAACGGTTTTTCGATATTGGCTAATGGAAACAGATTGTTGCACATCTCAATTCTCAATGCGGATACGAGATGATTATATTTGATCTAGTCAAAGCTCCCTTTCCTTGGCAATCTTACTCGCTTCAGTGTTTCTATCTTACTTAGAACCAAGTGAATCATAGCATTCCCTCATATCACTATCTAGGAATCTATCAAACACCACAATCTGGAGTAATAATTCTGATTAAATTTTTAGCAACAACTTAGCTTCCTAAGGTGATTTATGGATTCGGGAATTTGACCTGTGCAACGAACCAATTTAGAAACAGAAAAGTCTTTGCAGCTTGTTACAATTTCTAATTTGAGAAAGGCTTTGTCTGCAAACCATTCATTCTGCGCCTGAAGCAGTGCATTGAGCTCTATATATCTGTTGCACATCGCATCCAAAGGTGTGGTAAGACCTCAAGGGTCAAGCCTGAAACCGTTTGGTCCAAGTCAAATTTGACACTTTGCTACCGCACTATCCGTCACAACCACTTCTTCTATTTTGCCTGGATATTTATTCAAAACAATATATAAAGTCTGTTGCACATCGTATTTCTGCTCTCAGACCATTATCGTAATTAGAACTCTGATTTCAGCCACAAAGCAGCAGTTTCGAAACATAATTCCCAAGCTCGGTCCAACGAACTTACCAGGAATTTCCTTACCAACACTTGACGAGAATAACGTTAAAATGTCCCAAAAGTCAAAATTTCTTTGTTGCACATCTCAATTTGGTCCTCGGACTCTAGATTTAATATATATGGAGATTTGAGTAGAGTTGGTAAACATTTCTGAAACTGGCTGAATTTGAGTTAGATTATGGATGTCTCGAAAGAAGGTTTGGTACACACTTGAGAATTTTGGCTGAAATGAACATTACAAATAGATTCCTTTTGTTGCATGTCGAGAATTGCGGTCTCGGACCTCTTCGTATATATTTCCCTGTGAGGTGAGGTAATTGTGCGTGGTTCGACTGATGTAGTTTGGTTTGCAGATGTTTGCCCAATCTTCGAGGGGGTGTTTCCACATCTGAAATAATGCCTCGTATTGCTGCATTGGGTTCTTTGGCGATCAGATGAGTAAAAGAACAATCCAGAGAGATCAGAGCCTGATATTCCTTCAATCATTGAACCACAAATTGCTCTTGGCGCTACTTTCAAAGCAATATTGTATCATATTTGACTCAACTGCATAGCTCAATTGAATACAAATAGAAAATGGTACTAATTCAGATGCTGCACATTTGAGGCTGATATTGTTATAAAAGGAACGCACCTCCTCTTTCCTCCGGTGTTTAGTATATTCGTAGATGAATAGCTAGCACTTACTGGCCCTGGCTGATGACTTTAAACAATTATATTGAATATGGAGACTTGGCAAAGAAATATGTTCTATGAGCACGAGAGGAACATCACTTGCTATTTTCGCCTCCATCTATAACCGAAACACGAAATAATCACTCACTTGAGTTGGAAACCTTGAACCGTTGGAATTATCGAGAGACACAAATTTGTGGAACAATTACATTCACCAAGAAAGTCCTAAAGAGGAGAAATTGGTGGAATAATATTGAAGAACCCATATTTCTAATAGAATGGAAAATGTACATAGCTTCGGGTAGTTAAATGCAGTGGGCGGCTTGCTGAAATACTTTGTTCAACATCACTTCCTTATATGGTCTTAACGGTTCATGGTGGGGTAGTGCCACGTGAATTTGTCCGTTAACTCCGAAGATTCGCGGGGTCGGAGCCGTCTTGTACTTCTTCTCCCGACACCAATCGGAACTTCTGGATCAATCAATCACCGACACCATGCCGCCAAGAAAGCCAAAGCTGTCATCGTCACCAGGCAAATTACACCCTGGCTGGCAACCACAAAACTCCAAGGCAAAACCACCAGCGTCCGGAGAATCACGATCAAAGGGCAACTCTCCCAGGCAGGGGAAGAACAATATGCCTTCACTTACTCTCGACACAGAGACCGATCATACGAATCTGTCCAGCTCACGATCTGCTTCTCCTGCGCGGCCTACATACTCTCCAATCACCCCAACAATAGCGAGCGCAAGTCTCGCCTCGTCACATCAGCCAGAGCGAGCAGCCCTATCGATCTCTCGCCCTGCAACTGAAGCCATGCCACTTCCACCTCTGCAACCTATTGATTTCGACAGCAATCCGGATGTTCTCGCTCTTCAATCTACGATCGCAATCTTGCAGATGCAAGCACGCAAGGCGGAAGAGGACATGGCCAAACTGGCGAGGCTGAAGCGCGAAGCCCTGGCGAATCCAGATGAATTTGTCAGAGCCCTTACGGCTGGAGAGATCAAGACGACACCTGATCCACTATTCCATCCTTCCGCGGAGGACGATGACGAGGAGGATGAAGTCAAAGGCGAAGGGGAGATTAAAGGCGAGGTTCAAAACAAGAAGAAGTGGGAGGCATTTCCGACTCCACAAAATGTTGTGCGCTGCCCACCGATTAACTGGAACAAATATGCTGTTGTTGGTGAGAGCCTGGAAAAGCTACATAAAGATCAGGTGGCAAGACCTAGTGATGGGATTCCACAGAAACTAGGAAGCGATGGTCAACTCATACCTGGAGGAGAAGGACAAAAACGAGCTGCAGAATTGGGTATCGCCTCACCTTATCAACCTGGCCGGGACAAAATCGAAAAGCTGGGAACCAAGAAAGGTGGCAAGCGTTAGGAGATATAGATATGGTTACTTTTTGCGATAATCTGGCGTTACGGATGTATATGGAGAGCTTATGAGACATGAAAGAACATGACTGGATGGCATTTTGCTGGCGTTTATGGGCATGGTAGATGGGGATGGTTTGGAGTTCAGGTTTTGCGAGAAGAACTCCATGTATTTCTTGCTGCAGAATGTTCTTGCATCTGCTTTGCATGCCAACACGTTTCATGCAGTGCATGCAATGGAAGAAAAGTCGCCGTTTAGCACGAATTCTTTTCTCTGTCGTTCTGAACATGCGAAGAGTGAATGAAAGAAATGCTTGTCATGAACTTGCGAAAAGTGATTTTATTTACCACTTCCGTTCCCAAAACCAGTCATGGGTCGATAATACACCACAATATGTATTAGTTACGAAAAGTATAATCCCCCTTTAACACTTCTAAACACGGAGATGTAGCTGAGACTTCCGGGGCAATATAAGCTGAAAGAACAAAGTGCCTTTCTGAGACTGGTTGTCATAATCCTTTTCTTAGATGTCATGAAGTCTTCTTGACATAGACATATATGTGTAGTACAACGATACATATCTAGGCATGCATACGAAAACAGCAGGCTTTGACATTTACCTCACAGTTGAAAATCAGAGTCTGATTCTAGCAAGGAGCCACTTGCAATTCTTTTCTAGGTCAGTAGAATTCGGTACTAAACACCCAGCTTGATGTAGGCAATGTGTTTGTAACGAAATGTAAGTTCCCGGTGGTGCCCATGTAAGAACGGGTGTTCACTTCTCCAAGACTAGCGTGCATCGTGCAACGACTTATGCTTGGTTGCCCGTGGATAATATTAGATGAAACTTCAATTCTCGTTTACGAAATGGGTGTCTTGTAACGCAACGCTTTCTCTTCCTGTTAGCATAGCATATATAATATCCACTGCCTCCAGGGCCGCTTTGGAGTGTCCTACAATGAAATATAGAGTACATGCAAAGATTTTCATAGAAGCCATCTTTCATGATTTAGTCTTGAATGCCTCGCAACAGAACTTGTATGGATGATAACCAATTCTATAGCAAGTCTGGATGAATAACTGGGGACGGTTGTACCGTTGTGTCAACTTGCCAAGACTTCTGACTGCCTCCAAATACACTTAGTGGCCTGCATATAAGGATTGCGAGTTTCCTAGCTGGATTATACCACAATATGGGCTGATAAAGCATAAGTGACTTTATCAAAAAAACCCCTTTAGTTGAATCTAAAGACAATGCTCCGGAGAATTCCTGAGTAAACCCAAAGATCCAAGCAGTTGGTCTGAGGCGACAGATGCGCCCCGCTTGTGGGGCTCAGAAACATACCCAGCATTCTTCTAGAACGTTACCCTTCATAGCTCTAGCGTCGGCAGCGGATAAACTGTTCGGATAGTTTAAATGGATTCAGTGAAACATCCCTCGAGTGATCAAGAAATATATTCAGTCTTGTGAACTGCCTGACTTAGTCACGACCACACTTTATAAACCCGCAGACTTTCATCTGTCGTGGTGGGCCCGTCCAGGGCAAAGTTGTGCTCTGCCAGAGGCAATGTAAATTCATCCACATTTGGTTGCTCGGAGGACCGTCACTAACGATCAATTCACAGACACGACAGTGAAGCTTCATATGTATTCCGGACCTCTCCAAACTCCAATGTGAAGGCGTACTCGTCTTCCCACGCTCTTTAAAAGCTATTGGACTCTCTTTGAAGGCATAAGTATACTGAAGGAGCTTACCAAGGTCTCGTCCGGTTTCCCACCATCGAATGCCCCTCTCGAGACTCCAGAACGGATACCAAACTATATATCAATGTTAATAAATAGAGAGAACACGCAAAGACTCTCATTATCGGTGCCTCGAGGTTAGCAGCGTTGCCTGGCCTCGATTTTGGGCTCCGCTCTTGAGATATATCCCAACTAGGAAAGTAAACGCTCTCACGTCAACTTCAGATCTGCAACCTCGCAAGATCTGCTGCATGTACACGAAACCTCCAGTCCATCAAGCATCAAGATGGAGGAAGAAGCTACACAGCAAGGTACTTACAAATCATCTCCTTATTCTCAATATGACAATCTTACCTCCTCACATCTTGTCCTCATGGCCCCTGAGGAAATCGCTTTAATTCCTCAAGAAGTTTTCTTGCGAATTGTGCAAATCAACCCACCTAGCAGATCAATAACTGATGACCCATACTATGTAGCAACTCAAGTGGTCATTGATCCTCGAAGACTCGGTCAGCCAAACTCGGGACTGAGTGACGAAGACCTCGGCGACATCTGCTGCATCCTGCACCCTTCCACCATTCCGGCTCATAAAGCTGCTGCTTGTGTCTACGATGACTCTCCCGAATTCACAATCAGTACAGATCGGGGCGCAAATATTCGAACGAGAGATGATGGACCTGATGATGAGGCTGGTAGCTTTGAGCTGGAAAGGGCAGGCATCGATACATGTGACATTGCACTTCGACTTTCCGCTAATCTGAAGGACCCTTTTGGGGGTTTCTATTTTGGTCGGAACAAGCAACGTTGTGATGTACTCATTGGCCGTAACGATGCTTCCAAGAGAATCAGCAACGTCCACTTCAGAATCTATATCAACGAATTCGGTATTCTCATGCTTGAGGATCAATCAACCAATGGTACTGCCGTTGATGGTACCTTGCTTCGAGGAAAGGAAAAGGAGAATGGACATGAGTACAGACACACATTGCAAAATGGCTCTGTCATCATTCTGACAATGACCCCTCCTGATATTGATTACAAATTTATAGTTCGGGTACCACAACGAGATGAGGAGTCTGAGGCTCTGTATCAAAATAATCTTACGGCATTCTTCCTTCGTCTAAACAACCTGAAGTTGGACATGGAGGCTCGTATTGCCGCAGCAGCACCTGGTACCACACGCGGAGATGGCGTAAGTGTCACTACTCCTGAGATGTGACATGAACTAACATTCAAAAGGTCAATCTATTTCCCACACCAACACCTGGTCTTCCTACTACATACTCGTCTACTATGTCCTCCGGTAGACATGTAAAGGAATGGAGAGGCGGACAAAAATACAACAAGATTGGTACAATTGGCAAAGGTGCCTTTGCTGTAGTCTACAAGGTCACCGCCAAATTTGATGGTGTGCCATATGCTGCGAAAGAACTCGAAAAGAGACGATTCATCAAAAATGGAATTCTTGACCAGAAGGTTGACTCTGAAATGAAAATCATGAGAAAGATCAAACACGTAATTGAATACTCTTATCGGCTGAAGCTATTGCTAACTTTCATAGCCAAATGTTGTCCAGTTTATTGAACACATTGACTGGGAGGAATTTCTATACATCATCATGGAATTTGTCCCAGGTGGAGATCTTGGCAGCCTGATCAACAGAGATGGATACTTGAATGAGCTTGATGTGAAGGCGATGGCAAGTCAAATGCTTAGTGCTCTCAAGTACCTCCATGAGATGAATATCACTCACCGCGATGTCAAACCTGACAACATTCTCATCAGGAGCCGCGATCCTTTCCACGTCAAGCTGACAGACTTTGGTCTTTCCAAGATGATTGAGAGCGAGGAAACCTTCTTGCGGACATTCTGTGGTACATTACTGTACTGCGCACCTGAAGTGTATTCCGAGTATCGAGAATATGATGGCAACGGAAAGAGAAATCTTCGCAATGTTGACAAACGCTCTTTACCACCGCAACGATATGGTAACGCTGTCGATGTTTGGTCTTTGGCCGGAGTATTGTTTTATGCTCTTTGTGGCGCGCCTCCATTCCCTGTCAAGAATGGCACAAGCTATCAAGAACTGCTGAACCGGATCATGACCCAGCCGCTCGACATTCGTCCTCTTCAACGTGCAAATATCACCGAACAAGGTATTAGATTTGTTCGCAAGATGCTGCATGTTCGTCCTGAGCATCGTGCCACCATTGATCAGCTTGAATGTAGCTCTTGGATCATTGGTGGAGATAGTATGGAAATGTCTATGGATGAAGATGACGAGGTTGACCTTGTTGCTGATAATTCTATTGATGACCAGGAGCTCGAAGAAGGCGCATCGCAATTGAGCCTCCATCATCATGTCGACCGCGAGATTGGTGACAGTCTCGACTTGGAGGAAAGCGTAAGCGAGACTCCTGAGCTACAGCCTCGTGAGATCCCTAGTAGCTTCAACACTAGTGACGCCAATTCCCATGCAAACGACAGCTACGGATTTGCGCAAAGTGCAGTACAACCTGGTGGCAGATTGTTTGGTGAAGTTGATTTATCTGCTGTGGGTAGCTCTGGTGCTATTCCAATGAGTCAGTTGAACCTTCCTGTCCCAACGCGCGAGCAGGCGCAACTTGCCAGCGATCCTGCTCGTGGAACTGCGCAAACTCGACATATCCCAGTCTATCTTCCCCCAGGTATGCCTGCTGGTCTTCAAGCTGGTCCGTTAACTCCTGTTGTGAACCAATTCCCGTCAAATTCTCGCGTCAGCGACAGTCATAGGCCTTCGAGTCTCATGGGTGCGGAGTCGATGGTCAACAATCTTCATGTCCACTCTCCAGCATCTGCTCTTTCTCCTGCACTCTCACCAGCCGCGGGTAGCCCAGCTACAACCGATAACGCTCACGGCAATATGACAAGTCTTCGCAGACCTCGAGAGGTAGAATATGATGTGGATGATGATCGTGATTGGCGTCCAGCTGATCTTCCTCCCAAGCGACCACGTCGATCCTCCCGAGAAATCGATCTGCTTGTACCTCCCACCGTGTTTTGGGATCCAGCAGACAGATCGACTCACCATACTAATTATCCACGTATGATGAGCTCTGATTACCACCGGTATCAACAACATGCCGAGAGTAAAGGCGAGCGTTTTTTCCATGGTCAGAAGATCTTCGAGCAGACAATGCAATCTTTTCGCAGTAGCCGTTCACCTTCATTGGAGGCTGATACTCGCGCCCAATCTGAGCCGACTCAAGACGAAGGACGACGCATGTTGATGAAGCGTGACGAGAGACGACTTTCTGAAGACACAGGCAGTACCCGTGCCTTTGGAAAGGAAGATTTTCTCCCTGTCAGTGGTCCTCCAGCAGATGCGCCTTACAAACCCATTCCAAGCATCGAATCAAATACCACAAATCTGCATCCTGTCGTCGGTCACGATTTTCAGCCACCAAAACGTATCCTTGCGAAGCTGATCTCCACCAGCGATAGCTGTCTTCCCACCATTAGCCTGAACATCACAGAGACTCTGACGAGTTGGGGCCGGGGCGAATACACTACAGTCCGCTACGTCAACTTGTATGAAGATCGTATTCCAAAAATGGCTTTCAAGATTCTAGTTTACAGGCCAGGATTTTACAACTCTGATGGCACTGTTAAGAATCCCCAAGGTTGGCGTGATGACGATACCAATATGATGTTTTACATTTCAACCAAGGCCTCGAGAGGTATCTGGATCAATGGTGCACATCTGCCAAGTTGGGACCACAAGAATACTACAACTGAGTCCAAGTGGTGGTCCGAGATTCGACACGGTGATATCATTACTGTTTTTGACTTGGCTGCGTACGGAGGGAAGCCAGCTCAGAACGTCAGCTTTCGCTTCGAATGCTTTTGGGGTGAGTGCAAAGTGGCAAGAAAACCCGATGAAACAACCTATTATCTGGCAAATCAAGGCAGTGCACTGTTGAAGGAACTCGAAGAAGCCTGTCTTCAACAAGAGCAGGAGTTGACTGAAGAAAATCGTCGTCGCCATGATGAAGATCGAAAGGTTGTTTTGGAAGAAAAGGGAACCACAGTAGCCAAGCAGACAGGTAAAGGCAAACAAAACGCCTCGGTTTAACTGCAACTCACCACTAAATCTTCTTGAATCGTCTTCGCATCATACCTACGATCCATAATTGTATAACAACTTTTCTTTTACACACCGTATACACAACGGGGGGTGGTTATTGCAAGTGAGCACTTTGCACCTCGGCGTTATCAAAAATGGAGTTTTGAGAATGGAGGCATATCATGGATCGAGATAAAGCAGTTGCGCCAGCCCTTGGGAGGACATGGCTATTCGTTGCAGATGGCAATGCAGCAATATGTGAACAACTAGCTAGATGAATAAAATGGATTAATAAACTACCTTGAAGATGTGAGCTTGGGGAAGGGTGGAGGTAAGGATAACTGCAATGATAAGCAATTCGACAAGTCTTGAACGGCGCCTTTCCCTACTAATCAGAACATACAGGTCTTCAAGCGATCCAATCAGATCGGGAACGAAGGACATGTTCTGGCACCATAAAAGCTTATGCTCCTATTAGATTCTTAGCATCTCCATTTCTCTACCTAGCTAAATTCAAGCTTCTGGCACAATATATAATAGGCGAGTTTCTACAGGAATCCCACCCAACTTCCTAACTCTCCAACCGTCTTCCCCATCGGCGAGATTGCGACAGGATTATGCGGTCATAACCCCAAATGATTGCACAATCTAGATTCTAGTCGGACTCAATGTCAAAAGTAGAGTAAAAAAAATCCCCAAAAAGGATTTGAAAATGGCAAAACTCTAGCCTCCCAGTCGAACAGGGAGACCGTAGAAAATCCTCCGGTGAGGATTTTTGAAGTCGTGTGGTTTTATTTTTACGTTGACTTGATCGTCTTGTCAACAGACCACCACTACGCCACACTTCCATGTGACGATCCTTATGGCCTAGTTACTGGGAAGACTATTTCGATATATGTATATGAAGAATACTGAGAGAATTAATTGATGATTCTCTCGCGCACCAAACCTCGCCTCGTCAATTCGGAATCGGAAAATCCGACGAACCTATCTACAATCCTTACCTTCCTAATCCCAAATGGCGTGCGCGAAATGCAAACGTACCTGCAGGATGAAGACCCAGGATCGCGTCTTCAGATCGTATTTTCCCTTGGTTGTCTCAGATTAAAGATCTACCCCGGTAATTGGATTTCATCTATTTTGCGGCACAGCTAGCTGGTGGGAAACGGAGGTATGGGCTGGTTTCCCGGTTCGGACGGAACGACAGGAACATGATTTTTAGCTAGAGGAGTTTGACTGGGGATAATCAACTGTCCCTTTGCGCAACGGTGGGATGTTCTGAAATCAGAGAGATGCAGATGTCCTCCGGAGGCGTGGAGGGCCGACCTCCTTTTCAGATAGGCTTGCGAGTGCGTTGCTTTCTTGCGCCTTGAATGGGTAACCGTCTCTTCTTTTCTTCGGTACGCCCCACATTTCCATTGTTAAACTTTTAGAGTTATCTTCTCTAAGTGACTTCTTGATTGTCAATTTGATGTCTATGTCTATGTCTATCTACGTTTGATAATCGTGAGCGTTTGTGCTGCTTCAGAATGGCGAATGTCACGCTGGTGGCGGGACATATACCGAATTATGTGAATCCGGTATCGAGACAGCCATTACTTTTGGGTGTCAATATCGGCATGACTGCGTTGGCTGTCGTTTGTGTTGCGTTGAGGGTGTATACCAGGAGATTTCTGAGGAATATTATGGGTGCTGAGGATTGGGTTGTTATGTTTGCTGCTGTAAAAGGTCTCATGACTCCCCGTATGGTCATTGCTGACTATCTAATAGTTACTTGCTACAATTGCCACGATTTGTACTTGTCTTGGTTGCAAACTTGGTGGAACTGGACTTCATTACTGGGACATACCGCCAACGGTGAACAAGAAGCTCAATCAAGAGGTACAAGTTTTGTTCACCGACTTAAGCACCCCTGAGACTAATTGATGTTTGCAGCTATCGTATGTGAACCAATTCCTCTACCAACCAATTTTACAACTCACGAAGATATCAATCCTCCTCTTCTACACTTCCCTCAGCCATGCGAAATATCTCTACAAATCCTCGTATGCAGGAATTGGAATCTGCACAGCCTTCTGTATTGCTTGCACGGTTGTGGAAGTTGTACAGTGTAGCCCGGTCCGAAAATCAGTCTATGGAGCTTCTGTGCCTGGTAAATGTATCTTCCAGCCTAACTTCTTCATTGCGACCGGATTTGTTAATCTATTCCTTGATCTCATGGTTTTGGCACTTCCTCTGCCGCTTTTGTGGCGATTGCAAGCACCACTCAAGCAGAGAGTTGCTCTAATGTGTATTTTCTGTGTCGGAATCTTGTGAGTTCATTCTTCAACTTCAAAGTGGTGAGAATAGATGCTAAGAAGGCAGTGTATGCATCTGCAGTATTGTACGCATCACCATCTGGTTCCATGTAATCGGAGACGGTAACAGGAACAATCCTGATTCGTCTTGTAAGTTCTTGAGGGCTCAATTTTTCTGTCTCGAGTAACAATTGTAGGGACGAGAGTTGAAATCACAAATTGGTCTGCTATCGAATACTGCGCAGGTCTAATTTGCTCATCTCTTCCACATCTTCGACCTCTCATCACCAAAGCGATTCCCGGATTCCTCTCTACAAATCGTACTCGTACGAAAGAAGGTTACAATTCAAATCTAGGATCCAAGAAGTACAGGATCCCAGTTGGGAGTACAGACGGAAGCGATGCTTTTTATGGATCGAAGAAAGGTCACCAGAGTAGCATTGTGACAGGAGGTATAACAACCACACGAGCAGAAGGTCATTCGGATGCAGATTCTACAGATGAGATATATACGACTGTTGGGCTCGGGGTCCCTACAAAGGAGAAAGAAAATTGGCATATTATGAAAACGATCAAGGTTGATGTTCAGAACGCTGATGATCACTCAAGACACCATTGAATATCGCTACTTAGCACGCAATGAATATTATGACCAGGAATCTGAACATGTTCCCATACTCTTACACCCTCGCTCTTCGGCCTTTCTCAAGATCCATCTGACTTATCCGGTGATTCCTGATAGCAAATGGCCGCTCCTCCGCCAACAGGAAAATTCTCTAAGAAATCGTATTGTTTTTGAACTTGAACATAACCCCCTGGAATTCGCTTCCCGGCTATATCGGTAGCCCCTGACTGGCGTCAAGCAGGCGATTGTGCCTGCATGTCATCCCAGCAATTCGTGCCTCTGTGTTGCCACCGATCTTTAGTACTTTACTCACGAATCTTCAGAAAGAGAACACGCATATTATAGACTAATAAACTTTCTCACGAGTCTCTCGCTTTATGTCTCCACTTAACTATTGCTTTGACATTTCAAGGCTGGGAAGTTGACAAGCAGTCTTTCTGGACCGGACCCGGTATCCGGCCTTTCCAGTCGCCATCACACCAATAGTAACCCCCTCTCAAAATATGCAAGGACGGACATTGACACCAAGGAAGCTTGAAGGAAGATTACCGTTCATTTCACCCGCCGCACATGTCCCCACTATCTTTTCTGCAGACGGACTTTCGATAGCTCCCCACAAAAGTGGACAGTGGACGGATTTCAAGGTCTTATTTCCATGATTCCCCTCGTGTTTTGAGAGAATCAGAGGTGTTTGTACGAAACATTTCCAGGCAACGATGGTTCTTAATGGGTTTTTTGGTAGTGATAGCTTTGCTAAGGCTTTGAGATTGATGTCTGTGGGGCTGGTCGGAGTTAATGCAGCAGCGGTTGTTTCAACGACGCCAATTGTGGATCTGGGGTATGCGATTCATCAAGCCTCACTATCTATCGTAAGTTTAAAATGATCTTATATTCATGATGGGTAATTGAGTTTTGAATAGTCAAACCAGAGTAATGTCTACTATAATTTCAGTAACATTCGATTTGCAGCTCCACCTCTTGGCAATCTTCGATTTGCTGCAACTCAACCGCCACTCAACAATCGAAGTGCTGGTGTTCAAGATGGATCGTACGGAAATATCTGCCCTCAAGCGTTCGCAAGCTGGCAGATTGGCGCTCTATCTTTGAACCCTGGAGCCAGCAACGAAAATGAAGATTGCTTGTTTCTCGATGTCGTAGTGCCAAAAGGTGTCTATGACAACAGATCCAAGAGAGGACCTGTACCAGTAATCGTCTGGTTCTATGGTGGTGGCTATACGCTGGGAAGCAAGTATGCTGCTGGTAACCCAACGGGACTGTTGGACCAAAGTCTGGACATGCAAGCCAAGGGACAGATCTGGGTAGGATTCAATTATCGACTTGGAGCAATGGGTTGGTTAGGTGGCCCAACATTCGCAAAAACGGGTACTCCAAACGCTGGATTTTATGATCAGAGAATGGCTTTGAAATGGGTGCAAGACAATATTTGCCTTTTTGGAGGCGACCCAAGTCAAGTCACTGTCATGGGGGAGTCTGCAGGAGGCGGAAGTATCATGCATCAAATTACAGCGTATGGAGGTGTGAAGGCACCTTTCCAGCAAGCTATAATGCAGAGTCCGGCATTTATCCCAAGACCATTGATCAGCCAGAGCGAGAATGCATTCCAAAGCCTAATGAAGTTTGCCAATGTCAGCACATTGGCAGAATTGAGGAAGGTCGACACGCTCGTCTTGCAACAAGCCAACAAACTCACTCAATCTTTGGCTTTCTATGGCACTTTCACTTTCGGTCCAGCGCCAGATGGGACATTTGTCCAAGATCTTCCTGGTAAACTTCTCCTGGAAGGGAAATTCGACAAGTCTCTCGCCATCATCGCAGCACACAATACCAATGAGGCTGGTCGATATACACCACCAACAACCACAACCTCGGACAACTTCACAACATTCATGAACCTTTACTTCCCAAACATCTCCCCAGCTGCCCTCACCTACTTAACAACCGTCCTCTATCCCGCGGTATATGACGGTAGTCAGCCATATGTAACACCATTCTACCGCCTCAATCTCGCCATCGCCGATTTCACTTTTACTTGCAGCACCAACTGGCTCGGCCATGCCTATGCCAACAAAACACACAATTACATATTCTCTGTCTCTCCTGGCAACCATACCATGGACGTACCTTACACCTACTACAACGGTCCCATCGCATCTGTCAAGAACGAAACATTAGCTGTCATGATGCAACGCTATCTGACAGGATTCGCGGAATCAGGCACCCCGAACAGATTGGGATTGGATCATTGGGTAGAGTATGGGAAAAGTAGCAAGGTGTACAATTTCAATCAGACGTTTACGGATACGAGGGTTGACACTGCGACGGCGAATAAGAGGTGTGATTGGTGGCAGCAGGCCCTTTATGGAAGCGATTGGTGAGTAGATTTGAGAAAGTTTGGAGTGAGATAAGTGTAACGATTCTTGTATATAACTGATATATAGAGAGATAGAAGTATTAAACATACACAGTACGTACGTGATGTTCCTTTAATGATCCTGAAGTCCACTGAAAAATCGTTTCGCCTTTTCGAATCGCTTTCCTTTCTGATTTTCGATTTCCTATGTTCTATGTGGTGACGTAGTTGTATTTCCAGTCAGAGAGAATTTACAATAATTGTTTGCACTACTGTGCATGGCAAGGCCTAGTTTCCATACATGATCAAATCAACTTTCGACCTTTGAAAAACTCGCTAGGAAGGGAAGAAAAGCTTATCTCTGTCCGCAAGCATTCGGTACCGATAAGAATCTAGATGCTGATCTTGCGATAATTCAGGAGAAAACCGCATTGCTAATCAGGGATAATCCTTTTGCACAAGTCTAACGTGGTACCTCAAGCTGAGAAGTCTTCCTGAGATCTCTGAGACTACTTCATAACGTGCTTCTAATTGATTGGAGTAGTTCCAGCAAGCCGTCTTCCGTATTCGCCTAATGAGGTAGTGAAGATACACTATTGTTCAGCCCTGCGCCATCGAACTTAAATGTTGGAACTTCCCGAATTTTCGGAAAATCAGTGTCAGTGCACCATCCCATCTTCCCTCTGATAATACTGACTCGTTGAGACAGAGTACTGGCACTCGTTACCACCCCAGATCAGTAAATAATCGTTTATGTCCATGCTCGAAACGTATCTTGAGCTTGAGCATTGAGAAGAAATACCAATATGAACCAGAGGCTTATGAGCTAGATTGAAATCGGAAGTAAGTCCAGGTAGTGGGTAGAACTTCCAAATTTGGGATACATGACGTGGGGATGTTGCTTTGCTCCTTGCTTTTGCGCTTCAGCTGTCGGGATAAGACCTGAGCGTGGCGTCCGCCTTCAGTAGATGAAAAATGCCCGAACCCTGAGAAGCTTGAACGACCTCCTGTTCTATACATGGCCATGGCGAATTACCCCATTTTTAGCCTCTCATATAGACT
The DNA here is from genome assembly GCA_030077755.1 of Filosporella fistucella. NCBI lineage: Eukaryota > Fungi > Ascomycota > Leotiomycetes > Helotiales > Filosporella > Filosporella fistucella. The sequence continues at coordinate 357,320 of JAQJZZ010000007.1, forward strand.
ACTCTGGCTGGAAGCAATGTTGTCTTGAATACAAACTAGCTGCGCACATTCGTTTCATTTTGTCTCTCTGTCTTTCTTAGCGAAGATGTTAGGTGCTCCGAAGTCCGCAGACGCTACTTGTGGTACATGGGGGTGTGATATCAGAGGGGGAATTTCCTGCTTCTTGGCAAATATGCATCGTGCATCTGCATCTGCATCTGCATAGTTTTTGGATTTGGTGGCACTGCTTGATCCCGCAGAGTATAGTACAAAGCAAAGTCCCCCACCTCTGTATATATTTTGAGGTTTCTCCGCTAGTCAATCAGTTTGCCTTGGATCTTCTCCTTCTTCGGTTGCCGGCAGTGATAACCTTGACAATAGAGTGGCAATTACTCCTAAAATGCGATACTCTTTCGTTGCAATTTGGGCAACGCTACACACTGGTGTACTTGCGGCTCCAGCTCTGGGAAGTCCTGTGGAATTGCAAGAGCGAGCAGTTCCCACAGCCTGTGCAAAGCCTCCTGCTGTGTCCTTGGCCTATAACATCTTATCGGTCCTTCACGCAAGCCCTTTTTGTACTCAATGGCTAGGTATCGTTACTAAAACTGTTTCTGGTAAGTTCCTCACACTCTTGACTTGTATTATCGATATTGATTACTGCAAGCGACTGTCGATATACCTGTCACAGTATCTCAGACTGCATCTGTGACGTCTACTGCAATAGTAAGTCAACATAATTACGCTTTTCCGGTCTTCAATGTTCTGATTTGGAACTTACTTGACGTGAAAGGAATTGACAACGGCATCAAGCACGACTGTTGTTGACACAACGACGACCGTTTCGAACACCGTCACGGCTCCAACTGGTAAGGCGATTTGCAAATCAAAAAGGAAAGAACCATCTGTATTGACGTTGATCAGTTACAAGCACCGTTTCTGCATCTACTACAGTGTTTTCATCTGGCACCACCACAACAACTTTGGTTATCACGAGTACTTTGTACGTCAGAATTTCATCCAGTCTGCATACTGACCTTCATCCTCTTACATTACGTCTTGTTAGGACATCCACAACCTTCCTCTACGATGTCGAGGCGAAGAGGAAACTGAAGAGGGCGAAACCCACCAAGCTGGCACGTATGGTCCACTCCACCTTTTGCAGTGAATTGGTGTTAAGGTCTTATTTAGAGCTTCGTGCCGTTGCAGACACAATTGTCTCATCTGCGTGTTCGTGTCTAGCAACGACACCAACCGTCACAGCCACAGCTAGCCGTAGCGTAACTTCGGTTGTTCAAGTCGTGAATACCGTCTTGACAACTCAGGTATCGATAGCAGCCACTGTAACTGAGACAACTTTTAATGTTGTCACGGAAGTCTCCACTGTCACAGAGACGGTATGTCATTCCCTTCATGACTGTCCGAGCACGAAATTTGACTGATTAACACTGCCGTAGCCGTCGACGAGCATCACATTTGTGGTAACTTTGACCTCACCTACGATTGTTGCAACCCAAACGGCAACCCGGACACAGACATTTGTTTCATTGGCTATTATCGATGTCATTATTATTCCCATCGAACTAGATGGTTGCACCGTTGGAACAAATTTTGCCAGATTTAACAACATTGGTGGAGCCACCTTTGAAGCTGCGGGACAACTCTGTGCAGCACGCTGTGTTGGTGAGACTTGCCCAGAAACTGCCTGATTTCATCTGATGTGTGTCTAATATATGCAACAGCGGCCGGAAAAACAAATTGCGATGACTTTTTCACCCAACAAAACTTACCTGGGGGAACTTGGGACTGCTTCCTGTAAGTGACTTTCTAGTGCGTCATGTCCAGACTCGATGTCGCTAATTTATGGCACAGTCTCCGAGTGCAAGACGAAGTCAACACAAACTTCTTCTGTAATAATCCAAACATTGGTAGAGCAGCTGAATGGATGTAAGTCTTAATTGCTCAGAGATAATGTCCACATGATTTCGTTTACTAATACAGATACACTATAGCATTATTTACTAGGACGGCATAATCAATCATGATTTTCATTGAATATTCATTCAAGAAGCATAAAAAGTCCTTGACCTAGCAAATAAACCAAATCATTGACTCTTCAAACTTCTGGACGTTCTTCTTGTCGCCTCAAAGTGCGACTAATACATGCCCCAGCCGATTGCTATTGGGAGCACGTGACAATAATTCTATGGATGTGTTCTTCACTCCATTAATCAGCAAACATTTAGTTCCTAAATAGTTACAGAGCAATTCCATAACCGTAACCAGAAAGCTGCAATGTGCAACAAAAATTGTGATTCTCCATTGTGTGACCAATACGAAATGTGGGTGATGGAAAGGGGTGTATGAACTGTCACGTGCCACAATGCTGAACAGGCAGATGAGGTGTTTTTTTAACTTCAGTGCTACTTCATGGATTAGCGTAGAGCTATAGGTAGTCTTCTCATATATTCGGAGGGTTGCTATTCACATATCACGTTTTCAATGTTGGTGAGAGAGTATTTGGTCAACTCGCTTCAGGCTGGACAGGAAAAGGGGGCACAGTAGATCACTTCGCAGCTTCAGCAACTCAGAACCCTTTAGATTCAGGATATTCTTGTGCGAAATAAACAGGTAGCTTTCGATATAGAATCACGTTATGTTAATCATCTTATATTTTAATTTGATGATGAAACAATTGACAAGTGCGAGTTCATCAGGTTGTGCATGTACCAGTTTCAGCATTTCAGCTGAGGACAGCCCGAATCCTCTTGTACTACATTAAGCATCAAACAGTTATTTGGAGCTTATCAGATCGGTTCAGACACCCTTTCCTTTGCCTTGTTGTTTTACCCTCCTACTTCCCAGATCTTTTCTCCTTTGAAATTAAAAGACGGTTACTGCTTTTCTTCAACTTATCGTTATACCTTTCTTCAAGAGGCACAGCCCTACGGGGCTCCAATAATTTTCCTAGTCGCGACCACATAGGTTCATTTCAGCTGCCATGTCCCTAGCCTCGTCTCTCTGCGGTGTTTTGCTGGGGTGTCTGCTTCTGAATATGGTCAACGCCCCAACATTCCAACCGAACTGCACCCTACACCATGGAATTACAAACTTCGTTTCCGCACCAAATTTCAGAGGTACTACAACAATACTATGGTCTTCACTTTCGATTAAAATTCTTTGCACTTGGAGTATCCAGCGTCTAAATGTCCCTGTCGGCCGACCTTACTACGATAAGCGCAATGGCAAAGCCTATGGAACGGCTCAGATAATATGGTGGGCAATTATAGACTCGAACACAAAGCTCAAATGGATATTTTGACTGTCATAGTACCGGAATATCTTATGGGAAAGGCACTCAACTAGCTGCTATCGGCAAGAGCGGCATATTCTCCTTTGAAGGAGTGGCAGGACACTAGTAATGGTGAAAATCGATTCAAAATGATCCATGCCTATGCTATGAACATGCGAGCGTTCTATCTCGACTTTCCAGATTTGTTCCTTTCAGATGACAAGAAGAACTACTTCCAGGATTTGGTACAGGACATTTTGGATTTTACTAGCCACAGGACTCTGACTTCAGTCGACCACATCAACTTGTCGCGCTTGAAGTACAGAAAGTGGGTGCTGACATTTAGCTAGATCAGCGTTGGAACATGTCACAGGTTTTTTTATTCCGATATCCTGCCTAGTATTTCAGCACAAGACTTGGAAAGATCAAGCAGCTCGGATACATTGGTCAAAGGGTTAGCAATGATACAAGTTTCTTGGCTCATGATCCAACTTCTCGGCTGAAAAATCTACGGATTACCATCTTCACAACTCGAGATCGCAGCTCTCGCTTTCTCAGCTTCAAGTTTTATCACTTATATTATGCTTTGGAGTCATCCGCCAGAAATGCTACTGAGGTACAGGACCCACCCACTCGACTTCCAGATAAGCACACGGTAGAAGCCATCATGAATTGTGGGCGGAAATTTCAGTGGACACGTCGAGGTGGGGAGTCCAAGAATGACGGCGATTAGACTTGCTCCCAATTCCGAATGACGCCAGTCACAATATCCCAAATACAAATGTCACCAAAGGGGGAAGCCTCCAACTTTGGTTACTTTCAATAACGGCGAAACTTTGAGCATGTTAAGTGGCTCTATCTTGGGAGGGGTAATTTTCAGAGGGGTTCGCTGCCTGGCTTGAAACTTCCAGTTTCCTACACTCGTCGAGCAGCTTCTATGGAGGATATCGGCAATTCTGACAACTGTTCTACCCCTTCTATCGATACCATCTAATATGATATGGGCTGCTTGTAATGCATTTGGTAGCCCGAACATTTATTCGGGAAAACGGAACCTGATTAGCCCTAATAAGACGTTGCATATGATCTGCGGTGGCCATCTTTTAGTCCCATTTTTCTTTCCATATGTGATTGCACGACTTTTCATTATGGTAGAAGTTTTCAGAAGTCTGTTCTATCTATCGCCTGACGCTTTTATTACCACTTGGTCCGCAAACTATCCACACGGAGGATGGGAGAAAGAGCTCGAATGGTGTTGGTGTGAATGATAAGCTACATCAAACCAATAATATTTATGGTTCTAGTACATTCCTAGAATAATGTCTTTACTCAAATACTGTCGACAAGTAAAATGTTGCTATGAAGTTGCCTACACTAGCAAATTGTTGCCCTGCAGCATTCAAAAAGGACTCGATATCCAAACAACCTTTACTGGCGTGGAATTTGGAAGCAATGTTTCCAATCGCAGACTGAAAACAGACTTCCTTTAGGGCAGGGTATGATTACAAAAATACAATTAAAAGAAAATACGCATTTTGGGACCCGTCCCAACCATAACACATCAGAACAGAGGCATTCTCGATTAGTTGAAAAGTTTACACCTCTCGTATTGGAAATCAAGGATAAATTCACCTTCAACACACCCTCGTTGTTGAGATAGATATGTCAGCTGTTCCTTCTTCGCCAAGAAATTTCTATATTCACTTTTCAGCACCGACTTTCTGTGAGATACTTCTATTTAAAGACTGCTTCTCTATCGGGTCGAGGATCTTCCTCTGAACAATTACATCTTTCAAAAATGGCAGACCCAGAACCCATCCCATTGAGGGCACTCATAGTTCTCATAAGCTACGAGCTGTTCACATCAGATCCAAGATTCTTCAATCAAAAGTTGATCAACTCAAGTGTCGCAAGCCAAGAGTTTCTCACTCAAGCAAGAAGGGATAACGAATTCTTGGGCAGAGAGCCGAAGTCAATTGAGTGAGTACAATTTTCTCTCACAGAAGCGTGGTGAAATTGACCAGCGACAGAAAGATTGAGCTGCACAAGTTCGAACCTGAAGAAGAACGCCAGATTCACGAGCCACTTTCAACAATTTGTAAGATCCATCCTAAGGCCGGCGATGAGGTCAAGAAGCTAAATCTCGCTCAACGCGAACGTATCTTTTACACTACTCGTGGACATGACGGATGCTTCAAGGCAGCTGGTCTGTTCCAGTTGATTTTCGATCTTTGTCCTCCCTCGCAACAGATCACCATACAAATCAAAGACGAGGTGAGGACCAGATGAGCGTGGATAATGTTGTGCTTTAACTCTGACAAGCTTTAGAAACCCGTGCTGATGCATGTACGACTCCGCAAAATCCTCGAGTTCAAGGTGAAGTCTCCAAAATTTCATGGCGCCTCCCTCATCCTGTCTTCCCCAGGCTTGCCAATTCCACAAGCTACAGATCACTACCCAACCGGTTCAAGAGACATGGAGGACCATTGTGTTGTTGCTTTCCTCCGACCTGCCGCACGCGATGATCCATATATAGTCGACTTGACTCGAATGCAATACGGAGACGCTGGACGAGGCACTTATGGGGAGACATACTTCCTCGGCACACTTCACGACTTCATGACCAACACTCAAGAGAAGATTTGTGAGAGGCTGGTTTACTCGGGGGAATTGGACAAGATACACCCTGAAGCTCCAGAGAAGGAAGCTAAGACCGGAACAATGGCGAGATTGAAGGGTTGTGCCGAGCGGGTTTTGAAGAGATGGGAGAACAGAGCTATTGAGAGCTGGTGCGAGTATTGCGGAGAAGGGGGATCGAGTCTAAAGAAATGCCTTGGATGTACCACTGCTTCGGTTCATTATTGCTGCAAAGAGCATCAGAAGGCTGGATGGAAGCTGCACAAGTATACATGCGAGAAAATGCAGAAGCGTCCATTAATGGTAGGCGGAGACATCGTGGAAGACTGATGCAATTCTTGCAGCTTCAGATTGTATTATAGAATTCTTGCTGTGGCAACTGGGGCTGCGGAGATGATAGTTCTCGTTAGGTCGTCGACGAGCAGATAACATACATCTTCTCGCACATTACCCAGAAACTTCCGAATACACATCATTCCCATCCTTAATCTGCTGAAATTTCCTTTTCTTCCTGGAGTCCTCATTCTTGGGCCCATATTTTGCAACATTTTTGTTTCTTTTTATAATTGCTGATAGCAGGCTAGCAGAAGCAGGAGACTCTTCGCAAAGTTCCAACATCGCTCTACATAGTGCAGCCGTTGACAAACAAGCGGTGTCGCAGGTCAATTCGAACCTTTTTGTCTTTGATGTGAGAGATTCGGAGTATAGAGGGGCATTTACTCGCTCATCCGATGTAGCTGCATTGTCCAGGTCGAGTCGAGGGGAGAAACAGTTCTGGGTTTTGATCAGCCCTTATCCAGCGCACAAGCTAAACAATAACAACGGATGGATACTAACTTTTCGAGCGGTGTGCTTGGTACGAGCCATTTTGAGGTTTCAAAAAGTAATGGAAGTAAAGGCCCGAATGGGGGGATTGATTTACTTGTAAATAAAGAGCACTGCCTGCTCGGTGTAACATGAAAACGCCTCGAGCCCGTAATCAAAGCCCGGATACTTTGTACATCCAATAGCTAAATTGTTGATCACTAGAAGTTGACTGATCCAGAAGGATTCGTAGTTCCGAAGTGGAAGTACAGGCAGACTCCACAAGCAGGTATCTATCCTCGAGAGTGCGGGGAGAAAGAGGGTGAGACCGATTTGCTATCAACCATTAAGCCCAAAGAATACAATTATTCCAATCCCGACAATGACATCCATCATCAATTACCTTTCCTTGGCTCCAATACTGATGACCATTGTCATCAAACAAATCGCACAAAATTCGTGACGAAGGACAACGCAGCGTTGGAAGGAGGCAAGGAGGGGTAGTATGAAAAACGACAAGTTGGAGACAATCAGTTTGTGGTAATAGATGACCAAGGAAAACATAAAATGGAAGGAATCGTGCTATTTTAAATACAGAATCGGGGATGGGGCAAAAGAAAGTATGACTTTGAAAGAAGAACAAATGAGTGGCTCAAACTTTGATGCAACGGACGAATTTCAATTAATACAAATCAGGCAATTGACAAGAAGGAAATGTTACAGACCAGTTGCTCTCCCGTTATATAGCCACACACAATTAGGTGAAGCACTGGTATTTCGAAGTAGTCGCATGCCTGGGGCACACAGTTTATCGGAGATATCTTGGAGGATAGCATCGAATGGCAAGTAACTAAACTAGATATAGCCTGGAGGATTTCAGAGTAACTAACTCTGTCCATGCAAGATTCGGTGAATGAGACCTAGGTGAGGGCGAGATCTAAGCCATCCATGGATATTTACGTCCCTGTACCTGCTGAGCAATATCAAAGGTGACATTATTTCCTCCAGTTCTCTTTTCCTTCCTGGCAATCCCCCAAAATCTACTACAAGGACCAATATCCCCAGACACCAATCATAGACGAAGAAGTTGAGAATTGATTCTTCCATCTTTTGTTTCCGCTCTGACCTTCAGACATGAGCAACTACTGTTCGGTGAGCAGACTGAGCGAAATTATTCGACACATATGGAGGTATTCATGTGCTGGGGCCGTTCAACAACATATGGAGTACCCCACAGCCACTGCATAGTTTCCTCACCGAACAATACTCGGCGTCCTTGATGTGCTGCCATAAAAATTTCCAGCTGCAGCCAGCCCTGAAAATAATTCGTCGAAGGGCACATGGAAAATTGTTGGTTGTCGATGCTGCATGATACAGGGCGACCAATCCGGGATCTTTGAAGTGCACACATCTATTTTGATTCACCTACGAGCTCTGCCAAGCTCCTCCACCGTAGTTTCGTTTTCCTCGCCGCAGATACCGTAGGTGAAGTCATCTCCATGATTCCCCCAGTTTGCATCCAAATGGGCTGACAGTGAGCCATATCGATGCACCTTCCAGCTCACAAGGCCACACCGGCGTATCGTGCATAGGCTGCGTTGATCGCGTGGCACATGTAACATTTCCCTGTCATTAAGAACACAATGCTATTGAGGTCGTACTTAGCACAATAGATGTTTTTGTAGGCTGTGAGGCTGGCTCTACTCTCTTACTGAAACTTATAATACCGAAAAGGTCCTCTGCTGCCTGTCCTTGGGTTAATTTCTGACAACTCGACTGACTTTCTCTCAATTTATCAAAAGTATTTGTCTACTCGACCTATCCATGACTCCATACGTATACTCACCGCTCGATCTGAACGAGGATAATATCCGACTCTTGAGAATCGAGAGAGGCTATCGATCCGATCCTATCAAATGCTGGCTCTTTGAATCTCCAAAAAAAGGGATTGAGTACAAAGCCTTGTCCTACACATGGGGTGAATCTGGGCCTAAGGGGATCATTGAGATAGAAGGTCACCAGTTCGATGTATCAGAGAATCTGTACTCTGCTTTGAAAGAAATCCGCAGCCAACACCATGACGTGATAGTATGGGTTGACGCAATTTGCATCAACCAAAACAAGGCAAACGAAAAAGGACACCAAGTGAAGCAGATGGGTACTATCTATAAGAGTGCTGTGGAGGTACTCATTTGGCTAGGCTCGAGCGACCATGGTATCATAAGCCTCATGGACTCCATCAATTGGATCCACCATAGTGCCGCTAGAGAGAAATCCAAAGGGATTGAGAAATGGCCTGATTTATGCGCGCGGTTTACGAAACAGCGATTTTTGGAAATTGGATGGGGTGCGTATCCAACACAAAAAAAGACTCTTCAGCAGCTCCTGGGACATCGGTGGTTCCATCGAGTCTGGATTCTTCAGGAAGTTGCCAACGCCAGAGAGGCCGTAATTATGTGCGGATCCGAGTCTTGCCCCGCAAAAACGTTCGCTCAAATGCCTGCTTCTATGGAGTTGGAACTGCAAGCCGACGGGCATGTGCAAGCCGTGCTGGATATCATGCCCGGCTACCGAACGGCCACTTGGTGGACCACAAGGCGCTGTCTACACTTCCTTCTTTGGAAATTCGCCGAGAGCGAGGCTGGAAACCCTGTCGATAAGATCTACGCCCTGCTTGGTATTTCAGAGGATGCGAACAATCATCAAATGTTCTACCCGAATTACGAAAAAGACGAAACCAGGGTTCTTCAAGATACCTTATCGTTCTTGTTGTTCAAGCAAGTTCTCTGGATGACAGCTATGCCTTTCCGATCATCGGGTTCCAAGAGCTGCGACACTCTATAACTGAACTGGCCGTTGAAACGCTCGGATGGACACTGACCGAAGAAAACATCCAGAATGATGCCGCACGCCGAACGGCGGAGAAGGTCGTTGAATTAATCAACCAAGGACAATTCAAACGAACGGATCTGTTGTCTGCTCTTGATGGGGTGCTTGCAAAAGATAGCGATCGAATGCGGAGTTTCTTAAGTGATCAAAATTTGGATGACAAAGGGGACATTAGCCTTATTCTGACATTTGAAGGGAGGGTTGCTACTTTGACAATTAAGTATAAAGAGGGGGTTCGAGTTGATCGAAGCTTTACCTTCCCTCAGCAATCGTTCAGAGTTGGAAGACACTCAGTGGAGCTCAAAACGCCTACTGTCCTTGAGAGCCTCAAGTTGGTGCCAGTGCCATTCGGAGAAAATGAAAACATGGCAAGGACGATACTTCAGTTGAAGTTGAGTGGGGCATCGAAAGAAGAGTTGATGAGGGCATATACCTGGGCCGGTGATGTTGAAGGTGTTCGGGCGCAGCTTGATGCTGGCGCTGTGATAGACGGGGCAGACAGCAATGGCTCAACTGCACTTCACTTGGCTTCAAGGCGTGGTGATGAAAATATTGTTGCGTTATTGATTGCTCAAGGGGCAAATGTGAATAAGGAGGATGAAAGTGGTTGTACACCACTTCACGTGGCTTCTGCTGGCCCAGGGGGCATAGAGGTGAACTAGATCCCGAGCTCTAGTCCTGCTGGTAAGATACGGTCGCTGTGATTATTCCGTGCTAGTTGTCGAAATGCCGGGCGGAGAAGATGCAAGGCTTCGCAAATTGCTCAAAATTCCTTGGAGAAAAGAAATAGTCTTATACACTTAATAATTTCCTTACAGCTTTTCTTCTTCTCTATCTTTCTTGCTTCCTTCGTAATATACCTAATAGTATACGATTAGCCTCCACCTTAATTCTCTTCTTATACCACCGCTTATTGTGTGATCGTTATACCTGTCCATAAAAAACCTAACCTTAAGGCTAGCTTCATTAGCTCGTCTAAATTTAGCCTTCTTTGATGTGTAGAGTGAGAAGAGGATGGGAAGAAGTAAGAAAGTGGGATAGAGGATGGGTGGGAGTATATGTGAGAAGATGAGAGGGAAAATATGTGAAGGCAAGGGGGGGAGACAGCCATTTACAGAGAAAGACCCAAGTCAACGGCAGAGAACAACATCAAACACCCTAAAGTTAAGGCGCCAGAAAAAGTTCCTCCATGTTGGTATTTTGAATCAAGATATGCGAACGGGATAACTGCTTGAGAATGACTTGTAACTGATATAGGTCGTGAGGATGCAGCGGTAACAGATTGGGATCACTGGTGGGGAAAGGGTCCTCTTTAAAAGTTAATGATTTCTTGTGATATGGGTGAGCAGACCTGAGCAGAAGACCTGAGCAGACATGGGCCGAAAGCTGAGCCGAGCCTGATCTAGCTTGAGAAGAGGCGGCGCGAGATCACCTGAAATCGATGGTTGGGAGGTGTCGGGATTCTGGTCATATAACAAATTCGTCAACTTAGGGGGAATTAGGGGATCGGCTTATTGCGTTGGAAGGTATTCAGGTGAGTAATGAGCATTTCCAAGGGGCAGCACGGTGCTGATAGCAATACAGCATCCCGAGGAGACAGAATTGCCTTTCAGTATGGTGTTTATGGGATTGTTAGTATTCGTGGAGGTAAGAATTCTGTCTGCATCCTTGATGATGATAGGATCGATTAATGATGAAAGGCCGACAACTCGACGGAGCAGTTAGGTCTTTGGAAATGATGCCCAAGATCGCGGACGCAGTTAGCGACGAGCTTACGGTAATCTTGGATAATGGTATCCAAGGAGGTGTTAATATCATCAAAGCCCTCTCACTTAGAGGGGAAGCTATATTCGTGGGTCAACCAGGACATATGTTTTAGAAACTGCCGGAAATATAAAACCTCTCGTTATAGTCTTTCGATATTGACTACTGAAATCTCCAAATCGAAGGCTGGCGCGAAGCAGGTTCTACATCGAATTCTTGCAGACCTTGGCCAGTCCCCATTTTATTTATAGTTGACACAACCAAAATATTTACCTCTCAAAAGAATATCTGATAAAAATATGATGAATTAGAATAGTATGAAAGTTCTCTTAAAAATAGAGGGGTTTCGATAGAGGATTGTTCGTGCTTTGAACCTCGATTACATGTAGTTATATTGTATTTCGCGGACGAGGGAATTAGCAACAAGTCGATGTTCGACAACTTTACCAGACTTGCTGTGCCACCTATTGTTTCAATCGGGAGCCAGTCCATGGGACTTGCAGGTATCTGCAATGTCGAGGGCTTTGAACGGTCAGTGATTAGGAGAATCCAATATTGTGGCGATGCCGAGTCATCGAACTAAATGCGTCGCACGTGACGAACAGTCACTATTTCAGCAATTTGCTGGCTGCCTATCTGTTAGTGAAGACTAAGTATTTAAAAAATGTATGAATGTATTGTGAATATGTGACATTGGAAAGAGGCTGCACATGAATATTATTATTAGAATTCCGCTGTACTCAAATTTTGCATCAAACCTGAACCCGAAAGTGCTGTGTTTTAGCGTGTTTCGATTTCCCAGGCTAATTTCCAGGCTTTTTCTCAATCATCCCGCTCTGTGACTTCGACATTTCAACACAATAATGCACCTCTCGGTCCACATCATTCCCTATATTCTAATCATGGTTTCACTTGCAGCGCTTTATCTGCCACGCTCAAGACATTCCAATACAACAGTTTCAGGCTCGGTACGTGCCAGAAACTTTTCATAGGCGCTTGAGGCTCTCCTTACCGTTCAAATGCCCATCCCGTGTCACCGAGAACTAGTGTTCTCCCCACAAGAATTTCAAACGTAAAATCCTTCTTTCCCGCTTCCAAAATTGTTCTGTATCACTGGGCAGCGGCAGTGTCGTTATCTCATGACCCCACATGTTAATCCTCCCAGGCTGCTTCTTTGACAGATTCGGCGTGCGTTGAGAAGCCTTGCCGTTGCTCAGCCTCATTCATGTCAGGCAACCGAGATTTCTGTACACCACACCTTCCTTTTGCATTTCTCATTGATCCAATTCTACCACTCGGAAGAGAGAAGTGCCTCTTTACTTGCTGAGCTTGCTGCTCCCATTTGCTGTGCGATTGTGAAATGTGCACGGCCTTGATGGGTCGAGCTTTACTCCCATCGTGGGTTGGCATTTTGCACTAAGTCGGTTCTCTCGTGGCTATGAGGATCATTTGGGCTCACACGAAGGACTGACTCTGATTGAGGCTGGATTGTTAGGGCGGTCAGAATCAATGCCTTCTTATTCCCAGTTCGATCCTCTGAATCGTGAATTGTTCATATTCACTTCTTGTTCGGGCTCCATTCACACTTTTCATACAAAGTAATAATTCAAAAAATGGCATTAGTGGCTAGCATTCCCGGCCATTGGCCAACTCAATCACAAAACGACATAGATAATATGGATGAATTGTTTATTCTCCCAAAACTCAGGACAAATCTCGAACCATCGAATCTTCAAGTTCCAAGGTCTGTCTCAGCGACATCATCAATGGACAGTCGCGATGAATTGTTTTTCGACGCTCCTAGCCCAGGCCCGGTCCCTGGACGGTTCGATGAGACCAGTATGCCATCGTACCTAAGTTTCGAGCCCGTGGTAGAGAGTGTGACGTCCAGCGGCCCTCCAGACTGGCGAAGATACGATCCACCTGAGGAGCTCTTACATGCTCAAGAAGATACTTCAGATTCGCTCCGTTTAGTGCTTCCACAATCAATAGACAGAATAAGATCACGAATTACAGAGGAAATTGAGAGTAGAGACGCACATTCTCGGAGTGAGAGGCCGTTGGGAAGAGCTGGCCGCGCATCGGTCAAACCTCCAAGACCGCAGGTGAGTAACATGAGGCCTCGGCGGCAGTAAAGCTTAACTGACTATTCTCAGCCATTAATGAGTGGAGGCTTATCTCCTCTCAATGCAAGCCATCACCAATCCAGATTGAGTGCTGGAAGTGCAACATCACTATTGTCGGCAGATTCCGGGTATGTATCGACAGCTTCTGAATTCCCTACCGCGACACATTCCGAATCACCAAGGACGAGACCGAGTATTTTCACCAAATTCTTCAAGCCCAAGGACCAACCTGTATCAGCTTTAGCAAACCTAGGTGGTAAGAGTCCCAGCATCAAGTCGGCGATAGCAAATTCGATTGTCGTCGCAATCCCTTCAGCTATATCTAAAGGCTCAACAATCTCTGCATCAAAGCCTGCCTCGTCGCCGGTAACTACACAGCCATCAACGAGGTATATTTTTCTAACTCCGCATTTTTAAGATGGATAGATGGGCTAATGGTTAAAGTGAATGTGTGTCGTGCCTCGATGACTTTTCCCGTGGGGATATGATACACCTTACCTGTCACAGCTACTGCAATGATTGTTTCCAAAGACTCATAACGTAAGCTCAACCCTGAAACCCCAAAATTCGTACTGACATACCTAGAACGGCTCTCGAATCGGAAACTCACTGGCCTCCAAAATGTTGCTTAAATCCAATCTCGGACAAAAATATCCTTCCACATATCGATGCGCCAATACGAGATAAATACAAGCAACGAGCATCAGAGTGGTCCATCCCCACATCTGACAGGATATACTGCTCCCACGCCTCTTGCTCTACCTGGATACCTCCGAAGAACATCAATATCCCACGGCACAATGCTAAATGTCCTAAATGCTCTAGGAAAACATGTGTTGCATGTCGCGCGGCAGCACACACAAATGGCGAATGTCCGCAAGACCCTGCCCTACTAGAGACGACGAGATTAGCCGAACAGGAGGGGTGGAGGAGGTGTTACAGCTGTCATGCATTTGTTGAGCATAATAATGGGTGCAGACACATGACTTGTCGATGCAAAGCCCAGTTCTGTTATATTTGTGGGGCTCAGTGGAGGACATGTGCATGCACAGACGCCCAATTAGCTACTGTAGCGCAACAAGCAGCAACTAGGAGACAAGCTGCCGAAGCTAGAACCGCGGCTGAAATTGCAGAAGCAGCAAGAAGGGCAAGGGAAGAAGAGGAAGAAAGACTCGCTATTCAGCAAGTCGAGGAATTCATGCGTGCTGAGGCGGAGAGAGAAGCTGCTGAAGCAGAAGCACAGAGAATGCTAGAGGAAGCTGAGCGTCTTCAACGAGAGGAAGAAAGACGACAAAGAGAAGAAGCGAGAATTGCAGTCGTCAGCACGCAATTCCGAAACTTAAACACTGAATTAGACTCCCTCGGTGATATTCAACGAGTCCTCATGGCCGAGCGCTACGAATTCGAAGTCGAGATGATGAAGAAAGAGCAATCAGATGCGTTGGCCACTTTGAGTCTCCGCCATCCACAAGAAATCCAAGCATTAGCAGCTGAATCGAAAGCGAAAATCGACGACTCTGAACACAAATTCAGAGAAGAATACCGACTTCGTCTCGCAGAAGAGCGACGTATCGAAAATGAATATGTCGACGAACTGAACAAATATTGGAAGGGAAAACCAGATGGGGAATACAAAGCTAGAGATGCGAGGGATGAATTGAGAAGAGACCAAGAAAAAGAATACAAGTACTGGGATTCTTATCGGAGGAGGCAATTACTTGCTATCAAGGAAGGAGAAGCAAGAAAGATGGAGGCATTGAGAGTGAAACACAGGAGTGAGATTAAGGCTGTTGAAGGTAGAGCAAAGATCGATGAGGTGGAGTGGGCGAGGAAGAGAGAAGCGGAGGGGAGATGGGTAGTTGAGGTAGTGAGGGAAAGAGGCGTGTTATTGCAAGAATTAGAGCAAGTGGCTTATGCCAGAAACGAGACCGAGTAGAGTTCCTCTTTGTTTAGACTTCTTGTATCCAATTATTCCACCTAATCTATACTCATTCTTATTTTTCCGTCCACACTCGGCGTCACGATCTTTTTCCTCCGGCTATGGCGGTGAATGCCCAAACTCCCTGCAGAACGAGTCATGACATTCTAATATTCACGATAACTTCTCTTTAATCGTACCTAGCATATTTCCGTATCGCGAATAATTCCTTTTTCTTTCAATCTCAATATCACCAGTCCATATCGCCCGACTTCGTTCCACCACATTTGCGTTGCGCCCGCAGACACGTAAACGGGGCGTAGTCACCTGCGTCAACGCCCAACTCGTTCACCGATCTAGGCTTTATTTCTACATATTTCTCTTCTCCCCCATTTCAGTGATCCATAACCCATCTTCCATTTTCCATATACACCTCCCAGTCACCAACTATCTCTCCTCAAACCTTTCTCTTCAAATCCAAATCCATCGAGCGTTCTGGATTCTCTATCTATATACTACCCAAAATGCCACTCTACCTCCCACGCACACCTTCTCCAGACAGCATACCCAAAACCCACAATACACGTCCACCAAACTGTATACATGAATCCCGCCGCGAAGCCTGTTTCTGCTCTTATCGCTTCTCGGTACTGTTGAATAACGCGAATATGTCTAGACGTAACGGTAGTGAGAGGGAGGGTGAGAGGGAGAAGTGGAGGTGTGTGCATGAGGCGAGGAGGGAAGATTGTTTTTGCTTTAGGAGGAGGGAAGAGGCTTTAGGTGGTGGGGATGGGAGGGGGGTTGGGGGGTTTAGTTCTGTGGGAGGGGAGGGGAGACGGCGGTAGTTGGATGGGTTGGGAGGAAGTTGAGGAGGTAAGGGTAGGATAGGAGAGAGAATGGGGAATACAGTGAAGGTGATGGGTTGATTGATATTTAAAAGGGATTTCAAGCGTCTGGGAATTTTTGAGTAGAGCGAGGAGTTCAAGGGATGATTTTGATTCTGAATTTGGGTGGAGCGGGCTAAGGGAGAGGAAAATTGATAAATAATGCGTCTTTAAAATATCTAATAACAATAATCTAAATATTAAATCATCCAGAAACAATCACTGAGTTTTTGTACATATCAAAAACACTAACTTCAGGAAATACTCTTGAGTTGATGAGATTTTGGAAGAAAAATGCCACCCCCTTTTCGCCTCTAGCGAGATACCCCTGAGCTTCCAGTTCAGCCAGTAAATTCTGCGGCAGCGATAGTCTCGACAGACTTCAATGATAGCGGGAATTGTTAGATATCTTTTACAAAAGCTGCTTCGTCTTCTTCATTAAGCATTTAATATATAGGCAAGCCACGAGACAGAATAACGTTCAAGTCCCAGTCTATGGTTTGCAAAATTAATCTCATGAACAACGTTGAGAATACTAGAAACCGCATTCAAAATAGTATTTCAATTCAACTACAAAATAAACTACTCCAACGCAATCTCCCAACACCAAATCCCTCTACATCTCCCCTCTACGCAACAGGCACAGTCCTAAACCCCTCCCAATCCGTCAACGCAGTCCTAATCTCCGCCCTATAAGCCCCCACCCCGCCCGCATAATTAACCTGCTCAAACGCCTTCCCGGGCACACTACCACCCATATACGTCGATCTCGTAGTCGGCAACAGCGTCGCATTACTCAGATCATTGATTCTCTGTTTCCACTTCTCAGTCGCTTCCTTAGTCGCATCAATATACTTCAGTTTCTGGCGATCAATCTGCGTGATGGCGTCTCTGATCCAGCGGCCTTGGACTTCGGCGCTGCTGGGTCCGTTGGAGAGTAGGGTAGGCCCGTGAGGACCGTACATGTGAAACATGTTTGGATAGCCGGATATGGTCGTCCCGAGGTAGGTGTTTGCAGAGGCTTTCCACTCGTCGGCGAGGTAGGTGCCGTGAATGCTCTTGAGACCCATGTTTGTCATGCCGCCGGTGGTGATGTCGAAGCCGGTTGCGAGGGCGATGACGTCTGCTTCGTGGACGACGCCGTCTTTGGTCTTGATCCCGTTTTCGGTGAACTCTTCGATTTGAGTGCTGCTTTTGGCGGAGATATCGACGATTTCGACGTTGTCGGCGTCGAGGACTTCGTAGTAGTTTTGCTCTAGGCAAGGACGCTCTGTGGAAATTTTTAGTGGCGCTCAATGACAAGGGAGGCTCAATGATAAGCGTGGCGTAGACTTACTGATGCCAAAAGCATGAGGTGGCTCCAAAGGACAAAGCAAATCTCTCTTCTTGGGGTTCTTGATACGTTGACGTTGCTTCTTAGCCCAGAAATTGTACGCCTCTCTATTCGCCTTCATATCAAACAAGTAATCCTTATATCCACCCAACCACAACGCAAAGCCTCCTCTCTTCCACAATGACTCGAAGAAAGCTTCACGTTCCTCGGGTGTATCATCAAAGGTATTCTTCTCATTGAAATCATACGTGAAACCCGCAAAACAGAGTTCACGAAGATTGAACATCTGCTCGTAATATGGCATCAAAGCCTCTTGTTCCTCTTTCGACATATCACGCTTGCCCATTGGAATAGCCAAGTTGGGTGTTCGTTGGAAGAGAGTCAGTTTCTCGACTTTCGGTCCCCATTCTTGTGCGATCTGTACACCAGATGCTCCTGTACCGATGACAGCGACCTTCTTCCCCTTGACATCGACATCCTCTGGTGGCCAGAAGGAAGAGTGGTGGATTTCTCCCTTGAACTTGTCGATGCTCTTGTAGTCTGGAATATAACGCTTGGCTGCGAAACCAGCGGCGACGATCAAGAAGCGGGATTTGGCGGTCCGTCCATCTGCTGTCTTGATGACCCACTTTCCTACTCCTTGGTCAAACTCGGCGGATGTGACGACTGTCTCGAATGCAGTATCTTTGCTCAGATTGATCGTCTTGTCAACGTGGTCAAAATATGCTTGGAGTTCCTTCCAGTCGGGGTAGTTGGTAGTAAATGTCCACGTCTTGTAGACTTCTGGGATGGAAAGTTGGTAGATAGGTACCTCACTGTCGACTCTTGCTCCTGGATAACAGTTCCATCTCCTACGGATTCATATTAGATTGCGAATCGGCTGGGTAGAGGGAAAGCTCACCAGGTTCCACCAAAACTCGTTCCGGCATCATACAAGACCGTCTTGTAACCAGCCTTTCTCATCTCGTAGAGCATATAACATCCACTGAATCCAGCACCAACAATCATGACATCAATGTCCAGATTGTCCGCATAAGGACCATCAGTCTGCCTCCTCCGTCCATATTGAGACAATTCCGTCTTCAAAATTCTCTCCTCCTTCATGTCAGTGCCATTTGGTGCCATGATGATTGTCTAAATTTCGATTGATGTAGAATAACTCGATATCAAGCCAATGCAATAAAATTTCCAGCAGAGCTCTACGAATATATGGAAATATACCGGTTGACCGGATCATCCCTCGGCATGTGAGGGGTAGATTCATTTGGAATTGAGATCTGGTGCAACTTGGTTACTCAAAGTTATCTCTGGTCCAGATCGTACTGATGATGAAACCAATCAGACGTTGCACTCGTCTCCGTCCCTCATACAAGCTCTCGCTCCAGTTGCCTTATGAGTCCAGAGTTTCGTACCCCGGGCAAAGGGAGACTATTATCTCCTGATGTGTGGGTCTGAATATAATCCATAGCTCGGGAATAACACTCTGTAAATATATGAATGTTGTATGGAATTAGAAGCTATTCAGGATAACATATCAAAAAACGCAATGACCAACAACATGTCTCTCTTGAGCGCAAGCCGCAGATATAATTTCAAGTAAAACATGTCTTACATACGTGAATACATACAATTTGACATATCAGGTTACTCAAGGATTGACTCGAAACACTCTCGTCATCTTCGCAAGTATCCGATGGAATACCATGTAGCGATCCCTACTAAGTTCGCGCTAACCCCCCCTAATTGTACCCCGCAAAATAGCTACCCCGCGTTCGTCTCGCCACCAACGAACATCTGTAGAACAAATACTCGTACAGATTAACCCCGAGAGTACTCCGAGTGCGACATCATCTTAAATATTGTCGGCTTTCCTTCCTAGCTAATATGGTAGAATGTAGAGTTGAGGCTGTGGGTCTGGATTCTTGGGTTTGTCATGCATAAAGCCGATATGAACAGATAGGCACTACCCGAGAGATGTTTTGTGTCTCGATAATCTATTTTGTGGAATATGGTATACCATATTGAAAGATCACAATTGAAGATCTCTTAAAATTGCCAAAGGAGCAAGAGAGTGCAATTCCTCAACTGTCCTTTCACAAAAATCCAAACTGTTATTCCCAACACACTAACATCCATATTTCCCCAGATACGAACCATAGTTCCTTCCGGTTTCTCTACCACTTAGTCCAAATCCCAGCTTTATTTCCAAGCAACCTTATTTCCAAATAACCCCTCTCTTCCACCCAAAAACAGAAACATACTTTACCCCTATCCCCTCTACTACCACCCCACCCAATGACATCTCCCTTAACTCTCTCTACTCTCTCCCCTCTTTCCATTCAAGACAAGATATGCACTCCTAAGACAAGCTGAGCAACCCTTTCCTATGAATAAAAGTAAAAAATCATCTGACTCTCCCAAAAACTGATTGTTAGCCCGTTTGAGCTTTGGGTAAGAGAGAGAGCGAATGAATATGACAGTATCTTATTCTCTATTGGTAGACCAATTTCCCAAGTAAGAGAGGGGGAAAATCCCAAAGCTTGGGATGGGAATGAACCCCTCATTCTTTCCCCTGGGCCATCATATACATAATATATATCCCTCCAAAAAGAAGGCACCTTGATGTCCATATCCCACTCTTCCATTTCCTCTCCTCCATAACTTGCATCACCCAATCAAAACAAGCCAAAGCATTAAATCTCTAAATATGAAAGCACTCGTCTACAACGGCATTGGAAAAATAGCAGTAGAAGATCGGCCACAGCCCAAAGTACGAAATCCCAGCGACGCGGTGGTAAAATTAACGAGGACGACCATCTGTGGTTCGGACTTGCATATTATACAGGGACATGTACCGACTATTGAGAAGGGGAGAGTGATTGGACATGAGGGTGTAGGGATTGTGGAGAGTGGTAAATACCTATATCTCTTCTCTTCTCCTTGAATTCCTCTCATCACAAATTTCCATCTCTTTTTATCTCCCACCACAAACCTCCTATCCAATCTCCTCACCCACCACCACGAATCTCCCTCTCTTTCCCTCCCCTTCAAATCCTGATCCCAAAACACAAACACTAACACCCTCAAGTCGGCAAAGACGTCCAAAACTTCACTGTAGGCGACCACGTCCTCATCGCCTGCATCACGTCATGCGCAACCTGCGATTTCTGCAAGAAAGGACAGTTCGGACTCTGTAATAGTGATGGGGGATGGAGATTAGGACATCTGGATGATGGGACACAGGCTGAGTATGTGAGGATCCCGCATGCGGATGCGAGTTTGCACAAGGTGCCTGAGGGGATCGATGAGAGGAGTTTGTTGGTGTTGAGTGATATTATTGTGAGTTTCTCTTTTTCTTTTTGTCTTTTTGGTTTTGGGATACTGGGATGGGTTAGAGGAGGAGAAAAGGGGAGAATGGAAATTATGGAGTGAGGATAGGGCTAATGTGTTTGGTGGTGTAACAGCCTACTGGTTTAGAAGTTGGTATGTATTTGTACTCTACTGAATCTTCCCTCTCCCTATTTACTTACCTCAACTTTCCTTCATAACTCCCCCTCTCACACACCCCAGGCGTCCTCCGTGGTGGCGTCAAACCCGGTTGCAGCATGGCCATCATAGGTGCCGGTCCGGTTGGCCTCGCCGTGCTTTTAACAGCCCAACTCTACAGTCCCAGCACAATCGTCATGATCGACAAAGACGAGGGCCGTCTCGCGGTCGCGAAAAAGATGGGCGCGACACATACCTTGAACCCAGAGAAAGCGAACGGTGACCTGAAAGCGGCTACGAAGGAACACCATGCGGGTATTGATGGCTTTGATGTTGTGGTTGAGGCGGTAGGTGTGCCGGCTACGTTTGCGGCGTGTCAGGAGTTGGTGGGAAAGGGGGGTGCGATTGCGAATGTGGGTGTTCATGGTGCGAAGGTGGATTTGAATTTGGAGAAGCTTTGGGGGAGGGGAATTCGTAAGTTTATTTCTTCCTATGTTGGGGGAAGGGGAGGGGACGTTGCTGATCGGGAGTAGAAATTACGATGGCGTTGGTTAATACGAGTACGCTACCCATGTTGTTGAAGTTGTTTGAATCTGGGAAGTTAAATACGAAAGAGATGATTACGCATGGTAAGATTTCTCTTCTTGTGTTTATATGCACTTGCTGATGAGATGTAGACTTCAAGTTCTCTGAGATTATGAAGGCGTATGATACGTTTGGAAAGGCGGCAGATACGGGAGCATTGAAAGTGAATATTGAGTTTTGAGGGAGTGGGTCTCGCTTCATATAAGTATATTGCAATTGGAACAGGGTCTGCAAATAAATGTATATACGATTTAACTACTTGACTACCCCTAAAATCCACATCCCCAAGCCAAGAAGAGTCAGAAGTCCTATGAAAGTAGTTAAAAGTAAAGTGCGTGTGACCTGTTAAAAGGCAATGAGGAAAAGGAAAAAGACTAGTAAATAAAGCAGCGCAAGTACAAACGAAATATAAAGTAGGAATCACATCACTACACTGATGTGGGTTAGTTCGTTCCCAGCAAGCCTTGGATGACACGCCTAACCCTCCTGCTCGCCACAACCCCTCATGTCAGGCATCTCCAGTACCAGTATACTTCTCAAACACACTAACAGACTGCAGAGGCGAGCCTCCCTTGGCCAACATCGAGCTCACTCTTCTACGGAAATATATCCTCTTAGCGAATTTCCAGGCCTCGACACCAGCAAAGAAGAGAATCGCTTCAATGAACACGATACCCCATTCCCAGCTTATGCCTTCGTGTTTGAAGACGACGTGGTTGATGGTCGGTATGTAGAGTGTCGGGAAGATAGTCACGAAGCCGGCGATGATAGCCCAGAAGAGGAACTTGTTGCGCCAGACGTCGATGGCCCATTGTGTGAAGTAGCGTTTACTGCCTGGTTGCATACGGAAGAACGAGCGGCGCATGTTAACCATTTCCCAGGCTAAGAAGAGTGCGAACCAGGTCAGACAGACGAATGTAGTTGCGCGGGCGCGGAAAACGGTGTCGCAGGCTCCGCCGTCGTAGGAATCGTTACATCCTAGACCCAAGTTTCCGTCACCGAAGCCAAAGAGTACGAGCGAGAAGGCTGAGAGACAGAGGGCGGCCATCCAGAGACCGTAGACTAACATGTCGATCATGACTTCGAGGGTGAAGACACCTGTTTTGAGGGATTGAGGTGGTCGTTCCATGATATCTGGTGCGGCTTCCTCGAATCCGAGACCCATGTCAGGCATTCCTATTCCAATTAGTATCTGTACAGAATATATAGAGCGAGCAACTCACCAGAAGTAATCATAATAACCCATAAGATCTCGACAGGCGAGAGTGGGAAGACGGACAATCCAGTCTCATCCTTGAATGCAAGACCGATCAATAGAGTGCATGCCTGAGCAATATTCTCAGCCAAGAGATGCAGAACAAACTTCTGAATATTATCAAACATGCGACGGCCTTCTTCGATAGCATTAATAATAGAAGCAAAGTTGTCGTCAGTCAAGACAATATCAGATGCATCTTTCGCGACATCCGAGCCAGCTTGTCCCATCGCAATACCTACATCAGCGCGCTTTAGAGAAGGAGAATCGTTGACTCCATCTCCAGTCATAGCCGCGAAGCATTTCCTGCGATGTAAAGCATCAATCATGCGAACCTTGGTGGTAGGAGAGCAGCGAGCAATAACCAGTGGAAGCACGGGAAGCAAGTCGATATCATCATCAGACAGCTTATCAAACTGGCTGGCGGTCATGATCATAGCGTCTGCCACAGGCTTTGACATAGTCTGCATGTTTGGTGGGAGAATGCCGACTTGTGCTGCGATGGCTTTTGCGGTACCCGGGTGATCACCTGTAAGCATGTGGACTGAGATGCCAGCTCTGTGGCATTCCTTGACAGCGCCAGCGGATTCAGGTCGAGGTGGGTCGTAGAGTCCGATTAATCCCTGGAAAGTGAGGTTTTCTTCCACAGTCGATCGATCTTCATGTTCATTTTTACCCATTGGACCAGTCCATTTCTTGCTTGCGAGAGCTAAGACACGGAGACCTTGTGCAGCGAGTGCTTCCATATTTGCTAGGATTTCGTTTGTGGTGGTAGAACTCATCGCGACCAATTCTTCCCCAGCGCTGAGTCGGATGTGAGTGCATGATTCGATGACTCTTTCGACAGCGCCTTTGGTAAAAACCTTTGCCTCGTCTGACTTGGTGCCTTTGAAAATGACAGACATCCTCTTGACGTCGGAATCGAAAGGGAATTCAGCAATTTGTTCCCATTGAGGAGAGTCGCCTGCGGTAAAGCGTTCTCTTTGCCAGTTGAAACGAGTTGCGAATACTTGAATTGCAATTTCAGTCGGATCTCCTTGGGCGTTCCAGCCGTCTTCATTCTTGTAGATTTTGGCCAGGTTTGCGAGAGACGCAACGTTGAGATATTCTTCGAGTTCTGCGTGTTGATCGAGAAGTTCCTGGAATGTGACCGCTTCTCCTAATTGTGTGGACTTCTCATCTGTGCTGCTAAGATCTTTTGGGTGAGAGTGATCATGCGAGAGATCACCTTGAGTAGGATCGATTGGGTCATCAGATTGACCGACGGAGTATGTTCCTCTAGAGGGAATCCATGCCTTTTTGACGACCATTTTGCCTTGAGTCAAGGTTCCGGTCTTGTCAGAGCAAATGTCTACGCAATGTAAGCTGGCGAAAAACGAAAATTTCTAAATGCTGAGCTTACCAGTCACTGCACCAAGTGCCTCCAATGAATCCAGCTTGCGCACAACAACATGTCGCTGCACCATTCTCTTCGTTCCAGCAGCCATCGTGATAGTGAGGACAACAACCAAAGAAGCAGGAATCATAGATAATCCGGTAGCCACAGCATAGATAATAACCTCTCTATTATTCGAAAACTTGTTGGCTCCAAGAACAATGATTGCACAGATGACAGCAATCCCAAAAAGTAGGATAGCGAGTTTCGAGAGTTTGCGTTGAAGTGGGGTACCAATATTGACTCCCAAGAACATACCAACGAAATCGCCAGCAGTGAGTCCCCAAGCTTGAACATAACGATGTGGTTTCGCCGTCCCATCTGGTTTTCTCTTGACCTGTCTGACTTTTTGATCTGTCTGTCTCAGAGCCGCGGCGATTGATCCAATTTCGGTTTTCATTCCTGTAGCGAATACAGCACCACGAGCTCGTCCTTTGGTGACAGTGGAGGAGCTATATGCGACATTGAGTCGATCTCCTGGGCCTGTCTCTTCAGGAAATGTCGCATCGGCATCTTTTCCAACAGGGAGAGACTCTCCTGTGAGGAGAGCTTCGTCGGTTTCAAAGTTCATGACTTCGAGCAAGCTGTGTTGTAATTAGTCGCAAGATCGAAATCTCAGGTGCCGGATGACATACCGAATATCAGCAGGTACCACATCTCCAGTTTTCAACTCGACCAAATCCCCGGGGACAAGATGAGCAGTAGGAATGGTCTCATTCTTTCCATTTCGAATGACGCTAGCAGTAGGAGAACTCAAAGATCTGAGCGAATCAAGCGTCTTCTCCGCATTAAATTCTTGAAAGAATCCGACCACGATATTGAGGAAGATAACAGCCGAGATGACACCGCCTTCAATGTAAGAACCTATTCCAAAACTGACTGCCATGGCCAGAATTAGGACCTGTAATAGTTGGATCAGAAAATCTGTGATCGAGAATCGGGGACTGTGGTGCGCTTAACTAGAATCATTGCGTTTGCAATCTGCTTGATGAGGATCTTGATGGGTTGAACACCAGGACCGTTGTCAAGCTCGTTGGGACCATATTCCTGCAATCGTTTTTCAGCATCTTGAGATGAGAGACCTTGCTCTCGGTTTACAGCCAATTCGGTGATGAAGACATCAGCAGTAAGGGCATGTGGCGGTAGAGACAATGGTTTGTTAGCTTGGCCAGAGACATGCTCTGGGGCATTGGGGTCTTGTTTTTGCTTTGCCATTGCGAATTCTTTCTGGAATTCAATTCAATCAATTCCAATCTGGTAGCAATATTTCGTAAACGGCCATCACCATATATAAACAGACCTCGAACAGCCCATTGTGGATGCCCTACTAGGGTTCAATGCATCGTCGTCATGTCTTGAAGATGTGGGCTTGCCACACACTTGGCGCAGCGAAAAAAACCCAAGCCAAGAATATACAGTCATTCTCGAATGTGGAGTACCAATTCTCCCAAGAGAAAGAGTCTTGGATTAAGTATATCGGCCAGTAAGAATCATAGGAACTGGTGGCCAAGCGCAGACCGGACTCCGGCATCTAGCCAAGCAGACCCAAGACTTCCCGCCGAGGAACAGGCTAACCCGTGGGTATCGCGATGTTTTCAGTGGCGGAGGAGCGCAAAGTCCAAGAATTGTGTGGATTTTGTCCTTGTAATCGTTTCTTGGAACGGCTTCTAACGTGCTTCTATTCTCTCTTGTCTCTACCTTGGGGATAAATTTGTGGTTCCGTCATCGTTGGCAGCGTATCAGGTGCTTGAAGTGACAGTTCTGA
Organism: Filosporella fistucella; assembly: GCA_030077755.1. NCBI lineage: Eukaryota > Fungi > Ascomycota > Leotiomycetes > Helotiales > Filosporella > Filosporella fistucella. The sequence goes on from JAQJZZ010000007.1 coordinate 383,469, forward strand.
AGTCTTGACTTGATAATGTCGAGATATGAAGACCTTGGCTCCTTGAAATTTGAACGATAAAGCCTCCTTGGCCAATTGTTATGAGACGAGGAATGGATTTGCTATTCGACATCAATCTGAGGCTTGCTGAGCTCGTTCATCATGTCCGATGCTGCCTGTCCGTCTCAATCCCAGAACTTCCCGCCTTCGCGACCGACAAGTAGAACTGTAATAACCTAATATATCTGTAGTTCAATCAAGCTTCTCAATCTCAATTGATGCGATGCACACATTTTGTTGCAGAGTTGTTATACAACGAGATCGTGATGCGAGTTTGACGGGACTTGCTGCCATTCCAACTCAAACCCTCCATACCTTTGCGACAAACAATTTGAGCTGTAATGAGGCCTTTGAGCTATTAATTGCCGAATCCAGAGATCCCAAGGCTTAAAAGCCTCTCACTCTCGATTGATGCGATGCATCCTTAGCTTTTGTCGCAATATTGATCTCATTGTGATCGTGACGAGATAGTGATGGGATGCACAAGCACATATCGGGAGCAACAGGGAGAGCAACAGCTGCTGAGTCAGCAGCAGTCTGAAAGAGGAGCCCCACCATAGGTACCCCGCTACTCACCAGTTTCCCAGCTCTCACAAGAATTTCTGACTTACAAAAAACACAAAAATGCGAACTGTAAATCCCATAAACTTTTTGTTATTCATATATACACATATCCATCCCCCTGCATTTTAATTTTCATCTCATAGTCATATCTTCAGCCTATTTATCCTTCACCTTCCTCAATTCCATGTACAACCCTCCATCATCAGATTTCCTCTTGCCAATCTTGTCACGAGTAAAAGGGATAGGAGGCCAATTATCCTAGGGTTCTGTAGACGGTACTCCATTTTGGATGTTCAGTGAAACTGTAGATTTCTGATTTTGTGCTCGTGATCTAGGATTGTTAGTATATTCTTTCTCGCTTTATCTTTTTTCGTCTGGTCTCTTTCCCCATCCTATAATACCAGAATAAAATTACATCCAAGAAATAGACTCACAGAAGTATAATTCCACGTCTGACTCAATTGCCACTGTGTCTCTGTCGCCATTGGTGCCGCAGAAGTAACAAGACACGAGCAAGCTTCTGGTAGGTAATAGTAAATCATCATAGGATCCTGAGACGCTATGTAATCTGGGAGAGTATATGCTCGTTTGGCGATGAGAGCTTTGGCGTTGGAAAGAGAGGGAGCGGGTGTGATGATGGATTTTAGTGTTGTTGCCGGTGTTGGAGGAAGGGGAGCTTTGCAGCCGGACTGGGAAATGTGTTAATTGTGAATTCCTTCATCTTTTTGAGCAGATAGTGTTTGAGCAGAATTAATGGAAAGAATGAACCCTGCGTGAGCAAGGAGGAGGACGAAAATAACGAGAAAAAGCTATCACTCACCCCTAGGAAATCAGGACACCCTCTATCATAAAACGTAGCAATACTCTTCGCATCTTCATACACATATCCCTTCACCGGAACCTTGAAGGTGTTACATAGTAAATACTTCAAGTTCCCATTATCCTGCAGCAGGAACTGGAAACTTTTGCATAGTGGGTCCAGCAGGCAGGTTTCGTGGCACTCTTGTTTGGACGCAGGGTAAGATACATTGAGGAAATTCTCAACGTAGCCTAGAGCTGGGAGACCACATACTTGAGAAGGAGAGGGAGTTGCGCAGAGGGCGGTTACAGTGGCTGCTCTGTTTATTGGGTAGATGAATTAATGATGGTGTTTTAATGAGATTTTGTTTTGGGAAAGAAAAGAGACGTACCCATTTTCAGTCACAGTTTTGGAGATAGTGGTTGTTGTTATAGATGTCTCGGTGAGAGTATGGTCTCCTGTGAGCGTGGTGACTGCCTGGATATATGAAGTCGGACGTAGTACCTCTGAACAGAGGGAGAGAGCGTCAAATTTTGTGGGGGATGGACTATTGAGTCAGTTTGGAGCATGTTGAGCATAGTAATCACTTACGGATTCAGCAACAAGCTCACCACTGTTTGCGCATAGTACCTCTCGCCTGTTCCAGTTGCAAAACATTCTTCTTTATGTCAATCTTGCAATTTTGCATGTTTGAGAGAGACAAACCTGGCGCTTTACTCCACACGGGACTTCCATTTTGTCTCCCTTGCACGGGTGAACCAACTTTCCTCTCACTAACCCTTTGCGCACCCAGAGAAAAGAAGTCCTCATAGAGCCCTGGATTTAATGCTCTTTCCCCTAGCACCGGTGAAACCGCCAACAAGGCCACAATAAAACGATTCATATTTCTTGAAATATATTGAAATTCGCCCAGAGATTTCCCGGTACACAAGAAACAGGAAACGGGAAATGCATACTTATACACAGCTCTCACGGATCCAGATAATGATAACCTTCCAGAGACATCCGTAGATCAGGTACCAGGCCTCCGTCAAGCTTCTATGAACCCATTTTAATTTCAGGCGCGCAGCGCAACTACCGAATATGGGCACCTGCTCTCTTCTCAGAAGGAAAAATATATTGATCTGTCCTCTCCAGAAGCCCCTATTTGACGATCATGACGAGCCCTGCATCAAGAGCCTGATACCCCGCGGTATCTAGAGAAGAACCAGATTACGGGTCCGAAATTGTAAGTGTTCGGTTGAGTTGAGCCGAGTTGGCTGTATTGTTAGAGAACCCGTGATTGGCTCCGCACGAGAGCGATAGATTAGGCGCGGGACCGATGGTAGGTTGCATTTTTGGTTGAACGTGTTTGACGGAGAATGCTTTTTGGAGGGATGCCTCTTTAGAGGTTGAGCCTGATGGGCTTGTATGTGTATGGTCCGCGGGGTCGTATTTGGACGACTGTTTCCTGTAAAAGGCGTGCCGTGTCGCCATTATGAAGAGAAATTCTTGTGGCTGCAGCGGATAGCAATGATTCCAAATGTTTACATAAGAGTACCGTTTGCTGAAACTGGACGTAGGATCTAGTTTAGAAGTCCGAGGTTGTACGAGAAACGGAGGGAGTAAGTCGTGATCGGAGGAGAATGAGGAATTGCCACTTTGACACCACACTCTGTAATCTCATCCGGACTGGTATATGCGATCAGAAGGTTCTCTCCGGATGCTACCGGGCAACAGGAGGACCTCAAACCTTCAGTATACATCCTCTGCTCTTGTGACCGACGTATCGAGTCAGATTGACGAACAACTCGTTTCCATCCAGCTGCCCGTATCATCTTGCCTGCAAATGGTGTGAAAAGATAATGAGGCAAGATTGAATAAAGTGCGGCACTTGAGTAAGGAGATGTATCCTGGCTATTATTGCTCTAGGATTTGTCGTGACACCAGATCTGCGTGAAGGCATATTGTATATAGGCAGGAATTCCGACTTGGAGATGGTGATTGCCGAAATCAAGTGTGAACGAGACGAGGATTGAAGAACGAGAGGGTAAAGTTCGAGGAGTTAGGCTTGCGGAAAGACAGCGAATCTCCTCTCGAACTTTCATCGCGATCGGTTCGAAGCTCTCTGTACCGGAAATAATACTCCCTTGAAATTGTATGTACTCGTCAAATCAGTCCCCTTTCTTGTGATTTTTCTTTTCCAACTCGTGATAGAGGAAAATGCGAAAGGGAAAGACGACAGACTCAGGGAGGAAACTGTGAGTTGCTGAGCAGACTAGTGGTGAAAGAAATCCTGAAAGATCTTCAGACAGTAATGAGTACAGTAATGAGTACAGTAATGAGTACAGTAATGAGTACCAGCGTGCGTCAGATTTTCATCGTCGGCATGGCAGGAACAGTGCAGCATTAACATGCCTCACTCGCCGATCTCAATCACATCTGGAATTGCAACTTGCATTGAGGGATTTTCGCTCTCCATGTCCAAAGCTTAGACGAGATTAATCCTGGGAAATTTCATGAAAATGTGTAGATATCTCCTCGGTGAGATGTTGCTTGTGTTTTCGAAGGTGCTGACTTCAGGCTACCCGCCTGTAACTTTTCATCTTGGACTGCATTGGTTGCAGATGACACACAACAAAACTCACAATATTGCATCAACAGAATAACAACCATACAAAGAAGGAAAGTCCAAGTACATCGCACACTTCAACCACAGCTCGCCTCGAGAAAAAGCGACTTATATCTCCATTCTCTCTAGTCTTGGCAGGGGACAAACAGCACTTGCTCATCGTGTAACCTACATCCCTGAAACAAGCCCACCACTCCCCTTCTCCGGGCGACTCAAAGCCTGTAAAACTAGTGCAAGACCACTGAAAAACCGGAGCACAATCAAATTCAAAGCCTGTGATTCACCCTGTAGCCCCCCTTCAAACCGCCCATCGTGATATGCCGAACACGCCCGAACGGACGATAGGATGCGGAATCGATCATGGATGCCTCCAAAACACGATGATCATTGATGGGGATGGGTGCAGCTTGCTTGTTCAGCATCAGGGAAGAATGGAAGGCGGAGATGGGATCGAGGCAGCTGTCAGACCACTTGCTAGTCTGTGAAGTAGGGCCATTCTCATGTTATATAAATCCGAGTGCTCCCTCGATTCCATTCACAATATCTGTTTCTTCTTACATATCACATCGACACATCCGCACAATCACACCAAAGGACCAACATTACTCATCTCGGCATTTCTGCACCTCAATCTACATCTCGATAACTTGCACTCTCGCACATGACTCTCCGCTGCCCCGGCCGTTGCGACAACAGTCTTTCGCCATGTGCCATTGCTTAGAGGTACTTTACTTTTTGTCTTGGTTCCAGTAACGAGGGTCGAAATTCAGCGCACCTCGTGGCCTTCGGGCATGGCGTTTCTGCCAATGTGCGGCGTGGGAAGGCTTTTCTCTGCCATGAACGCCACTGCCTTTAGGATTGGCGCCCCCCTCACGAGGGAAGACACGAGGGAAGAAGGGAAAAACACAAGGGATGTGAGTCCGAAGATGAATGGAGGTATTGGTGGCAACTTTGGGTTGCATGGTATTGAAGTGCCAACAGGAACGAGACGTTCGAGATGGCTCAACAAGATCGAGGAATGCTTGATGTGTGGTCGATGTATGGTTGAAGAGATTGCTCATGGCTTGCTCATGGCTGATGGCACCTCATGGCTTCCAAGCTTTTACCTCGCATGTCGCATGGCATGGCTTTAGTTGTTGCAGTTCTCGAGTCGCTACTATACGAGCATGCCCTGCCTACCTATACCTTTTGACGATAACTCTGGCTACGATGGCTACGATGGCTACGGACTATGGCTGCTGCACATCGCATACTCAATCCTCAGGTAAGCTTCATGGCGCTTACGTGTCACTGTACATTGCACCTTATTCCTCCACTCCTCTACGACTATTCCCCCTCAGCTTAAAATCTTGTGTAATCTTGAGTTCCAATCCATCAATCCGCGCTGAGTGAGCCGGCTTGATAAGCTCAAGCTCTTTTGACCGGTCATGTCAAGACGTGTCAAAATCATGGTCATGGTCACTGTCACTCAAGACTTTACACACCTATTAAAGGCATCTATCTGCCGCCTCCTCTCGTGGGGATCGTCTTACCCAGACAGATTCCAAGTTATTTTGAGGGGGTAATTGTACTTGGCTGAGTAACTCACTTAACTCACTTTCACTTTGCCTCCTCTTTCCTTCTACACGGACAGCCGGAATAATTGCAGCATATTGGCATAATCTCAGTGGCTTCATTGCTTGCATATACCCACATGGTACTATTGTCTTGCTGGCACCAGGGTAATTCCCTTGGATAAAATGCCATTCATCCGACAATGTCGTCTACCAGACTCGGATGCGATGTCGAGTGCTTGGTTGGTTACCGTGGCTGCGGCCCTGTCCGCCAAGGGCTTCGATACAGTCTCGGCGCGCCCAGAAGCAGTCGAACAACGGATATATTTCCCAAATCCATCTGGCCCGCCTTGGGGGGACGACGGCTGCTGATAACCGGTGGGAAATTTCCTTGTTGGTTCGTTTTTTTTCTACAAGGGTCCGTTATCTTCAATTTCTGGAAGTTTTGCGACGGCTGTTTTGAGAATGCTTGATACCTGTGATTTTAATATCACGGTTTATGGTAGCTGGAAATGCAACTGTACCTCTGTAGGTAGGTAGGTATGCAGTTGGAATGAAAGTAGGTGTTCAATTGGGACAAGTAGACCGTTCGGTGTATATTGTTTCAGCCGACTGGACTGGGCTCGACTGGACGGAAACGGGGTCCTTAATCTGGTGTACTCCATACGATACACAGCTCCCTTACGGTTCAGTACGGTAGGATACTCTTCTTCGTACTGTACGAATAGTATTCTTTACTCCGTACAGGTCGCCGAGCTGTGTGGCCACGATTACTATTCCTCCCATACCTAGTTCTGATCTGAGTTCTGATCTGAGGTCAGTGAGCAACCGGAATTTATTCCGGAAAGTTCCAGGTTGTCTCGCCAGCACATTTCGCCTACTCAATGCACTTACCACCTACCTACGGCCCTAGTACTGCCACTGCCACCATTCCTAACCTAATTCTTCCCACAGGAACACTAAAACTCGCACCAGATTTAGATCGAGATGTTCTACTCGCTCCACCAGTTTCACCAGGACTCGAGATCCAGGGGATCTTGCAGCTTGCATTCAAATACAGCAGCAGACAGCTAGGTACATTACTGTACTGGACTGTATTGCACTGGACTGTACATGCATATCCCTGAGAAGATACCTATCCGAACAGTACAGAATAGACCAGCAATCGGTCCACCAGTATCCCGTACCTAGGTATGCACAGGATCCTGCAGTCAGCCGCTTAAAGTCAGCTCAACTATTTCGACACCTCACCCAATCTCCCTCCTCGTACAGTAGGTCGAGAGTAAACTCATTCTTACTCCCTACTCTTCAGCTCTTACCCTACCCTGATACTGTATCCTTACTACTGTACCCAGGCTACCCTCACCTCCCAACAATCGCCAATTAAGGTACTCCTCCACCAACACTCCCCTCGCCGCACCTCTAATTGTCACCGAGATAACAGACTCTTGGCGCTATATGGGGCCGGAACGTTTCTCATCCTCGCCTACCAAAAGGCAATCAGACTCCGACAAGGTTAATTATCTGTTGTTTGGTTGGCACTGTCTGTCTGCAACATCGCGAGAAACCTCAATGGGGGGCCCCTTATCCGATATCTTCATCCTCACGAATTTCTAGTCCAAATCCAGTCTCAAAAACGTCATAAGAATAAACAACACAACATGATGCCGTGTCTTGGCCCGCCTTGAAACATTGGGGAAACAAGATCTTAATGGAGATGTAATGTCTCACAGCCAAGTCGTGAGTCTCTCCGCTGCTCCTCGGGTGGAGGTTAATGCCTGTCCTCCACCATCTCGGGCCAAGACAACGTTTGTAGGGGTCATCTGGGGACCCCATGAATCCACCCAATTCACAGGGTAAGATTCACAGTGTCACCTTCTTGGCTACCTGAACAGAGGCGTCAAGGGCTCATTTTATAAAGGCTGCGAGACTCCCCTCTGGGTTCTTCTTGTATCCCCAATCCTCTTCGTTGTATAAATTGTATCCATTTTCCTGGTATCACTGCCAAGAGCCAAGATGGAGAAACTCAACCCCAGTTCAGAGTCCTCAGATACTGAGTCCAAGGCTGTTGAGATCAACCAGCTTGAACAGAGCTATGAGACAGCCGCTCCTTTTGATTTCGCTCGAACAAAGAAGCTCCTCCGTAAATTGGATTGGCATCTTGTTCCCTTCCTGGCTCTGCTCTATCTGTACGTTCCCTCTCCCTCCCCTCTCAAAACAATCCTATCTAACAATTCTTCAGCCTCTCTTTCCTCGATCGCAGCAACATCGGAAATGCAAAACTTTTCCGTCTTCAGGAGGATCTCCACATGCCTACCAAAGGCAAAGGAGCGCTCCAATACAACACCGCTCTCGCCATCTTTTTCCCCTTCTACGTCGCAGCTGAGATCCCATCCAACATGATGATGAAGCGTCTACGTCCCTCTCTCTGGCTCACAATTATCATGCTGTGCGTCGTCCCATCTCAGCCCCGTCAGGTATGACAATGTCTAACAAACAAACAGTGCCTGGAGTATCTGTACCATCTGTATGGGCTTCGTGACCAACTTCACCGGTCTTCTCATCTGTCGTGCCTTCCTCGGCATATGCGAAGGTGGTTTGTTCCCCGGTGTCACATATTATATCACCATGTGGTAAGTCTCCCGATCTCGATTATGCGGTTATCCATAGGTAGATCACATGCTGATCCCGTGCAGGTATGCTAGACACGAATGTGGTCTCCGGATGGCTTTGTTCTTCTCGGCTGCAACCGCTGCTGGTGCCTTTGGTGGTATCCTCGCTTTTGCCATCGGAAAGATGAAGGGTGTTGGTGGTCGTGGTGGATGGTCTTGGATTTTCATCTTGGAGGGTATCCTTACGCTCATCGTTGCATTCATTGCTTACTGGGCTATCAACGACTATCCTCGCACGTAAGTTCTCAAAACGTTCCTCTCTCCAGATTATGTACTGACAGGAAACCAAAGTGCCAAGTTCCTCTCCGAAGAAGAACGCTTCGAAGTCGAGCGCAGACTGAAAGATGATCGCTCTTCTCTCGCCGACGAGTTCAACCTCAAATTCGCCAAAGATGCTCTCACCGACTGGAAGATCTACGTCCACATGCTGATCACCATCGGTATCTACACTCCTTTGTACTCCATTTCTCTCTTCCTCCCAACGTAAGTCCTTTCCCGTTCCAAATCTAACACCAAAGTCTAACAACCCCCAGCATCGTCAAAAACATGGGCTACTCCAACGAACAATCCCAACTCATGACCGTCCCCCCTTACGCCGTCGCCTGCATCTTCACCATCGGCGCCGGCTACGCCGCGGACAAGATGAAGCAGCGCGGCGTCTTCATGCTCGGGTTCGAGCTCATGGCCATCCTCGGATTCGCAATGTTAGCTTCGTCCGGCAAGCCCGGTATCCAATATACCGGTACCTTCTTCGCCGCATCTGGCATTTACCCACTTGTGCCCATGGGAGTAGCGTGGAATGGAAACAATATCGGAGGATCATTGAAGAGAGGCGTAGGTATCGCTATGCACGTCGGATTCGGAAACTTGGGAGGAGCTATTTCTGCATTCTGTTTCTTGCCTAAGTATTCGCCTCGGTATGTTTCTCTCTCCCATTGTTCGCATCGCATGAATTTGAACTAATCATCCCCAGATTCATCCCCGGCCACATCACCCTCGCCAGCACAGTCGCCATGTCCTTTGTCCTCACCTGTCTCATGTCAGGCTATCTCCGCTGGGAGAACGCACGTCGTGATAAATGGGCTGTCGAGCACAACATGCAACCCGAGAGCTACACCGAGGACCAGAAGATTGCTGAGCGGGAGAAGGGAGATAATGCTACGTTTTATAGATATACTGTTTAAAGTCTTTAATGCTGTGTTTTGCGATCGGGAATGGGTTCGGGAAGAATGGATAGGGATACGGATGGATATGGATATGCATGTTAACTGAGATTTGTTATGTCAAAAGTATGGATAGATGTATCGTATCGTATCGTATCGTATCGTATTGTCTTCATCGATATGAGGAGAGAAGGAAGTAGATATCATCTTATCTCTATATTGAGCTAGATAAAGTTATATTTATGACTTACTTGTTTTACGAGCTTTGTGTGATATCTCCTCTATCCTCTTCAATTCCCATCCATCTCTCTATCATCCTCCCATCTCACATCTTTCTCCTCACCTCCCCTCTCCCATCCAAACTTCCAAACCCATCAATTTAGCCTCATCTCACCCACCCACACTCCTTCCGATCCCAAAGCCCCACATCCACCCGCTCGTACCCAATTCATCGTCTCCTATCTCCCCAACATACCTTATTCCTAAAGCCTTAAGCCGAAATCCAGATTTCCATTTTTCTCCCCGAGTCCACGCCAGTGTCCCACCAACAAGCTTTAATTGTTTCAGAAATAGAATCTCCATTTTGAGATCTGCAATAGCTCTAGTATGAATTTTGCCTTGAACCTTCAACGGCGCGTCTCCCTTTTTGCCTTTTTCACGAGCTGTACAGATATTAGTATATAAACCAACCAACAAACCTTCCTATTCTTTTTTCAAAAATAGAAATAAGCTTTATCCCCTTCTCCTTCCTTCTCCTTTCCAACGCCCTTTCACTAACCTCTCAACCGCGCTGTGTCACCACCTCTGCATATTACAACCAACAAATGTTATTCGGTCCTTTTATATACATCTTTATACAGCCTTGAATTGCCAACACAGCACAACATCACATCATATAATTCAATATAATAGCAAAGTTTTGAGAGCTATAGCCAATATGCATTATGCTTAATATGTGAGGGTGTTTGAGAGCTGAGGGTATAGCGTATTCTTTAGCAGGTGATAATCAAAAAAAATTGGTGAGGAGATAGGTCAGAACTTGGAAGAGAGATGGTTAAGTAATTTTATAATATTTTGTATCAGTTAATCGTGCTTTCCCTTGGTGAGATTAAGAAGCTAGGGCATAAGGAAACTGTATCGGGTTTTCATTCATGTGTTGTGTTGTAGTGCGGATAGAGGATAAATTCTTAGTCGGACTTTTTCTTTTTGTGATATGAGAGGCTAGATGAGATATCTAGGCTTGAAACTTGCCTGAGTGCTGTAATTCCAAATATATAATGTGGAAAGTTGAAACTAGAGGTTCTTGGTTGGTGGGGTTTATGGGTGATAGTCACAGTGGCCGACATTTAATGCGAAGAATTTGGAGTCCGATAGTAAAAGTGAAGAGGAAAATTGAAAAATCGTGGTTTTTAATTGGTGTCCATTTCATATGTATGTATAAATACTGAGACTCCTACCTTTAGCAAAACTAAGCTATACCAGAAATATATACACCACTCTACTCTCATCTACTCCGAAGAACTACTACTCTGTTCCCCCTCTTCCTTGTCCTTCCCTAATTCATCCTTCGGATCCCTCCATCTCTCTACGTCCTCACATCCCGCTGGCACCCTAACTTTATCCCTAACATCACACGTCTTCCAAAGCACCTCTTTAACCTCTCTCCCAACCTTCTCAATCGAATCCATCGCCCATATAACATCTAGGTGCTCATACTCTTCTATAATCCTACTATGTACAATCCTAGCATGCGGTTCTCTACCCCTCTCAAATCTTCTAAGTAGTCTCCTTCCATCAACGAGGTCATCGGAGCCCGCAATCCACATCGCGAATGGAGGAACATTCTCATCATACCATGCCGTAGAACCTTTTGGTTTTCTCTCATGCTTCCGATGTATCTCTGCCGGATGACGAACATGTTCCTGAGCATTGCCAGCTTGATGATGATAATAATCCTCCATCTCGTCTTCTTTATCCTCTGCATGTCCCTCTTCTCGAGTCGCTAAAATACATTTCTGTTTCGCGAAACATTCCCGTCCTAGCCACCATCGCATACTCTCTGCACTGACATATACAGGTGCGAATTGGAAACAGCGATCACGTAGATCGCGGTCCCATCGATCGTCACTCCAATCGAATAGGAAATTGAAAACACGGTAGCCCATCGCGCCATAGAGGGTACCTGGTAGAAGACGATGCATGGTCATCATGAAAGGGATGAAAGCGTGAATACCGAAAATGATACGGAAGAAAGCAGGAGAAATGACGCGCATGAACTTGAAGTATGCTTTCCCTATTAATGGTCCAGCATAAGCCGCTGGAGCAAGCGCACAGAAAACGGTCAATTTCTGCCCTAATTCAGGTCGTTGCTCTTTTGCGAGAGCAACGAGAGTCTGTGTTGTCCCTTGCGAATGGGCAATGAGTCCCAATTTTGAAAATCCTGTTTCGGAGAGGACTCGAGAGGTGAGCGCTGGGAGGTCCATCACGCCCATTTGACGGATGTTCCATGCCCACATCCGGGGATCTGAGTATGAGAGGAGAGTATGTTCTGGTTTGAAGCCGCAGCGGTTGTTACCTAGCCAGACATCGTAGCCAGATTTGCATAGGTAAAATGCCAGTGATCTGTCGTCGTTGGTACAGTATGCTCCAGCTGATTGAAGAAGTCCATGCAACATGAGAATTGGAAACTTGGGTTTGCGTCTCGAATTTTCTGGTCGAGATGGTCCTGCCCCAGTAAAAAGATCTGGTCCTCGTGCTGCGCGTTCGGCATCTGACATTGGTGTGAATTCTAGCGGGTTGTAGATATGCCATAGTGTGATTATGAATCCATCCTCCGTCTGCACTTTGAACTCCTCCATATCCAAACCCACCCTCCTTGCATAATATCCCACATCACAGACCAATGGATCTGGTCCTCCCTCTGTGGGTATGAACTCCCCATGTCCCGCCTCATCCTCATTATCATCCATTTTCGAGCTCGAATTCCTCCGAGACTTCTCCTTTTTCCAAGTCCTAGCTTCCTCCTTTCTCTGCTTCTTCAACTTCTTCTCTTCTTCATTGAATGGTCTCCTATTGTCAGGATGCCGGAACGTAAGTCGCAGATATATATGATTGAACATGGTCGGTATACTGGTAAACGCTGAGCCGAGAACAATTATGCCTAGAAACCCTAGGGATAGGAAAAAGGATGTTGTGCGGAAGGTAAGGCATTGGACATCTCGCGCGAGGGAGGAGGGCCCATAGAGGGGTAATGGCGGGAAGAGAGGATTCGTTCTTGATGGTGGCATTGCTCTGCGAAGTGAGCCTTCACCAGATTTCTGTATTGTTGCTCCATGCCGTGGGGATTCTGCTCTTCCCTGTTCTAGCTTCTCTGGTTCTCCGTCCGTCACTGCTGGCGCACCTTCAATATCCTCCTTCAGCTGATTGAGTTTTGCTGCCTCTGCCAAAGGCACGCCAGGCAATCTTCCTCCATCTCCCGTTATTATAATCGGATCTTGAGGTGTGATATACTCCGCTCTCATTGCTGTTCCATTCCCGTCCCCATTTGGATCTGGTGGAGACAGAGACAGTTTCTCTGCCTGATGGGCATACTTGATAGCAGCAGTCGGTACAGCTGTTGATGTAGAAGGTCTTGGGGATATCGTGCCCGCAGAGACATTGCTCTCTAATTCCGTTGTTTCCCCCATTTTTTCCAAATGTCGTCTCGTCCCGCTATCGCCAATGCCAAAATGTGGGGAACTCTAACATCACATAAGAGTCAATTGAAGAAAAAACTCGTCGCGGAGGACATTGGTATATACACTCTGGCTCCCTGACAATCGTATCAACAATGATTCAAGAAAACACGGTCAAACCTTGATTTTCTATGTCTCCAGCCACGCGCATTGCAGCGCATAATATCCATATTGTCCTCGTAGTTTGGATGGCCTTGTTGGATCAGGTTAAGACAAGGTTTGGGGGACCGTTGTCGCCTCCAGATTGCGTGGAAGAAGTGGAGGCAGTGAGAAGGAGCGTGGAATCAGTGTGGTCGGCCCGTCGTGGCGTTCAAATGGATCAAGGAAAGACATTTCTGGCGGCTGTGAGTGGCCCATAAAAATATCGAAATTTCCGATTAGAAATTTGACATGTGATGATCTTTACTGGGATTAGCAGCCTTTGACGTATTGATTTTGATGCTAAGGCATGGAGTGATTTTGAGGTTGCAAAACTATTGTAGAAGTATGTTATTGTACTTATTGTGGCTATACAAATGAAGAGGGACAGCAATTGAGATACGAGAACGAGAACGAAGATATGGAGTGTTCATGAGATGACAGGTGACGTCATTGTAATGTGGCGGTGTTAGGATGTTTGTGAAACGCTGAAAAAGTCGCTGGTACTTTGAACTCCACCAAGATTGATGAACGTTTATGTATCTTAGACTAGATTGTACGCCCAATGAGTGAAGAACGGATAAATTAGTAGAATTTTAGGACGAAATACTCAAGATTACGAAACAAGGAAGCCTTTCTGTGGGTATATTAACACTATATAATTTATAGGTTCTGCTCAATCAAACTTTTTAATATTGGAACCGGGGCACCTTTGAATTGAGGCGAATAGAGTAGAACTGTAGCAACCAAGAAGTAGTAAACACCGACATTCTCCTCAGGCGAGTCTCGATGAATAACATTACTGCTCAAGTGCTTTTCCCTCGATACCAAGCAAGTGGTACACGACATTCCATGACCATGATACAATTCCATTGCAAGTACTCAAATGATCGAAAACATACCAGTTCCCTTGTAATGATTAGATGAATTTCAATTTAAGTGAGGGCAGGACTGCCAAAGGAAATCTTATCCTACTATTAGTCCAAGTGACATGTGTTGAATTGTGCAAGTCCAGTCCAACTGCTATCTTTTGATATCTCATCTTTTGAATCTCTCAATATGAACTATATCGCAATTATCTAACAAGTATATACAAGATCGAATGATATCGACGGCACGCCGGTAAGATTCGCTCCAACGGCGTATGTAATATTATAATACATGTGATCATAAATACTACTTCCGTAAGTGACAGGCTGGAGTTCCAGCCCAGGTGCGTGCACACTTGCTTTCAAGCAAGGTAAATCCTCAAAGCCAGAGATTACTTTACCTGACTTGAGCCACGAAGGAGGTAGATTACTGAGCATGAACACAAAGCTGCTGGTGCCAGCCTGGGTGGTGTTGGGGTAGGAAATTGAAAGCGAGTTCTTGCCCGCGGTGGCATTGATAGTCGTGGCCGTTGGGTACAAGCTGAAGAATGACACGTATGGGAATGGCTTGTGCGAGGCATCACCAGCCCAATGAACGATAGCTGGGACGAATTGTTTGCTACGAGCAACTTCTTCAGCGAGCTTCTGCCCGCCAATCATGAGTTTCTTGCTTATCCAGGAAGTGGCAGTTCTGGTAGTTGTATTATACAAACTCTCTGCGATGGTCTTGGTAATGACTTTCTCTCCTTTGCTTGAAGGTGTGCTCTGAAGTTTCTTGATTGTCGCTTTTGAGATGTACTTCTCCACCGTTGACATAGTGAGGGCCAGCGAAGCACCCTGTGCGGCATCGTACAAGAGATCGAGTTCAAGTTTGTTGGGCTCTGGAGCTTTGTTGTATCCTAGGAGGCCCCAGAACCAAAGTGGGAGTACGGCACTGTGAGTTGTCATGTCTCGGCTGTTGGCACGATCATATGGTCCCACGAAGTTCCCGAGGTACGAGTTGTAATGTAGGGCAATATCATCCCATAATGTTGTTAAAAGAAATGGTGAATTCTGTGTCATTGTCAAGTTGGCAGGTCCGTACTTGATGTTGGCGGCAAGTGCCCAAATATCCATTCCTGAAAAGGTAAGTCATGAACATAAGTAGAACAAGCATGATACATACCATAGTAAGTTGGCGCATTATACTCAGAGAAGACATCATCCCCTTTCTTGAAGAGCTCAGTAATTTCATTTCCTTGCGTGTTGGCATAGTCGATTAAAGTCTGGTTTCCAGTTCGAACACCAGTCCATCCAACTGTGAGTGCACGCATGACCGCCGGATTAGTGTAAGCAGTCACGAGATTATCACCTTTTGTGCCATCTCTTCTCATAGCACCCACAGCTTGAATTTCCATTGCTTTGACGATTTGATTAACAAGATCATCTCCAATGAGATCGGAGAATTCTTCCACGATTTGAACAAGATTTGTTCCGATGAATTCACGCCAGTTCGGATCGTACGTATTCTTGAGTTGAAGTCAATTTCTGTATTATGAACGGGGGCCAAAGCTCTTACATAAATAGAAGGAGGGTAGAGATCTGAATCTGGAGTTGGAGTTGGTTCTAGAGCAGCTGTTAGTATCGCGAACGTGAGAATCCAAAGCCATGTCCCACATGCGACATACCATCTGGCGACAGCTTCCAAGTTCCATACCATTCAGAATTGTACGAGTCAGTTTGCTGATCAGAGAGACTAAAAATGTCAATACGGTTCAACTAGCAATCTTGGTGACTCTCACATGGCCTTGATTGCGGCTTTGGCGTTCGCAACATCCTTTCCTTTGTTTCGATACAGAAGTCCGGGAATGTACCACGCAGTGAAGCGCACACTCCAGGGACCAGTATCTGGGTAAATGATGTACTTGTAAGACTCGTCAAATCTTGGATCACTTATAGACATGGAATAATCGAAGAGATCTTGGGCGGCTGATAGAATTAGCATCTGGAGGACTTTCTTGATGTTTGTAACTCACAAGCAGAGAGTTGCTGTTTGTCACTTTTAGAAGACCTAACTGATACAGCAGTAGCATGACCGACGACTAAGGTCAAAAGAAGAGATTGAAGACGCATTGTCGTAGTAATCTCTGTTGGATCGAGGAGATGTGACGGAAGCCAGTTTCCTTGAATATTTCATCCAAGGCGGCGACACGATATATATGTAGCCCATGTTGACCGATGGCGTCGGCAATATTCCACCTTTTGTAATAAGTTGCGCACTTTCCCATCAGATCTCCAAATTTCCCCTAGGTCAAAACCATGAGTGGGATCGTTAAATTTCGGTCAGTGATATTAGCGGTATCAAAGGGGCCGTCCCAAATGTTGGTAAAGATGTCCCGATATACTTTACCGGGGAGGAAATACATCTCAGAGCTAACATACCCAGAGAGTGAGGGGAAATGATAATTTTCCGTCCAGAAGCCACAACGCACGCGACTTCACGAGTCAAGAACAACGAGCTACAAGGAGCCAAGTTGTCGTATCGGCAATCTCTTGTTAAGCGTGACCGGCAAACCGGTAAACTAGTCGGTGAACATGAGAATATATCCACATTCTCCCACTCTTCAACGCTGATTTTAGTAACTTTGAGAAATGAACGGCGCAGAAACCAGACCATTGTGGAGAAATAAATACCAGCAGATTGGATGAACATGTCCACCTTGCGACGGGGCGTATATGCAACATGCCACTGTTAAGCTGGGGAAGACCCTCTATGGTTTATCGGGACAAGGTCCTGCTCGTATCTTATCTTAAGATGCTCTGATAAGTTGGTAGCACGTCCCTAGCCATTGACCGGGTTTTCATAGAAGTCTTTGAGAATTCATCCTCTTTCTGTCTTCAGTTTCTCATATCCTCCTCATCATGTCGATAGTATCAAATCCAGTAACGATGGACCAGGCTATGGCTGGCAGAGAGACTGGGTGGAAGAACAAAGGACTCATTCTTTTGAATGTGATATTGACCATCTCCCAAATCTCAAGTTATGCGACTGGTTATGATGGTTCTATGATGAGTATGTGCTGCTCCTCCAGAAGTTAGCATAGTCTACTGACATTGCTCAGATGGATTACAGTCATTGACGACTTGGCAAACCTATTTCAATGACCCTTCTGCTAGCACATTGGGAATGTAAGTTAAGCTTGTACTAAGAGATTGGAATAATTCAACTGACCGATTTCTCAGACTGAATGCAATTCAGAATATCGGCCAGCTTGTAGCTCTGCCATTTTGCGCTATCGCCTGTGATCGATTCGGACGTGTTGCAGTTCTCTTGCTTGGTGCTTTCATCATTCTTGTCGGGACAGCGCTTCAGGGAGCGGCTCAAAACAGTAAGTCTCTTCTTGAATATATACGGAATCTTCTAATATCTGTCTCCAGCGGGAATGTTCATCGCGGCAAGAGGTATTATCGGCCTCGGCCTCGCTTTCAACATCACTGCAGCTCCCCTCCTCATTCTAGAACTCGCGTATCCCACTCAAAGAGCACAACAAGTCAGTGTGTACAACGCACTTTGGAATGCGGGATCGATCGTCGCAGCTTGGGTGACATATGGAACGTTCCGCATCAACAATAATTGGGCGTGGAGAACCCCCTCCATCATCCAGGGGCTGGCTAGTATAATCCAAATCGGTTCTTGTTTCTTCCTTGTCGAATCCCCTCGATGGCTCATTTCCAGAGGGAAAAATGAGAAAGCGAGACAAGTCATCGCAAAGTACCATGCAAATGGAAATGAACATGACCCTGTCGTCGCATTGGAGATCCAGGAAATCACATCGGCATTGGAAATAGATATGGAGATCTCAAGCAGTACATCGTATCTCGCTTTCTTCCAGACGAGAGGGAATATCCACCGATTTTTCATCATTCTCGCTGTTGGGTTCTTTTCCCAGTGGTCAGGAAACGGTTTGACCTCGTATTACCTCACCTTAGTCCTCGACTCCATCGGATACGAAGCACAAGGAACGCAAACTCTGATCAATGGTATCTTGCAAGTTTGGGGGTTGGTCACTAGTGTCTTCTTCGCCTTACTGGTCAATAAGTTTGGTCGACGAACAATGTTCCTTGCATCCACCCTTGCCATGCTGGTGACATACATTAGTAAGTCTGTTCTGGAAGTGAATAGGAATCTTGCTAAATATACCTCCCTAGTCTGGACTGCTCTCCAATCCACCTTCGAGCAGCAAGTAGCTCGGGGCGAGGCAGGTTCTGTCGCCGTCGGAAGGGGTGTTCTTGCTATGATTTTCTTGTACGGTCTGGCCTACAATATCGGGTGGAGTCCTCTTCAGGTCGTATACGTGATTGAGATTCTCCCTTACCACCTTCGAGCGAAAGGACTGGTGCTCTATAATCTTTTCGTAGCATGTGCTCTCATATTCAACCAATATGCCAATCCTGTTGCGCTGGACAAGATCGGGTGGAAATGTGAGCTATCATTCTTGCGTCATAATTTGTCACTGACCTTTTTTAGATTATATATTCTATGATGTCTGGTTGGCAATCGAGCTACTTGTCGTGTACTTCCTATTTGTGGAGACAGGCAATGTTTCTCTGGAGCAGACTGCTGCGATTCTTGATGGTGTTGCTGTACAGGACAAGTTGGCAGATGATGTAGCTCGACAGACTGAGACTATTGTTGAGAAGAATTGAGAAGAAGATAGAGACGAGGGAATCGTTATGTATTATCTAACCACAAATACACACGCTTGAATTTGAAATATTTCGCCACACTGAGAGCCTCAAATGACGAGTTGTAGAATTAAAATATCTAATTGTCCGTCCCTGGAGGCTTTGGGTGATCAATTTTGAAATTTTGATTCTCCGTACAGTCAGCCGAGAGGTTTGGCGGCAAACTATATCCTCAAGTAACATAGGAGATAATTTCCATTACCTCATGAACTTCATACGACCTGCGTTGATGTTGGTCATGAGGGTGCAGCTGAGGTAGTTTTTGCACATGTCCTTGATCAGAAACTCCTCCTGGCCAAAGCTCAGGATAAGTTCGATTATCATTAAAATCTGCTTCGGAGCAGCTCTTTATTGCATTTGTAATTTAATTTCTTCTTTGGCAGCACGAAGCAGACCCAAATGACCACTCCTAGAATGACGAGAATGAGACCCCTCCTAAAACCCCCCGATGATTGCCCCAATTGGCGCCTTAGATGACTCAGGTTTTGAGATTGAGTAGACGCAGCCCTCGATGTAGAAGTGGCCATGGTAACAGTGTTTGCCGAAGTAGCTGTCTGCTTCGCAGAAGTAAAGAGGGCAGCAGCAGCGGCACTATCCCACACGGGTAATAATGAACTATGATTAGACTAGCATTTTTTTTTAAAAGTGATAAGAAGAATGATGAATACTTCGAGACGCAAACTTTGCTTGCAATATCGGAATGGTGAAACGTCGGTGGTTTGCATGGCAACCATATACGTAAAGAAGATAGCACAGATTCGATACCGAAAGTTGTGTAACCGCGTATGTGCACGCCTAGCATATACATCATATTGGTCTCAATAAGCACCTAAACTATTGGTAGCCAGTCTAGATCCATGGAACAACATTGAAACTCATGATAGGTAGCATTTGTGCTTCCAAATAGCAAAACATCGCGACCTGTGATACATCTTCTTGCCTGAACCATTTCAATATCTTCTGGTTCTTGGCACAGAAGCATCAAGAGATATACAATGACGAACGCCTCAAGCAAAACCCCCCAGGAATACATTTCAAAGGCAACGAAGTACCATATTCTCACTAAACACGTCCTGTGGAAGTGATAGCTTGAATTTCAACACTATGAATAATGCAACTAAAGCATCTCTAGGACGTCTGATGAACAACATAGGCCCGTGTAGCGCATGTATATTTAGATCCTATTTACACAGAGCATTTGAGCGTATCATTCGCACTGGGAACGAGCTGGTCTTCATCCCTAACCACCAGAGGCATATGGATGGCTAGTAGATTTGTCTACTATATTCACCACTAGGAGTATGGTACTTTTGCTAGAACGTCTCTTCTCCTTTTTTTGGCTTAAGCCGCATAATCTTCCCCGGATTCAATAATCCTTTAGGATCGAACGCCATCTTCAACATCCTCATCGTGTCCACCGTCTGAACTCCCAACTCATACTCCAGAGCTTCTCTATTCTCTAATCCAATACCATGCTCACCCGTGACACTCCCTTCCAGGTCAACACTCATTTTCTGGACATCCTGGATGAGTTTTCGCGCGATGTCCTTCTCGTGGGCGGAGTAAAGGACAGTTGCATGGAAGTTGCCATCACCCACATGACCCAAACAACTGCCAACAAGCCCACTTTCTTTCAACATTCTATTCGTCTCGTCGATAATGTGTGCGAGGTTCGATAATGGGACGCAAGCATCTGCACTGAGGAATTTGTCGTCTGGATCTCGCTTTATGGCAAGTAAACTCCATAAAGCAGTTTTCCTAGCCTGCCACAATACATCGGCTTCATCATCCGTTTTTGAGCGCTGAAACGACTGACACTTGTTTTCTTTGGAAAGGTTCTCGATGAGATCAATTTGTTTCTGAACGGTACCTGGATTGTCCCCAGAAAACTTGAAAAATATTGTAGCTGTTTCGGGATATGTCTTGTGGCTGTAACCAGCTTGATTAACAGCATGCATGGTGACATCGTCGAGAAGTTCCATTGCTTCCAATTGCTGACCTGATTTCGAGATTTGTATCGAGGTATTTGTGGCGTCAGTTATACTGGGAAACGAGGCAACAGCCACACGAATGTTTCGAGGCTTAAGTGTGACCCTCAATGTAGCTTCAGTCACGAAACCGAGAGTTCCTTCAGAAGCGACAAAAAGTCGAGTAAGATCATAGCCAGCGCTTGACTTCCGAGGTCGATGTCTAGTTTTGATGATAGTTCCGTCAGCAAGCACGACGGTCAATCCAAGTACCCAGTCCTTCATCGTTCCATATCGATATGCATTTGTCCCAGAACATCCCTGTGCTATCATACCTCCAATTTGAGCGCCTGGTCCTGGATCAGGTGGGAAAAACAATTTCAGATCGGATAAAGTAGCATTCAAATCTTCGTACCCAACACCTGGTTGCACAACTACATCCATGTCATCTTGATGTATCTCGAGGATTTGATTCATGCGACTGAAGTCAATGCATACTTCGCTGTCCTGGGCAGCGAGCGTGCCTTCTAAGGATGTGCCACCAGAGAACGCAATCATAGGTATGTGCAGTTTATAACAGATCTTCACAATAGCAGCAGTTTCTTCTGTACTTCTAGGATACACGACTAGACTCGGGCGATCTTCTTGTCCCCGAGGAGCTTCCGACCACTGCCACCAATTAATACCGTAAACATAAAGAAAGTAACTGTCGGGCAGGGTTTTAGCCGCTAGGAGGGCGATGGCGCTCGTATGGCAGTAAATGAAGGAACAAAGGAAAGGGTTGCATACTGCTGTACTCGAATGAGCAATTCTTGTCCCTAGATCATCGCTGACAGCATCTGCACCGAGAAGCGTCTCAAACTCTTTCTGCGCCTTTTTGAGAGTGTAAGGTAATGTGTTATAGACGGGGATGATCATGTCCTCCAGTGGAATTGTCGATTTATCACGCGGTTTCGGTCGAACATACTTTGAGTACAAGACGTAACCCATGCCGGTCAGGGCAAGGAATGTTATGATTTGGGCGCTTGTATATTCATTGCCGTCTCTACCTCTTGAACCTTGCCTGGAGTTTGAAGCCTGCCTAATAGGTGCGAGCCGTATACTGCTCGGTTTAAGCTTCGGAAAAGAAGGCCGGACTTTACACGTGTGCATGCGCACAGGATGAACAAATGCTCTGAAGCCAAACTGAGTGAACATCTTGAATCTAATCAATTGAACCTCTAATCATGAAATAAGGGGGTTGTTGGCATCTTCAAGACTCAATGTGTATTTACAGATGGTTTTGCAGACTGTGGGGTAGTTTTCGGTGCTTCACTGCTAACTTTGTCTTTGAATTCGGAGATGCCTCGCCTAACACCCTCCTAACCTTAATTGGTAAGCTCCAACCAGTAAAACTCTCAAATATCGTCATTCAGACCTTGACTCCTTTCCATTGATGTTTCAATATTCACAAAATCTATAAATTTGGGAGAGTTATTTTTGCGAGCAATGGAACTTTGTAGTTGTTTTAGCTAAAGTTTCAATTACTGTAAATAGAACCATAAAATAAGAAGAAGAATAAAAGGAGGGTAAACAGCTAGTGGTTTTCAATAGTTACGGTATAATTGTCTAAGTGCTATATATAGAAGGTCGAGCCCTAGAATAATATGGCAAAATACAAAAAAATAGCCAAATACCTACTTTATATAACTGATATAATAAATATTAAAGCAAAACTGTGGGAATTTTGGAAAGAAATTTTATCAAACATAGTATTAGTGATAAGCTAGGGGGAAATGCAAAACCCTCACAAGGCTCTAGACAAGAAGTGCAGGCGAACGTGATATCTGATTCCTCATCATACTTTGAGTGCAAGCTGAAGTTGTGTTCTCACTATGGGATGTGGATGCAATCATTGTCCGAACCCGTGAATAAAAAATCTCGTCCAACCAATCCTTTACTAATCCCTCGGTGTTGAACTGATCAAAAATCGCAGCGCTTGTTCGGTATTGATGACAGTAGCGAAGGTTTCCATGTGGGTCTTCCAGAGGAACTGATCTGGTTCAATTCAAGTACCTGAGTTGCAGTGGGTTTTACAATGTACAAGTACAAGAATGCCTGTGGGCTCATCCGACCCTGAGAACTTAGTGTCGGTCGTTTTGTTAGAAGACGGTTAAGAGTCGGAAGTGGAAGTGACGGTAATATTGACATGAGCTTACCGGTCAGGCCATCTGCTCCCGTAGCGTTGGCGGTTCTCCTTGTTGTCGAGATTATAATCTGTGACCGGTCTTGGGGAGAGTACATGGGCCGACAAATGGCATGTATGTAAGACAGGTCCGTACGGACTGCCCTGGGTAGCGGACATGCAGCAGATCTCTGGCCTGAGCCGGGGTTTGGTTTTGCAAGAAGATCAAGATAAAAATTCAAATGAGGGGGTTGGCGTGAACCGCAGCCACCCCAGATATTATGACTCTCGTTCCACCCCCAGAGAAGGTACACGGCGCGGTGAGTTCAGTCCTCACTCCATCTCTTCGAATCTACTCTCCGATGTCCCAAAATTTAGCCCCTTCTCACCTCTCCTCCTCCTCCAATTGTTAGTACTCTCCATCAAGTCCCGACAACCTGCAACAACCCAAGGCCACTTCTCTACGAACTCGCTCCTAATCTCCCATGCACCCACGTCCCAAGGCTCACCCCAGATTATCAAGCCAGCCCCACTCTTGGGGGCGTTATACAACCCGCATAGATCTTCACAAAGATCTATGTCATCACTCCATGCGCCTGCTAAGATGAGATTATCTCTCATCACAGGAAATGGAAGAACATCTATCCACGGGTGATGAGGTATCGTTCGCTGCATCTTGGTGGGTTGCAAAGAAGCCGGGAGTCGTGGGATAACAGCTGGTTTGACAGAGGTCAGAGAACATGGAGTGAATGGTGATAAAGCATGATCCTCCATTGTCATTTCGATTGGAAAACCGAGTATCACGCAGTTAGAAGTTAGTGCTTTGAAGACATTGAATTTGATTAGCGTGAGCATATGGTCCGTCGTGGGAGAGGGAGACCGTTGCTGGGATACCCAGTGGTGAAATTGGCGCAGAGTTTTTTGGGATGGTGAGGTTTTCGTACTGAATGCGAGATAGGAGAGGGTTTGGATAGCGGGGTCGCGACAAGAGATTGCGGAGGAGAAGGTTGGCCAGGGTCCGTCGGTGTCTGAGATGATGGGAGATGGTGACGAAGTCGTTGAGGAGGATGATGAGTTGGACGACCAAGACGAGGAGACAGGCAGAGTAGGAAAGAAGTTAGACCGTCTGAAGGTAGCTTGACTTTGTCTTTCACTCTGTTCTTCCTTGCGTTTTTGTCCTAGAGAGAACATATCAGTCACGGGATGCGGATATACGACACTTGGAACTTGGAAGAACCCTGACTTAATGCTCTTTGATTTACTCGATTCTGTCTGCGTCTCCTCTCAGCTTGGTTTGATTGACCTGTCCAGTCATCGTTGGCTGTCTCGATCCGAGCCTGTTGTGGCATACGATCAAGCGTGATAGATGGGGGTTGTCGATGCAAGTCATTGCCTGGCATATCTGGTAGCATTGTAGCTAAGCCCTATGTGTTCTTTTTGGCAGGGCCGAATCGGTGTCCTGGTCAAAATATGTCTTTCCGCATTCGCCTCTTGTCGCGAAGTTTCCGATGCACATTGATGACATTCGGAGTTATGAGATGAAGTCGCGTTTAAAGGGTAATCCCGCACCGGGGTTAACCCCTGAAAAGTGGGCGTGCACCGGCGACTCCACCACTGAGGAGGGCGGATGCAAGTTGATGACAGCGCTAAGAGGCCCTGTAAATATGCACGCCTGGTCTCCATTGCTGACTTTTCCACCTCTTTCCATTTTAAACGTCAGTGACAGGAACGTCATAATCTGAGAATGCGAATGCCCCTTCCTTATAGCATTCGTCTGTGCTATCGCCGAATTAATTTTCTCATTGCAGCTTGATGGAGATAAACCATCGTTGCGTTATTGCTCTGCAATATGATGACGGCTAAAGCGATCGGGGTACAAAGTTCTTGACTCTGAGGGCTCTGTGATGATGCTTGGCAGACTTCGACCACATGCTGTATTCTCCACAGGATGTTGGCACCTTTCCTATGGAACGTCCTGAATATCGGTCTTAATTATTACTATGAGTAAATTCCGAAGTCATTCTAGTATATATATCTTGCTTCTGCTCTTGTTTCTCATCCATTCATCCCATCATCAACATTCAATCTTCGATCTGCTTGTACTCAGCTCATACTCCAATCGCAAAATAATTCAAATCTTCGTGTAGTCTTATAACCACCACTACTATATCAATACCAGCATCATGCCTTCAAGATACGCAGAAGTTCACAAAAACCAAAATGGTCCAGAGGACGCTCGTCCAACGGCCTTTCAAATACTTGAAGATGAAAACATTGGATCTAAACTTCAAGGGAAGACAGTTCTCATCACAGGATGTTCGTCCGGCATTGGAGTCGAAACTGCAAAGACTTTACATACCACCGGTGCGATCCTCTACCTTACAGCACGCAATCTCGACAAGGCCAAAACTGCTCTCGGCGACCTAGTCGCTTCACCAAGAGTCCACCTCCTTGAGCTAGATCTCGAGTCACTTGCGAGCGTTCGCTCTTGCGCAAAGGAGTTCCTCTCTCAATCATCTCAACTCAATATCTTCATCGCCAATGCTGGGGTGATGGCAACTCCAGAGGGTCGCACAAAGGATGGATTTGAGACCCAATTCGGTACCAATCATCTAGCTCACTTCCTTCTCTTCAACCTCGTCAAAGGTGCTCTCTTGTCATCTACCACGCCTGTATTCAATTCTCGAGCTATCTTCCTCACCTCAGTCGGCCACCGCTTTGGTCAACCTGATCTCGAAAATGTGAATCTGGAGGGTAAATACGACCCGTGGGTCGCATACGGAGCATCCAAGACCTCTAACCTTTGGACTTCTAACGAGGTTGAAAGACGGTACGGGAGCAAGGGACTCCATGCCTGGGGTGTGCAACCTGGTTTCGTTGGAACAAACCTGGCACAGCATTTGCCAGCAGAAGCGACAAAGGCAATGATGCAAGACGAGCATTTGATGAAGATGCTCAAAAATCCCCAGCAGGGAGCCTCAACCACTGTTTGGGGTGCCGTTGCTGCCGAATTGGAGGGCAAAGGAGGACGGTATTTGGATGATTGTGCGATTGCCGAAGCTGTACCCGAGGGAGCTGGACAGTTTGATAACGGATATGGGCCGTGGGCATATGATGAAGAAAAAGAGGGGAAATTGTGGAAGAAGAGCTTGGAATTGGTTGGTTTGGAAGAAGACTTGTGAGGAGAAGTGTAGCATTTTGGTTTATTGTAATATTAGAAATCTTGGGTCATTGTGTCTCCTTCCTATGAATTTAAGAAAGAGTTGAAACTTCCAGTCATTTCTATACCATTTTTGCTCTCAAACGTCATCAACCCAGCTATCGATGTTTTTCAGAAGTGTGCATCTAGGTAGGGATGATAATGAGATGGTCGAGTTGTGCATGTTCATAATTCATGGGTCATAGTTGGAGCCTGACCGCTTAAGGTTAGGCCCATTCGGCGAAGTACGTGCCTCCCGGGTGTCAAAGTCAACGGCGAGAACAAGAGCAAAGGGGGTCTGAAATATGGCTAAAACTGAGCCAAAATCTGATCATAATTTTAGATCAAGGTTGAAGCAAAGGGATTTGACTAAGGCGAAGAGGGATACCAGGCGTCAGTCCAGTAGGATGTGGCTTGATTCTAGCACGGGTGAAAATAGACATCTTCAAGAAAGTTGAGCCCAATTGCAAAAGCAAAGAAAGAAAGGATAAAATTAGAAATTCTCTCGCGTACTAGCGCATTTCGGTTCGAACTGAGAATGGATCACTTTTATCCTCTATTTTTCTTCGACACTATTAATAACCATGTCATACTACATCTGATCAAAGCAGGTTGGGTAGCTTCATTACCTTCCCCGCCATTTCCACTCGATATTTGTAGTGCGAGACAAAATGTACTATCAATACGTTCTCCGTTTAGTGACTGAAGGACTACATCTTGCCTCAGGTCTCGTAAATGGCCCTTCATGTCGATGTAGGCCGTCGGAAACATGTTGGCCAACAGAGAAGGAATGAACGGCTTTCGGCAATTCAATGGATGGAGATCTTGTCCGACTTCAACCTATTGGATCTGTATGCCATAAGCCAACATTCAATCGCAGTGCATGTGACGAACTGCTATCAATTTCAAGTAATAGTGCCTGGAGGGCAGCACAACCGGGTAATTTTCTGAGATCTCGTACCAAGTCGTGTTTAATCCTATTGAAAAGCTGACAATGACAACAGGTACACTACAGGATTGGGTATGGGAAAGTGGTTCGGCTCCGAATGATACCTGCATGATTGGACAATCAATCTGTCAAACACCTTGCAACCAAGGCCGAATGTCACTCTACTCTGCAATAGTTCAATCAGCTGAAGATATTCAAAAAGCTGTTGCCTTTGCGAGGGATCGCAATCTCCGAGTTGTGATCAAGAACACCGGGCATGACAATGCCGGACGATCCGGCTCACCAGACTCATTCCAGATCTACACAAACTACATGAAAGGACTCTATCACCATGAAGATTTTCACCCGGACGGATCAAAAACCGGGCTTGGACCTGCTCTTACTATTGGCGCCGGTGTGATGCTCATGGAAGCAAACCGGAAAGGTGCTGAGGAGGGCCTCATCGTAATGGGAGGTGAATGCCCAACAGTAGGTGCTGCGGGTGGATTTCTTCAAGGAGGCGGCGTCTCTACTTTTCACAGTTATGCAAGGGGACTTGCTGTTGACAATGTGCTTCAATTCAAAGTAGTGGTAGCCAGTGTAGGTCTTTCATTCTTATTCCATTGAGCTCCATTTAAGATTGATATCCAGGGAAAACTTGTCACCGCAAATGCGTGGCCAGTGGTTGCACCCCATTACTCAATCCCAGCACCCCTAGGTAATGGATTGTGAAAGCCAGAGAAAGGCGATTCTTTACAAAGTGTAGACCCATGCAGTAAATACTGCTCACACCCAGTAGCACCTTCAGTGATCCCATTGATGTTCACTCCTCGAACTTCCTTCTTGGCGTTAACTATTACCTTACGGGCCGGACGGCGCAGCCCGCAGACTAGATTAAATTGGTATTAGCGCAACAACTAGCACGTCTTTGCGCCGGCTAGGGCTGGAGAGATGGAACGAGGCGTATCTGAGAGCACTGTTCCCAGCAATTCTATTCCAAATGCTTGAAAGTTTGCTGATAAAGCACATCTCATGCGTGGGATCGGCGGTCTAGTGATCTCATTTGCGGATAAGCAAAGTGATTGAAATGCAACGAGCATGCATCTCGTGAACCAGAGATTGCGGCAAGTGCCAAAATCTCTGTTCAGCTGTGAGACCTACGTCATCTTATACGGTCACAAGCTAATCTCAGTGAAGGCTTTGACTTCAGACTTTGGCTTGCTGCAATAAGATAATTGAATCAGCGAGGTTGGTGCCAGGTCGCGGATAGTGCCGAGACAAGAAAGTTGAGACCTGATGCACAGTATTGAGCTGAAAGCATGGCTGCAAATTGTTAATCACTTCCAAGTAGACAATTTATCACCAGAGCTGGGTTTTAATCATGCCTCCGGATTATATTCGGATACGGAAGAAAAGTACAAAGAGTCACTAGGTTGTGGAAGCGGAAGAGCCTCCATATAAATACGTTGATGAGAAATGGCTCTTCTTCCAAGACTCTTTTGCTCAGAACGATTCGTACATTCTCGCAGGGTTGACTGCCACACCTCAGAGATACGATGGCGATCAAGCTATGGTACTCATTAATGGAAAGGGTGGCGGTACCCATGACAAGGGACTCGTCTGCAACGTGCCTCTCTCAGTCACCAACGTCGAAGCTGGAAAAACTTACAGATTCAGGGTTGTGGGAGCTAGTTCTATACCATTCAATGTTTTCGGCATTGAAGGGCACAAAGACCTCGAACTGATTGAAGCTGATGGGTATGCTCTCCCCATTACTCTCATCTTTACGATGTCCTATTACATTGGAGCAAATCTAACAAGACGCGAAAATAGTTCCTACATCGAGAGATATAACACTTCATACATTCAAGTTGGAGCTGGTCAACATTTCAGCTTCCCCTTCCACGCTCTAGCAAAGCCAGCGAAACAGTACTACTATGTTCAACTCGAGACCCGCGACCACGGTGATCGTTGTCGTTCTTTCGCCGTCATAAACTACGGCAACAAGGCCGTTGATGCAACTGGGACATTGGTCAAGTACTACCCACCAGTTGACACCGTCATCACTCTCCCAGAGCTCGATACCCAATTCCTGGAGTACAAGCTTCGACCCTTGGTGAACAATTACACCGATGCAGTATACTCATTCGATGATTTCCCAACCGCAGCCGAAGTGACACGCAGAATCAACGTCACCATTCGTCTAGCCTATGAAGCCCCAAATGTCGTCCATTACTTGAACGGCTATCCCCGGTTCGAGGAGCATCCAAAGGGGCCTTACCTCATCTCCATCATCAAGAACGATACCATTGAATTCCCATCTATGGAAAGAGCAGCAGCAAATGCTGGACTTGACTCAATTTCTCGAGCTTTCCCTGCGCAAATTGGAGAGGTTCTCGAAGTTGTGATTCGCAATACGGCTTCGGACAGAGGAAGTCTGGATAACCACCCTTGGCACGTTAACGGAGAGCATGTCTGGCACATCGGAAGCGGCTTTGGAGAATACAATGCTAGTGCGAATGAAGCTAAATGGAAGAATGCTACTGGAAAGCCAATAAGAAGAGAGTAAGTCTGTTTACTTGGATATCTTTTCCGATTGAGCCTCCGAGCTCAGGAAAGAAGCCTAAGAATGGATGCTAACTTTACTACAGTACCATGATGGTCTACAGAAATCAGACCCGAACCACTCCAGGCACGATCGATGGCTGGACAGCATGGAGAATCAGAGTCAAGGCACCCGGTGTCTGGATGGTTCA
Source organism: Filosporella fistucella (assembly GCA_030077755.1). Lineage (NCBI taxonomy): Eukaryota > Fungi > Ascomycota > Leotiomycetes > Helotiales > Filosporella > Filosporella fistucella. Next base: position 413,350 of record JAQJZZ010000007.1, read on the forward strand.
TTGCCATTTGTTGCCCCACATGATCTTTGGAATGCAAACAGTAGTACGTTCTCACATCCAGTAATATTTGGCACGCAAAGAGCTACCGGTTTCTCAGGTTTGGGTTTTGGAAACTACACCAACGTCACCAGTTTGGTCGGTCAGCCAGAGAGAGTATAACGGCTATCTCAACTTCGGTGGTAGCGTGGTAGGCACCGATTTCCACTGGCCCGAGGTGGTACGAAGTGACACTTATGATACATGGGCAGTCAACAGTAACTAATCACACTGAATATGGTTGCTATCACGAAAAGAACTGATCAGGCATACGGAGGACTTTGGTTTGGTGTGATAAGGTGTTTGCCTCTCTCTGAGAGCATATCCGACGTAGCGCGGATCTCTTTGTGGAAACGTTTTATACTGTTTAGCTTGCTCTTAGTACTTCTTTTCCAAAGTTGGTTTTATTGTTGTAGGACTGACTTCAAAGTCGCTCTTGAATAAAATACCCTGTTATCAGTCTTATTGACTACGACGAAAAGAATTTATGATCTTCATCTCTCTATGTCGCTTTGAGACGAAAAATTTCAGGCTTTATTTCTCCTTCTAATGTGATTTAAGTGATCTTTCCACGCAAAGCTAAATTTCCATGTTTCTCGACTGATTATGATTGTCCTTAGCAGTAGTTTCTAGGCTATTATATACAAGAGTAGGGAGGCGGCTTGTCAAATAGAAAATACTTAGAGTGAAACTCCAAAACAAACCTCCACCTCAATCTCTGAACCTCGCTCCCTGGTGAACATTTCCTTAAACTCAAAGCCTACCAATAATTACCACTTTCAAGGGTACAAATACGTTGCACATCTCATCCAGGGTCGCATCAACTAGTCCCTCTAGCCTAACCTATATGATCCCACATATAGCTCTAGCTACTTTCCTCCGGCCTAGCCTTAGCCTCATCAACGAAACCGAAAAGAAGGAATATGAGATCCGGGATCTTTACCGAGAGATGGCTATTGAAAAGATTTAATTCTGTTGCACATCTAATCTAGGGTCGTATTGCCTAGTGTTTATAGTCTGAACCATATAATCTGGGATATACCCCACCTAGCATAACTAAGTGAAGCCGAAAATGAATATACCCATTTCAATCTCCAATTCTGAATCTAGTTTTCGAAAGATATAATTATGTTGCATATCTAAGCTAGGGTCGTATTATCTAATTGATCTGGTTCAAACTATGTATCCTGCCGTAGCTCTGCCTTTAAACATTCCGAATCAATAAAGCTGGACATGAAAATATACCATACCTCCCGACTTCCCAATTTGAGCTCACTTCAGATCTCCATAACTCTATAGGAAATCATACCCAGAATCCCATTCCTTAAATTCCATCAATCCAAAGCAAGAAAAAGTCAAAAAGTGAGCTTAGAGCAAGTCTCACAGCCCAAAAGCAATTCTTACATGCGGCTGAACCTCCCCTCACCTTCCCTCCCTCCCGTCCTTCTAGCTCCCTCCACGGCAAAACCCACCCATCCTTCAATCAATAGTAGCACGCCTTCCTAGTGTCGCATGCTCCTACCATCTTCCCTCCTCTATAACCTCCCATTCCGAAAGGTCAACACAAAAAACATGTTGCACATCTACGCCTAGGGTGCCCCAGCAAGCTTCCATTTTAGCTCTACGTGGTCCAGCCAAAAGCCAGCTGGATGCTAGGCTCGTGGGGCCAACAGGGCTGCGCGAGCGAGCGGAAGGGGTGCGGTGCGGGTTGTGCCTTGGACTATTGAGTCAATCAATTAATCGCTGGTGTGAGTGGGAATGGGTAGATTAGTGGTGGAATGGGCTGGGTATGGGTTTGGTGTCCGGGGATTAATGGCGGGGAAGCAGGATGGGGTTTACGAGTTTGGGTGAGAGTGGAATAAGGAGAGTTCAAATTTTGGTATCAATCAGAAAGGTAATAATTATACCAATCAACTTTTTAATTCCTACATCATATCACGTCCACATCCACCAACCCTCATCTCCTCTCTAGACCCTCTATCTAGAAATCAAAATCCCCTCTAAAACTCTCAACATCCATCCCCACCACCACTCGTTCCGCTAGATCTCTTCTCCCCATCTGACTGAATACTCTCCTCAACGTATCATAAAGATTTGTACTCTGATTCTGGGAGATCATACGTTCCAGCTCCGCCTCACTCGCATTGCCATTTCTATCCACTCCGCCAAGGATATCTCTCGCTTTCTCTCTGCCTTCGTTTTCGACGACTTTGTGCATGGCTAGAGCGCCTAGAAGATGAGAGGCAGCCTCGTCGTAGCAGCCGATATTGATACATGAGACGCCGAGATTATAGCGGGCACGAACGAAGTTGGTGCGGAGAGTGAGGGCTTTCTCGTATGCGGCAATGGCCTCTTCGCTGCGATTGCTGTTGGCGAGGGTGGCGCCGAGTCGGTTCCAGAGGAGATGGACTTGGTCTCTTTGATTACTTGTTCCAGACTCGGTGCTTGCGAGGGCGGCGGCGAAACAATCAACTGCTTTATCATATTCTTCTGCGCCGTAGAAGAGGACACCGAGACCGACTTGAACGTCAGGGTCCATGTGTTCACCGTCAGGAGAGAGTTGAGCTGCTTTGATGAAAAGATCTGTGACCTTTTCGTGGAGTAGGTGACGGTCTGTGAATCCTACTTCAGTTTCAGATGATAAAGCAGTAGGATCGATAATAGAGGGGTATTTGATAGAGAGCCATCTTTCAAGTGTCCGATAGGCTGTGCTATCGTATCCTTCATTCGTATAGCTTACAGCCAAAGCCATCAAAGCCGTAAGATTGTTAGGATCTGATTTGAGTGCTTGTTCCAGTGCTCTAATGGCAGGAGTTTCTTTCTCGTTTTGTGCTTGTGCTGAGCCTAAAAGCACCCAAGCTTCAATATGTTGAGGATCATTTTGAACCGCCGCCTCAAAGGCCAGAGCAGCAAGAGAGAGATTCCCGCCCTCTTGCATTATCCTAACACCTTCTTCAAAGGGATTAGGAACATCTTTGAAGAGATTATCAGGCTCAAACATATAGTCTCCCAATTGAGGATCTCGGAAAGGCGACTGATGAGTACCCAAACCATCAAAGCCATCCCACTCGCCAAAATCGCCCATATGTTCACCGATATTCTCGTCGTTGACCAGTTCTCTAGCGGCCGCAGTTTCAGCTTGTATGCCTCTCCAGATAGATTCGAAATCTCCAAACTCATTAGTTTCGGATTCGAGGACTGACCTGTCCATTTGATCGAGCTCTGCTTCTGCAGCTAGACTCTCGTCTTGTTCTTTATCTTGCATATCCATCTGCTTGAATTGTTCCTCCCAGTGCTCGTCGTCCAACTCCACCATCTTGCCTTTTCCTTTATCTTGTGTCTGGAAATTCTGCGGCGGTTGGTATTGCGGCCTATTCATCATGCCCATACCCATGCCCATACCTCCCATCCCCATTCCCATTCCCATGCCCATCCCCATACCCATTTGAGGTCCTTGATACATACCATTCTGCGTCATAGGACTCCCTGATCTCGCCGCAGGACCTTGACTCATCTGTTGAAATCGAGCGAAATCCGCTGGACTAAACGCAGTACCTTTCGGTGCTTGAAACGCCGCTTCCATCCTCGACTGCGTCTCCATTCCCGGATTATACTCCTGTGCCCATCCATTGACTCCAGGCGACGAAGAGCCAGCGCGCATATGTGGGTTCTGGTGAAGATCATGTTGCATGGCGAAAGCTTCAGGCATTTGGCCATTTTGCTGCATAAAATCATTCATCATCTGCGATAATCAGTACTCATCCTTTGCCTATTTCTAGAACCATATTCCCAGCACAAACTCACGTTATCCTGACTTCCACTCATATTCATACCGCCTGTACTCCTCATGCCCTGCAAGCTCCCCCCAGGCCTTCCCACCAACCTATCTCTCTGCAGACTCTTATCATCCTGTACATGTTTTGTAAACTGACTGAGCGGGTTTCCCGCCGTCGAACATTCAGCGCCGCCAAGGAAAGACATCGTGAGAAAAGGTGAAAGCTGTGTTATGAAAGACGACTGTGGTGTATTAGAAATCAAAAGATGTGGTGCGCCACTTGTCTTAAGTGGGGCTGTATTGCAAGAATAGCAGAACTTTTCGTCTATGGGCAGATGTATGCAAATGTAATATTGTACAGTAAAGAGGTAGATTCGCGGTGAAGATGCTTTGGTTGAAATATGTCAACTCAAAGACCTGAATGATGGGGCGCTCATAGTGTGGGGAAGTAAAGGCTCGGAAAGCCTTCTGATAATGCCGAGGTGCTCCGAATAACAGCCTCGTCCCGAGACCACATGTCGACAAAAATATATCATTAATCACGAACTCAAAAATAGCTTCCTATTTCACGTTCAGACAGGCTGACTAGCATTTTACAAGTCATTGTACAGGCAAGATTTGGCAGAGGCTTCATTAATTTATTGCTACTCCATACAAACAAGACCATCCAACCAAATGTCGTGAGTGGAGTAATGTCTTTCAATCTCAACCTCTCTGTACGCCCGCCCCAAAAACCCATATTTTACAAATGTGAAAATGCTACAGGCTTTAAGACAAGGAATAGAAAGGTGAAGGTCTAAAGAAGATCCTCTATGACATCCCGACACTTTTGATACACTTCGCCACCCATTTCTATTGCACACCCTTCCATCATACACTTCTTGGATTGATATCCCATCTTCTACTGACAGGCAGAAATTTAAAATCTGTCATTTCTTGAAGCACCACCGTCACCACGGGTGTCTCTGCTGGCGGTACTGAAATCAATTCTCAATGCACGTCCATAACAGTCCTTGCCAGTAAGATATTCCTTTGCTGCAACAGCGCTCTCGACATCGAGGAAATCAGCGTGAGCGAATCCTCTTGGTTGTCCGGTACGTCTATCAATGGCAACTCTGACATCAAGAACGTTCCTGACATCGCGGAAGAGCTTGTTAAGATCGCTGTCAGACATCTCAAAAGCAAGATTGCCAATGAAGAGAGTCTTGGATGGTGGGTTGCTTGGTTTATCGCTAGTGTCTCTGCGGGGACTCATGCTCATGTAGTTGACCGAGAGTCTACGTCCCTCGAGAATCTGTTGATCCTTACCCTGGATGGCAGCAGTAGCTTGCTCGACGGTTTCGAAATGAACATATCCGAATCTGCAAGATGTAATTAGCAATGTTTCCATCAGACAACTTGAGGATTTCATACCCCTTGCTCAATCCTCTGTTATCAGTGGCGATGATGACGTTTTTGATGGTTCCAAAAGGCTCAAACTCTCTTTGAAGATCGGCAGCGGTAACATCGAAGAGAAGATTTCCAACGTAGACCCCTGGGGCAGGCTCCATAACTCTGGGCTCACGGGGACCACTGTCTCTGCCACGGCCCATATCTCGACCACCACCATAAGAGGATCCGCTGCCACCATATCTTCCACGGTCAATTCGTTCATTCCGGGAGGTGTTGTAACCTGCGTTTCTGGGCTCACGAGGAGTGAACTCTCTTCGCTCTCTGGGAGGATAGCCATTTGCATCGCTGGCAGACTCGATCGCCTCATGAACAGCACTTGCCTCGCCATCGGCAGACCCGACCTTGGTAGCATCGTCACTGTTGAAACGTCTGAATACTGATGATGAAATTGAGTTTTGGACCTTCGATCGGACTGCGAAAGGGGTAGAAACGATAGATCTCGACTGAGCGGCCAACGAAGGCGAAGCAGCAGCACGCAGGGCAGAACGACGGATGAGATGCCTGTTGTCTATTAGTATTCATTCAATTGATATAGCTTCATTTATAGTAGACTGACATGATTGCAAAGTGTGGAAGGAATGAATGAGTTGAAGAGTCTCGATGTATGTTTACGGACGGTGGTGATGTTCTCTAGAACATTTTTTGAAGTTTTCCCTCCCGGCGGAAAATTAGCGTGACACTAGTCTATATTAGGCCAGCTCTCACTTGAGCTGGCTCCTTTTCGACAATCAAGGGGTCCAAAGGCAGAGCCTCCATTTCACATTTTAGAGCCTGAAATCCTTGATATGGAAAATCCAAACGAAAGTTTTGGCTTCTGACAATATCACCAGTAATTAGCTTGGTGCTGCAACCTCAACTCGACAATTGTTTTGAATTTGTCCGCAGCCTGCCACGTTTTGGAGATCTACCTTGAGCTATTCACAACAGCCTTTGCATTGTGGCGCATGCTCTTTGCCAATATTTTGTCACCATGGAATAGCTGTCTTCACGAGATCAATACTTTACTCTGTATTTCGCTCTTGTTCTGCTCCCCCTAAATTTCCCCACCTCAGTCACGCTACACATATCAACAATCACAATTCACCAGAACAAATCTCCCGCAAGTTTTTACATCATTTATTCATTTCCCTCATTCAATACCAAGCTCATCATCTATATATTTTCCTGCTCGAATCAGGACTTCTGGTCTTTGTAGCAAGGTGTCCTTCGATTCCATTATCTTTCATCAACCAAAGACCAATCTCCAAGGAGCCAAGTCGAGGAAGACATAGATAGGAGTAGAGAACAATGCAGGGTATTGTATCAACGCCTGGTATCCTGACCACCATTTTTCATGTTCTCCAAAACACATATAAAGTCAACATATTCAGACACATACTCCAAATACAAATGCAAATATATCCAAACGCCGACCACTTTTGTAGCACAGAAAAGACAAAGAAAAAAAGGCTGGCCCTCCATATCACAGGGGCACAAATCGCCTCCATGGGTATTGAGCAAAAACAAAAAAGTCCGGCCGAAAACAAGGTTTCAAGTCCAGCGGCGAATGGGGAAAAGTTGATAGTAACACAAGTAGAGTGGATAAGATATGGAGGCAAAGTATATAGCCAAGCGGGAATTGGAGCTGGAGGTGATGTGGCGGGTGGATTTTGCAGCGGAGGTAAGATGATGAGCGTGCATATGGACGATTTAGCTGTCACCAAAAAGTGGCAAAATCGATGACAACGAGCTAACCCGAGTGTGACATCGAGGAACCGATACTGAAACTGATTCGCAAACCCATTGACACATTTGCATCTAAAATCGTTCACCGCGGTATCCATTGGGTCTTTGTTCATGCTGGTACTGTACGCCGTTCATAACCTCGGGTCCAGGGATATTTCGCAACGGTGGAAGCTGTTGCTGTTGCTCTGCAGTTGGCATGCCATAACCATGTGCGTGTGCAACCTGAGGATTTGGTGCGTGGTATGAGCCGGTTGAGTTCTGGAGACTCGCAAGTTCGGAACGAAGTTGTGCATTTTCGAGTCGAGCGCCATTGGAATCGCGCCTCGAGATATCAAGATCATGCTCTGCTCGTTGTAGGCGGCTTTCAAGACGCTGGATTTGTTTCTTTTGGTCTTCGATTACCTTGGTTTGGCGTTCATGCTCAGAAATAGCTATATAACGTCAATATAGAATTCTTCCTCGCAGAAGATTAACCAACCTTTCGACAAAATCTCCCATTTAGAGGCTTTGGCACCACGTTCAACACTTTGGAGGGTTCTTAAACTATCAAACAAATCCTTCATCTCAAGCCTCCGTTTTCGTTCAGCTAGTTTGTGTGAGACTCGTAGTTCGGGAGTACGTGAGTAGGGTTGTGAACTGTTAGGAGATCCACCTTCGCCGTTCTGAAGTTCGGAAACCTGTCTATGCTGCAAGCTGTGATGATGAGTGCTCACTTGAAACTCTGACGATGCTCGTTGGTATTCGGGAGTAGTACCATCATCTAGTCGTCTTTGACCAGGAGGTAGCCGTGATTCGGTAGTATACTGGCTACTGGCAATTGAATCTGCATATGAGTTCCGGCGCGAGTCATCATAGAAGGAAGTCCCTTGTCGACTGGCTTCATCACCACTTGGTCTAGCACCAGAAGGTATTCTATGAACCTCTTCTTCAGGGAAGGCCCAAGCTTGGCCTTTAGTAGGCTCTGGTGCGCGTGCAATAATTCCTGATGCAGGTCCGGTAATCAGTGGTGCGGTTCGAGAAGAAGGCATCTGATCTGGCAGTCGTTGATAATTCGGTTGGTAGCCATTGGAGTATCTGAAAGGTCCCGAATTACGATCGGGATGAGCAGACCCGGGATTGCGCTGTTGAGCCAGAGTGCTTTGTAGAGATGTAGTTGAGGGGTTTGCGCTTGCGTATGGAGAATTTGCAAGTCGCATATCATTAAAATTGGCACCCAGTCTACTATCAACTGATTCCCGTCGAGAATCACCATTTCCGTGTGCGCCTCCTTCAAAGAATGATTGTTGGAAACCATATGACGTTGGAGAGACGATTGAAGCGACACTCATGGCTCCAGACGCTGGTGAGTTCAATGGCTGCGTATTTGGACCGGTCGATATGGGAGAAGGCGTGAGATCAGCAACGGACGAGGAATCGCCGCGGGAAAGAAGAGGATCGATAGCAGGAGTGCCATTGCTTGACTGTGTAGAATTGTCTATATCGTTGTCAGTAATAGCTCGAGTACCCAAGTGCAGTGATTTCTCACGCTTACTCGCAGAATCCTTCGAGGAGTAGTATGCTGAATCGCGGTGGTCCTCGGGGCTATTGAGCACTCCTGCAAGTCCTGCAGGAAGTTTCTGCGATACCTGAGAGGCAGCCATTGCGACTGATGTGCAATTGAGAACGGTGGTTCCGAGTAATGGGGAGACAATTCGTGGGGCCTCGGCCAAGGTAAAGAAGGAAGCAGACAAGCGACAACCAGGAAAGAATGCAATTGATAACGAGTCTGCCGGCAGCAGACAATGCGCCTTGAGACGTGAAGAAGGAAGAACTTGGTGATCCCCTCAATTTGATGTTGAACGACTCGATTATGACTTGGGGTGGTAGTGGTGTTGGTGGGAGGTGAGGGTTGAGGAGGGACGAGTTGGATTTAACTCCCTAGTGCGATTGGGGCCAAGTGCAGGTGCAGGTGCAAGTCAAAATCCAAGTCCAAGTCCTCCGTCTGGATTGTGTCGAATCGAGCTAAAGCGACCAGGGCGAAGGGAAGTTTGTAATTGGATCCACCGTACAAGCCTTCTCCTCATCCAGAGTTTCTACTGATTCCCAGAGACAAAACGAACGTGGGTAGGCTTGGTGGGCGGAGACGATAAGTCGATAATGAATGGATACGGTATAGAATGAGAGTCGACAACTCGTGGCGGTTTGAAGATAATACCGCGGAGAGGGCGAGGGAGTACAGTCTGATATGGTGTTTGAAATGGTCCGAAGACAGTAAGTAAGGTCACTCCTGGCTTGTCTTGATTTGACTTGGTGGACTGCACTGGCGTGGAGGCAATTGGGTCAGGGATAGGTACAGGCACTGGCAACGGGATATCCAAAAGGGCCAGCTGGAATTGACGAGGTTATGTACTGCCTTGTGTCTTGTGTCTGTCTGTATTATACGTGGATGTGGAGGTGGATGTGGATGTGGAAGTAGTGGAAAGGCAAGGAAGTGGAAGTGAATGGGGAAGGGGAAGGGGAAGGGGGAGGGAATCGAGATAGGGATGTTCTCCCGTTGCCATGAGTGAAGTAAAGTCCTCTGGCGGGGGTAGATATGGTGGTGGAGGAGGAGGAGGAGGAGCGACGCTTGAGCGATGACTTACTTACCTTATGATTTACTGCATATTACATAGTACATTCGATACCGGGGTATTTGGGGTGAGCCAAGCAAGCAGAAAGTACTGCCCTGTACGGACTGTACTATGTACGAGGAGTTATGGTCGAGTGCCGCAACTTACCGTCATAGTCCAGAAAAGGGAAAGACAGCGATGCAGATGCAGATGCAGACGGAGACACAGATGGGATGGATCATGGGCATGCCGGAAGCCAAAGCCAACGCCAAAAGTCAGAGCCAAAGACAGACATACACAGTACTGTACAGAAAAAGAGAAGTTCGACAGAAGCCCGCCACTATTGTTCCCTAGCCATCTAAGCCAGCCACTGATGCCTGCAGCACATGTGCGTTACGGTGGGGTGGATGCTGTGGACGCTGTGGATTTGGCTGGATTGGATATGCTGGTTGATGCCCGTTGATGTGATGCACTGATGTGCTGTGTGCACGATGCTTCCAGGATCTCTTTACGCGGTTGCACGAGGTTACAGGGCTCGAGGCCACTAAGTCATCGCATTCTACAGGGACCAGGACCGGGCCCAGGACCAGGACCAGGTGTAGGAACGGGAACTGTAAAGCTGGTGTGAAGGCTGCTGGTTGCTGGCTTCTGTCCAACTGTACGAGTCTAGCTGTCTTAGGGCAAGAAAGGGGCTTGAACTTGGCCTTCTCAGGCTGGTAAAGGTAAAGGGCTGCTTTGATTCTGGTTCTGGCACTGACATGGCTGACGATGGACGAACTGGTGGTAGTCTGCCAGATGAGGGGGGTGAAGAGAAGATTTTTGATATTAATACCTATCTGTAGCCATCAATGGCGATCACGATTCTGACTATAATCTCTACTATCATGAAGCCACTTATTCCAGAGAAATAGATTTGAAATATTCAGCAGAACAATGCAAGACACAATGATACCGCCTCTAAATAGGAGAAAGTTCATGCCACCCACACTAGATACAGAACCAGTAAGTCGCCATCACTCACTGCTGAACACCCATCATCACCGGTGCTATCCGGGTCGGGTCCTCTCCGTAAATGTGGCTTCACCCTAACTCGATTGCCTTGGTGGCTCAAAGCCATCATCGGCGACTCTGTTATCAGAAAATCGGCCCCGCGCGAAATCTACACAAACTCTCCGTGCAGAATCTCTTGGACTTTGCCTTCTTTTCCCGTATTAGCACATGATATATGACAGTGCTGACCTAAACCATATACTTTGTAATCTGGACACATGCAGACATACATTGTTTAATAGAGCATGTGGACAATAGACCCGGACCTTGATATTCCTTATTATCAGCTAGCTGGAATTGTGAGTGAGGAGTAACTGTGATGGGAAGAAGTGGCAGTGGCATTTCCAATTCCGTAGTTCCCAGTAGTCCTTCCGCAGGTGTGCACTCCACTCCTCCACACCTTTCCTACACATATTCACTTTCACCATCATGAAAGATACTGGCTTCAAATCTTCCACGGCCAGCTTCCCCGGTTCCCCTGCTCAAATCCAGTGATATTGGTATCACCGAAGAAACAGCCCGTGTATGATTAACCCACGACTTTGTACCAGCTAACCGTACTGTATCCGACTCACCTATCCGTCTCGGAAGCATTCCCTTGCCTTGCACAACCTACCTTACACAAGCCTTATTGTCATCATTGAGATCATGTGTCGCATTCTCGAGTCTTCCTGGCATTGGCATGGGCACATCTCTCGAGCTGGTCTCGCGAACCTACATGAACCCTCCATGCGGCACAACAGAGTGTGGCAGCTGTTGTACCCTTCCATGCCATATACAGAGCACACAAACATAGCTCAGTCCGGTATAGACTTGAACACTTGAAGCTGTCATCAAACTCAACGGAGGAAGGTATAACCTGGTCGCCATGCTCAATCAACCTCCCAAAGCTTATCTTAGGCAATTGTGTTTTTCTCCGGATTAATGGTAAATGACCCGGACAAATATCACGCGGAGCTCAACTCGATTTCTCCAACAGAAAGCAACAGTCTGTTCGCAACGGCACATGATGGCTGCGGAGAAGAAAGCAAGATCATGGGTGAGGGGCATCGAGATCTGATTGCAGGAGCGAGGCTGTCTGAGGCGTTGTGGCACAGAATAATAAATGTGATCCTCTTGACTTGATTGTTTCCTTCCAACGGCTGTTTCCATTAAGGGCCGGTAGATGGTCTGAGACATAGGTGACAGGAGACACTGATTGGTGTTCTACAGACCGCTGGAAATAGAAGAAAGTTTGCCTTTAAACGCCTTTTGAAGGGTGAGACTGAGACACCTGTCCGAACGGTAAAAGGTTAACTGTGACACTCCAATGGTATTGGTTAAGCTTGAAATGGTACCCGACGAGAGAGATGTCAAATCAAGAAGAAAGTCTCTGCTGGCATCTCGAGGTTCCTTTACAGTTCATAGAAGCTCAAACGTTCTGGTCTTCGGCTCCTCCCTCCGCATCGCACCGTACCTGACAGCATCTCCACTTAGCAGACTCACATCGTCCCACTCAAACACTCTGACCTTTTCCACAACTCACTGGCGGCTGGCTCAGTTTGTCTTCCCATAGTTTGTCTTGAAAAACGGTCACCCTCGATATTTCTTTTCCACACTAGCAAAACCAAACAATGCCCATTCACAACAGACAGAGTATTCGCCTTACACGCCACCTATATCATAGCACTTTCTTTTGTATATCAAGTATGACAGATAGCTCTCCTCACTAACCGTATCTTACTGGTCCCAGCTACATACCATCATCACTGTTTCAGATGTCGAATTACTTGTGCGTCGTTACCTGACCTGCGCCTGTCCTAGGATATCCAATCCAAGTATACTGGGTAGGTAGGATAAATAAGTGTACCCTTGTTCTTTACTTCCAGCAGGTTCGACCCCACAAATACAGAAAATCTTGCTGTGGGATTGGTCTGCCTACCTAGTTGAGGCTGACTTTAAAACCCTCAAGGGTACACTTATTTATCCAACATACCAAGTACGCAGTAAGGGATCTCCCATGTTTGCTAGGGACCAGAAAGCCCTGTTGGCGACGGGGAAGAATAGCGCGTGGCAGTTGGGTAGAGTCAACTCCACAGAATCCACTCCACTTCCATTCTCCATACGAGTATCCTTACCATTCCTCCTTCTCCTCATTGCTCGCAAGTACTTCTGCTTCTGAGCCGGAACGGCCACATCAGACAGATATATTGTCGAATCTGGCATAATTCTCCTCCTTGGCGAGGCGATCAACGGGGTTTCTGCTAGGTTAGGGAGCGCACAGTCTTTCATATCAAGAAAGTCTCCTATTCAGGCAAATATTGGTATCGGTCTCATTCTCTGGTGCAAATCACCGAGAAAGCTTGAGCCCTGGCCAAATATGGGCTGACTGCCAGGACTCAGGACTACTCTACCGACTTACTTAGCGCGATCTGATCCACGTTGAAGAACCTCCAAGGAATAGACGCACGTTCTGGCTGGCACAAGGCCGCTCGGAAGCTTTCCCTTCTTTGTTGCTGCGCGTGCGGTAGGCCTGTAATAATATAAGACGTAAAGTAAAATATATTATTCATGGTCCAAGGACATATAGCCGGGACGATCCTCTGCGGGCCCGAATCGAGAATCTGCCTCGCCATGCTGCGTACCAGGAAAGCGAGAGTCTTTTTCATTTACAGACACAAGATTTGAAGCCAGATGCAGCCTTAAACGCCTTGACCACCCTTGCATAACTTCCCTTTTCACGCGATAGCTGGACTAGTTAATCTCAGTCCACGGGGAACAAACGTGGTAAAATCCTGACGATCCAATACCCAAGCCTAGCTCATCTCGTCGCAACGTGCTGGTATGGATCAAGCGATGTCTGTCCGTACCGTTTCCTCAAACTCTGTTGCTACTCTTCCCATGTCCTACTGTACATAAACGATCAGGGATCTCGGGGCTGTGATCAAGTAGAATATCGGTGTCTAACCTGATAGCGGGGTGTGAAACTGGTCAAATGAGCAACGTTTTCTTCCGCATCACAAGCACGCTTTCATTATTCAACACTTCCGCGATGGAATTCCAATATTGAGCTTTTCCTCATTAGCTCAGCAGTAGCAGGTCTGTTCTGAGCTGCCCAGAATGATCGCACGGTCCTCGATTCAAATGACCCTTGACAGCTCTTGCATCGGGGCTTCGTTTTCCCAATCTCTGGGGGATCGGAGGAACATCAAACACGGCAGCGGCAGAGCCAGAGGAAGGGAAGGAGGTTGAGAAAAGCGGCAGCGGGAGTGAGCCGTAAGCCTGCCAGACATCTATCTGCATTTGTACAGAGTATCCATCGTGTTCATGTTCTGTTCCTTCAGCCACTGACCGACCACTCCAAGCACGGTAAGCCTAGCAGTACATCATGTCATGTCAGCAAGAAGGTGTCACTCACAATCCATGGAAATGAATTCGCACTGGTGAACCAATAGCAGAATTCCAAATCGAGTGGGCGAATCGTTTGCGGTGATGGGAATGCATTGACGGAACGTAAGGGCTCCTGGCACAGTGTAAGATCTGCTGAAGGGGATGTTTTGTTTGGTTACCGGGTGCTTGGGACTGTGCTGCATTGCTGTGTTTTGTGCTAGGTGTGGATGGGAGCCATTTTGGCTGTACAAGGAAGCGATTGCTACTGTAGGTTTGTTGGAGGTGGATGGATGCACTGGATGGATAAATAAGGAGCGTTGCGAGGGTAATTGGTGATCGGTGTTTAGGAAGGGTGCTGGATAGAGATTTTGGAGGGAGTATGCGATGCTAAAGGGGAATTGAATGAGCGGCTGACCTACATGATGATAATCAACCATGTGATTAAACCCGAAATCACGATATCCAAGACTGAAATTAATACCCAATCACTCCCACACCAAAGACTTCACTCTAATATTCAGCCTAGAGAACGAACCCTCATTCACAAGAAAATGTTTCTATACACTCCGTCTGCATCAGCATCAGCATCATCCTTACCTCACCTCCAGATCTCATCTCATCTCTTCCCGTAGTGCCTTTTCATCCCGTAGTTCGTACCGGTAGTGGCGTCTCCACGGCACGATGACAGGCTGACAGCGGTGCACGATTTTAAGGGAGCGCTGATCGTAACTCACTTTGCCTTAAATTCAAATAATTTTGAACAGAAGAAATATAACACGGTAGAATTATATTACGAATTCATTAATCAAATCTTTTGTTTTGTTTTGGGGGGTTTCTGGGTCCGGTGGTGGTTTGGGAGGTGGGTGATTGATCATGCGCTGCCGATGAGTTTGGTTGCTTTGGGTGATAGGGAGGGGTGGAAGAGTAAGAGGTATTAGGATGGATTTTTTGGGATGAAAGGGGAATGGGGGTTCGTTTGTTGATAGGTATGGATTGATAACAGAGTCCTGCTCCTTGTTATTTTTAGGGTAACAAGAGATGAAACTACGTACAAGAGATATAAGAGAGGAGAATCAAGTACCTTGAATTGGCATAGTATAAGAAGAAAAGTCTCTTCCCAGCCACTATTATCACTTCCATCAACCCCATTCGTGTCACTACAAGAGATAAAGGCGAAACTATCAACGGAATTCTAGAAGAAAATCACAGTCTTCTATCCATCCACCATTATTCCATACATCACACAATCCCACTCTTACTTCCCTATCAAACCTTACCCATATCTTCACGGTCCCAATTAAATACAATAACTCACCCCCTTCCCGAACAAACACAAAATTGCAAAAGCGTACGAGTACCACATACGACTGGAATCATTACGGTACCTGATTTGCCATACGTAGTACGAAATATCGACTTTCACCGTTTGAATTCATAAACAAATCAGTTCAAAAGATAGAGTCAGCTACTCCTTTCTCGCCTAAGCTTGAGTATGTAGTTTAGGAGAAATGACAAGGGCGTCATTTTCCTGCATGAAGCCATATTTCTATTTTCCCTGCTTTCTCAATACCCTTTTCAGCGATCGGAAAACTCTTTGCGATGAGATCGAAAGCGGAGTAAGTGGAGATGTGGAGTATGTATTGGACTATATAATGGCGTTGGTTGGAACAGAGTGAATAGAATGAATAGGCTATTAAGGGACTTTTGGTTCTGGGTGGTAGGAATAGGAGGGGTAGGTAGCTTGGTTGGTTCGATGGATCATAGATGGGTAAGTAGGATTAAGAAGGCATTTTGAGGTGATGAGTTAGTTAAGGGGTAGTTGTTCATGTTAATAGGAAGAAGAAAGCTATCTATAACTTTATCAAAATTCGAGCTAAAGGAAATCAATAAAAAGCTGTTATGGGGAGTATTAATTATTGTATGGTTATTTTTGCGCTTGAGTACTAATTTCAACTCATCTTGTCCAGTTTACAAAATATCGAGATATAAAATACAAATTATAATAAATCCTCAAGAATTCCAAGATAACCTACTTCATCTCTATAGAACTCGACCCCAAACCCCATAAAGCCATCTTTTAACCTTCCAACCCAAGCCCAAACCCCACCAACAGACTCTAACACTCAGTTCATCCCAACTTCCAAGATTTAGACCCAGCTTACCTCCCTACCACAAACCAAAACCCACATCCTTCCCAATCAAATCTTCCCTACCCTCCTATTCCTCTCCTCTTTCGGCCTCTATCAAACCAAATATACTAAAACAAGTTTACCATCATCGAAGCCGTACCAGCCCCCCATACCACAACACTCCCCATATGCATCCGCGTACCCATCTCCTCTCGGAAACTATTCCGGATCTTCTCACTGGTATATGTGAATTAGTGTATACAGATATCACGTTACACCGGCAGGTGAGAATTTTGCTTGATGTTGTACTTATGTATACTTAACCTTCTCTTTGCAAGAGAGTTGGTAGGTGCCAAGAGAGGAAGGAGGATGGGACGGTTTTTTGTGGTATGTCTTGAGGGATTTGATTTGGAGTTCAGATTACGTAGGGAAGCGTGTTAGGTAACGTTGATTTGGATGTTGTACTGAGATTGTGGGAGGAAGGGAGATGGGATGAATTGTGTGGGAGAGTGGTTTGGTGTAGTTGGTGATATTGTTAAGCATTATTAATAGTTAGTAAGTAATATATTCTCTACTCTTGTATGACTTGAGAAGTTGACTACTTATCATTTACTCTATTCTACAATTGAACAGATTTACTGAATCAATCTCTCGTTTGAGGCTATCTAGGTTATCTTTCTTAAATCTCTTTCGACCGATTTTCTAGAATGTCTCGGGTGATTACTTCGAGCTTCGAAGATCTCCGACTCTCGAGGAAGTTCTTCAGGTGCTAGTCTAGAAATGGAATCCGAAGTTAGTACTCAATCTTCCAAAACACTGAAACCTCGTATTTTGCTATTTTCACTATGAAATTGATTCCCTCGACAAGGGTATTCTCCAAGCACAATACTGTCCCATAAAACCCCCTGTCTACCAGACATCACCCTCCACATCTCTCTCGTCCCTCTGTTCAACTTTCACCACGCACTAGAATTCCCAGCCTGCACCCGTCCCGGTCCCAAACATCTTGTCTCGGGTCCCCGCATCCTCGTTCCACCGATCATGCGGCCTGCCTTCGTTTCCCAGTTCCCGTTTCCCGTTTCTTCAGCTTGCGGTTTTCTGTCAACCTGTTATTTTGCTGGGCATTCAATATGTTTTGGGTTGTACAGAGATTATGTATGTATGTATGTATGTGTGTGTGTGGTATGCGAGTGCGAATGCAGATACGAGTTGCGAGATGCGGGATGTCGTGGCGGGTTTTAGGCTGTGGGATGGGGTGTGTTGGATGTAGTTGGAAGGTGGAAGTATGGATGGAGGACTCAGGAGGGGGAGGGTAGGGGGTCTGGTGTTGAGAGAGCTTTGAGATCGGATATTTTGAATTGGAGGAGATGAGATGAATTGTATTTCGTAGGTGAGGAAATGATTGGCGTTTCTCATTCTTCAATTTCATCTATCACGACATCAATGTCTTGACTTGAAGTTTAGTTAACATTTGACTACCTCCATACAGCATACTTCAGCCTCCCAAGGTAAGTCAGTCTCTACTTACGCCCCCATTCTATCCATCTCGCCGCCATCCTCCCTCACCTTCTCAATCCTCGTCGAACCACTGTTCCAAGTGAGATGGTTCTAGACCGCTGGTTGGGAAGTGTCAGCCTTGAACGCCTCTGTCGCATCAATATTACCAGGTACAATCATATTGCTCTTTGGTCGAATGTATCTTGAATTTTGTATCTTGTCCAATTCTTCCTTGAAGATGCGCGCGGATACTTCTCCGCAGGATGCATAAGTAGTATGTTGACTCTCTTCTCTCAATAATAAGTTCATCGCTTTGACCATTTCTCGATAGCAATAAAGCCCTTGCCTAGACTCTGCCAATCAAGTGGCTTGAGTGTTGACATGCTTCCACGAGTCTTCTGGAATCATGCCTCTCTCGTGAGAAAGATATGAGGAGTCACTTTCACTTCAGTATCACAGGCCTGAAATGGGCCAATATACTTCTATTCGTGTTCTAGAACTCTCTTTGCTCAAGGCTCGAGGGAAAATTACGACTTGTCATTCACCCTTTTTTCTTTGGAAATATACTTTCATTTCAATATTCACTGTCTCGACCCAGTTCAAAGCCATGAATATCCCGAGAGTCTGGATAGTGGATATTTGCTTTAGAAACGTGGAGTGCTGAACTCCTGTTGGATCTTTTTGCAATGCACGAGACCTATCAATTCCCGGTATTTCGGTTGGTGGAAGTGTGATTATGCGGATGTGTGCATCTTTGTTTGAGAAGTTGGGAATTTTCGGGATCAAAGCGTGTTGTCTCCCTTGCATGGCTAGATTTTCGAGAAGGATTCGCGAGAAGACTTGGTACCCTGGTTCGTGGCGTTGTCCCCTTTTCTTGCCTCCATACAATCAATGGTAGAATGGCAATGTTATTGTTGTCCGGGATGCAAGTCCGCAGCATCAGTCGTAAAGGGATATATGCTTTTTAAAGCGTCTATGAATGGCTACATTTATGGTATGACCCTGACTACCAGTGACTTCCATATATTTCAGTTCGACGTCTTGGCTGGTAGGTGTAAGTGATGAAGAACAGGTGGAGAATTAGAGGCTAGCCATTATCAAATCCACTCAGGACATCTGTATTTCCTTTCCCCCATTTGTAGTTTCGTAGCTAGTCTTAAGATATGTTGCTTTATCTTCAATTACAACTTCTGCTTAGTCTCGAAATCTCTATCACAACATTCTTCTTTATTGCTTTTGAAACGACGAAGTTCACCCGCAAAGCAATTCAGAAGAATCTAGCAAAATCAAAATAAGCCCTAAGTTTAGGGGGGGAAATTAGGGTATCACGGAAGAGTTTATATTCTTGTAATTCATTTGGTTTGTACATCTCAAAATATCAGATTCTAACAGGTCATTGCCTGATGATTCCACCAGTCTTTGATCTGCGTGCACCCCGCTTTTGCTTCTCACTTCAGCGTTTGTCTATCTGGTTTTCGATACGCATATCCATACCCGTCTATTTCACCCTTTGCATGATAATGTAATTAAGCTACATGTTATTTTGGAACCAATTCTCCTTGTCAAATTAGCATACACTTATTCGAAAATGATAGCGTTGATAGCAAGTCACCTGATTCAAAATCAGGGGAACCCCCCTGCATTCCATCCGCCTCATCCGCCAATCGGCAGCCAGCCCACCAACGTCGCCCAGCCTCGTATCCCAAACCTCCAGAATATGTAACTTCTGACAGCTAAGCTGATTCTTTATATTTTCGTTTTTTCTTCTTCTCTTCATCTCGATCTTTCAATTACATTTCATTGTACAACTGTTCAACAGTTCGCCCAACTAAATCGGTTCCCAGCTATCAGAAAGAAAGTGGCATCCGGCCTCCCGCGAGACAAGATAAATTGGTCTCGATTGTCCTCCTCACCTGACATGGCCTGTACCTAACAACCATCCATCCCATCAAATCCATCAATGCCACCAAAATGTTCCTACTCCCTCGCTCCCTCCGTCGCCGGCTCTCTCCAAAACTCTTCTTCCTACTGTTAACCCTTCTCCTAATCTATGACTACCAAACCAGCACATCTCTGCCCCATCCCACACGCTCTACACATCTCCCGCCTCATCTTCAAAACAAGAAAATCTACATCGCCTCTATCCACCGCAACTCAGAGTACATGCTCCGGCTCTACTGGTCCTCGCGCCTCGTATCCCTGATCAAAACGCTCGGAGCAGAAAATGTATTCGTTTCTGTGCTGGAGAGCGGGAGTATAGAGGATACGAAAGGAGCGCTGGGGGATTTGAAAGAGGAATTGGATGGGTTGGGTGTTCAGAATAGGATTCTCTTGGGCATGACGGCCAAAGAGCAGGTAGAGAGTTTGGCTACCAGGGAGCAGGGTATGGAGGGGTGGGTGAAAACGGGGAGAGGGAAAGGATGGGAGGTCAGACGGATTCCGTACTTGGCGGAATTGAGGAATAAAGCGATGGAAGCACTTTGGGACTTGAAGAAAGAAGGGAAGGAATTTGATTTGGTTCTTTGGGTTAATGATGTTGTGTTTTCGGTACGTCACTTGTTTTATGTTGGTTCTGGGTTATTATCTAGACCTTTGAATTCCTAGATTGGAAGTGAGCTAGGAGGGTTAGGAATGTCAGAGGAAAAAAACATATGGGACGATCAAGACGCTGACTTCGGAGTAGACCGAAGATGTCATTACTCTCCTGTCTACTCGAGACGGTTCGTACGCTGCCGCATGCGCTCTCGATTTCTCCGGGAATCACTTGAAATAGTACGTTTCCTCCACCGTCCCAGGACAAATTCAATTAACACTCATAGCTACGACACTTTCGCCCTTCGCGATTCATCCGGCCTGAAAACAGCCACCCAAACCTACCCCTACTTCACCTCATCTTCCTCCCGACGTGGCCTCTCATCTCTCTCCCCAGTTCCTGTTCAATCCTGCTGGAATGGCATAATAGCCATGGATGCCTCTCCTTTCTACACCACTCCCCCCCTTACCTTCCGAGGCATCCCAGACTCTCTAGCAGCCAAACACCTGGAAGGCTCAGAATGCTGTCTGATTCATTCAGATAATGACAAGATGAGGAGAGAAAAGGGAGTATGGTTGAATCCTAATGTCAGAGTAGCGTACAATGCGAGCAGTTATAGTAAAGTTAATGGGGGTGTGGAGGTTAGAGCTGATATGGCAAATATTGTGGATGGAGTTGAGGGTGGTGATGGAAGGAGGTGGCCTGGGAAAGGAGAGATGTGGCGGGGAGTGTGGGAGAATAGACGGGTGAGACTTTTTGGGTGGTTGAAGAGATGGAGTGAGGAGAAAGTTGTTAGGAATAGGGTCTCGAAATGGATTGAAGAAGGGAAGGAGAAAGGAGAAGACAGGAGGGAAATTGGGATGGAATGTTTGGTTAATGAGATGCAGGTGTTGTTCGAGAGTGGATGGATGCATGTCTAAGCCGAGCTCGAGATTTTTGGCTCGAGTAAAGTTGTTAGGATGGAGCAGCATTTAACAGGCGCTGGTAAGGAAAACAGTATGTAGAGCACTTGCTCAAACTCCAGCTAATGGGACAAAAAGAGTTTTCGAAAACTGGTGGGGAAAAGGGCCACACAGGGTATATAGAGTGGCAACAGCAGAATAACGATAGAAATACAGTAGCAAATTCGAGATATCTGCCTCTTGCCAGGTCTCTTGCCCAGAACTCCATCCTCGGAGCGAATTTAGAATGAATTGCGAGATGGTTGCTTGGTGTAGTTGCTGTGCCTTAACGGGACATCAACAGCACCGAACACCCGATATATCCGGGTTTCAATTGTCAGCTTGATGAGATATCTGTATCTTGGTGGTCAGATTCGAAGGATCATATCTTAGCCTGAGCTCGTACTGTTTTGGGAACGAGCTAGGCTTTGTGTAACAAATGTGAAGTTACGATCTGCTCGTTTCAGTGCCGAGGTTCAGAAATCAATCAGAGGCAGCTCAGAAGTCAGTCGAGAATGAATATTATCGGCCGTAGAACCAATTACAGATTGAAATGAAAAACTATTAGCGCTTAAAATTCAGCGCTTAAAATTCTTCGCCTACTTCATACACATTAAAATAAGATGCTTACAAGTCAAATACAAGTCAGGAATGGATATAGAGATGTCCTTGGCACCGCCCACCATCCACTTACCGAAACTCCCCGACAGCGCCAGTGGGAAAATTCCTCACCGACGTCACCAAAATACATTATTAAGCTCTAACGCAACATCCGACAGACATATCTCGAAACACTGAGAACGAGACGTGAGTGGCTGTACTGCGTTCAATCATTGAATTACTCATCATCTCCGAAAGAGATGCTGAGCAATCGCTCCACTCCAGAGACGAGGCTGCAAAGGTAAGAATGGAGCACGCCATGCAGAGGTAAGGCAAGGGAATGCATAAAGGAAGGTAGCAGTATATATATTCTGCCCTCCCCCACCATGGAAACCATATCCAAGCCCTCTCACACATTCCGCACTCTGACCATCCCTTGATCATCTCTACTCCTACCCTACAACAATCCACAACGACAACCATGTCGAACCTCTTCAAACCTCTCAAGCTCGGAAACGTAGAGCTCAAGAACCGCATCGTACTTGCACCTCTCACACGATTTCGCGCAGATGACGAGCATGTCCCTCTCCCATTCGTCCCAGAGTACTATGCTCAGCGCGGTTCCTCCCCCGGAACTCTCCTAGTCACAGAAGCGACATTTATCGCACCACAAGCAGGAGGATATGGCAATGCGCCAGGTATCTGGTCTGATGCGCAAATAGCTTCGTGGAAGAATGTTACCGCTGCTGTACACGCGAAGGGATCTTTCATCTACCTGCAATTATGGGCGCTGGGACGAGCATCTGATCCAACACAATTGAAGAAGGAGTTGGGAGAGAAGGCTGAAGTTGTCAGCGCCAGTGATATAGGATTCGAGGGAGGAGCAAAGCCAAGGGCTTTGACGGAAACAGAAATCAAGGAGTACATCGGATTGTATGCTCAAGCTGCAAAGAACGCCGTAGCTGCTGGTTTTGATGGTGTTGAGATACACAGCGCAAACGGGTACTTGATTGATCAATTCCTCCAAGACGTCTCGAACAACCGGACAGATTCCTATGGAGGAAGCGTGGAGAACAGAGCCAGATTCGGTCTTGAGGTTGCTAAGGCTGTCACGTCAGCAATTGGTTCCGAGAAGACTGGTATCAGAATTAGTCCTTTCTCCGAGTTCCAAGGCATGAAGATGGCTGACCCGGTACCCCAATTTTCGTACTATGCTGAAGAGCTCAAGAAGTTGAAGTTGGCGTACCTACACGTTGTCGAATCGAGAATCAACGGCAACGCAGATACCGAGTCCACTCAAAAGGTTGATTTCTTGATTGATATCTGGAACAATCAAAGCCCGGTTTTGATTGCTGGAGGCTTTACAGCCGCTTCAGCACTGACAGCTGTGGATGAGGAATACAAGGGCAAAGATGTCGCTATCGTATTTGGACGGTACTTCATTTCGAACCCAGATCTGGTATATAGAATTAAGGAGGGTATCGAGTTCACACCATACGACAGGAACAAGTTCTACAACAAGAAGCAAGAGGATGGATATACTACTTGGCCTTACAGCAAGGAGTTTGAGGCGCAGGCTGCAAAGTTGTAGATGATTTAGGAATAGATGATCATGCATAAAGCGTAGATATGGCGCACAATTACATGGAGAGACTTTAGATATCCAATACCAACATTTTAGCTTTTAGCCTTGCTAGTTGCAATGTAACCTTTTCAGTTTTTCACAGTATTAACGCTGGCAACCTTGGTCCTGGGAGTGGGAAATTTGGAAAGCGCTACTTCCTTCCAAATTACCCAATTCGGCAGTTGCCTATCTAGATTCTCTCACGTTACTAGCAACCTAGCGCGATTCTTCCTTTGCTTACTTCCCATTTTCGTCACGTCTTCTTTTCTATACCAGCACAATCGTTTTGTGGGATAATTTCACACACCTATCTGCGCCACTCCATTGCAACTTGTCCCCATCCATATTTGCCCGCTATGGACAGCGACAGTCAATATACTCGCGACCCTCTTTCTTCCAGGGAGAATCGAGTCAAGTCAACCCTTGAGGTGATCGACCTTACCAATGATTCTCCCAGGCCCACTATTGATCTCACTCAGGACGAGGATAATTTTGTTCGCACACGCAACCGCGACCCCAATAATTACCACCCTCACCATTCTGTTTCCTCTCATTCGATAAGACCAGGAGATATCGATTACGCGTCGCTGGGCTACCCTAGAGTAATCGCCGCAGCCAAAAAGAGCAAGAATAGGCCAGTGAAAGACCAGATTCGATCGCTTCAGGGCTGGATCAGACCATTCGATATGCTCAATCCTGATCTTGTCCTCACAAAAGAGGAGTATCTCAACGCTTATGAATTCTGTATCTATCGACAAATTCACATGTTTGACACGGCCAAAATACAAAAGATGTACCCAAATCTGGGAGCCGACGAGGTACACAAAATTGTCCAACAGCAGGTGGCAGAGTATATCGAATCAGTATTGTTCCGAGTCTATTTGGGGAATAGAGCTGACTCCGATAGTCCAGATGTACTACGTTCATTACAAAAGTGGAATGGCTACTTGAGAAGCAGAGGAGAACTGTAGCTCAGGTTGAGAATCTCCAAAGGCGCGGGGAGTATGATAAGGCAATGTTGACAGCTTCCCGTATGCACGTTCGCCATCATAGACATGGCAACGTAATTCCCCACTTCTCATGGTTGATTTGTATCTAACAATTGCAGCCTCTCAATAAAGACATGGACCCAGACGAGCTTGCTGAGGTTCAAGCATACATGAAAAGATCCCAACGTTCAAGACGGGAACGGAGGGAGAAGAACTTCCATCGCGAACAACTTCCGAAAACAAATGGGAGTGGTAACAAGCAAGAAGCAGATACAAATGTTGGCGGAAAGGATAGGGTTCACGGTTCACGCATTGCTAAAAGCACCAAAAATCCAGAACCAATTGGTAAAAAGATACTCGATATATCGAATATCCCCGATAATCATTTTGGTCTTGTGAGTAAAGATCGACAAGCTATGCTGAGCCACGCAACTTTGACACCAAGCCCTATACAGGAGCATCTTGAAGAGAGCACTACAGCATCTAACAGCATTCCTTTGAGACGATCAGGATTACTGGGAGCTTCCAACCAAGAAAACGACAAGGAGAATATTCAATTTACAGGTTCGGACTTGAGAGGCTCTGAAAAACATAGCTTCGTTCACCTAAATGTGGACCATTTACTTGCAGGTGAATTTACGGATTCTAGAGTGGGAGATTCCCACAAAGTTCCATTCTCCAGCTCCACGAAAGCACAGTCACCAGAAAATTGACGATCTTCCTCGGCGGAGTCTTTCGATCATGAGCCGCTACCTAAGTCGCCTGAAGCACTCGAAAATTCGAAAAAGTCCACTAAGCCCATAAAACCCAAGAAGTCGAAGTCCCTCAGGAGAAGACTTATGAGCAACACTCCACCACTTTTTCAGGCTCCGGTTCCACAGCCAAATGGGGAGCGAGAGACAGTGGATTTCATCAGCCTGAACGACGATCTTTCACCTGGTCATGATGACACGACGATGGGTCAAGCTGAGAAAGAGGAAAGCATACTTGCTCACGCCGAGACTCTTCCCGAACAATTCCCTACCCCTACGGATCAGAACATGTTGATCGATGAAGAGAGTGATACTGGTGCTTACACAGCCGAGTCCGATCTTGCTTATAGGGAAATCAATGGGTATCGACTACTCTTCACTACACCCTACACGTGCTGCGACACAGAATAGTCAGCCAGAAAGCCAAGATTATCCCAACAACCGTCATGGAAACTCATTTCATGAAGATCATCGAATTAACGCCAATCCGTTTGCCACTTACTCATCCAAGGTATCACCTGCATACAATAGCTCCAGCCACCCGCGGGTTTAAGAGGGAGGAGAACATTCATTCATTCTGATCGCCTTCTTGAATCGAATGTTCGTCCTGATTTGAGACCCGGTGAAGAGCTGCAACCATACTCTCGAGATTCTCTTTATCGCCACTACGAGTCCGACAATCGTGATACTCGCTATATGTCTGAGGATGTTCTCTCGAGTGTTATTTCGGATCGGATCGTCGCGATTTTGGTTTTCGATCTAAGAACTTCGAAGATATTCTCGCTTTTCGCCAGACCCATACTATTATCCAGATCGCCACGGTTCTGGCTTCCGATCTGACGATGAGGCTCGAAGATACTCTCGATACTCTCCTGATCGCTACTACGAACCAGCTCGTCGCCCTTCCGACATCCTATATGACAGAGAGGCTCGAAATCGTTCTCCACATCCTCCAGACCGTTTTTTGTGATACCGTCGTTCCCGCCTTATGCGCGGTGAAACTGCTTTCGAGCGAGAGCTGAGACTAAATGCTTGATTGCCCAAAAGCAATGATCAGCATGGAAGTTTTTACCGCGAGCGCTGATTTGTCGTATGGTCTCGAATATGGACCGATCTGATTTGGGAATTTGCGTATTATTGAGTTTGCGGGCGTTCCAGGGCTTCTGCTCTCAATGGCGTTTTGGGTTTGCGTGGCATGATACCCCTCAGTAATTTCTGCACAGCACAACTACCTATGGAAGCAAAATTGAGACATCATAGAACGTTCTCAAGCAATGGATGTCTACTAGTCCAAAGTAGTATGTTAAAGTACTAAGATCATAATGTTCAATTTGCGTGTTGTGATGAATGAGAAAGGGTATATGCAACACAACGCCATATCTAACGTACAGCACATCTGAAATTCCTAGACGAACCCGTACTCTGATGCAATATCTCGCAAAGCATAGACTGGCTATAGGCCATTAACACCATTTGTAGCTGTACTTGCCGCCGTAGTTGTGCTCTCCAATTTAGCCACCAACTTCTTCACTTGTGTCCACTCTTCGTTTCTTGCACTTTCTTTTCCGCCCAAATCAGGGCCAACCTCAAAGACTGTCACTGTACCATCTATGCCACCAGTAGCAATTCTCTTTCCTTCGCTTTCTTCCCAAGCTAGCTTATTCAAACTCTTGCTCATCATGCTTCTGCCTCCTTTTCGTCCACTGGGCGCTACTTTCGACAGGGGGACTTCGGTATCGACTGTGATATCCCAGACCTCAAGATTCCCGGCTCCATCTACGAGGGAGAAGACGCCAGGCTTGACGGGTGACCAAGCTGCATCGTAGACTACATCTTCGCGAGTAAAGTCGAGCAGAGGAGAGACGCTATGGCTGTCTCCTACAATGCCGGTTGTGGAGGTAGCAGCTGGAGCGCGGACTTTCCAGAGCTTGACACTCCAGTCTAGAGATGAAGACAAGACCAAATCTCCTAGATCGACGGGACCGCGAGCAGGATGGAAATCGAGAGACATGACCGGAGCAGCGTGCCCACGATATGAAACGCGTTGGTCTACGCCTGCTTTTGCACCAGCGCGGTCATAGCGGTGGCACGGGAAGATGGTGCCTTCTTCTGAGCCAACGAGAAAGTAAGTTGGGTCTGTTTGGGGGAAAGCCATACAGGTTGGAGAGAGGTCTTCGACTTTTGCGGGTGGAGGGGTTGTTAGGGTAAGGAGTTCCTGAGGTTGAGCGAGCATGTCGACTGTCCAGCCACAGACGACACCATCTGTTGATACAGATATGATGTTGTTTGCGTTTTGGGTGCCGACTATGTCAACAGAGTAGATTGGATGGGTGTGACCGGATCCAGTAAGTGGGGTTTTTTGAACGGGTGATGATTTGGCTCTTGTATCCCATAGCAGGACTTGGCCACTATAGCAGCCTCCAATAATTAGGTTTGGGTGGAAGGGTGAGAACTTTGCTGTTAATACGTCGGACTGGGCATGAAATACAAACTCAGGTCGGTCGTGGAGATGCATGTTCCATACTTGCACAAGTCCATCCGGATCGTGAGGGGCTGATGGATTTTTGGTGTATGCCGCAAGTACTAGTTCTGGGAATTTCGGGGAGAATCTGATATCGCTGACCATTCTCTTCTTGGACCATCTTTCATCGTAGAATTGAGCAATTTCCTTGACCCTTCTACGTCCCTTGCCCCTCGTGTTCCCATACTCGTCATCGTCATCTTCAACACCATTTGCCCCACTCAGAGCATAATCTGCCAATATATCATATTCTTGATCTAGAGCTCTCTCAATAACTTTGCTGGATCTCTCAACAAAGTCCATGAAATCTTCCGAGGATGTAACAGCAGTGAGCTCCTCGGAGGTAAGAGCTCTAGCAGGGAAATTTGCAGCGGGGGCTTGCGCAGGTTTCAGCGGTCCATCAATAGACAACTCTCGGGTTGCTCTCAGCTCTTCTTCAATCTCCCTCCTGATATTTTCCCTCAATTCCTCCTCTCTATCTCTTTCCCTCCTGCTGAGCCGCTTGCTAGGGGTCGAAGTTACCGCCAACTCTCCATCATCGTCGTCGGAGTCTTCGAATGCCTTTGGTCTTGAAGTTTGTGTCCCCCATTCTTCTGTAGTCTGTACTCCTTTACTGTATGAAAATACTTCTTTGACTGGTGACGGTGCAAATTCGTAGACTGTTGATAGAGGGGCGGTAGAAAGAGTCTGTGTCGATATTGAGAGTGTTTGTGGCTGTTGATTCTGATGGACAGACTGCTCCGAATTCTCATTACTGAGCTCACCAGCAGACAGGACACTGTTTGGGCGGCTCCCTTTGCCAGCAGGAGAGCCAGCTCCACCAGGTCCTGTTGAGCCAGGTCTGCTCTTGTCTCCAGCAACTAATATCGACGAGATGTATTTGTCTAACTCCTCCCGGTTCTCTGCCCTGCTTGGTGTTGGGGCAATGAGCTACATACTGTCAGCAGCTGGAGACAAGGAGTTGACCAGACGGCTCACATCACTGGAGCTTCCACTCTGTCTGCTGGTCGAGATTTCCCTCGAGCGCAGCTCCCTCTGCCTTTTCAACTCCGCAAGCCTAGCCTTCTTCTGCAAAATCTCATCTCTACGTTGTTGCATCATACTTGCGACTCATGCCCATGTCTTTGGACAGTGAAATGCGGTCAAGAATCAAGGTAGGCAGGTTGCAGGTTGTGTGTAGCTGGTGTAAATGGATTTTGTCTCTTTCAGGATACGCAGACTGGAAACAGAAATGGAGGATTGGGTGAGATTTGGTTTGCACGTCTCTTTGCATTGCGTTGTCGCGTCCTTTAATTCATGAAGCCAATCGCGAATCCTATCACGTGCAGCAGTAGTCGGAGAATCTTGGAAAGATCGCAAAGCTCATCCCCGTCTGGAGCCGACAATCCTTCAAAAAAGAGCTTCATCGTGCCCACAACAACAATCGGTGACTGTCAGCATTGCGACCTCTGTCAATTGATACCACCAGATCTATTGTTAATCTCGATCCCCGGTCCGCTCGTTCACCCTGTTGCAAATACCTCACGATGGCTTCCACTGGGGTTAACGTACGTTGATTGTTCTCATACCTCGGAAACCCATCATTGAGTCTTAAATTGCTGCTGGATTATCCCAATTGAGATCTTGCAAATCAGAGGCTAACAGATATATCTGCAGGTTCTTCGGTATTCTGCCTTGGGCGCCGGCATCTTCTACGGTCTTTACCACCAAGCAAAGCTTTCCACCTCTGCGAAGTTAGCCGCAATCGACAGAGAATACAAGCACAAGCAATCGTTGATTGACCAAGCAAAGGCGGAATATACAAAGAAGAATCTGCCAGCGAGCGCGAAGACAGAGGGCGGTGATAGTACGTGCAACCCTCATCTGCCATCGGAGAGGTCTTGTTTGGTCTGAGGAGTTCGGACGAGCGCTTCAGGTCAATTAGGCCATCATTTTCCAATTCAGAAGAAGATCCACTTCCAATTGCATGTGTGCGAGGTTAGCTAACCGACTCAACAGTTATAAGAGATCCTAATGATTCGAGATTCGACTTGGAGGCGTTGTTGAATGCTGTTGCGGCAGAAAACCCATAGGATACCTGGGCAGACGACCATAATGATTTGGGAGAGGGGAGATAGACGATACGACAAGGGCGGGGGTTATGATCTTTTAGTTTGGTCATTGGAGATGCCATTGTGATTCGGACAAAAGCTTTAGACGTCACTTAGCATGCTTCTTGTACATTGTATCATAGTGTAAAGGAAGATTGGAGATTCTTTGCATAGGCATAGCCGACTTATATTACTGCCGTAACGTGTTTTCCGTCACAATGCCAGATTTTCAGATCAAAATGTCTAGTTGGCTAGTTAGCTGCTGAAAAACACAAATATGGTGTAGCCGATATGAAGAAGTGATTTCTGGAATTTCTCCTCCATCACTACTACCTGTTTAAGTCGATTTACGAGGGACTGACAATCGAGTAACCAAGTATTTGATCTTGCGGAGAGTTCTATTCGTGGGGAAGTAAGTAGATGCTAAACCTATAAATATAAACGTTGTCGTCAGCCTTGTGGAATTTTCTATCAATGAATAATATAACAAGATGTAGGCCTTTTGTCTTCCTGATATAATTCCCTATTCTACATGACCTGAATTACCTACAGTCCGATCAACAAACCTTCAAAGTGATACCTCCTACGGCATCCGTGAGTCACGTGGAAGAAAGCTTAGCTTCTTTGAACCCCTGCATGCCGCGTTGAAGCTCCACGAAGCCAGATTACAGCTCGGAACAGATATACGACGACATCGTCCGTCTGTGACAACGTTCTCTAATCAACCACAAAAATGTCCGACACGTTAGCGGAACCCTTCTTCAAGGGCAGTACGGGGAGGAACACAAAGGGGATACTTCGATTGACTATTCTTTCCTTAATTGCTGCCAGTGCAATTGCCAGTCGTCTCTTTTCTGTCATAAGTAAGAATATCCCTTTTCTCATGCAAAATAACACTAGTGCACAAATACTTGTATATCTCAACAATTCTTCTTTACATTGATCATACTAGAGCATCTGCTAACTATTTTGCGCCATAGGGTTCGAGAGTATCATTCACGAATGTCAGTAATCCCCTCCTTCAGACTCGAGAACCACCCCTCGACACAGCCTCGATATCCCTGAAAGCATCTTGACTAATGCGGTGTAGTTGATCCATGGTTTAACTTCAGAGCGACGAAATATCTCGTGCAAAATGGTTTCTACGACTTTTGGGATTGGTTTGATGACCGGACATGGCATCCACTTGGACGAGTTACAGGAGGAACCCTCTATCCAGGACTCATGGTGACCAGTGGTGCAATCTACCACGCTCTACGAGCTCTCACTCTACCCGTCGATATTCGAAATATCTGTGTTCTCCTTGCGCCAGGTTTTTCTGGATTGACCGCATTTGCAACATATCTTTTCACAAACGAGATGTCAACTTCTCCTTCCGCTGGTCTTCTCGCAGCTATCTTCATGGGTATTGCTCCAGGTTATATCTCGCGATCGGTTGCTGGCAGCTATGATAACGAGGCCATCGCCATTTTCCTACTTGTCTTCACGTTCTACCTTTGGATCAAGGCCTTGAAGGTTGGATCAGCATTTTGGGGTGCCATGTGCGCTCTATTCTATGGTTACATGGTTTCAGCTTGGGGTGGATATGTTTTCATCACCAACTTGATTCCTCTACATGTGTTCGTTCTTGTCTGTATGGGACGTTTCAGCCCAAGAGTCTACGTCAGTTACTGCACATGGTACGCTCTCGGAACGTTGGCTAGCATGCAGATTCCATTCGTTGGTTTCTTGCCGATCCGTAGTAGCGAGCATATGTCTGCTCTTGGTGAGTTTAATGTTCTTGTATAGTACTACGCCAGCTGACTTCTTAGGTGTTTTCGGGCTTCTTCAGTTGGTCGGGTTCGTCGAGTTCGTCCGTTCCGGAGTGCCAAGCAAGCAGTTTGCAACCTTACTTCGAGGTTTTGTGCTCGCAGTTTTCGCGATTGCGTTTGGAGGCTTGGTCCTCTTGACTGTCTCCGGTGTTATTGCCCCTTGGACTGGTCGTTTTTACTCCCTTTGGGACACTGGCTATGCCAAGATTCATATTCCCATTATTGCGTCCGTCTCTGAGCATCAACCCACAGCCTGGCCCGCATTTTTCTTCGACTTGAATCTTCTCATCTGGTTGTTCCCAGCCGGTGTTTATCTTTGCTTCCTGAAACTCAATGATGAGCAGGTTTTCATTGTCGTCTATGCTGTCTTGGCGAGTTACTTCTCAGGTGTCATGGTCCGTCTTATGCTCACACTTACACCAATTGTTTGCGTTGCAGCAGCCTTGGCGTTGTCGAACATACTCGACACATACTTGACCTTGAGATCTCCCTCTGAGCCCACAGAGGCCGAAATAGATGCTGCTGCTGCTGCTGCTGCACCTAAGAAGGCTGCCAAGCAAGATGGTCTCCGTTCAATGCGCCAACCACTCATTGGCATCTACACAGCATTCTCAAAAGTGTCTGTTGTCAGTGCCTTGACCGCCTATCTATTAATCTTCGTTCTTCACTGCACATGGGTCACTTCCAATGCATACTCATCTCCATCCGTTGTGTTGGCAAGCAGAATGCCCGACGGCAGCCAACATATTATCGATGATTACAGAGAGGCATATCAGTGGCTCAGACAAAATACGGCAGAAGATGCCAAGATCATGTCCTGGTGGGATTATGGATACCAAATTGGTGGTATGGCCGATCGACCAACTCTGGTTGACAATAACACCTGGAACAACACCCATATCGCCACTGTCGGAAAAGCTATGAGCTCTCGTGAGGAAGTCAGCTATCCTATCATGCGACAACACGAGGTTGATTACGTTCTTGTTGTCTTTGGAGGTCTTTTGGGATATTCTGGTGATGATATTAACAAATTCTTATGGATGGTAAGAATTGCTGAAGGCATCTGGCCAGATGAGGTGAAGGAGCGTGACTTCTTCACTGACCGAGGAGAGTACCGAGTTGATGATGGTGCAACTGAGACCATGAAGAACAGCTTGATGTAAGATACATTTTATTGCGACAGAGGATCCTGACTAACAATTCCTAGGTACAAGATGTCATACTACAATTACAACGCTCTCTTCCCACCTGGACAAGCCCAGGACCGTGTTCGTGGTGTAAAGATGCCAGAAGTCGGACCAGTTCTGAACACTGTAGAGGAAGCTTTCACTAGCGAGAATTGGATCATCCGAATTTACAAGGTCAAGGATCTTGATAATGTTGGACGAGATCATGCTTCTGCCGCGTCATTTGATAGAGGGAACAAGAAGAAGAAGACCATAAAACGGAGAGGACCAAAAGTTTTGAGAGTTGAATAAACATGGGAAAACGAATTGGGAAGGCTGTTTCTGTATCATAAGATCTCTCATATTGACTGGGCGATTCAAAAGCGCGGCGAGTCTGTAGAAATGTACTCGTAAAGAAGCCAATGTGGCCTCCAGTGAGACAGTCCGTCTATCGAATTTTATCCTCGAACGAACCCCGTCATCTAAGCTGCTGTGTTTTAAATCAAGGACATTGAGCCGTGGGTGCTTTGCGAATGTTAAAAATGGCACTTTTGTACGATCATTGATTTGTTTGGACTTCAATTATCAAGGCCAGACGTTTGGTGCAATTGACATGCATCCAAATTTTCGAGCACCCTTTGCAACAGCCTTGTCGACTGTAGTTAGAAGG
Source organism: Filosporella fistucella (assembly GCA_030077755.1). Classification (NCBI taxonomy): domain Eukaryota; kingdom Fungi; phylum Ascomycota; class Leotiomycetes; order Helotiales; genus Filosporella; species Filosporella fistucella. Next base: position 446,668 of record JAQJZZ010000007.1, read on the forward strand.
CATCACATGCTCGTACCTATATCAATGGATGGAACTTACGCCTAGATATGGTCACAATTTGAGATGAAAAACCGAATTGCAGTTCTTGATGGTTGAAATGTTGTGTGAAGCAGTCTCAGCAAGAGGTGAACTTCTCTAGCTCGGGCGAACTGGTGTTTCTACCTTCCTAACCTTTCGGCAGCACATCACCACCTTACCGCCTCATCCTCTGCGACTTCACGACAAGCTGATCAGTTTTGTCAACTTGTTAAAGACCTTGCTCGGAATTGCTTCATTTGTCGCTGTGCGGCCACAGCACCGTCATGATGCTCACGCTGTAAGTGATCAACGAATCAATCCAAGCCCTACTGTTGCGCATCACGATGGCGATGTAACTTTGAGACTGAGCTGACCTGCTTTAGATACAAAGCTGCTCGCAGTAGTAGCTCTGACTCTAGTTCTGATGTATCAAGTTCTAGGAAAAAGATCATTCCGCCTGGTACTCCTTACCTCACGAAGATCAATGGCAAGCTTGTGATGGCGCGCGACAAGAAGGAAAAAACATTGAATTTCTCGACTGTGGCTCTTGACCTAATGGGGGAGGTGTTTGAAGGCAGGAAAAATCGCGTTATCAGACGAAGCAAATCAGAGGACAAACCGAAGGAGGCTTTTCTCATCAATGGAGTTCCTTACGTTCCAGCAACAGGACAACCTCCAGGAATAATATCCCCGGCTCCACTACCCATTGCCGCTCCGCCCTCAGCCCATCTTCCACAGAATTCCTTCCCAAACGCTATCATGCCCGGCCCAGCGCCGACTCCACCACCATTTCTTCAGTATTATCCGCAGACATATCCACAATCATATTTACCTCCCGGACACCAATACCATTCTCAGTTCACCCAAGTCCCCCAGCTACAGCTAAGACCACAGCCGCCAACCTTCATTACACCAGAGCCAACAAAGCAGGACTTCGAAAATCTAAAGCGCTTCGACGCACACTTCCTCAGTAATGTCGAGGGTGTATACAGAAAGCCGACTGATTCTGTTGTCGAGAAAGTTGCCTCGCAACAGACTACAATAACAATAACAAAACATGTCTGCGCAAACTGCGGAAGATTGCGGTCACGGAAGTATCATCACGAACATCCTATCAAACCGGGTGAAATACCAGTTGCAGCATTCTGCCGAAAATGCCAGAAAAACGCTAGTTCTACGAGTGGCGATGAGCGCAGCAGCCTGCGTCCCAAAAAGAAGGAGAATAAAAATAAGTCTAAGCAGACCAGGAAGCCAACGAGCAAGAAAAAGCAGAAGGTGACCGACAAATGTTCAAGTGGTGAAATTTCTGCTAATATGTTATCAGCCGCTTGAGAGCTCCAGTAATGAAGATGATGACGATGATGGATCTGACTTTCCAAAGCCAGAGAGACCCAAAAATCCGAGACCTGGCGGGCGGCAAAATGTAAGTCGTTCAAATCCACTGCCAGCGCATGGATGAATTGATTATTCGTGATAGGAAAAGCCAATTCTTGTGCCTGCCAAAGCACCAAGCTCTGCACGTTTGAATTATAGTGAGGATGAGTTATACCAGTCGAGAGGACGCCCGCGGGAGAGATCAGCTGTCCACGGATCTGACTCTAGACGTGCACTGTCGCCTCTAGTCAGCCAGATCTCCTACTACCGTACTCGGTCTGCATCTCGATTAAGGCGAAAAGGTCGATACGATCTTCCAAAAAATGCAGCAGCACATCCAAAGGTTGTAGAGTCAAGTTCTGGAGAGAATATGCCAGAGCTTTCGCCATACATCAAATACAGATATGTCGAAATCATCCCAGAAGATGAAGAGATTGAAGGAGATGGTAAAGGATACTCCAAAATAAGTCCGGGGAACCAGAGTGATGAGATCAGCTTGCCTGAGCAGCGCTTCCCTGCGCGAGAGCAGGAAGTCAAGAATCCCAGGGTGTTCGAGGACAAGTCTGCCACCAGTGAGATATACAGCATTGATGGAATCGAATCGAGGGACCACCGTCAAAAGGATTATCGACCAAGCTCTCGAGATTATCGCCAGTCTAGATCACGAACTAGCGACTACAAGTTCGAAGATCCACTGGATACATCTCTAACAGATGAGGCACGACGACGTCGTCGCAGAGAACGATATCCTGCGTCACCCTCGCCTTCCAAAAAGCCATGGGAGGAGCCTATAGTCATAAATCCTAGACCGAACGATGTGGTGGTTGTGACTGAGACTTTTGAATATCGTCCGAACTCCCGTTCAGAGGAAAGTCGTCGTCGTCAAGAGCGCGTTGATCGCATTACCTTGGATGCGCGCAAATCTGACAATTCCAAACCATTCACAGCCGATGAAGCCGCGAAATACTATCAACAAGATTGTAGGTACCTCCACTATGGTCATGGAGACGGTGAGGAGCTCGACACTAAGCGGGGCCATATTTACTATGCATCAAACTAACTCTCGACAGGGTCGGGGCCAGAACCTGAAGAACAGCAACTCACGGTGCAAGCTCCTCACCGACGGGGTTATCGCCGAGACAACCTTGGAGACTCTGTCCTTACCGAAGCAGAAACTTATGAATACACAATTCCGCGTGGCTCTAACTCCCCTCGGCAACAACCACAGCATAGAGAATACTACGAGGAGTTCATAGTGCTACCAAACTCTGACTATCATCCCACATATGAAGCAGAGCACCAGTTTAGACCAGAGAGCAGAACCAGGCGATACAGAAGCGGTTCCACGCACAGCAGAGGCACCTCATTCGTTCAAGATACTGCGAGTAGCAGATCTAGGCACACTTTGATTCGATCTCCGAGACCATCTGGGGAGTTGTGCAGAAATGTCTATGACAGCGATATATCAGGATTAACGGGGCGAGAAAGGCAAGCAGAGGAAGAGGCGAGACATGTCACTTTCAGAAATACACCATCAATTCGTTCGGCGCCGTGGACTGCGTCAGAAGCCTCAACTGCAAGCACAATCGCTGCGGCTGAGAGTTACGTTGACAGTAGGAATGCTACAAGATCTGCATTCACCTGAGGTTAAAGTGCTCGGGATGCGTGGCTGGGTACCTGGTCTTGCAGTAATGGTGCACATGGAGATATACATGGATTAAAGAAAAAGATACCGAGTATCTAAACTGTAATAATTGTTAGCTACAATGAAGAAATACTTCATCATCCAAAAGTACAAAGCTAATAGCAGCGAAGCATGTGGATGCTAAACATCAGACAAGTCAAAATACTAAAATGAAGTACCACCTACAGTTCTCGATTGTGGTCTTAAAATATCTAATGCATACGCATTGAGATTTTCAGGGTATTGCTTGCATTCCCATTTGCTCTAGTGGGACTGCGTTGAGGGTGTGTTCCCGTGAGTGTCGAAATGTTTTGAAAAACAATTGTGCAAAATATGTCTCGACAATATAACTTTCACATACTTCAACGATGCAACTCCAATCCTGGTGATTGCAGCCTGCAAGGTAGTAGCAAAGTGAATTGAATTCTTTCTCGGCGTTTGCATTCGTCGTCGTGGAGATAATTTGAAGTGATGGTAGTAGGAAAATATTCTATACCTACAATCTATTGGATAAGTGAATGCATATGTACCTGAACTTGCGTCACTCAATACAATCAGCTCCCAATAACTTGTCAAAATACAATTCTACAGACTTCAGTCGTTGGCAACCTCTCTCCAATCTACATTCTAGTTTTATAATTCCATCACCGATAGACTGTCCTCAATGCTAATAACTTGCTCTCCACAGAAAACAACTCACTCAAGCATCTGCCTGGTTCACCTTGAAGTCGACTGCAAGTGAATAGAAAGTCATCGGCTGATTCCTGTAGATTTCTTTTGTAGTCTACTGTAGATAAAATTCCTCCTGAAGACGGAGCTCACTAGAAGTGTTCATTTGCTCGGCCAAGCCAAGCAGCAAGCGGAAAATAAACGCACGACTAACTGCTTTCTTCCATTCGTTTTGCTAATTTTTAGCAACGAAACCATTATCATGGGAATCTAGGAAGGTCCGTCACAATAAACATTAGCGTACGAAGTAAGCCTGTCAGATTCGGTTGGTGCTTGGCAGGACATACTTTGAAAGCGGCCAAGCAGCTAATACAATGCCCAGAAATTTGCGTTGTGAGTTTAAATCTGCTCAAATCTGCTCCAACGCAGCATCGATTGATGGGAAGCTCTTGGCCCAAAGAGTTGTTTGGAGGGGCAGGATATATCTATGGCAGTTCACCTTCGAATACATCTTAGTGCACATATACCCTCCAGCAGCTGCATATGTACGTACTGGCCGAGATTTCCAAGGCATTCATTGGTGCCCAGGTGCGAGGAAATACTGCCGCCAAGTAAGTTGGAAGCCACAATGTTCTTCTTATTTTACTAGTAAAGCGCCAATCTGCTCTATACCACGCAATCCACGGAATGCGGTACGGATTTGCTTACAACACCGAGCGGATTGGTGATTGATTCCGTTCTCTGGCGACATGATACTTCCCCCGACCTCAGCAATACACTAGAGCATATATACATAATCTACACGTCCTGAGATATTGTCCTCTGCTGGATTTCATGAAGAGCAAGACTTATTTCCTGCTCAAGATGTCGAAAACGCGAAGGACACTCACTTTCCTCTTCATCATCGCCATCAATGCGATAGGCGTTCTTGGTGACGGTACAGGTCTCATTGGATGGGGAAAGACTTTATACAATCCACCCTGTACCTTTGCCTGCCGCTATGTTCTCCGAAAGCAAGTTCTTGCTTGTACGCCCGTCGACAGCACTGCAAACCATGGGACATCACACAATCCTGTATCGACACCTCCAAGCTGCTTTGTCAAGGATCCAGTATTCTTGAAAACGATGGCTCTATGTATTGATACATATTGCCCGATGAACGGGGACCTACCAATGAGCCTGGTGGAGGATTACTGGGCTACCCATCTTGGTACTGGAACATTGGGTACAAGCAAATATGTACCGGCTATGTCGTATCATGATGCACTGGCCGCTGCTCGAGAAGAGGAGACACACGCTTCCAGTAACACGAGCTCGGCAACTGGCAACAGTACTGGCCATGACAGCCATTCGAGAAGGTTGAAGGTAAAGGTACGACATGGTGATAGCCACGGTACCACAGAGTCTGCTGAGACTGCTACCTCACATGCTTCCAGTTCTCTTCCTACCACGGTGGGTGGGAAGGCGGCATTGAATGTGACTAGCTTTGTGGACCATGAACAATGGCAGTTGAGCTACAATTATCTATACGACTTTGAGGCCAATGAAACTGGACATTCAAGCATGACGTGAGTGACTATTTTCGACTTTCCTACAACTGTTTGTCCTCAGCTTCGGCAATTAGAACGATTGAGCTGACAAGTGATAGAATTTCCATAGTAATGGTAGCCATCTTCCTTCCCATTCCTCTTTCTCTTCTTCGACTCATCCCCGGTGTTGCGAGAAGTCGACTTTGGAACGAGATTCAGACCCGTGCAGTATATCCAGGTGAGTGCATATAAATTAGAATCGATTTCTCCCTGCAGAATGTTTCAGGATTTTGAAGATTCCCGAGTCTCAAGCCAACGGTCACTGAAATCTCGAAAGCTGCCTTTGGCAACAGCCACCGTACACCCGTAGCTGGAGCTATTGTGCCAACTCGGGGCCAAGCCATGTATATCTTCCTCATCAGCTTTTTAAACATCATACTTCTCCTCACTCCTTACGTTCACCATCAGCCACAAGCAAGCTTCACATCATTGGGGTCGCAGACACTCAGTATCATCGGCAATCGAGCTGGTAGCATGGCTATGGGTAATGTCGTGGCTCTATTCTTATTCGCAGCAAGAAACAACGTTCTCATGTACATCACCGACTGGAGCTACGGCACCTACCTCTTTCTCCATCGTTGGCTTGGGTATTGGGCCATCATTCAGACAGTCATCCACTCATTCATGCTCATGGCATATTATATCAAGCAAGAAATGTACCTAACCGAAAGCATACGCGAATACTGGATCTGGGGCATAGTGTCCACAGTCACAATGTGTGCCATTTTCCCCACATCATTTCTCTGGGTGCGACAGAAATTTTATGAGTTCTTTCTTGCAACACATGTCATTCTGTCCCTACTCATGCTCATTGGGTACTATTACCATATCTGGTATCTATATACTTACAACTGGGGCTATGAAATCTGGATGTTCGTTGCTGGCGGTATCTGGGGAGCGGATCGTGTGGTCAGACTAGCACGTATGGCATTCCACGGAAGTAACACAGCTGTTGTATCGAGAATTCGAGATGTGGATGGTGAGTATCTGCGGATCGACATCGAGGGGAAACATATCAAGAACGGCGTCGTGTATCTTTGCTTTCCAACGCTCGGCTGGAGATTTTGGGAGACTCATCCGTTCTCTGTGGCAATATCCAGTGCCCACGGTGAAGATGGAATCACAGTAAAAGGAAATATTGATGTGCATGAATCAACTTCGACTCCGAAATCTGAGGAACCTGAGAAGGAAACGTCGCAACTGACAGCTCCACCAAATCGCACAACAGCTGCTGCCACTACACCAGCGAAGCACTCGACCACAACGCTCATTGCTCGAACTCGGACAGGAGTAACCAAACAGCTTGCAGCTCGTATGTCAAAGATGGGTAGAGACGCACAAGGCTCGACTCGCATTCGAGTGCTGATAGATGGGCCATACCACCACTCCGGACGTGTGACCTCCCAACTCGCACCTTGCAGCAGTATTCTGTGTATAGTGGGCGGTGTCGGCATCACAGCTTGTCTGCCATATCTAGAGCACAAAATAAATCAGAGACCTGCAAAATTGTTTTGGTCAAGCCGCAAGAGAGGATTAGTATCAGAACTGGAGCCAGTGTTGGCTTTCATGCCACCTTCTGTGCAAGTCGAGACTAGCGTTGGAGATCGTTTGGATCTGGATGCAATTCTGTTGAAGGAGCTCACCAACTGTATCGACGGAGATGGTTTGCTAGGTGTAATTGTTTGTGGACCGCCTGGAATGGCTGATGATGTGAGGAGTAAGATTGGCTTGATTGCGAGAATGAATGTGCGAAGTAGGTCGTATGTTCTAGTTGACGAGGCATTCTCCTGGTAAGAGCAATAGTCCGATATAGGGGTGTGGAAGTTGTAGCTTGCTGAAGTATTTGACTGAATACCTGAGATATACTTTTCAAATGAAAGGCATTGATGGTCGAGTGAGTGATGAAGTAGCTGCCATTGACACAATTCTGTACATTTGTGTCCGCACTTGTTGAATTCACAAAACCACCTCCCACCTCTCTTCGTCCAATTGATCTGCTTCATCGACGAGATAATCATCCTCTAATGAATTGCTTCTGTCTCTGCGTTGCATGACGATAATGTTTTGCATATATTCTCGCAGACGTTCAGAACAGTCTCGAGCCGACAAGAGACCTTGTCCAGCACCACTTTCAATAACTCCAATTGTCCGAGAAAACAGGGAAATTGCTTCATTGTACATCTGTCGCTGCGCATAGCACGATCCCAAGTCATTGCATGCTTCCAGGGCATCCTCACTTTGATGGCCATGTCTATTCAGACATATCGCCAACCTTTCCTCGAGCCAAGGTGTCGCCTCCTCAAAGTTGCCACCATCTCTAACAACTAGCGCCATTAGACAGATCAAATTCTCTCTCGTCACGAGCGTTGCCTCATTTTTCCATGTCGACTGCTGGAAGATGCCAAGCAGTATCTGCTTGCTTTTAGGCATTTGTCCTCTCTTAAAATTGATCCAGGCATCTTGATACGAGATCTTCATCCACTGTTTATCACCACTCTTGATCAGGTTCTCAAAACTACTACGGGCACTTTGAAGCGCCTTCCCCGCTTCACTAAATTTACCTTGGTCGCATAGTACACGCGTAAGCTGCATCATCAAATTCCATGTTAGCCTCGCCTCCGTTGTCCACTTTTGATATTCCAGGGCTTTGGCTGTACGTATTATATCGAGTGCTGTTGTCAAAATAACTTCTGATTCGGAGAGAGAGCCTCGACCAGCTGCGTAGCAGCCCAGGTCAAGCAATACCCAAAGCGTTGTCTCGTGACGCATACCCAGACCTCCCAGACATGTCTGAATAATCTCAAGCTGTGCATTCTCGACGGTTTCATTGCTTCCCTTCGTTCCTTTCGGTTGCGGTAATGTCTTCAGACATGTTGCCCAGACTTGCTTAAATTTGATGGCAAGGTAATGGTGAGCAGGTAAAACTCTCTGTACTCCTGGAAGAAAAGTTTCTAGAATGCCACAGGCTTCAAGGTACCTGCCCTGTCGTTGAATGGTATCAATAACTCCTGCGCATGCCTTGAGTGTCCCTATCGGATTGCACCACAGTACATTTTGTTTCGCTGTGACGATTCTGCGATACCATTTCTCTGCCTGCTGAAGATGCTCAATCGAGTCGCTGCTGAAATATGTATCTGCAATCTTGAACATGTCTTCTTCGAGGGCAGTCACCTCAGTGGGATTCATGACCTGGATGTTCCTGAGTTTCTTACTGCATTGAGACAACATCGGCTGAACTTGTTGCATCGGAATAGCACAGTCGAACAGAGCAACCTCTGGGACTATGATAGAAACGTGCGGGAAAACAGTAGGGACAAAGGGGAAATTAGTCATTTCCCAGTTCGTGCTTGTTGACGCTTGTAATTGTCCTCCGCCATGATTTGTGTCATGGAAGAACCCAACTTCGAGCAAGTCAATCTCGACCGCATCCATGAGGCCTTCTTCATCTTCAGTCTCGTCCTCCAGAATATTCAAGTCGTAAAACATCTGACTGTAGTTTTCGAGATCATTTGCAACATCCTCGGGTCGGCTCAGAGGACCTTCTTTTGAGATGTCTGGGACATCATCACATACACTTGCAACAGTGAGATACCCTATCAAAATTGCAAGGGAATTGGGCCCATCAAGTGAATCAACAATATTAACAGTCACATAGGAATTGCGTTCGTGGGGAATGGATAGCTTTGTTGTCTCTTTGGATGAATTTGGCTTGCAATCTTGTCCGTGAATCGCGAACTTAGCCAATGCCGTGGCTTCAGAATCACGAACAGTCAAGCTCGTAGCTTCAATAGTGTCATTTCGAGTTGCTACTCCATCATTAACAAGATGCTACTAGATAATTGAAAATCAACATCTCACCGGAATTCAATGCCGACGATGGACTGTGACTTGGATGATTCGCTCGACGTTCCTCTTTAGCCCAACGTCTTCTTTTGGCACCGTCAATCAATCGACCATGTACCACTGCGCTCTGACCAGGTTCAAGACTGTCAATTATGCCTTGCCTCTCATTTTTGGTTATATTTTTTTTGAGGTTCCACCTCGTCAATATCTTTTTGAACTGGTTCAAGCTGTCCAATGATTTAGAAGCAGGTTAGCGATGGCATTCCGCCTACTTACGTTGGCGTAAACTCATAGCTTTCAGTGAGGAACTCCGCGATTTGCTTAAAGCTCTTGTTCTGGGTCATGTAGAGGTCCTCTATCACTGGCTTAAGTTGTTCCCACTCCTCCCGGGAGAAGGACTTGTGCCTTGTTTGGACTGGTATACCTTGACACGCCATAGTTGTTCAATCAGGGTCGTGTTTAACCGAAGACTTTCTCGGATAGGGCAGTGAGGCTGCTATAGCCTGTCAGAGTCGATGGCCAACTATCTGTCGTTTTGCCTCAAGTTTGTTTAGTATGACTGTTCGAGGAATAAGAAATAGGTGTTCTCGTTCCGTTGAGCTGAATCACTGTTGTAAATGTGGAAGTGCAAATTGCAACCAAGATATGACATTGTCGTATAAGTTGTCGGGCGTCTGGTGCATATTTAACGGAAGTTCCATGCATGAATCCATAGGAGGACTAGCACTCTATCTCATAACTTCATGGGGTCAAAAGTTCCTCGCTTTAGCGAAGGCTGGATCTGATGTTGAGTGGCTCGGTGGGCGGACGCCGATTATGGACGCCACATGTGTGACATGGAACTTCGAGAGCAAGGGTCAAAAGATCTTTGCATTATAGCCATCATGTGGCTGTTAGAGGAGAATACAAGCGTGTCTGCACCAATGCTATGAGATAATAAATTGTGGCTGCCGGATTGTCTTGAGTCTTTGGCGCTGTTCATCTACGCCAACCAGTCAATTATAAGATTCACAATGAACATGCATTGAAATCGATATGCCATAGCCCTGGAATTCTGAAATCCTGCCGGGCTTTTCTATTCCAGATCTCAAAGCCCATGTTTCTCGCCACTGACACTTGCCTGTAAGTTGCAACCCCAAACTTGCCAGCAACGCGACAAGTCACAACAATTGTTCATGGCACTCGAATAACCAGACGGGATACATCATGCGGTTATGTACGCCTTGTTTGAGAGATTTACCTCTTGCTGTTGTCTTTAAGGTGCAAGCAAGAAGAGCAATTGATATATAATCCAAAGCCCATTCTCTTCCCAAGAACAGTTCATGCGATTACCAAGTACCCTTTTTGATGTCTAAATCTATCTTTTAATCTACGGAAAGTTTCGACGTTTTTCTATAGCTTTCAGATATCACAAGTCTGGTTTAATTGTCTTATATTCCTGTACTGAAATTGTTTTCTCTACGGTAATTGACTAGCCATGCTTTATGTTCAAGAGACCAAGTTTGATACCTCATTTGAGGGTATACCAGACACCGAAATCCATCTTTCAATAGAACTGGCCTCTATATCACTTCAGCGCAATGACCTTCAACCCTCACCCTACGAAGAGGATAGAGTCAGCCATTTGAAACATGAAGTCCACTCTCCAGCTACCACAAGTCAACTACACGCCTCCCTGCACAATACCAATCAGCAGCAAGGCGCTATTCCCGCTGGAAGTGGCAAAAAATCATCATTGTGCACTTCTATTGCATCAGACTCGGACACTCATTCATCGCGATCAGAAATGTGCATTCTCACACCACAATCCACCAATACATACTCGTCTAAGTCATCCTACTCTAATAAGCTTAGCTCATCACCAGAGTTGGCACAGCAGCGTCGAAGTTATGCCTCCAGTACTATGACCATGACAAGAAAGTCGGTATCAAGCAGTAGATCTCACCAGTTTGGAAGAAGCTTGAGGCTTGTCTCTAAGGCTTCACGCACTGGGAAACTATCAGTCCTTATGGATTTTGAGGTCAGCTATATGGGGGCGTGGATTGTGGGTGTATGAGATAATGTTTGTAGAATTTGAGGTATGTATGTTCCTGTCTCCGCGTTCATACCTATGAAATGGACTTGGAATAATTACTGGGACTATTCGAAAGGCTGATTGACTTTAGCAAGATATTAGCAAATCACAAAGGAGGACTTGGTTCTCCAAGTCCTTCATCCATGGCGATATGAGCAACACGAAATACATTTTCCAGACATTACTTTCTCAACTTTCTTTCAGCACAGACGCCTTGCAAGGCGTTGAGAGGAAAGGATTCATAAATGAACCAACTCATGGGGTTAGATATTGATGGTGGGAACGGAAATGCGATGATACCATTGGATTCAATATCAATAAGGTTTATGAAATTTGGTTTCTACAAGAAAATGATGAGACTCTAAACTTTGACATATGTACAACGTCTTCTGGAACTTTCTGAAATCCGTGGCCGGAGTCTCAGCTACCTAGGCAGCCTTTGACTACCTCGCTGCGAGCACCTTTCTGACACATTTCTGATGGCGTTAGTACCAGATGGCTTTATTCCAGAACAGACTCTTCGCATTCGCCAAGCTATCATCTTGTGTGTAGAAAGTGGTATTGAACACCAACTCCGTTCCAACCGATGAGTTGCCATGCTGAGGCCAATTGATCTTGTCTTCGGGCCAGAGAGTGTTTGGGTCGCCAGTAAGGACGAATGACATTAGGTACTTTTGCATCATGATCTGGAATTAAAATAAGTAAGGGATTGTAAGTGAGACAGAAAGGTATATGTAGACGTACGGCAATTGTAGAGTTGACGGAGGATGTTCCGCCACCCGGTCCGCCAGTCATTCCACCAGGAGTGCTTCCAGTTGAGTTGGAAGAGGTAGATGTTGCGGATGCTGCGGCACTAGAGGTGGCGCTTGATGTATCATTTGATGATGTGGTAGTGGTTGTCGAACTTGAGAGTGTGTAGGTGCTGTACCCTGATGACGAATTAGTTGAATCAGTTTTTCGGAATTACAGAAAATACTTACAGTAGTAACTTTGGTCAGTTCCATGAGTGGCTTGATCCAAGGCAACCATCGCGTTCCAAGTTTGGTTGTTCAAAGCTTGTGTCAATGCCAAGTTATGGGCTGTCAAGTCAAATGATTGCTTCATGTCTGCGAATCGCAGACCTGGGCTGGTATAGTCGGACTCCGGGTATAAAGCAAGAACTTCTTCAATGACATCGTCGGTGATGGAAGGAAAGAAGATACGAAGATAGGTAGTGACATCGGCTGTGGTATCAACTCCACTGTACGCTTGGCTGTTGGCTTCGTGTTGTTCGTGAGTGATGACCATGGGACCTGTAAAATTAAATCGCTTTTGATATAGCTGTGCCTCATCTACCTTCGTTAGTCTTTATACAATAATTTTTGCCCCTCCCGAGGAACTTACAAGTGTCTGCAACAAAATCACCATCAACACGAGGTTGAAATTGAAAAGTATAATCAGTCACAGCGGTATTGGCAGCGGTGGTGAGAGTGTCGAAATCGACTGATCGCATGCAGGAAACACTTCCACCATCACAACCGACAACAGATGATACATTTTGCCAGAAAGCTTCAGCGTGTTGATGACCAGCTCCAGGGACAAAACCAGGCGACATGACATAAGCTCGGTCGAAAAGCTGCTCAGCGTGACCGGCGAATCGAGTCAATTGGAAAAGAGTCTGGGATCCACCAGCAGAGAATCCCATGGCAGTGATCTCATTTGGATTACCACCAAAGTTACTGATATATTTCTTCGTCCATTGGAATGCGTGCTGCACATCCCATAGAGCCGTGTTTGAAGTCGCTCCTTCGTGAAGAACAGTAGGTCCATTGGCCAATCCGGTCATTCCAAGTCTGTAATTGTACGAAACAAAGACAAATTCAGTGCTCAAATTAAAGAGGCCTTCTGGGGTATTTTGAGATTTACTACCGCCAGTGAATCCACCTCCATATGTCCAGACCAATACAGGAAGGCTCTTTCCTGCACTATCGGCAGGCGCCCAGACATCCATGTAAAGACAGTCTTCCTCTGAGGAACAGTCCACGGAGGCGTCAGCTAGAGAGCCGGTGTTGATGTCGGTTTCAACAGGGGGCCATTGAGGCTTAGCCCATCTCAAGTCACCCGTTGGAACAGCTGCAAATCGAATGTTTTGATACTTATAATAGCCAATTGAGCTGTTTCCTGCTGCAGGAACGATGGTAGAGTAATCGAGAGTGACCGTTGGTGTGGAGGAATCGGCAGTGGATGTGATTGCAGCTTTGGCTACAGGTGTTGCTCCTGTGTTCTGTTGCTTCTGAGACCCTTGATGACGGGCTGGTGTAGCTGATACAAATGTTGCTGCCAAAGGCAGTATAGCTACAGAAAGAAAATGCATGATGAAAATGAAGTGAACAATCAGAATGAATGGATGAAGTCGAGTGAAGGTGATACAAAAAGATTCGACATAGTTAAATTCGGTCTATTTGAACAACTCCATTGCGCCATGGTATGGAACCTTCCATTTCCCCTACTCTATGATGACGAGGCGACGACTCATGGAAAAGTGGCTTAAGAGAAGATAGACGTAGCTGGTGGCGACCGGGGAGATTATTCGGGGTACTTGAATGACTGCCATAAGGCTGCAGCCGGGTACTTTGTTTCATACCCCGCTGCTCAGCCCTAGCAGAATAAACACACGTAGATGATCAATACTGTTCAGGATATAAGAAAGGGTTTTGATGACAGAATATTTCCTAGGGCAAGGTTGTTAAGTGCGCTGGAAAGGGGTAACGAGTTCATACGCGTGGACATCAAATTCTTCAAATTTAGGCATGTGGACATCGCAAATGCTGATATTTGTCCAAGCACAGAGAGAAGAGTTTTATTCTCTAGCAAAGTTCTTGTACTGCAAGAAATTTATGGTATTTGTGGCAATCATTTTAGATGATCATTTCGTAGCGACTACAATTGTGTATTATTATACGTCAAAATTATATGCACCTAATTTTAAATGCAACCTCCAAGTGGACAATCATAAAAGCATCGAGGATGACGAGTTCTTCAAGGTTCCTCGTCAGAAGTCAAATTTACCTTCGGTCCCGAGAATAAAGTTTGCAGCTAGACCATGACCCAAACCCCACCCCTGGGTGGGTAATCACAGCAAAGATAATTTTGTAGGAACTATTTTGATCGATGCTTTACCAGGTGTCTCTGTAACGGGTAAGGGAGGCACAGTCGCATCAACTCACTGATAAATCGCAACGGTTGGTGGGAATCGGGACGTTCGACTACCTCAACTTTTGAAGGGGCCAACAAGACAACCAAGAGAGAAATTCAAATAAATCTTACTCTTTTCGTTATATCGAACATTCCTCTGTCGATCGATGTGAATCAATCAAAAATGAAGCGGGAAGATTTGGCCATAAATGAGGTTGAATCGCTCAAGACTTCTAGGATAGGTCAGGGGAAAGAACTGCAAAACATCTGAGTAGCTACTTTATTTCAAATTGTGTAGACAATTTGGATATGTCTCCGTGATGTCGTCTTCAGTATATTTTGGTATGTTTCTTTGGATATTCTCACATTATCATATTCTTGCTCGCGAGGGAGTCGAGGATAGCCCAGAATTTTCCAGCTAAGTTCATACTGAACATCATTTATCTGGTTCAGCTCTATCTTCTCGCGGTTTCTACATGGGTATTAGCATTAGCTCTCGGGTCCCTCAAAGTCCATATCAAAATGCTTCACTCAAACCTTCCATACGATCTACTGGGTCATTTAGACTGTCTTGCCGAATAGAATCTAGCAACTAGCATTTTACGGCTTGAGCCGGCGTTCACACTTCATGTATGCGCTGATCTCTGGATTTGCTACAGACAGGTTACTATGTACCCTGATGATACTCTCAGAGCCAAGGAACCCAAGATACAGAAATATTGGGTAAATGGACAAGTGATGCCTATTAGAAATTCAAACTCGAACTTGCGAACCTCTGAAGAACGCTCTGAACTCAAGAGGCTTCCCTCCTGAGATTAAATTTGTATGCTATCGAAAGCTTACCACACTCTCATCCGAATATTCTGGGTGCTTGGAACGAATTTCACAATCGTTACACCTACTCGGTGGAGGATGAACAAACTTTTATGATTACGATTTAGAAACAATCTCGACAAGTGAAAAGACAAGGGAGGCTAAATTGAAGGAGAATCAACATTGCATTTGGAGTCAGCCTTACAAATACAAATGCAACATAAAAAAATATTAGCAAGTTAAACTAGGTATGATCGTTCGCCTTTAGAGGATAGCAAGCTGAGGAAGTGAAGAAGTGTAAAATGAAACTTACAGGAATCTGAAAAGGACAGACATAGGAAAGTTTGCGCCTCTGTCAGTTGGGTGCAATGGTGAATGCAAGCTTGGAAACGATAAAATCTGCAAGAACGTGGTTGTAATTGCGCTGGCAGTGGTTAAAAGCGCGGGGTGCGAGGACTTGAAATTGACTTGATTCGGGAACAGTGCTCCCTGGGCAATTTTTAATGGAGATATTCGGGTCATTCTTTCATATTTCTGTGCGATTTTGTTTTTCATCTTTGAGGAAGCCGGATAATACTACATATAGATACTGGGCGAGCATACTGCGAGGGGACAGTTGCAACGAGAGAATGGAGCTTATTTACCACGTCATCTCAACGATGTTCTGCTCTCTCATGAATTTCAAGCAGCAAATGTACTGAAACAGGCGTTACACTAGGAATTGATGCTAGACTCCACTAAAATCCCAGAGATAGAGTTTGAGGGCGAGGGACAAGGGCGAAGCCAATGTGGAATGATCAGAGTAGCAACGAGTAAGAGAATTGCTCTCAACTTCCATCACAGGCGATGTTCATATTGACAGGGAAACATACTGCAACACAGTAACTTCGCAATTTATCGCATGAGCTGTCACTACAAGCTATGCAAAAGCTTCTAATCTTCGGGGCCTTCATACTTACTCAGCATTCATCGAGCTGAGTATCAAACCCAATAAGGTCAAGAAGACCACAAGAATGTCACCGAATGTCATAAATAACGCCCGTCTTCGTGTTTCTCACTTAACACCAATGAATCCAACACCATTTCTCGCTGCTTGCGAGGCTCTCCTTAGTGCCTGTTCCTCAACATCTGTCCACTTGACACTCAGCTCATCCCATTTCTTGGTCTTGTACTCGCGCTTGAATTGTGTATTCAATGCTTGGAGTCTGCTCATCTCCCGAGGATCACCCGATCCGCTGTAAATTATCAAGGCCGTGCAAGGAGGTAGAGATTCATGGATCTTTGTGATACGATTGACGAGCTCTGCCGTAGCTTCGGAGACAGATTTCGATGTGTCAATATCTTTAGGTGGGGGAAGAGCACCAAAATCAAGTTCGAGTTTCTCCACTGCTAAAGCCACAGGTTTTCCATCGGTATCTTGTTGCGTCGATGAAGCAGTTTCAGGGGCTGCATCGACAATCGGAACGTCTACCTTAGAGGCTGCGGCGGCAGACATCGTTCTGTTATTATTCCACCAACCCTTCAATGCCTCGAGTTCTCTGAATCGTGCCCACACAAAATCGACTCCTTTGCCAGGAATCTCTTTGCCATCATGATCGCCCTTCACGGCTCGAATAACACCATTCATAACATCCTCATCACTTTTGCATCCAATAGGAAAACTCGCAGCACCTCCAGGTCCTCTCCTTGGATCACCCCAATCGACTGCAGCGCTCGACTTCCCATCCATTGGACTTGGAATTGCTGAGCCACCTTGGTTCTTGTATTTGACGCCAGCACGCGCAACCCTCTTGAAAATATTCTCACCTTGTATCTCACCGGTTCCCCACTCTTTTCCTTTCTCACACTTCTGCTTTACCAGATCAAGACAAGTCTTCGCATCTTCAATAGAATCATGCCCTGCGCCTGGACCCGTGCTTCCATGACCTTTCTGGATTTCTCGATTGAGATACTTTTTCGCAAGCCACTTCAGCGAAGATTTCAAAGGCGGACCTCGTGGATGTGGAAATAACACTGCAGTATCAACCACAAATGGGTGAGTAATCTTCAAAGCCGTGAGATCAGAATTCAGGGAATGACCAATGAGAATAGACTTTGGATGAAGAATTTCAAGAAGTTTCTTCTGAATATCTGAAAGCGTAGTGGTGACAGGAGCAAGCATTGCTTCAGTAATTCCGGAATACTGAGTGACATAGTCAACAATGGGTACGTCCGGCTTCACAAGTTCGTCTAAAACCACAGTACCATCCCACGAGACGATACTGATTCGGGTGAGGACAAATTCGTCGTTGGCCGCCTTGCACATCTCGCAGTCCATAGCGAAGACATCACGACCAGCAGTTATGCTCCCAGATTCAATTTCTGATTCAAGTGGAGCGCCATCTTCCAAGCTTTTCACCAAAGTATCAACCCAGCCGTGTTCTTGTGAGAGTCCTGATGATTGCCTGTATGCCTTTAATTGTTGCTTCTCTACCTCGTCATCATATACGGCGGGATGCAGCGTATAATCGTTTTCGAGGAGATCTTCAACAGAGAGTATGTATTCGTTAATAGAGACACGATTATTTCGCCAGCCTTGTGGTTCTCTCACAGGAACAACACCCTTTCGGTTCTTCTTCCAGTCCTTTTCCTCCTTAGTTTTGGGGGCGGGGGCACTGAGCATGGCGTGAAGGGGCGAGTGCATCTTTGACTGCCTATCGTCTCCAGGAGTCTTTACTGGCCAAATGTGGTCAAAAATATCCGCAAGAGGGTGCAACGAATTATGCAATTTCTCTGTTCTCAACTTCATAGGATAGTAATCATCCGGAGAAATGTAGTTGCGTTCTCTGCCAGATTCTTCTCCTCTTGAGTCTCCTCTCTTGCGCTCACTGTCGGCTTCTATAGAATTGCCCTGGAACATCGACCATTCTAGTCCAGGCACCATAAGTACAACAACTTTGCGAAAGTTAGGTCGGTTTCGTACTGCAACAAATTGTGGTGCACCACTATCTGCAAGAATATATAAGACCAATGTTTGCAAATCGCTGATCTTTATTGGCGCGCTCAACCTGGAGCTCTTTGAGGAAAATTCGATGGTGGGGTAAGATTTTGAATGCTCCTTAGGTATTTTCTTTGCCTTCTTTTTGGGAGGTACAGTCTGCCATTCTGCAGAATCGTCTTTATTGCCCTGATGATCTGCGCGCTTCGAATTCAGAGGAAAATCTGGAAGGTCCGGAAGGCTGGGTAATGGAGGCGTCTTGCTGTAATCCATGTCTTCGTCCTCGTGTTTGCGCTTTTTGTTATTGTTGTCAGATTGAGATCCTTGAGACATCCCTTCCGTGGGCGAGTCATCTGGAGAGGCCATCGTAATTGATTATGTTGAGCTATGATGCTCTGAATATCTTCTCGTTGAAGGCTGGAGTCCAAGTTTTGCTCCAAAAAATTACAGTACCCCTGCAAAACGGCAAGGCTAGGCTGACACAAGCGCAAGGCTGAGGAAATCAGTACATTGAGGGCAAATATCAAGTTCAGCTCCGATAAAAGTCTTCAAATGAATCATTTCTTTTCTACTCGAATTTTAGCATTTCACTATTTCATGGCACTATCGACAGACATCGAAACACTTCCGTAAGCTCCATCCTCGTTTCGTCTTCAGTTCCGACAACTCAGGGTAATTCCCCCACGAAAATTCGCGTCGACACGTCTTCAGGTCTTCAAATTTCCAGCTCCACAAACCTAAATCAGGTTGAGATTTTATCAACCTCACCACACGACATTATTCCAATCTCTTTCAAGCTCTATTTCGCCCTGGACAGCTTGCTTGTGTGAGTGCAGTCTCTGCAAGACATTGCATCTGACAATGGATGCTGTCACGTGCTATTGTAGTAAATGCAAGTCGGAATTGGGACGATTCAGGAATTCATGGAACGGAATTGGAAATACCTACCATAGTCCTATATACCCTGCAATTTCAATTCGGGGGCTTGAAGAAACTGGTGATGTTTATGAAGGAGCTCGTGGCTCAGCGATCGAGAACAGGTAAGCCTCGCATGCAGATACATGAAATAATGATACTCACAGAAATCAAAGCCATTTACAAGATGTCGCATGCCGTACATGCCAGGCGGTATTAGGGTTGCGTTGTGAGCTAGCGGGGGATGGCGATTTGCTGAAGCCGTGAGTATCAATCATTGATTCAACATCATGAATGCCAATGCTGATATGATATGTCTAGAAATCAGTTGATATTGAGATTGAAAGATATGTCTATTGTTTCAGAAAGTTCCGGCCAGAAAGCAAGGATATCTGTGATGGAGAGTTTCGCTCTCACCAAATCCATTTCTTCTCGGCGAGCTTCGACCGCTCAACTTGCTACACGTACTAACCCAAAAGCTTTTCAGAGGGCATCTTCACAACTAGCTACTGGTGGTACGTCTCAAATCAGTGAAAAGAAGTCCATGATGCCACCACCACCACGTGCTGCAGTTGATGTTGTCTCGGAGGCTGCCAGGTTCAAAGCCTGGGCTCAAGAAGCTATTTCCGATCAGCAGAAAACGATTGACCGTATCTCAGGGTCACTTGACCGCATGGATCGCCAAATGAAAGAATTCACTGCTTTCATGGAACATACACGGAAGGAACTTGCATCTATCAATGATGTGCCACGTTTTAGCGGTGAAGACCTTGCCAATGTAAGAGAAGAACTGGATGAATTGCGACAGCAGATTAGTCGCAACGGCGGTCAAGTCTCACGAGGCAGCGTTGAGATCTCAAATAGAGAACTAGAGGAGGTTTCTGGGCAGGTTCGACAGATTGGCGCCAGATTGAGCGAGGTCGATATCGTAAAGTCTGAGCTGGCAAGAATGAAAGCGCGCATCGAGGAATTAACGACACCGCAAACCGATCGTCAGCCCGAAATCTCACTATCTCATCAGCAACAATCGCGTGACAAGATAGTATCCACGCGGAGTAAGCGCAAGTACGATGAGCTCGCCAGTTCCACACACCTATCGGACGAGGACGCTTATGATCAAGATCCTGCATTTAAGAGGAATAAATTGCAACATGACCATGTTATACACAACCAGCAAAATAGCACTACCAGACCTTCAGAACCGGAAATTCCTGAATCTAGCCGAAGTCAAAACCTTACCCCAGAGCAAGAGATCATTGATTTAATGTCATCGGATGAGGAAATAGCGTCGCCGAGTCTTCCTCTCCTGCCTCGCAATGGCCCAAAACCACTCCCAGAATCTGTTGCAAAGCCAACTGCTCGTCTCACAAGGTCATCGTTAAACGCGCTGTCGTCTCCAGTCGGCAAGGCAACATCTATAGCGCCCAAAGGATTAGATTTGATGAAGAACAATGCTGGCATGGAAATTAGCAGGCGACGTTCAGATATTGGGGTACCGAGCAAGAAAACACGGGATGCCTATGGCCATTTACTCTTGGCCGGTGGAAGAATTGACAAACGCTCACTGGGCAAGGCAGGTCGTGCTGACTCCATAGTCGCCGCTTCCAGCATTGGGCAATCACCGGTTGCTAAAGGCGGGCCAACACGAAGTCGAATCTCCCTGCCAGTGTTATCAACAACAGGAAGAAATGAAACAGTTCCACCAAACCAGTTGCACCCTAAATCCGGGAACACTGAGAAGTTATTCAGATGTGGGGGATGTGGCAGACCGTACCGGACTGCACAGGGGCTTGACTGGGTGAGTCCTGCACTTTAATTTAACCCCCCACCCCCTGTTAATGTTTTGTAGCATCATATGCATAAAGACTGTAAAGACGCTACCAAGGATGAATTACCATCATTCGATTGCCTTTCATGTGGCAAGAAGTACAAGGTGCGAGAGAGCCTGAAATATGTATGTTGTGGTCCTTCCTGTTGCCAGTTGGTGGTTCAACTGACGGTCTGTAGCACCTCAAATACTCTATCACCTGTGGCCAGAACTTGCCTGATAAGAACGCTGTGGAGTGCGATAGCTGTGGGAAGACTTGGAAAGACCAGCAGCACTTTGATGCTGTGAGTAATCCCTTTAGGCCGCATCAAATACTCCCGTGATTGACGACTCTACCTAGCACAAATGTTTTCGCAACACAATCTCGGGTATGAAGTCTGCTGGAGCGGGTCAAGCAACAAAGGAGCAGCGTCTTATTGCTAGAGACAGAATGGTGCGAGAGACGTTAGAAAGGGAAATAAGAGTTTAGTCTCGAATAGAGCTAATCCTGATAGAATTGTAAAGAAACCATTTTGCAAGCGTATATGTTTGCATAGTGAAGAAAATCCGAGTTCGGGCAATCAATCACTTCTTTCCATAGTAGTCATGCATCGCCCTATTTTTTCTTATGCTTTACAGTCCTGCTCATATATGAAATCCTTGAGGACTTTGTACAAGCTCTTGAGAGGAAATATCTCGAGGCGGTTAATAATTTATTGCATATAGTTACAAGACTAATGTCCTTAGTCTATCTGGGGTATTACCTCTGTACAAAGTCCAGCCAACTCGTGCACTTTCACCCCAGCGCCTTCTTCTGTTGCATATTGAGTCCCATACATCCCTTGATTCCCGCTCATAATTCCTACATTTAAGGACCCGGAAGGGAGGAAAACTGGGCATATCGATTTCTTTGTTGCGTGAAACATGCTTCTTTTTGTCCTAACTTTACTAGGTACAATATGTCGTTGTCGTCATGTTTTTATATATTGTCCGTTGGATGTATCTACTATTATATATGAGATGAAATGATACAAGTCAACCATAGGTGGCATTCTAAGTAAATGTTATAGATCATTGGCATACTATAAGCCAAGGAGCTTGAAATGAGGAGCGTGTATGTTCTCACCTTGCTTGGTCCGAATTGTAGCCCGATAAATCGCCCAGGACAAGCAAAATCACCTTCTGTTACCTTGCCATCCCCAAAAACGATCAACTCCCTACCCTCCATCCCCCAAAAATTCCCCAAAACAGCAAAACCGGCCCTCCTGACTCCCTCTAGCCTCCTCCACCACCCCCTCCAACATACTTTTGTTGCAAATCGCGCCGAAATTAATAGGGGAAAATAGACTGTCTCGCTTGGTTTTAGTTTAGCATAGAGCATCTTCAACTCCCTATTGATAAGGATTTCAGATGTGCAACAAAACTTGCAAAGATGCCTGAATTGCAGTTTTGGGAATAGAGGCTATAAATGGGCTAGTATTGGGGGCTTTCAGTATTTCAAAGGGGGAAAGTGCACAACAAGGTTTTAGAACGGGATCTTGGATAGGTGATGAAAGTGAATATTTGCTGAGAGCGGCGCTTTTCTGAGAAATTTGGCAACGAGAGGTGAGAATAGATGGACTGAAGTCAATATTTCCATCCTGTGGAGTTTGGCTTTTATTTATCGGGAGGGAAATGCATAGGAAACTCCTGCTTGGTTTTGACTCATGACATGTTCCTCCGGACTTCAGCACCATCGAGCTTCAAGAAAATAATATGGAAGAAACGCTATACTTGTTTTTATCTGAAGCAAATAGCGTGGAACTTCTTCATGTCACACCCTTAGATCGAATTTCGCTTCGTGGCAGTGGAGCAGAACTGTTCATATGAATGAGCTCAATTCCTCAAGACCAAGTCCAAAAGTCCAGCAAGTTTACTTAAACTCTCCCAAACCGACTGAGCTTCCTTGTTGCCGTCCTTACTCCCCGCCTCACTTCCCCATTTCTTCAGTTTCAGTCCTTTCTCTCCCATCACTTCTAGCGCACCATCCGCCTCTTCTAGTTCACCTTTCACGCCTCCCAAAAAGGTACTTTCACCTCCGTATGCCTTGGCTCCCTCGTCCATTACTACAACCATACAAACCCACCACGCAGCCACAAAATCAATATCCTGACACACCTTCGCCACATCAGGTGCCCCACTTCCAAACCAAGCAATGCTTTCTCTCAATTCTTCCTCATCCATTGATGCGACATTTTTGAGAAGTTTCGCGGTGGTGTAGAGTCGAGTGATGAGAGCCGGGTGGAAAGATTGAGCGTAGGTATAAAGATCTGAAGTGAGGAACAGCGAGAGGGAGATGATGAGGCAAGCAAGGTATGAGGAGTTGGAGAGATACTGGAGGTATACGTTGTGCAGAACACTTGGATATGGTGGGAATGCATATAACTTCGCTGCGGTGATTGGTTCGAGGTCTCTATTGAGAGTGTTTTTGAGTTGGAAGAGAGAGCGAGTTTGGGGATCTGGGATAACGATTGGAGTTTTGCAGAGCTTGTCGTGCTCGCTAGTCTTAGTCAGTTTTGTTGCATCATCGATGATAGTCTTATAGCTGCATAAATGACTAAGTTTTGAAGACCTCGTATGCGTATTGCGATTCTGGTGGCGCAAAAATGATTGATATGTCGATTCGTCCTTGCTACATTTCTCGCAACTGCAGGTGAAGAAATATCGTCCCTTTAACTCAGGTTGCCTTTGACTGAGTAGTTGAGTGGAGTCAATGTATGAGATGAAAATTTCTTCATCCTTTTTGATGGGAGTCAGACACCGGAGGGTGGTTTGTCGTCCGTCAAAAACGATGAAGGCATTTGGTGAGCAGGAGTGATTTGCAAGAGCCATAATTGGCGAGAAGAAAAGTCCGATCGGAGTAGAATCTGGCAAAGTCGCTCGAAACGCATTTGTCGACATCTGGAGAGATTGTTAGTAAAATTACAAGACAGATATGAGGGTGGCATACTCTGCACATCACTTCGAGAGCGACCTGCATCATCTCATCTTTTAATTGACAAAATCCCAGGCTCGCTCTAGCCTGAAGCACAATCTCATCCCATCTCTTCTCATCTTTTTTTAGATCCTCCATATGACTCTCCAACGTCAACCACTCCGGGTCCATATTCTTGCCGTAACGATGCTTCAATAAAATGTGCATGAGACCTCTGACCGCTGTGGGCGGCACATCTGGTAGTTTCTGCAAGATATAACACTCTCTATTATGAATGCCTTGGCCTTTCCAATCCGCTTTTTGACATACTGGAGAACAATAGTAAGGCACTTTGCAAGATGAGCATCGCTTCAAGGTTTCCGAAGGCTGGAAGCAGAATGAGCAAATTTCTGAGAGTGCAGACTTTTCAGGGATGAGAAGATAGGCTGTCGGGATATGAATCAATAAAGAGCCAGCTTCAACGTTTTTGTTTGCTGCAAGACCGTTGCCGTAAGGCGTGATAGTGAGACGAGTATGGTTAACAGCCATTGTGAGACTGGTTTCGCGGAGCAAGTTTAATACTCAGCTGCTGGCTTAGGTTTTGAAGGCCAACACGGAAAATGCCTGGGAACGTTATTTGAAGACGAACACCAACTGAAGAAACAATTAAACTTCAACCCGGGTTGACTCTCATATCTAAGTATCCCAGGCCGGTTGTTGATATTGTATCCAGCAGAATCCAAATGGGGGAGGATTTTCAAATAGGCGGTAATCACGTGATACCCATCTTTGCCAGACCTGTTTCTGTTCGGCTTTAATTTCACCGCATACGAAACTCATCTTGCTAGCTCTAGGGTCGATTCAATGGTATCTAGCTACCGCTTAATCAAACATGATGTGAGGTAACAGAACTCGTTTCTCAAACATTCGGAAAAAGCGTATCAAATTACTTGATTGGCTGGTGAATCTGCCAAGGCGAATCTAGACATCATTGCTCCTTATTATTTTGGCTAATCGACTATCTACAGGGAGGAAATATCTAGGAAAGTTAAATGAAAATATTTGAGAGTACTTTCAGCTCTGCCTAGCCTCTTTCATTTGGAAATATTTGGGAAGTTCCAACTAGGCAAGATCACGTTGAAACTACCTATGCAACAGTGCTGTAAATTCCTCCATCTCCTCCACCAACGACGACCGTACTCGTGGTTGTGACTGTATATAAGACAACTTTCGTACTCGTTCTCAAGGTCTGCTTTTTATCAGCACAAGACTTTCACTTGTAAGTCACCAAACTTACTGTAAGTGTCGCGTAGGTGGCCACTGGTTGAATAGCAAGTACTGTAGCAGCTGGAGCGAGAGTTGGGAGAATACACTCGCACACCTCAGAAAGGGTTACTGTGCCGAATGGCTTCAAGAACCATGGAATGCTGACAGTGGCAGCGCGTGGGGCAACTCGAGTGACTGTCATAGTTGAGTCAAGTGTTGCTGCCTTGGTAGTAGCTGCCGCTGGGGCTGCTCCTGCGCATCCGGCCTGGGTATGTCAGCATCTGTGCATATCAGAAGTGGCATAAGACTTACTGGCAACAAATCTGGGCACCCCCTATCGTAGAAAGTGAATGGAGAGCTGGCTCCAACAATAGTGTTATTGCTAGAAGCATCGGTCTTGTACAGATTACACGCAGGCGTTACAGTAGTGTTATCTTGAGCTTGGAAACTCTTGCAAAGGGGGTTAGCCAAACACAATTGATGGCAAGTGTATGGATCAGCTGTTGTGGCGAAGAGATTATTCTCCGCATATCCCCAGCCTGGAATACCACAGCTCTGTCCTGTAGCCGGAATGGGACAATATGACACCTGTGTGGTTGTTGGTGTGGCGGCTGGTCTAGAATCAAGTCAGGTTATCACATCTATCGGATGATATCGAGGACTTACTTTGTGCTAGTACGGATTGCAGTTGTGGTGGCTGTCGACGAAGTTGAAACAGTGACTATGGCAGTGACTGTCACTTTGGTTCCATAATAGCTCGTAGTTGTACTTGTTACAGTTGACTGGATGAGGGCCGAACAGAACTTGTAGAAATCGAAATCAGGTTCTCTGCTGGCATATCAGGCTTATTCATACGTGAAAGTTCATATCTTACGGATTGCCAGTTGGCGACGGACCTGTACCCGTCTGTACAAGATTGTACGAATCCATACATTCTGGAGATGTGTTTCAGCACGTGATCTGAATTTTCCTCTCGCTCAGTTGCTTACTGCTTGGCCTCGTCGCATATTCCAAAGCCTCAGCTGCCAAGTCTCTTGCACCAGGAGAACCTCTCTTCACAGAGCCGATTGGAGCGTCATACACGATCCCATTTTTCATATATGGCTTCCCCAAGACCAAACCCGCGAGGGCCGTTAAGATAATTGCAGACTTCATGGCGGCGACGGTATGAAGAGGAACAAAAAGAGAAGAAAATTCGAAGGCGGGACTGATCAATAGAACTTAGCGAAGATAGCGGGCGAGTATTGAAGAATAGCAACCGACAACAGGGAATATGGTATATATAACAGGATAGCATGTTGGCTTCTAGCTATATACCAATCTGGATGAATGAGACCCCTCCTTGTCAATAAAGCCTTCGACTAGTTTGGTTGTTCTGATCTGGACCGGTGATGCTATTGATCTAAAATTTGTACATCAATACGAGATAGGGCAAATATTAGCCTGAAACTCGGGAAGCTATTGATCCATATTGCAAACACAAAATATATATAAATATCTCGCAACGGATATTGGCGACATTTCGATATTGCATGAGAGGCGGTAAGGGTCCAATCGGGTATTTTCCAGACTTTGCAGATTTTCCAGCCGGTAGTTTGGGCGACGGAGGATGTGCAGCCAGAATGGGACGAATCTGGGGTAGCCCTAGTCAAGGCACACGCGGTCCTGTAGATGTAATAAACTTTAAGGTGCCGTTCCTGTCAAGAAATGAGACGTTGCGGATCGGGTGAATGAAAAATGGGCAATATTGAGGATGTGGACAACGATCCTATGCGAGATTCGACGCCAACTGGATTTTTGTGGAAATGCACCCAACGAATTGGGACAGTATCTTCTGCGATTTCATATGAGATGCATCTACGGTGGGAAGCCCCCCGAGGATGGAATTATGGGAGAATGTTTCCACGGCTCCTCCTTCCGATGGTGTGCTGACCATAAAGACCATCAGCCATGCCGTGTGTCGAAGCCTTCTTACGTTCGCTTGCGAATATCGCCATCATTTGCATCTAGCAATGTGTGCCTAGGTGAATGCATATGTAACATTCCAATTCATCTGTTAGCAGAAAAAGCTCGTGTCTCATGGTGAGCAGACCATACCAGAACATGGAACGTATCAATTGCGGGCTCTTGGTCGAACGCAGATTCAACTGCCTCCTGTACTGCTGAAAAATGAGATCATTGATCTTCTGGGTCGAAGAAGCGTTGGCTTAAGGTACCTATGGCTTCATGATGGTTCTTTACTGGGTGCCGACCTCGCACCACATTGGATGTGACGCTTCCGCCCTCATCTGTAAAAAGAGGCAAGGGAAATCCAACAGTATGGAAAACATCTAATAGTCTCGAGGATTGGCGCCGAATGCATTATAAGAAGTGCAGCTTGATGCAACGAGATTGTACAAATGGAGCAAAAACTAGGTTGGGTTGTGGCAACAAATGAGTTATTGAACGAAACTTGGAAACCACTTGGTGCCTTAGCAGAGAGGGCTTGCCAAAGAGCTCGCGATTGGAGAAGTACCAGACCAATGGCCCTGGAACCTAATATTAGCTTTTAAATCGGGAAATAAATATCTTGGTGAGGATAAGGCGGAGCCATCGCCATTGCCCTAATTCATTATGCTACCCGAAACACCTACGCCGCTAGTATACATCCACCAGTCCTTGCCAGACGTCTAGTTGTATTGCATGTATGTAGCAGTAGAATTGAACTTCAAGTTCCCCTTAATGACCTTGTCGACCGCACTCAAGAAGTCCTTCTCGGTAGCAACCTTTCTTCGTGCACGAATCGCAAACATACCCGCCTCTGTGCAGACACTCCTCAGCTCGGCACCAGTTGAATTTGGGCAGAGACGTGAAATCAGCTCCCATCTGATATCGCGTTCAACAGACATGCTCTTTGCATGAATCCGGAGGATATTTGCACGCCCCTCAAGATCTGGCAGAGAAAATTCGATTTTTCTGTCGATACGGCCAGGTCTCATCAGAGCAGGGTCCAGAGTCGACGGTCTGTTAGTGGCGAACATGACCTTGATATTTCCTCGAGCATCGAAACCATCCAGTTGTGTGATGAGCTCCAACATAGTTCTTTGGACTTCGTTGTCTCCTCCAGCTCCATCATCGAAACGGGCTCCTCCAATAGCATCGATTTCATCGAAAAAGATAATGCATGCCTTCTTCGTCCGTGCCATCTCAAAAAGTTCACGGACCATTCTAGCTCCCTCTCCAACATATTTCTGTACCAATTCACTTCCAATGACCCTGATGAATGTGGCGTCTGTTCTGTTTGCGACTGCTCGAGCGCAAAGAGTCTTTCCAGTTCCTGGAGGTCCATAGAGTAAGGCTCCCTTTGGTGGATCAATACCTAGATTTACGAATCGTTCGGGGGAGAGCAGAGGCATCTCCACCACCTCACGTAATTTTTCGACTTGTTCTTTGCAGCCTCCAACATCTCCATATGTAACATCAGGCTTCTCTTCGACTGTCATCATCGTAACACTAGCATCGATCTTCGGAGGTAATGGAAGGAGAATCTGATACTTGTTGCGGTCGACACTGAAAATAGCGATTAGTTGGCGACTGGGTCAGGTTTCCAATTTGCTTACCCAACTCTCATTCCCTCCTCGATATCTGTGGGACTCACTCGCTCTCCGAGATTGACGACAAATTTTGCTATTTGTTTGACGTTGATGACATATTTGCTCTTCTCTGGGTCCTTCTCGTCTTGAATAATCTTGGTACATCTCGCAACTTGTAATGGTTGCTCTTCGGACATGCGTTGTCTGTCTGCTGCAACATCCCAAAGATGCGGAGGTGCTAACCCGGTATCTGATTCCTGATCGATGTCAATACCATCCCAGAATATGAATGTGTTGCCCGTACCTTCACGCCTATCTTTTCGTTGACACTGGTCTGTTTCTCCTTGATCTGTTGCTCGAGTTTCTTCAGTGCAGCAGCATAGGGAGCAGCGCCATATGTTTTTAAGACTTGAATATCCCTGGGAATGTTAGTACATATGCCGAAGGATGGCATAGGTTGCGACCTACTCATCAGACAGAGGTGTGATCTTCTTCTCTTCTATCTCATCGTCCGCGAACTTATGGAAAATCAGCACGCCACACTTTTGAACTGCATCTGCCGGAGGAACTCACCTTCTTTTGGTACTTCTCCCAATCTGCTCCCTGGGCGCTATTGATATTGTCAGCTGTGGGTTCTAAGATGGTTCTTGGTGTTGTTGCCAGTTGCTGGATATCCAGAGCATGCGCAGAACTCCAAAACTGAAGAATAGTAATGGATCATGGCAAATTCGTACCTAGGCATCTTTAAAATCTGTAGATATTGGGGGAGCTGTCAGAATGGTATGAAGTTGTTGATATTCGCGTTGTTCTGGGAGATGTGAGGCAAGGCAAGGCAAGCTATGGAAACGCGGCGACAGGGCAGCAAAGTGAATTAACCGAACAAGGCTAGACCCAACTTTAAAAAGTGTCGTGGGAAAATCGACTTGGAGGACGCGGTGGAAGAGGTAGCGTACGCGACGACTGCTATTCACGACATACTAAGAATTAATTTCACATTTGATCTTCTAAAGTCGTACCAGAAGATTTCAAGATGGCTCTTACGCAAGCTTCTGGAAATTCCGGCAATGCTGCTTTCAAGGTAAGCAGTTTTGAAGCTCCAAAACTTTTTGATAGAGCTAACATGCGCAACAGGACAAGGAGAAGCCTATGGCTGTGCGAACTGCGAATATTGTAGCTGCACGAGGTATGATGACCTTGAAGCTTCGAGCTCGATATACTGACATTTGGAAGCTCTCGCAGATGCTATTCGGACATCGTTAGGTCCTCGTGGAAGTAGGTAGACACATTCGAAAAGAGATCCTCTGCTGACCAAATTTTAGTGGACAAGATGATACAGAATGGCAAGGGACAAACTATAATCACAAATGACGGCAATACGATGTTGAAGAGCATGTCGGTGTTACATCCTTCGGCGAAGATGTTGGTAGATTTATCTGCAGCACAGGATGTTGAGGCTGGTGACGGAACCACATCAGTTGTGGTGATTGCAGGAAGCTTATTGGGGGCTGCGGACAGGTTACTTGGAAAGGGTATACATCCATCAGTCATTGCAGAATCTTTCCAGAGAGCTGCAGCAGCAGCGGTTCAAGTGCTTCACGACATGTCCCACCCAGTCTCCCTCAACGATACCACAGCTCTTCTTCAAGCCGCCACTACTTCTCTTTCTTCCAAGATCGTTTCACAACATTCGAACCTACTTGCTCCTATGGCTGTGAACGCCGTCACAAAAACGATCGATATCAAGACCGCCGATAACGTCGACTTGAAGAATATCAGAATATTGAAGAAAGTTGGAGGGACAATTGAGGATAGCGAGATGGTAGAAGGACTTGTCCTGGACCAACCAGTTGTGAAGAGTGGTGGTGGACCCGTTAGAATGGAGAAGGCCAAAATCGGTCTGATTCAATTCCAGCTTTCACCCCCTAAACCAGATGTATGTTGAATTTCCCCTTCTCGAATTTTTTACTAAAAGAAGTAGATGGAAAATCAAATCGTCGTGAACGATTACCGCCAAATGGACAAGATTCTAAAGGAAGAGCGTACATACCTGCTGAACATGGTCAAGAAGATCAAGAAGGCGAAGTGTAATGTTCTCTTCATACAGAAGTCCATTCTCCGTGACGCAGTCAATGATCTCTCTCTCCACTTCCTCGCCAAACTCAACATCCTCTGTATCAAAGACATTGAGAGAGATGAGGTAGAATTCATTTGCAAATCTACTGGCTGTAAGCCAATCGCCGATATCGACTCATTCTCCGAAGATAAGCTAGGAAGCGCAGATCTCATCGAGGAGGTCCAAACCAATGGATCTAGAATCGTCAAGGTTTTGGGTACAAAGAGTGCAGGCAAGACTGTCAGCATTGTGTGCAGAGGAGCAAATACCTTGATTCTCGATGAGGCAGAGAGAAGTTTACACGATGCTCTCTGTGTTATTCGATGCTTGGTGAAGAAGAAGGCTTTAATCGCTGGTGGAGGTGCACCTGAGATCGAGATTGCTGCTCAGCTTTCCAAACAATCAAGAGCATTGAAGGGAACCGAGGCAATCTGCTGGAAGGCATTTGCTGATGCCATGGAAGTCATTCCCACTACCCTAGCCGAGAACGCTGGATTGAACAGCATCAAGGTCGTCACAGAACTGAGACACAGACATGAGTTTGGCGAAAAGAATGCTGGTGTCAGTATCAAGAGTGGAGGTGTAAAGAACGATATCGGTGATGAGAATGTTCTCCAACCACTTCTTGTGAGCACGAGTGCGGTGGAGTTGGCTGCAGAGACCGTGAAGATGATATTGAGGTAAGTGTTCCGAATTTCATAGCTGCTGAGCTTCTGCTAACTTTCTATCAGAATAGATGATATCGCCCTGTCACGGTAGAGGAACGAAGGCAGGAGGATATGACTCATGATAATTGTAGAAAACTTATGTAGCAATATCAAATGGAAGTCATTAAGTCCTTGATGATTTGTCCTGTTCTTCCCAAGTTTACATGCGCCACAATTTGAAATTGATATTTCCCGTCATCAATACTGATTCATTTGTGTCACCTATTTGACCCATACATCATTGGCCCTTCATGAATATAGCTTCTCACACAATGTACTTTCATCTCATCCCTCAAGTCATCATACCTTCATCCACCGACAAGTGATGAAAGGCAATTTAGTAATTGGCAGTAACCAAGATTGACGATGGAGTTCCCTCTCGCTTGTTGACTCAAATCTCATCCATCAAATACCAGCTTCTCGCTGTCCTTCTCGGCTCTGATTCTTCGCGTTCTTCTCGTTGTTTAAAAACCTCGTAAGGACGGGCTTTGAACTATTCAACGGCCCGCTGCTCACAACCGTCGCCCACCGGAAATCTGACAGCTCTTTACTCTCGCTATCCGTAGTGATTATGGTGTATATATAGGTGAACTGTGCAAGATAGAATTAAAGCTCCGAGGAAAGTGAGTGGAAATTCGTAGATACTAATGTGAATCTTGAAAGTGAATATTGAAAATGAATATCTTAGTCCTTGCTTAGGATTTTTCTGATTCTACCTCGGTCCTAACACCGAACAGTTTCGGTATATAAACATATCTCTTTGTGCAATAGATATTTCCTTTCACTAAATTGGCAGATGTGCTTTTGGCATGCAACGGGAGATGAGGGTTCGCGAGGCGTCGAGAAGATCAGTATCTTAGAAGGCTAAGGGACAGGGGGTGATGGTGCCTATGTATGAAATATATTCTTGAAGTACATTCTTAATAATATTATTGAAAATTATGGAAATCGAATATCTCTTATTCTACCTTCTACCCCATCCTAACCGTCAATACTCGACAGTTGCATATATTGACAACAATTTGAGTCTTTGACAATTGATAGCGCCTCTAATTGACGAACGCATACCTTGTATAGTTAATACAAACAGAAATTCTCTCGTCGCCTCCGATTTGGTATGTCCAACTCGGGGTCCGTCTATCTCCTCGCGGGCGTGTTGGAAACACGTTGGGCAGGAATGGCGAAGCAAAGTCTCGTTGTCGATACAGATTTGTAGTGCAAGTAGATTATATGTTCACAGAAGGAAAATAATGTCCCCGCTTCAAAGGACAATAAACTTGAATCTCTGGGAGACGATGAGGGGTGGGAGGTGAAGTGATCATAGAATGGAATCACTATCCTTACTACCAAATCTCAACCTCAATTCCAACTGTGTAGTCCTAACTCCACTTATATCACTATTCCCTTTCAATTTCCGCTGGTTTATCCTCTTTTGTCTTACCTATTACAATTTTCATGATGAATTTGTATGTAGATTAAAAT
The DNA here is from genome assembly GCA_030077755.1 of Filosporella fistucella. Classification (NCBI taxonomy): domain Eukaryota; kingdom Fungi; phylum Ascomycota; class Leotiomycetes; order Helotiales; genus Filosporella; species Filosporella fistucella. Next base: position 479,698 of record JAQJZZ010000007.1, read on the forward strand.
GGATGAGGAAGATTTACTCACTTACCTTCCATCTATAATTGAATTTCATCCTCTCCCTAGAAATTCACTTTTACCTTCACTTTCGCTACCTCCTGCCACGCTGTAAGCAAATTCAAAGTCTTAGATGAATATTTCATGAGTATTAAATACCTACTTCCTCAAGAGCAGCCTTCTTTTCTCTCAAATGAACAATATTTACATAAACAATATATATTTGTTTGGAAAAACCTAGAGGTTACTTTAAGGTGTTGTATCTCCTATATTGGCCAGAAAGCTGACAGGAAGAGCGGCTCTCAAAAGGGGAACTAAATATGTGACTAAAATATGAAACTGGGATAGAAGATTTTGAAGAAACTGTAGTCATCATTCTTCGAAAGTTCTAGAAGTACTGTCAACTATTCAGACCGCCAATAATTAAAACTGTCGTTAGCAACTTAAATGTCTTTGATATTGAAATAAATATCTTTCATCTCAAGTTCCCTACCTAAAAACTTTCTTAATAACGTCTATCCTAGTGGCATGAATGCGATGTTTATAGCCCTCAATTTTTCGTTCTTCGAAGGGACATAATCGATCCTCTCAACCGCTGTGTTTTGTTTGCGTGTCAAAGGTCGAAGCTAGGCGACGATGGATGTTTACATATCTGGAGATCTTGAGGCACTTGCTATGACTAGGATAGTGAATCCTCAAAATTCAATCAGAAGAGCAATTTCAGACTTCATACAAATTGCACATGCTATCAATATATGTACTTTTGACTTCTGTATTCATGCTAAAATAGGCAAGAAACCCAGGATCCAACTACTGCTATGCTACAGGGCTGAAACCCACCAACCGAGCCACCCATTCAACGCAAAACGCAAATGAAATATGGAACGCAATCTAATACACACGCTTGAAAGGAGGAACAGCCGCACACTCGGCCTCGTCGAGAGTGTGTCCAACAACAGCTCTGTATGAAAGGTCTGTCTTTCCGTGAGGCTTCTTCTGCCATGTCAAGCTGTGCTTCATCCATTCCTTGTCGTCTCTGTCTGGGTAATCTTCTCGGGCGTGTGCACCTCTAGATTCCTTTCTCGCAGCTGCGGCTTCAGCAGTTTGGACACTTGCAAAGTCAATATAGTCTCAAAGTGCTAGTTTCAGGGGGTACTTACGCGCAAGTCAACAAATTTCTCAGCTCCAAGGTCTCAACCAAATCCGAGTTCCAGATCATGCTTCGGTCCTTGGTTCCAACATCTTTATACATTTGATCGACTTGGTTGATCTTCTTGACACCCTCGTCTAATGACTCTTGGGTTCTGAACACACTGACATCAGTTTGCATAGTCTTTTGCATAGCAAGTCTGATCTCGTGTGTGCTCTTTGGTCCATCAGCCGTTCGGATCTCATCGAGAACCTTGATAGAATCGGCACCGGCATCGGCGCTGATCTCCTTGTGTGGCATGCCTGGCTTGAAGTTGTCACGAATAGTATGTGATACTGCACGACCGAAGACGATCAAATCGAGAAGAGAGTTGGCTCCAAGACGGTTGGCACCGTGGACGGAGACACAAGCAGCCTCACCACAAGCGAATAGACCTGGTACAACCTGGTCCTTACCTTCAGCATCAACAGTAAGAACCTCACCAGTGTACTTCGTAGGGATACCTCCCATGTTGTAGTGGACAGTTGGGAGGACTGGAATAGGTTGCTTGGTGACATCAACACCAGAGAAAATGGAAGCGGTCTCAGAGATACCTGGAAGACGCTCGTGGAGGACATCAGGTGGCAGATGGCTGAGCTGAAGGTAGATGTGATCCTTGTCGGGACCGACACCACGACCATCTCTAATTTCCATTGTCATGGATCGAGAGACAACGTCACGACTGGCCAAATCCTTGGCAGTTGGGGCATATCTCTCCATAAACCTTTCACCCTCAGAGTTGAGGAGATATCCACCCTCACCACGAGCACCCTCAGTGATCAAGCATCCAGCTCCATAGATACCAGTAGGATGGAATTGGACGAATTCCAAATCTTGGTTGGGAAGACCGGCACGAGCGACCATAGCCATTCCGTCACCCGTGCAAGTATGTGCTGACGTACAACTGAAGTATGCACGTCCATAACCACCAGTTGCCAGAACGGTGTTGTGTGCTCTGAAACGATGTAGTGTACCATCCTCTTGGTTGTAAGCCAAAACACCCTTACATTCGCCATCCTCCATAATCAAATCGAGGGCAAAGTATTCGATGAAGTAGTTTGTGTTGTGTCTGAGGGATTGACCGTAAAGAGTGTGGAGTAGGGCGTGTCCGGTTCTGTCAGCAGCAGCACAACATCTGTATGCCTGTCCTCCCTTTCCAAACTTTTGTGATTGACCTCCAAATGCACGTTGATAGCTATAAATGTCAGCAGATCCTCCTGGAATTTTCGCAGAAACATACATTTTGCCATCGTCCGTTCTCGAAAACGGACATCCGTAGTTCTCCAATTCGATGACAGATTGTGGTGCCTCTCTCGTCATGTAATGAATAGCATCTTGGTCTCCCAGCCAATCTGAACCCTTTACAGTGTCATACATATGCCACCTCCAATCATCCTCGTGCATATTTCCCAGAGCAGCATTAATACCTCCTTGGGCAGCTACCGTATGACTTCGAGTTGGAAATAGCTTAGATATACAAGCTGTATTGAATCCAGCCTCGGCAAGACCAAAAGCTGCTCGTAGACCAGCTCCTCCAGCACCAACAACAATTGCATCATACTCGTGATCCTGCCAATTATCAGATCCGTACTGTTCTCTCACTCCAATATACATACAACGACCGGGTATTTGTTGCTAACAAAAGGTGAAGCTTCCTTCGCTCGGAGGGGCGCGTGCGTAATTATTCGTGCTTTGAGGAGGAAGTTAGCTATCTAGTAGCAGACATAAGGATATTAATAGCTGTATCAACATACCTGCAGGTCGTGTAGAAGAAAAGGCTCTAGTCTGGTTCCTCAATGCCTTCGAAAACTGCCACTTTTGATTAGCAACATGATCAGATCATGTACGCCGAGGCAAACAAAACTCATACCGAAGGACCTGAAGTAAACCTCCGCATCGCGATTGAAGACATAATTCAGATTAGTTGCCCAGACAAAAGAAGGAGAGGAGAGTGGGAAGAGAAGGTTGATATTTGAGGATTCGGAGGCAATTCTTCAATTATCTGTTTTGCTCGGGTCGGGTCAAACTGATGTCGTTGATCCAAATGCTCTAGCAATTGAGCGAATCAGAGCAGTGGTCATTCTTGCTGACAGCTTCCGATCTGTTTTCTGCCGAGGGGTGCCGGGAGCACGTGATATTGAATATACATCGGTACTTGGGATCGGAGGTAAGACGGAACGATGGAATGATGGACTCTACCTTCTACCTACCTCACAAGTTACATGCCTAGGCACTGCTGCTATGAAGAAGTTCAACGCCTCTCCTCTCTTACTTTGATATAAGTAAAGAAATGGGAGGCAGAAAACTAGGGGGGTACTTTGAACTTGTAGCTTTATGCCTACCTATTATTTGAGTTTACTCTCGCTTCGCTCCAATAACGGAGTAAGGGAAAGAATATGGCCATTTCGTCTGACTATCGTACGTTTGATTCCTGCAATTGCAACAAAGACAAGGACTTCCTTGATAGTTTTTCGACTAGAAATTCTTACTATCATAAATGTTTATCAAAAAGCCCTGAATTTCGAAAGCTGCATGAAGTGGAAATGGGATTGAACACAAAATTGGTTGATGATATCTCACGTGCGTCAACTCGATTATGTAAGCTCATGTTGCTGAAATCGTTCATTCCACCGTACATTTGTGTCCTATCCCTCTATCTTCCTCATCAAAGCTAACAAACATTTGCACTTCATCAATTCTGCGCCTCGTCTCTTTAACAGCCGTCACGCTGCTGTACTTATATATCTCTATATTTCACTACTCTAAATTTTCACTCTTTTCTTTCTCGGCATTTCGCGTGCTCCGGAAGATTGTCATCCAGCCCGTGTAGATCACGGTTTAAGCTTACAGACTCTGCCTCTGATACGACACCTACTTTGAGGCTTCGCCGCATATATCAATCTTCGTTTCTCTTATATCGCTTATTCTCTCTCATTCTCCGGATGAAGCCGGTCAATAACGCTGTCAGAGTACCAGCCCAGTGCTGTCAGCTTATTTCGACTACTGGATTCTCCTCGAATCGGTTCGTTCACCACGATTTCATCCTCGTATGTCAGGTCTTGGGAGACCGTATGCGGATCGTGAAGCAGTTCATCCGAATATTGTGCATCTTTCGAGTGGAGAGGGCATGGTACCTGTACATGTGGGTGGTCTCCAAGGAGAGACCAAGAGATGTTCCGTTGCATGGCATCTACACCAGTCAGCACCCGCAATTGATATTCGAGCTCCTTGACTGGACCATCCACCGGTGATCCCCAAATCTGGCTGAGTATTCAACTCAAGACGATGTCACAGCAGAGTTGTTCCTGTGCCTGCTGACAGCCGAAGTCGACCAGGATCACCACCGGCAGAACGATTGCGCGAAAATGCGGAGTACCTCTACCGCAGAGCCTAAATTCCATGTATAGTGTTTTTAATCCTGTCAAGCTTCAACACATCACGCTGACCGGCAGCGCAACCCGTCAGGTATCCATATGGATCTCTTAAGACAAAACGGGTAATCTCGTTTCTTCCATAAACTTCATCGCCCCTTGTTTCTTACCCCGGATATGCACTCTGTGCCTGTTCCCCGCATTGGTTTTCCACAAGGCCCCTTATGGAAAAATGTTTGAACTCCCTCCAATGGCAAGGGGCAGTAATTTGCTCCCTTGATCCTTCGCTCAGCGAACCTGATATAAAGTCAAATATTCCCACCATGAAGGTCCAGTCCAGTCCAGTCCTCGAGGGTTCCTGTGCTGCTTTTCATACCAGTGTAGTTCGCTGTCAAGATGAAGACAACCAATATCCTTTCTGGTTTTTTGAGCGCTGCTCTATTATGTATGGCCCTCAATCATATTCAATTGCACCAATTGATCCTAACACTTTCTAGGTGCCCGAGGTGTATTGGCTCAGGATGATGTTGCGTCTCATGGCGTCTATACCGAACCTAATACTGGCATCACGTTCTACACAAGTGTTGAAGCTGATGGCACGGTGACTGGTGGCGGATGGGGTTCGCATGTCTCAAAGGGAGGTTATACCTTTGGTATGGCATTGCCACCTGATGCATTGACTGTCGATCGATTCGAATACATTGGTTTGATTGTAAGTTGTTGAGATATTTTTCGACGTGATCTAGCTAATGGCATACAGGTTGGTTCAACTCCAGGTGGTGTAGGATGGTCCGGTGTCATTCACGGTAGCCCTGGAGCTTCTATGCCTAATCATCTTATGATTGTTGCTTGGCCCACTGGAAGTGGTGATCAGATTGCTACGTCTTTCCGCTACTCATCGTAAGCCAATTGGGAATCCATCATTGAATTAGCTAACACCTCCAAGCGGCTATTTAGACCCAGTACCATACCAGGGATCCGCCAAACTTACACAAATCTTTTCAAGCGTCAACGCAACTCATTTCACTTTGGTCTACAGATGTCAGAACTGTTTGATGTTTGATGACCCATCCCAAACCGCGGGTAATGCATCCACCAAGTCCGGTTCCATCCAGGAGGGTTGGGCACAATGTCTGCTCCCAGTGGACGACCGAACCAACCCAGCATCAGGCTTCAAGCAACACGACAATGGCATGGGAATGTTCGCAGTTCCTGTTGCGTCCGCCACCCAGGCCTCGTACTCTCAATGGGCAACGATTACCAAGGCTGGACCTACTGCCACCGCTTCAGTAACTCCTACTGTTTCAATCTCAGCTATCCCAGTTCCTACCGGCACGAGCTACGATTACGTTGTGGTCGGTGGAGGAGCAGGAGGAATTCCAATGGCCGACAAACTTTCTCAAGCTGGTTACTCTGTGTTGCTCATTGAGAAGGGACCAGCATCATCTGCCAGATGGGGCGGAAGTAAGTATTTCGTCTCAACTCCTTTACAAAGCTGACAAACTTTAGCTATGCGACCCGAAAATGGATGGCTAGATGCATACAATTTGACTTGGTTCGATATCCCAGGAGAATGCAACAGAATTTGGAACGGTGGAGCTGCTGGTGTTGCATGTACCGACACAGATCAAATGGCTGGCTGCATTCTCGGAGGTGGAACCGCTATCAACGCTGGTTTGTGGTGGAATGTAAGTCACTACCCTCAAATTTCGAGAATATGTCTGACATTGAATAGCCTCACCCGCTCGATTGGGATGTCAACTTCCCAGCAGGCTGGAAATCTGCCGACATGGCACCAGCAACCAAGCGAGTTTTCTCCAGAATCCCAGGTACCGATAGACCCAGTTTGGATGGAAAGCGTTATGTTCAATCTGGGTTCGATGTTCTTCGACAAGGACTTGATGCGTCCGGATGGGAAGGCATTACCGCCAATGACCACCCTGCCCACAAGAACCAGACATATGCCCACACTCCGTACATGTACATCCATGGTGAGAGAGGAGGCCCAATGGCAACATACCTCGTTTCTGCAAATGGCAGAAACAACTTCCACATGTGGTTGAACACTAGCGTTGAGAGAATCAACCGTGTTGGAGGACATGCTGTCAGTCTTGATGTCGTCGCCACCAATAATGGAGGTCACGTCGGAACTCTCAACTTGACCAAGACTGTCGGTCGCGTTGTTCTTGCCGCTGGTGCTTTTGGAACTCCAAAGATCCTCTTCCGCAGTGGTATCGGTCCCACCGATCAACTTCAAATTGTGAAGGACGCTGAAGGAGCTAAGATGATCAACAGTTCTTCGTGGATCAACCTCCCCGTGGGTTACAACTTGGACGATCACATGAACACTGACACTGTGGTCTCGCATCCCAATGTTTCGTACTACGACTGGCCAGCTGCATGGCTCACACCCATCGAGGCCGATAAAGTCAGCTACCTGACGAAGCGTACTGGTCCATTGGCTCAAGCCGCACCAAACATCGGTCCTATGATGTGGGAAGAGATTACTGGTCCAGATGGTATTGTAAGACAAATGCAATGGACATCCCGTGTTGAAGGTTCAGGCGGAATTCCCAATGGCAACGCCATGACAATGTCTCTTTACCTTGGTCGTGGAAAGGTCTCTCGTGGACGTACTACCATCGGAAAGGGTCTTAACATGGTTGTCTCCCAGATTCCATATGGAGATGTTAATGATCTTGCTGCCGTCGCAACAGCTATCGACCACATGGTCGCAGTTATGAACAAGGTCCCAGGGCTAACCTTCAACTTGCCACCACCAGGCATGTCCGGAGCAGACTACTTGAAGACCCTCCCTCTTACTTATGACAATGTTGGTGCCCGTCGTGCCAATCACTGGATGGGCACTGCCAAGATGGGTCTTGATAGCGGTCTTACGGGCGGTACTTCAGTCGTCGATACCAACACCAAGGTTTATGGCACAGACAATATCTTCGTCGCAGATGCCTCAATCTTCCCTGGAATGGTCAGCACCAATCCTAGTGCTTTGATTGTCGTAGCTTCTGAGCGCGCTGCTGAGAAAATCTTGGCGCTGAAGAGGAAGTGAAGATCGTCGAAAAGAAAAGTCTCAACACTGCGTCTGCTCGGGTGAGTTTCTTCACAACGCCGAAGTTTCAAATGAGTAGTTGCTAACGGCAGCAGTGTATTTACTCAAAAGCGAAGAGGGAAGGGTATCTTTTTGTAAATATGCCAGCTTACTTGGGGACTGAACAATCTTTTGTACATATCTTTCATTTCTAAGCATTTCAGCGAACATTTAACATATGTTACAATCATGTCATTCCAACTCGTTATCCCTACTTGCCACCATACCCATTCCCCACCTCCATCTCAAAGTCTCCCATTCCCATATTACCTATTTTTTTCCTGGTTTCGATGTTGTCCCAAAATCATCGAAACCACTCTCCCAAAAGGAGGCCCCCTGTTACCGCCGGAGTTTTTGCACCACCGGTTAAACACAGCACAAGCAAAGAGGCTATAACCACGCCACAACTAAATTGTTTAAGGGACCGGTATTTGCACCAACCAGATTTATTAAGGTACAACCAATACGACATTAGCCAAGGATACGGAACGTACGGAGGTACATGTCCATGGGTGCGGGGCGGATCGTGGTTGGATTTCTCGTGCTGACTCTTTAGATGATGGTTCCGCGGCTTTGGGAGAAGTGTGGCTGATGAAAGAAGATTTTGCAAATGGGGTGGAGGACAGGATGTGGCGTTGCTTATTCAATATGCTTGATTGATGGGAATAGGATAATTGGGATCTGGACTTTGTCCTACAGTATCAAGGTAACGCATGTATTGCCACTTAACTTTTTCCTATTGTCTTCACATGACGCCTCCGCGCGGCGGAGTGCATCTCATCTATATTCTAGATGCAAGCTGCAGAGATCACATCAGATGAAGTCTCTCATCTATCCAAGCACCCACCCAAATAGTAGGCAGTCATGTTGTGGTGCCGGAGTTCAAGCCTTGTACCAGACACGCGAATAGCCTTCATGCATTCAATCCTCGTTAGAGGATATTACATTACTTAATCAATACTCCAAAAACACACCATCTACACATAATACATCTACCCCAGATTTTCCGGAGAGACGAGAGATCATAGTGCTGCATCAATAGCCTTGATAGCCTCCTTTCCCACCAGGTTATGACTGTGCCACTGGAACTGACTCAACAGCGGGAGATAGAGATCGGATGATCTGATGTATCTCGGATCGAGGACACGGATAGCTGCAATGTAACGATGTGCAGTAAAGGAGGCACAGTCGGGTGGTGAGCTAGGGAGGGGGAGGCACAGTCTTCTGGATATTAGATCTTCCATATATTGAGCTGGAAAACGGGAATAGATTGTATACTATGTTACTTAGCCGTCGCTGGGATGTATGGATGGGATGTTATATGTGTTCCAGATGATAGGTACTATATAGGTTATTTTGGAAGGAAAGAGGCCCCACATCAGCGGATTCTTGGGAATGTTGTATACATCCATATAGTTCCCTCTTTTTGGGGTTTGTATAAGGAGCAAGAGAGTACCCCACATTTCCCAAAAGGAGAGGGTTTGGAAATTGCATATTAGGTGAGAGTCTGGGAGGCGATATTGGGACGGATCCAGGAATTTGGGGAGAATGGAATTGGGGGAACGTTTAGAGAGACTTACGGACGTAGGTTAATTGCACGTATGCTCGACGACTTACTTATGTTCTCATCCATCTCGCCTCCTTACGCCTCAATTGTTCCAGTATAATACATAGTAGATTTCTTCCACCTCTACAACCCACTAAACCACTTATCCTCCAAAATCATCTCTACCCCTCCATTTCCTTCCTCACTCCCCCTCCTCCCTCCTCTCTTCTATTCCTCTCTCTCCTCTCACCTACCTCCACTTTCACTATTTCCCTCACTATTTCCCTCAAACTCCCCATCTTCCCATACCTCAAACCCAACCCCTCACCTGACCCCTACAAATTTCCACACCTACAAACCTACAAACCTTAAAAACGCACAGCGCGCCGGCCCGTCTTGACGGCTTGCCGAGATATTTAGTACGCTGTACTGTACTGTGCTGTACTGTAGATCGTCTCTTCACGAGAGCTACGGAATATTATTTGTGTGGGGAACGGTAGATTTGTGGAGTTGTGCGGAAGGGGGTTTTCCGGGGGCGTGGTTTGGGTGTGGTTTTCCGTGTGGGGGTTGTATAGGGGGAGGGTGGAGGGGGAGGTAAGTAGAGTTGAGGGGGAGCTTTGGATATTAAGGGGTGGAATATGAAATAGCTTAAATGAATATTCTTTTTGCTTACAAATGAGATATCTTTGTAACAGGGCCAAATATTCTATATAGGATATACGTGCCTTTTTATAAGAGAAAAAAAAGAAGCTTGCCGAGTCGATTAGTGAGGTGACTAGATTTCTTATTCTTCGAAGGCAGGATATATAGAAACAATGGCGGAAGCGTGACGAGAAGAAATAAATATAATGTCCTCTTTTTTCCTGTTACTCGTAAATTAAGGATCTCTCCTCCCCTCTCTTGTATATTGCTTGTCATCTATATTAGACACCTAAAACCTCAGTAAATCAATATCATTTCTCAAGAAAGAAACTAAGTTGAAATGTTCCCTCCTGATTAAAAAAATGCAAGTTTGAGTTTACTGGCTTATAGTCGAACTTCTAGGCTTGGAATCAAGGGCTGACTTCGATGGATAGTAGGAGGATGATAATAATCTTCGTGATTCATAAATTCATCAGATTATTGTGATGGAAATTGTTCAAATCCATTTTGAAGAGGCGTTGAGAAGGAACTTAATGAATGGCGTGTAGGATATAGAATCTTTTCCTTACCAGGTCACTAACGCACACTTCAATCCATTATCCTCTGCCAGTACTTCATTTAATAAAATCCAATATTTCGTACCAATATCTCGTACCATATCTTGAATGCGCACTATATAACATGAACAATTTGATTTTTTCTCGCTGCTCGTTGCTCATTAGTCTATCATCTCATCTCTTGATCTATAAACTGATTTTTGACTTATCGCCGTTTGCATGTACTTGCAAACGTGCACAAAAAACCGCCATTCTCTCCTTGTACAATGTTTCCATTTCCTCCAGCTTCAAAGTAATATTCTACTCAGCAAGTACCATCCTCAACATACTCAAGAAACTCTCTTTCAACTTATCCACCTCCGTCACAACCGGCTTGACCGGCTCCCCAGCCGTCCGCCTCAAATGATCCTGCTTCCTCGCTCTCCTCTTCCTCTCCGCCTCGATAGGATCCAACTCATCATCTTCCTCGTCCTCATCACTGCTATCTTCTTCATCATCTTCGTACCCCATGTCCTGTAGATCCATCTCATCGAGCCCGAAATCACTGCTCTTGAACGCGATTCCACCCGGTACAGCTTCGACAGCTGAAGCACCATTTCCTTCTGCAGCCATCTTTTGGCGTGTTTTATCTTGGTGCCATTTCTTGCGTGCTTCCTGCCAGGAGATCAGGGAATTGATTTCGTCGACTGCTTTTTGCTTGTCGAGTTGACCGACAGAGACGGCGCCGGAGAAGAGGGCGTTGATGTCTAGTTTTCCGGCTTTGGGTCCTTGACGGAGAAACTCGAGTATACCTTCAATCCATCCCATGAGTTGGGTGAAGAGACCGTTATCGTGAGTGTGTACTTCGTGCACGAATTTGTAGAAATTGTGCTCGTGACGTTGGCAGAGGTCGATAAAGGCTTGAACTGTTTGATTAGGATCTGCGGATACGTCTTGTTCACGGCACTTTTCGACAACCTAATTATAATTAGCAATGCAATATCTTGCGATGGGACTACTTACTTGTATCATGTCATCTATGAACACAGCAAAGTCTGTGACGCTGTTGTAAACATTCGCAGACTTATAAACGCGAACGAGTGGTTCGTAGAATATGGTAAAGAGATCGCGGAGAAGTTGAAGTGTGACAGGTTCCTCAATCATACTCAACATCATAGCCTTGTCCCGTTGTCTCGTGTAAAGTTTCAGTAGCTGCTTCAATTGCGAGAACAATTCTGCACCTTGCTTCATCTCCTCGTCAACATTTTCAACAGCACTATTCCAAGCCACATATGCATTGAAGACTTTGCCGATTTGTGCCGAATTTAGACCTGGCTCAAAAAGGTCTGAGCGGAGTATAGCTACCACCAAATCTACCTGATCGTCCGCTGATTCGATTCTGATGGTCTCCTTGATATGTTCTTCGGACTCAGTGAATTGCTTCAGCTTATCACTCAGAACCTTGTCGTCAATCTTGTTGACCAGCGAATCAATTGATCTCTGGAAACTTCTGATACCATCATTGAGAGTGAAAGCAAAGATCCGAGCCATTAGTGATTTCGCCCCGAATGGTTGGGCGAGGAATATATCTAGAACACTTGACATGACCGTGGCCGGATTTGCTACCCTGATGACGTTCTTCATGATGGTATATGGAATCATGGAATGGATTTTCTTGGCCTGCGCAAATAGCTCTGGAGAATTGTCTTCTGCCAAGAAAAGATGGTATATAGTTGCAGCGACTTCAATTCGTAGCCACTCGGCAAACTTCTGGTATTGTATGCTCAAGTCTTGGATCGTGGACTTGTCCTTGATCTCCTTAAACAGCTTAGTCAAACCATTGCTTTCCACTATGTCTCGGCGAAATCTACAAAATTAGCATTTTCCACAAATCATAGAGATCAAACTCACTGTTCCATATAGACATCTAGTTCCGCAGCACGTTTCCTCGCGATCTCATAAAATTGCTTCTGCTCCTCAATTCTCTTCTCATCCATGGCCTTTCTCCTTGCAATATCTTCAACATCAGCATCAGTAGGAGTAATTGGCTTCTCAGTCAAGAAATCCTGAATAGCTCTGGTCGAAGCAATCTGAGGATTAGAGAGAAGGGTTCGGAGGAAGGCTCTGAGTGAGATTCTTTGGTTCTCACGCCATAATAAAACGGTCTGAGTATATTTTAGCTTGTGTCTTCTTAAATGAGATTTCTTTAAATAGTAGCATACATCATCTTGTGCTGGAGTTAGTGGTCTTTGATCCATTGATGATCGCGGTGAAGATCTTCCAACAAGAGAAGTTGCCGAGAGGTTTCGGCGGTGCTCTTTACAGGTGAGTTAACTTATCACCAGAACGAAGAGGCTGACTTACCTCGAGTCCCTCTGACCGAAAGTTTGTCCATAGACGACTGCACCTGTGGCATGGTTCCCATAGTCGAAACCGAAGATATCGAAGAAGCATCATCATCACCACCACCAGTAATCCCACTCAGAAGATTCGAAGCTGTGGAACTCTGCTTGTTCTTCCTCGGTAAAGGAGGAAGTACTTTCCCAGGTAATTCTCTCCTAAGTCTCTTGTGAAGCCTGCTGAAATCGCCATACCGTCTGCCAATGAAAAATTCTAACTCGTTCTTCCGCTTGACTCGAAGAATGAATTCCTGCTACCGTTAGTGATACTCATAGATCAGTGATATTTTGGCATACAGCATGTTTGTGATACCGAACATTTCTTTTCACGGAAACGGTCCTCACTCCAGCAACATTCACATCCCACCCATTAGTGTAATGTCCCTCTGGCAATGTCTGTAACACCCCATGATCAATAGCTCCAGCATCCACAACCTCTAATTCCGAAAACCGAATCCTTTCTTCATATCCAGATGCGGTCGGTACTCCAGAGACCATCATTAACTCTACTAGTTTCTGGCATTTTATGCTCAATTTCTTGCGTTTTGTCTCTTCTAATCTATCTTCCGAGGACGAGATATGTTTATTCGCGAACGAGCTGAGGAACTACAGGGGATCAGTATTTTTCCAACCAAAATTCCAAGATGCATCATCTCTAGAAAGCAACTCACCACTTGCAATTTATCCTGCCAGAACTCTTTCTCCTTCGCCTTATCCAGGAACGGAAACTCGCGGACATGATGCACAAAAATATATCTCAGAATCGGCAGATCAGAATCCAGCGGTGATACCTCTCCGAAATCCGATTTGAAGGGAGCTCCGAAGCGCTGCAGAGCAGTAGGGGAGTTTAGCTCGGTGATCTCGAACTTGACTTGCTGAGATATCAATTCGCGCTTTAGATCTGCAATCTATCAGTTCTATTTCAAATTTACAAGCAGGAAAGAAGAAATACAATGCTCCTGTTTCCCCGTAAGCGCCTGCATCTGCCCTACTGGCTTGGGCGACACGGCAGATCCATTCTGAGCCATTATTCACAATGGCCGTCCTCTCGAAATGGAAGATAGTATACAGAGGGTTCTCTGTTCTTTGCGAACAAAGATGCTTCGCTGCTTACTTATGAAGGATCCCAGGCACGGTTTCAGAGGCTTCTGTCGTGCTGAGTGAAGGCAAAATGGTGGCTTGTAATTTGCTTGGAGGCTTACTGCGCGTTTAGCGGGGTATATTGGGAAGAGGGGCCTTGTTCCTGGGAACGAGATACGATGCGCCTGAGTTTTTTTATGCGAGAGGAATGAGAGGCTCTGAGGTTCTGTGAATAATGGGAAAAGAGAAAAAGACTGAAATCACAGTCACTGATGGAATATGGTTTTATCTAAAGTATCTCGTTGCAACGGTCAACGGGCACAGGCAAATTATTATGGTCTCGAGCCCTCGACGTAATTCGTGCTTGAGTTATTCCTACAGGGATGTTAAGATGGCTTGGCCTAAAAACTCGTCATCGGGCTGCGACTCCACGCACGGCTTTTGCCTTGCGAGTCAACGAGACAAGCTTCGAGTAAGGGTGGGTTTTGTTTTTCTCGGGGGTTACCAATATTACTGGGCCGAACTATCTCCATCAGTTATCCATTCATATATTGTTTAACTCATCTCGAATTCTTGGAATTATTCTTATCAGACTCTTTTTGCACTGCCCTGTCCACAGAGCAAACCCGAGGTTGCCAATATCTCGCAAGAAGAAATCCAAGTTGAAGTCCCTGGGCGCCCAGCTCTCACTTCACGGCACCTGATCGAGTCCAATGTCCCCACCTCAGCCCTGAGGTCTTGAAGTCTTGGTACGGCTCTCGGCAAGATCCTATTCATAGTTCTCGATAGTCTAGTAAATTTTTGTCCCCTTTGACAACGTTCTAGAATTATAACTCGTCAAACACTTTCAGTCTCGGATCTTCTTCCGGCTTGTCTGCTGTCTTCCGCAATTCTTCCAAAGCATTGCTGGATTTCCTTTTCAAGGACCAGGACTCATTCCTGATTGCCTCCATGTCTGGTATCTTTCCTAACAGACCACTGGCGTTTAGAGGCTTCATGACTCCTGGTCCTTGAGTCTTGGCTGGTGTGTACTGGAATGCCACCAGAATAATAATAATCGCTGCAACGATAGACATCAAAATCCATAAGATCCTTAGCCGTTTTCTTGTTTTCTCCTGCCATTCTTCCTCGGCCTTCTCCCAGCCTTCAACTCGTTGCCTGACGATATCCACTCTTCCGCCCAGGACTTGGATCTTATCCCTCCCCTTTTGGACTCTCTCCTTCAGAGCATCAATTCTCTTTTCTTGATCTTCAAAGCCTTCGAACCCGTCAAGTTGTGTATTAAATTCCCTTTGCACCTCCTTCGATTCGGCTTTGAACTCGCCATTCAAATGTCTGGTCATATCTGCCAGCTCTTTTAGTGATGTGATCGTGTTCTGAAGCATACTGAGTTTTTCGAGAACTGAATAATATGTATTATCGAGACGTCTCGTGGTGTTGTTGGAGAGTGTGTTCAAACCCAATAACGCGTTCCGCAATTCACTTTATAACTATGTCAGTAACTTGCTTAAATAATTGTGATTGAGCACAAACGTAGCCCTGACAACTCCCTTTTCCCTCTCCTCCTTCACCTCTCCTGGCCTGAGAAGCCTCTTCTCTGGAATGACAAACATGGTGTTATCGTCCTTTCCACCGTAGACACTTCCCCTCCTACTAACATCTCTGCTCTCGCTTGGTGTATGGCCTTCACTCCTGCTAGTATTTTCTACGTTTGTATTACTTTGCGAAATCGGCTGGGCGAATTGGGGATCTTTATGGCGATGGTGAATGTGAGGGTGATGATGATGTCGGTGGGCTTTAGGGACTGAGGGAGGGGAGATCTCGCTGATAGATCTTGTTGTGAGATGTTTAGGGCGGACAGGTGTGCTCTGGCCTACATGCCCAGCTTTTGCAAATTCTGGAAACGGTCCAGACATTGAATATTGCGGCATATCAATCTACCCTTTCTCATCATCCCTGGGAGTCCGAACGCGAGGTTGTCAAACCTACGAGGCTGATGACCCAAGGGAAACTTGTAGGGTGACCATTGGTGCCGGAAGTGCAACTATCATGTGGATCCGCTCGATCATTGTGCGTAGCCTTGCATCGCAAAAGTCGAAATTGCAATAGGAAAAGATATTCACCAGCGGATGATTCTCAGCGTAAATTTTGTAACCTCAAATGAAGTCTGACTGTTGATTATGCATGGCTGTGCAAATTATACATAAATAGTCTGAGAAGCTAGTAATTGCCAGCGAAGTCAAGTCTGTATAATGTGTATGAGGGAAAACGATGACATGGGCGGGAATTTCAGATGATGGTTTTAAATCATCTGATCCCCTAAAAAGGTTCACATGGACATGTTTTCTCTAGAAATTACAAGCCGCTCTTTCAAAAGCAAGCTTGCCAATAATTTCTATCCGTACTCCATCCAAGTCGAAGGTTCTCCATTGGAAAGCGACTCATCTTTTGGGATTGAAGAGGGCCGTTTTCAATGGGAACTTATCGCTCCGAACAATTATTGCCTGGAGGAGTTCCTCTGCATCATATGAATCTCCCGAAGAGAATTCCCAACGCCGCAAATACTTTTTTCTCCCAAACGCCCGCTATGCCAAATATACATCCGTCAGGGTATCATGACTTCAACATTTTGTTCCTCTTCTCCTTTCTCTTTAATCTCTCGACTCGTTTCCGGTGCATAGTCTCAGCTAACTTCTCGTATCTTGCTTTTTCCTCTTTCGCTGCGCGCTTTTCCTTGATCTTTTGAATTTTGGCCTGGAGAATTGTTAGTCTGGTAAAAAAAATAAAAATACCCCACCAGGACAACGAACCTGTCTGTCTGCCTCCTTCTCATCTTTCATTTCCTTCTCCTTGGCTTTCACTGCTGCCATAGCTTTGCGCTCCTCCTGTCGCTTTTCATAATTGGAATTACCGGCTTTTGGCCTGAATGCAGCTCTAGGTTCATGCCATTGTTTCCCTGCAAAAATTTAGATATTAATTTTCTTCCCACCATGATTAAGATGCATACCATTCTTGCGCATTCCCTGAGGAGCGGTAATCGAGCTTGAAGAAGCAGCTTCGACTGCAGTATCTGTCGACATGGTTAATGCTGAGACAATGGATTCTATGACGGAGGTTGAAGTTGGACGAAGGTGGGTTGCAGACTCGTCCAGATTGGCTTATCGATTTGATCTCGGGAAAAAGTTAAAAAAGGATCTGATAAGAATTTTAGCGCTAGTTGCGCAACACCTCGAATTTTGTGCGTGGTTTTTTCCTCCTCTGCAGAAAACGTCACCCTAACACTGCCGATGACTCCATAATTGTCCAACATTGCCCACTCGTGGTGTGCAAACTCACAAATTGTACTCTAGTGTCTATGCGGGGTTTCCTCTTAAGAAAGAGCTCACCCTGACTCTTCCTTGACCGCTTCTCGCAATGCTACCACGATAGGCTATCGATAAGGGTCGACGACAACAACTTCACGAACTCATCTGCCAATTCTTTACTCAATCTGCACATAATTGATCTAAAAGTTTCGATGGGATCACAGTCATAGCAAGAAGTGCCTCGACGCCTTCTTGCCTCGCGCACCAACAACGTTGAATTCACAATCCTCCGGGTGTCGTCCTACTTGTCACCATCCCCGCCCGCCGCAAAGGATTGTGTAACCTCGGCCGCCTTTCGACTGCCTGATTGACATCCACCAACAACCATATTGTCAGTCTGAGTAGCGACGAACTACAATTCGGGGAATCGAGACGGTGTTGGAAGTTGGTCACGCCAAGCCGTACAAAATAATACCATACGAAGGCTTCATAGAACCCCACCACCGATCGCGGAAGCTCCACAGACATTACCCAGGTGGAACACAAAATGTCGATAGCTACCACTTCGGATTTTGCTGAGACCTCTCCAGCATTTACTGTGACTGGCAGAGAAGCTCTAATGGACGCCGTTGAGGATATTGTTTTTGGCTCGGTGAGCTTTACCCTGGAACATTCCTGAATGTATTACTGACCCCTCCAGATTGCCGGTGTGGCAGGCAAATATATTGAATACCCATTTGACACTGTTAAAGTTCGTCTTCAATCGCAGCCAGATCACCTCCCTCTTCGTTATACTGGTCCACTTGACTGTTTTCGACAATCTATTCGCAGCGATGGTCTCTTGGGACTTTATCGCGGAATATCTGCCCCCCTAGTTGGTGCAGCGTTGGAAACATCGTCCTTATTCTTCTGGGAAAGAGTGGGGCGAGAGGGACTCTTCAAGGCTGGACTCTACAAGCGTGATAAACCACTACCATTGTCGGCATTGTGGTTAACAGGTGCCATTTCTGGTGCTTTCACAAGTTTGGTCCTCACTCCAGTTGAGCTGGTCAAATGCAAAATCCAGGTTCCAGTCACAACAAGCACCGATGGAATGATTCACAAGGCGCCAACACCATTGACTGTCATTCGAGAAGTATTTAAACACCAAGGGCTTAAAGGTTTTTGGAATGGTCAATTGGGAACATTGATCCGTGAGACCGGGGGTTGTGCCGCCTGGTTCGGCAGTAAAGAGACGGTCACTCTTCTCCTCCGCCATCTCAATGCTAAGAATCACTCTGGTTCAGGAAATCCGAACTCTCAAAATCTTCCTATTACATCCTCGGAATTGGATCTCGCTCCTCTTCCTCTCTGGCAACAAGCAGTGGCTGGTGCTTCTGCAGGAATGTCATATAACTTCCTCTTCTTCCCAGCCGACACCATCAAATCCCGCATGCAAACCGTATCCACCACCTCCACCGCCCCCCAAGTTAAATTCTGGACCGAGGGGGTGGCAATCTGGAGGCAATATGGCCTTAAAGGCTTATATCGAGGCTGTGGCATCACAGTCGCCAGAAGTGCGCCGAGCAGCGCATTTATTTTCATCATATTTGATGCTCTAAAAGCCCGTTTTCATTTCTCGTAGCATAAGCATATCATATGATATGTGGTGGCATTTGTGATAGCATGGGTTCGGAAGAGAGCGTGCATTTGGTGTTCTTTTGCATATGAGCGGATAGATTCCTGGGTGGTCAAAAGTCGGCAAGGCGTTTATAGACGGCGGGTTCCTGAAAATGGGAGATTTAGAATATTGTTGCCGGCATATCTGCGTTGTTTGCCATATCTTCTCATTTTCATATTCCTTGGGAACTTTACAAGCGTAGGTATCAAGGATTTGTGAATATGCATTCCTTTTTCTAAGAGTCTGCAATTTTCATCCAAGCAGTTGACTAGATCAGAGGAGATGATAGTAGTCATCGACCGGGCACTTCGTCCCATCTATTACTATACATACAGTTGTTGACCTCCAATCTGTTTTCGTCGTCGTCATTTATGGCTTTTCTTCTATTGTTGTCAGATCATACTCCTTTACATAATATTTCATCGACTTTTCATATTCTATCCCTTACGGGGTCACCTAACCCCCCAAAATCTTCTAAAAAAACATGACCCTTTTCATCTCCACTATTTACGTGCGCTATTAGGGTACTTGTGCCATTCTGCTAGTTCCTGTTCCGTTCGCCGTGTCTGTTTCGCAGAGATGGAGGGCTCACATCGACGACCCCTTGAAACCCAATTTATGGTAAAACATTATCCCGTACCACGTTCTCGTAATACAGCTTTTGTTTGTATGTGCCTACGCACCCCAGAAGTAGTACGCTCTAACACCGACAGCAATAACTACTGTAAAAGCAGCAAGTTTGGCTTTTTTCTAAGCTGTGGTTGCAACTTTTATAGCTTCGTAAATGGATTTCCGAGAAGACTGGGG
The DNA here is from genome assembly GCA_030077755.1 of Filosporella fistucella. Classification (NCBI taxonomy): domain Eukaryota; kingdom Fungi; phylum Ascomycota; class Leotiomycetes; order Helotiales; genus Filosporella; species Filosporella fistucella. Next base: position 499,330 of record JAQJZZ010000007.1, read on the forward strand.
AGTATGAGATTCACCCCTCAAAATATCGATTCACCTTGTGGGTTCTACTTCGACCCTACAGCAAAAATCGAATTTTAGCTGTCCAAAACCCTGCCTTCGGATCTTGCCCCTTCTTAAGGTTATGTATATAAAGCTGATTCCCTCATTGGGAAACTATCAACGGCCTCATCTACGAAAACTCGGTCACATTCATGGATCACCGGCCTTGAGCTAAGGAATGGAGTTATATCTCAATTCTTCTAAGAGGGTTGTGACCCTCCATGACATTGACGTGCAAGTTATACTTGCTTAGAGTAGGTATAGATAGTAGGAGTATATGGGAGGTATCGCGAAGTTCGGTTGCTATATCCAGGAAATAGAGGAACCGACACTGAAAAGTCAAATGGCGGTTAGAGATATTGACGATAAAATTATTTGACAATAGAAGCATTGATTCCACTCTCGAGAATAATTCGACGAATTGAGTTTTCAACCACAGAAGCAAGGGAACAAATGTAAATATAGAGTCGGGACAAGGCTGCTACTTAACGCCCATATTTGGCAAGTGTCACTACACGTGTCTTGTCACTGATAGGTATAATTTTGGCGTGAGGCTGGCATGCAAGGGAGAGATCGTACGACGGCTGCCCTCCACTTCGTCCAACATGTTTTCTGGATTTTTGCGCTTCGCAAATACTCGAAGTACGCTTCTATTCTTCTCTAAGTCTTTTGATACGTGTATTTAGAAGAGGTCATCTTTCCGAAAAGTCTACAAGGCGCCTGATTTTGAAGGGGATAATTCGACAAAATGCAAGTTCCTCAACCTGTCGTGCCTCACAGCAGCTGCTCGGGCGATTCCGAGGAACTCCAATCTATGTAGGTCAATCTCATTGCAAAACATTTAGCAAACTCCTGACATGTCCTTCACAGCCCTAAATCTCCCGGTCCTAGTACCGAGTATAAGCAAACTCATGAGAATACATCTGATGACAGGACTAGCGAGCCAAGCAGCTCGGGAATTGCATCGAATGATAGCCACAGCTCAGCTCCATCAAGTCTTCACATTATCTCATCGAACAATGATGGACTACTGGTTTACACTTCGATGGAGAGGACCAATAGCACGAGTTTCTTTCGGTTGATACAGGCGTTCTCAGCACCAAAACCTTGCAACAGCGAGAGGGAAATACCGGTTCTTTCGTGGAAATTCCTAGGAACAGCCTTGAAGAAGATTATCGGCCTATATGTCAGTATTCCTTCAGCTCGGAACACCGAGTATACTATGGTCTAACTGTGTTCAGAGTGCCACCCCGTTCCCCTACCAAATGCAGGCCAAGTTCGATGTTCCAGCAAGAGTTGGCCAGCATGCGTCAGCATCACTTGGGATTGATACCTGGCATGCGACCGCAGATGATGGTCAGGACCAGAGAAGCTATATTGGCAGACAGTTCAGTCCTGACCTGGGCCACAAGCGCCCGGCGCATAAAATGGTCGAGGAGAAATATAGAGAGCGGGTGAATAAGCAGTTCGAGAGAATATTGAATATGGTTCCCGCGGAACCGAAGACTGTTTGCGGTGAGGAACAAGATTGGGAGATGGTGGACTTGCTAGAATAGAAAAATTTCTGAGGGTGTTTACTTCCATAACAGATCGGGAGACGTTCTGACGGCAATGCTGGTCACAACCATAGAGTTCCTAGTGGATTATCCTTGACGATTTGAGAGGTGATGATCTTCAGGCCACTGACTGCACGTCCAATTTCCGAGGGTGTGATAGGCATTGGAAACTCATGCCTCATATCATACATGGTGGAATATATACTAACAGATATATATATCAAGGAGAGACAATGATTAGGATAAAGATATTGATACCGAAGACAAAAGTAGCAGCTATCTAAATTTCGCATGTTGAGGAGCATGATGCATGCTCAATTTAATCAAATCCTAGGAAGGGTTTGGCTTGATTAGCGTTGAAGCTATATAGGGTTATCAGATCTATGCACCCACAGCTAAAAGAATCTTCTGCTCGTTCTGAATATGCCTGGATGTAAGTACTTCACTTTAATAAAAAATTTGTAACAATTACCTGTACCAGACTGTTATCAAGTGCTCACTTGATTTGCAGGAGAGTAGAAAGCGAACCACAATCGTGTGAGTCAGTCTGGACTCTTCCTCTTTGTCAGGAGTTTATGAAATAAATAAGAAATAACATAGGCAGAATATCGAAAGTTTCGGATTGAGGGTGATTCTAGATGCTCCTCCAACAAGACGAACTTTATTATAATATTCTATTTGATTTCCAAGTAAAAGTCAAAATACGGATACTTATCTCGCGATAAGAGACACGGTTTCAAGAGCTGCATATAAGTTACCTTTCAAAGTGCGTGTCTGAAAGAGAATGGATAAATCACCAAAGCATACAACGAAGCAAAGTCCGTTCAAAAGCGCGGGAGCGAAAGTAGGGGAAATGAGATGAGCTTGGGTCTTGCTACTTGTTGCTTAGACTAGAAGGGTTCGCTTTAGAGGTAGTGTAAACAAGCTATGAAAGAGAAGGCATTGGGAGTTTGAATTTTAGAGGGGCCTATGTGATGAAATAGTTGATGGTAGGAATACAACGGACGGTTTGAGTCGTTGACGAAAGTTGGAATTGATATTAAGATGAAATAGTTGATAATAAAATTATAATCGATAATTTGAGTTTTTGACGACAGTTATAATTGATAATATATACTTCTTATCCAATCTTTTACTAATATGCATCTATACTTTGAAACTATAAAAGAAAATTTGAATCTTAAGCTATATCATTTCTCTCCCTTAGCTATTTTAGTCCTAAAACTACCCCTTTGTATACACAGGAGTCCTAACACGCTTGGACGCCACCATCTGGGGCATGTGTCCGTGTCTTCAAAGCTTGGTAAGAGTAATGGAATGTGCAAAGTATTTAAAGTGTTTGAACGGACGTGAGCTGGGATGGGCAGCAAAAATTATTGTTATTCACTCTAACTTCTTGTCTGCTAAGTGAGCAAGTATTGCTTCGAAGACGAATATATATCGGAGAGGAGAGATGTACAATGTAGAGTTTGCTGTTCACTTGCTAAGTCTTTCTCTGAAAAGTGAATCCAAATCAATAGCTTTTGCATTGAAGACGAACAAGTTCCGGATGAGTGAGATGTGCAACAAAAGCTAAGGTAGTGCACATAGGAAATTCTACAATGGATAGCGAACTTGGTCAAGGGCATGTCAATGTGAAGATTGCAAGAGTAGGACCATGCAATTCCAGAACTGTAGAAAGTCATGTAATTCACCAAATGCCATAGGCCTAGCCTAATTGTAATAATTCATTTCATCCCTCAATTCATCCATCTCGAAGTCTACGACCCTAATCCCAAAATCTCAAGTGGTATAGCAATTTACTCCTCCTTCTCATCAACGTACTTGGTATCCTTGGTCGCAGGGCTAGCTTTGACTTCCTTATCCGCAATGTTCCAGTTGTTCACTACACACAATGATCAGGGTAATTCTGGCTAGTGAGCAGGCAAAACTTACAGTATCCAGTGCCAGCACTCAAATAAGTAGCAAATCCCAACCATCCAAGATATGGAGCCAAAGCCCAACCTGCAACTGGATCAACTTGTCCCCAAACATAAGTCAAGTATCCGGTAACTCCAGTCAATGCAACAATATCAACAGTAGCTTCAATTGGGCGCTTGAGAACGAAGAAGAGGGGCATCCAGATGAGGTTAAGGCCGAGTTGAATTGTATAGAGAGTGGCACCTTGCTTGGTAAGAAGATGCTTTTCGGTGGATGCAAATGGAGACATCCCGGTATCATAAGCTCGGTATGCGGCAAAACCCATCAGACCATAAAGAACAGTCCATGCTGGGCCGAATACGTATGGAGGAGGACGATAAGGAGGTTGCTTCAAGGCCATATAGGTCTTTTGAGTCTCCTTAGCTATATGACATTAGCAGATGCATATGATTGATACCGCGAGAAGATTGAACATACGCCGGACTGTGAATCCAACTGCTGTTCCAAGGGCAATTGGAAGCAAAATGGAAGCTGCCGGATTGGCGAAAACAGCTGCTGGCAGCGTAAGGGAAGGGATGAAGGTCGTCATGATTGCGATACTGTGTTTGTATTATCAGCAACCAGTTTGAATGGCAGATTGTGGAGTTGAGAGAGATAGATGGTTGTTTGGTGGAACGAAGAGGGCTTTAAAGAAGGATCAGATGTCAATTGAAGCCTCCCCCTCGTTTGATAAATGACGTCGCCTCACATGCTTAGAGCTACAGTAAAGGGTAAATTTCGAAGACAAAGAAATGTAAGAAATGGAATTGCTACAGGAACGCTTACCTGTATTGAATCTCAATGAGTATCAAATAAAAGTTGTTTGAAGTCAACGACTGTTGGTGAGAAGAGGGAACATCAAGGTGGTTCCATTTATGCCTTCCCCAGACTTGGACTGTTCGGGATCAGATCATGCCCGGCGGTGGTCAGCAAGCTGTTTGTACCTGTCTATCCTTGCACGACCTGGCCAATTGTATGGAAGTGAAGCTTGATCGTAGCTGCCTTCATTCCAGGGCGTTCAAGGCATCTAGAAAATGCGCAGGTGAAACTCGAACAGTGTAGCCGGGCAATTGTCCCTTCTCCGTCCGGCTAAACGTCCTGTCCCATTTTATTAGCTCCAATATCCAATCACAACCACGACCTCGAACGCCCTTGTCTGCACTATCCCCATTCCAGCCATGGTGCTCTCAGCCCCGACCTCCTCTGACCTCCACCTCCCACTCTCACGCCCATCTACTGCTCTTCCTCCTACTCCTCCTCAACTCTCCAAATCTGCTTTGGACGAGGCCAGCTCTTCTGCGCAGGAGCTTCATCTTCATATTCAAACTTGTTCGTCAACCCCTCTTTCAACTTCTACCTACCTTCGTACCTTTTATGCACTTCAAATCTTCAAAAACAATCACATTGTCTATCTATCTACCCTTCTTTTAATAAAAAGACCAGACCAGGCAGTTGTCATCGTCGTTCATTAGCCATTGATAGGCCAAATACCCTCACCTTTCTACCTCTATTTCTCAATCCTACTCAGCTTGCGCTCACCCCAACCTACCCATTATCATCTTCTCAATCCATTATTATTTTGAACACTCCTCTGACAGGCAATCATGTCGCCAAACAGCAGCTCAGTTGTCCTCGCGACCTTCCTACAAGCAACCGCCATCACTTGACAAGCAGCAAACCCAAGGCTATCGAGCTATTTACCAGCCGCCTAAAAGAGTCGCGACTCTCTTAACAGGTTTTCAACACCTTGGTCGCGAATCGCATACCTACAAAATGGAAGGCTATTCGGCATACAGAGATCCACCTGCGAGATCTCCTCCAGAGAGAAGCTGGAGTGGTCGCGATGATGGATACAGGGCGAGTGAGCGGACTGAAAACCCGCGCATCGATACATTCTATCGTGGAAGATCCCCTGGTATGTTTTTTTTCGAAGTCATTGAGCCCGGTTTCTTGGCTGCTATGTTCCGTTCTGTGCATAAGGCTGCCGGGCGTTGATCTGATGCGTCTCGTGCACTTGAAGCAGTCTGCCTGTATCTGTCCTGATTCTGATTATTTACTTACTATTCTCCTTCAGGCGTCGACAGAGGCCGTCGTACACGCGATCGAAGCCGTTCCCCTGCGGCAGTAGATCGATATGAACCCACCAGCCGTACTTCGAGAGATGATTATGACCGGGCGAGAGAGCGTGGAGGCCGTGACCGAGCCGACAGTCGACGGATATCACCCGGACCTGTCAACATTGATAGATATGTTCCAGGACAGGACTCAGGCCCCCCTCCTGTATCAGTAAACCCGCTAGCAGATCCCGCGACACTTCCATTCCAGGTTGGATTTTCATACTTTGGAGAATGGTGGCGCACAAATGAGAAGATCAAGGAGGAAAAAGAGCGTGCGAGAACTGGTAGACGCCCAGAGCCAAGACGTAATGACACGGCCGAAGACCGCGAAAAAGAAAAGGCAAAGATTCAAGTCGCATATGATGCATACAAAGAGGAGTTGCAAGCGAAAATGGCGAGATCATTTGTGCAGGAACATAAAAATGAGCAATGGTTTCAGGAGCGATACTACGCCGAAATCAGAGATCCTCTACGATCACAACTTTCTGAATTTCGTCGTGGAAACTACAGCCAGTGGGAACAAGATCTGGAGTCGGGAACTTTTGACGAGTATTCATTAGAGGGAATTCCAAAAAGTGATAGCAATGGAGCAGGTGGTGTAATCGAGAAAGAAGAGGGCGAGACAAGCGCTACTAATGAGGTCCTCGGGGTTGGAGATCTTGTCCCATCTCGAGGAAGTGACATCAGGGACGAGAATGCGTTCCAACCTACTCTTCTCATCAAAACCATCGCACCACATGTTAACCGCCAAAACTTGGAAGCTTTCTGTAAAGAACATTTGGGTGAAGACGAAGGTGGATTCAAATGGCTCAGTCTGAGTGACCCGAACCCGAGCAAGCGTTATCACCGCATCGGTTGGGTCATGCTTCATCCTGCTCCTGAAGGTGTCCCAATCGTAGAGGCAACGGAAGTGAGAGACGAGGATGGAGATTTAGCAGTCCCTCCTGTTCCACAAACAACTGCCGAGAAAGCGTTGGAAGCGATCAATGGCAAGACTGTGAAGGATGAAGTTCGAGGTGATTTCACTTGCCATGTTGGTGTGCATGTTCCTCCAAGTCAACCCCGAAAGAAGGCATTATGGGATCTCTTCTCAGCACCAGAACGTATCGAGAAGGATCTCGAACTTGCTCAGCGATTGGTACAGAAGTATGAAGAAGATTACGGATCTGATTTCAATGCTGTTCTGAAAATCGAAGAGAGGGTAGAGGATTTGAGAACTCAAGGACGCTTACTTCCACCCGTTACGGCTCCAGTTGTCAAGAAGGTGAAAAAGTCCCGAGAATACATCGGTCTTGATGAGGCCATGGATGAGGGTGAAGAAATTGAGGAAGAAGAAGAGGAGGAGGAAGAAGGTGCCCTGGATGATGAAGTTGATGATGAAGATCTTCTTGTGAAAAAGAAGCAACTTGACCTCATGGTCGAATATCTTCGACGTGTCTTCAACTTCTGCTTCTTCTGCGTTTTCGAAAGCGATTCCATTCATGAGCTCACGAGAAAATGCCCTGGAGGACATCTTCGTCGACCACGCAACACTCTGACTACAGCAGGCAAGGCTGCTGCTCGTGCAAGCGCGTTGGGAGATCCATTCCCAGGAAAGAAGCGAACAGAGACTGGACTTTCTGAGGATTCCATGAACGATCCCCCACTTTCACCAGAAGGCGAGCGAAAGTTCCCACGCAATTCTACAGTTTCGAAGGCGGAACAGCAACTTCAACGAGCCTTCAATTGGGTAAAGACATTTGAGGAGAAGCTTATGCAAATTCTCGAACCCGACTCAGTCGACGTCCGGAAACTTGGTGGAAAGCCTACAGAGGAAGCCTTGAAGGAAGAACTTATCAAATTCGTGAAGCAAGAAGATGAGCACAAATTCAGATGCCGTGTTCCTGAGTGCCAAAAGCTTTTTAAGGAAGAGCACTTTTGGAAGAAGCATGTTGAAAAGCGTCATCCCGAATGGCTAGAGGAGTTGAAGAAGAATGTGAGTAAAGTTTCCTGCTGCGATTAGCCAGTACTAATTCTTCTAGTTCGATCTTGTAAACACATATGTCTTGGATCCTGCACATATCGCTCCTTCAAGGTCAGATGCCAATAGCAACGGCCATTTCCCACCTTCAAATGGTCACATGCCAGCTGGTACTCCTCGAGGCTTCAACCTTCAGAACTTCGGTTTGGGAGGAATGGCCCCTATGCCAGGCTTTGGTGGACCACCTGGGTTTGCTCCATTCTTCCCCGGAGTCGCTACAAACGGAGCCGGATGGGCAGGCCCTGACAACCGCGGAGGTGGTCCCATTAGAAGAGGCGGTAGACAATATCAAAATAATGCTCGCACTGGACCCTATGATCGTCGACCAGGAGGTCAACGATTTGGTTCCGAATCTGGTCGACTCAGCCCGCCTCCTGGATCGCGTCGTGGAGGAATGGCTGGTGGTGGTAGATGGGGTGATGGAGCAGCTGGCGGCGCTGCTGTTGGACCTCGTGAAGCTGTGCAAGGTAGAAGCCTCAAGTCTTATGAAGATCTTGATGCAGTCGCTGGTGGTGGATCTGGAGAACTCAATTATTGAGATTGTGCTGATAAAATAGCTTTCTTTCAAAATCATGGCGTTACGACAGAATATGCAAAGGCGGTGGCTTCCTCAATTGCTACTATAGGTACTTACAGGTGTCGCTTTCCTATCTTTGTACCATAGCACAGAATATGGATTGAAGATTCTCCCACTTGTTGATTCTTGGATGTGATAGCTAGTCCCATGTTTGCATTAACTTCATGTGTTCGTCTCAAGAATATCACATTTATGGCAATCTTCCCCTCTTATTGGCTTTCGCGTCAACCTCGCTCCACAGCGATTATGCGTGTCAACAGACAGCCGAGCATTTTGCAAGGCTTCAGGGGCATTTACCCTTCACCGCCTTTTCTGATTGGATCTGCCCCTCGATCGTGCATATTGCTAAACCCCACCACAACTCACAATCCCAAAACCAACCTCAGACCCCAACTTCAATTGCATTTGGGCTTGATTTGTTCGCAAACTCAATCTGTTCATCTGAACTTCTCTACAATCACAGAACTCAAACTTGGAAAAGATCCTGCAGACATAATGACGAGAGGCGAGGTAAGTTTGATTTCTGTGTACAGCGGAGCGTCTCTCCGCTATTTGGGGGTCGGGGTCCATAGGAAAGTGGTGGAGGGTGTCAAAACGCGTTATTAACGGAGTGAGGGAGGCACAACAAAAGCAATTGCTGATGCGGCTCACTCCAGATCCTCCATCTTCACATCGGCCAAGCTGGCACCCAGCTTGGTAACAGTGCCTGGGAGCTGTACGTCCTTGTCGTCCCTGCCCCGCAGAGCACACGCTTACACCTCCAGATATCTTCTCGAGCACGGTCTCAAGCAGGATGGACGCCCTGATCCTGACGCGCAGGCTATACATGAGTCTGGTGAGTTGGATACCGTGTTCACGGAAACAAGCAGTGGGAAATATGTTCCCAGATCAATCTTTGTCGATTTGGATCCTAGTCCTATTGATGAGATTCGCACGGGAGATTACAGACAACTATTTCACCCCGAGCTTTTGATCTCCGGCAAAGAGGACGCAGCGAATAATTATGCGAGAGGACATTATACGATTGGAAAGGAAATCTTGGAAGGAACTTTGGATAAGATCCGGAGGGTTCTAGTAAGTTTTGCTGGGAGATAGCGGTGAAGATACAAATATTGACGTTGAATAGGATAACTGCAACTCCCTCCAAGGTTTCCTCATCTTCCACTCTTTCGGAGGAGGAACCGGCTCAGGGTTCGGCTCTCTCCTCCTCGAGCGTCTCTCTACAGACTACGGCAAGAAATCCAAACTCGAATTCGCAGTCTACCCCGCTCCCCGCGTCTCCACCGCCGTCGTAGAACCCTACAACGCAGTTCTGTCCACACATTCCACAATCGAGAATTCAGATTGTACATTCCTCGTCGACAATGAAGCCGTCTACGATATCTGTCGTCGCAATCTCGATATCCCTCGTCCTAGCTTCGAGCATTTGAATCGCTTGATCGCCCAAGTCGTGAGCAGTATCACCAGCTCGTTAAGATTTGATGGGGCGCTGAACGTGGATTTAAATGAGTTCCAGACGAATCTGGTGCCGTATCCTAGGATTCATTATCCGTTGATTAGTTATGCGCCTGTGATTTCGGCTGCCAGGAGTAGTCATGAGAGTTTTAAGACGCAGGAATTGACTCTTCAGTTTGTTTCCCATTCTCTCCTTCTCTCCTTTCCATAGCGGAATTGCCTGCACAACAGATTACTAACAAGCCGTCCAGATGCTTCGAACCTAACAACCAGATGGTCGTTTGCGATCCCCGAAACGGGAAATACATGGCCGTCGCCCTCCTCTACCGCGGCGACGTCGTCCCACGCGATTGTAACGCAGCCGTCGCCTCCCTAAAAGCGAAATCCTCCTTCAACCTCGTAGAATGGTGTCCCACCGGTTTCAAGCTCGGCATAAACTACCAAAAACCCATGTCTGTCCCCTCCTCCGGTCCAAACGACGGCGCTCTCGCTTCTGTAGATCGGTCCGTTAGCATGCTCAGTAACACAACTGCTATAGCAGAGGCATGGAGTAGATTAGATCATAAATTCGATCTGATGTATAGTAAACGCGCGTTCGTACATTGGTATGTTGGCGAGGGAATGGAGGAGGGAGAGTTCAGTGAGGCGAGAGAGGATTTGGCGGCGTTGGAGAAGGATTATGAGGAGGTTGCTGCGGATAGCTTTGAGCCTGGGGAGGATGAGGCGGAGTATTAAGTTGAGGAGAGAGGAAATTTGTTGGATTCAGTAGGAGATTGGTGGAAGAGGGGGATATTTGAGCGATTTTTAGTTCTGTGTGGAAGAGATAAGGGGCGTAGTTCGTTGTTCTGGTGTGTGGGTATTCTCAAATGATGTTGGATCTTGGTAGAAGCCTTAGTGTGCCTAGGATGGGTACGGGATGAGAGATGGGAGATTAGCTAGTTTAAGTAGTTGAATAGTGAATACAAAATCATTAAAATTTCATACCATAGCTTTTCTGCTAAGTTTTAAATCACTTACTCGGTCATGAAGCCTGGTATTAACATAGGAAACTTGATTTCTATAGCTACTACTAAATCTATATTTTATAATAGATGAAATGTAATATTTAATATTACTTAGATATAAGTTTTTAAATAATAGTATATTCTTACTATTTTCATCTCCTTCCTTATCTTATAGGAAAGGGTTTAGAAGATAAGATTCTTCTACGCTAGAAAGAGTCTAGAAACTAAAAATGGCTACTCGGAAGTTTGGCACGCTAACAGATATCGGTTATGGCTTTTATAGTGCAGAAGCATACTAAGAAGGAATAAGATTCTCGAATGAATTCAAGTTTGGATTTAGCTTCTTTGGTCTAAAATTAAATAATCCTGACAAGTTCCCCACCCCTATACATACACCTAATCTTTCCTCTCCCTCCTCCCCTCCTCCTCTTCTCTCACCCTAGCCCTTATATCACTTCTCAATCCTTTCCAGCTCTCGACATATCAATACATTTCAGTCACACGCATTTTCACCAAACAACACCTCATATATCTAACGATGCGCTCTCTAGCCCTCCTCGCTATCCTGAGATCTTTCATCTGGCTCTTTGTTGTCTTCTCTGCTATGCCTGTTCATGTTAAAGGATCTATTGGATTGAGTGCAGAAAGACGGGAGGAGGTACCTGCATTTGCTTATTATGGGAGAAATGGGAATGGTACGATCTCTGTGGTTATTGAGAAGGACAATTTTTGATGTCGAAGCTCTTGAGATCGGACGGCTTGGATTTCTGAAGAGCACATTCACAAATGGGGCGCTGCATGCTGTTAGGGCGAAAATTCAAAGTGTATATCACGCCTACCGCATTCAGTTTGTGTGAAAGTAAAGTGACGGCATAGGTCCAGTACGTAGTTCTAGAAAAGAACAGTGCTTGGCGAGAGTACATACTGGCTTGTTGAAAGGGGAGTGGTTTCCAGCCACAGGGTTTAGCGAGGGACAATCTTCGGCATCGGCGATAAGATAAGAGGCTAGGTAATATTCCGAGGAGGTTGGTGATTGCGGAGAGCAAAGAAAGGTATTATTATATATCTACACTTTACCATGCGCAACCACACTTTCACATTTCGAAAGGGTGCAAATCTTATTCAATGCTTTGTACGCTACAAGTAGCTATTTTAGTGTAGCAAAATCTCCTCTTGCTGGTGGAATCACAGCATAGCAACCACCATGTTTACAACCCCTCACAAACAAACTTCCTCTTCTACATTTGGTACGCCGAGCAAGATAATGTCAACAAAGAAAGGGCTTTTCCAAGATGGGATATGGCTTTGTAAGTCCACAACTTCAAGATCGAATAGATTCTTACAATCCATAGGCAACTGCTCGCCCCGTCTCCCAGCAGCGCATTTCCAAGTTAAAAAAGATGGGCGCAATAGAGGAAAATGGTTCTATACATGTCAGGAGTCTAAGGAGAGCGGATGCGGTTTCTTTCTATGGGATGAGAATGCAAAGGATAGAGAGAAAGGTGTGCTTCTAAGTAATGCGCGCTCGGAACAGGAGTTACAACGGACAACTGCAGATGCAGCCAGAGATAAGCGGACGATTGAAGGACATGCTGCTGCGAGTAATAAGTGGATGGCAGATCTAGCTAAGAAAGAGAAGGAGCAATTTGGGGATGCGGATGAATTTGGAGAGTGGGAGCTTTCACCAGAGGAAGAGAAACGGCTTGTTACTGCAGCGGAGATAGCACCGGAGACACCAAGCAAAGTGAACAGGACGACGGAATTCTTGACACCTGGGATCAAGAGGAAGAGAGATGAGGAGTCATTGCCTACGCCGATGACGGGCGCTAGATCGGGTTGGAAAGTTGGGACGGGAACTGGCAGGTCGGATGAAGAGGTGTTCCATACACCTTCTAGTAGATTGAAAGGCGGGATGTGGGATGGCAATGAGAGACCGGGCCTGAGAAGTCCATCCAGTACACCAACTCCCAGCCAAACTGTTGTAGCTTTCAACTCTCAAAATCTGAACCGAAACGAAAGCCAAAACCAAAACCAAAACCAAGTCCAACCTCAATCCTACGACATCACTGACTCCGTCCTAGAAATCCTCAAAGACCAAAACATTGACCGCGAGACATCCGCCGAACTTAAACAATTCCTAGATCGTCACTCACTCCAGATATCTGGTATAGCCAAGGGAAGAGATATTACAAGAGTAGCACTCAAAGCTAAGGACGGAAAGATCTCTGAGTTGAAACAGAGGATCAATGAGTTGGAGAGGGAGAGAGAGATGGATAGGAATGTTATTATGCATTTTAAGAGGGATATGACGGAGAGTGTGGAGAGGAGGAAGAGGGGAGGGAGAGGAGGGAGGGGAAGGGGGAAGGAGGGTTGAGGATGTTGAGAGGGATTTGTTTGTCTAAAATTATGAAGATGGGATTGATGGGAAGCAAGTGAGTGATGTAATTGCTGTTTCGCAGGGGTGGTAAAGAGATTGACGTATACTCTCCATCATGGAAGAGAGGGCCTTGAGGGCCAGGATTGGGACGAGAAAGAGACAAGTCCAGGAGGGAACCCGGCCTCCGCCACATTTTTGGGTGGGAAAGTATCGAGCCAGAGAACCCTCCTTTACTAACATTCACCAACGATATATTCTCGGTTTGACTCGAGGGTTCTGGAGCTCTGAGCGGGAGTATCTTTGGATACTTCCATCTTCCCGACTTAACGTAGCATCTGAATACTGAGAATAGGGTGGAGAGGTTATCAACAGAAAATCAGTCATTTTGAACATTTCAACGCTCCATTCAGCAAAGCGCCATTGACGATCCATCCTACTCAGATTCTGTTATTGGACCCGGGCTGCATATTCAGTTAGGTTTTAATGCATGTTGTGGAAATGGCATATTTTCCTTTCTGGTGTTTCTCGACCGGGTCGGCACATCGATCCAGAGCTCTTGAAATCCAGGTGGCGTCATCCCAGGTGTTGAAAAAACTCCTGTCCTGTGAACTCCACTGCTCTCTCACAAGAGTAAAGCGAAAGGCCGTTAAAGGGCATTCGAATTTAGTACATTTCAGGATCTCATTGCATATAGTCCCTTTTCGATTCTGCAGGTTAATTTACCCACCTTCTTCCTGTCCGCAAGCGCGGCGTTAAGTTATGTCTTCTGCATGCTAGTGACTTCATTGCTCGTCTGTTTTTAGCTCCGTCGTGTAATCATCCCAGGACAGAGCCTCTGCTTTCATCTTTGGTGGAAAATCAGTATTTGATTGGGTTTTCGTCGTAAGTACTGCTTTGGTATCCGAGACCCGAGCCGGGTAAATTGTTAGTGCAATTTTGAAGTTGAGGCGTTCCCATTGGGTATTGTGTGACTATGCGGGGATAGTTGTGGCTGGTTGATGAGAATGGATCTGGTGCATATGTACAAATACAAGTACAGATACAAATACTTAAGCCAAGTATGCTGTTGATCAAATGGTATTTAGGACTTCCTAGAATTGTGAAAGAAAATGGCAGCATCTAATCTTTCCCGCAACCTGCTTGCAGTTGCTCTTTTTATACTCCCTTGTACTGCCTCTGCTATTGTCAATACTGCACAACTAAAGTCAGATTTAATCATTCTTTCCGACAATGACTTGTACAGTAATGATCCGTCGTCAAAGACACCTGGAAGCACTGCTAACGCTACCAGATGAAAAAAGCAACCGTACTACTGGTGCTATCCTTCTTAGTACATCGAGCACAAATCCAAATGCAATTCCATCCTGCCAACTACTAGGGGAGAAACTCTGGTCGCCCGAGCTTCAAGATTTCCAAGCTGGACTCAATAGCTCGCTCTCGTACCAAATATATCAAGGTTCCTACTCTCGCAATCAACTTTTCTGGATCGCCGCAGATAAGTCGAAAAATTGTCGTGCTATCAATTCTCAAGGCCGTATCACAGCATCCCCATGCTCGACCAAGCTCCCTGTCCTATGCACGCAATCCTCTCCGCTTGGAAACGCAACACTCATAAGTCCCTCTCTTCAAAACCAAATCACTGTACCGGTAGGAGATCTCTCCCTCACCGGCTCCAGAGAATTTCATGCCTTCAAATTCTTGGGGGTCCGTTTCGCGCCAAACCCACAACGATATGCGTACTCCACCGTCTACCATGGCACCAACAACGCAACTGCTTTCGAGCCAAAGACTTGCATCCAAGCTGGTGGAATTGGAAGTGAAGACTGCTTGTTCCTAAACGTCTGGACAACTTTTATTCCAGCTGATGCTAAGTCATCGAGAAAGAAGCTAAAGCCAGTCATGGTCTGGATTTTCGGCGGCGGTTTTGTATCCGGTACAGCCTATGATCCATTTGGTGGTTCAGACGGCACGCAATTAGCCTCTCGTGGAGATGTCGTAGTTGTGTCTCTGAACTACAGGCTTGGAAATCTTGGGATGTTGGCTCTGAATGACGGGGTCACGAATGGGACTTATACTATACAAGATATAATCACAGGTCTTCAGTGGGTGAGAGAGTATATCACATCATTTGGAGGGGATCCCGATCGAGTTACTGTTTTTGGACAATCTTCCGGAGCTGCGGGTGTGAGAGCTCTGCTTGCAAGTCCAAAAGCTGAGGGGTTATTTCATGGTGCTATCATGCAGTCAGGTCCAGGTGGTTTCGGTGCGTTTGGACCATATTCGAATTACTCTACCATCGACGTCTCGTATAATGGCATCGGGAAACAAGTGTTGAGTCTGACGGGCTGTCTGAACTCTACGAATCAGCTTGCCTGTTTGAGGGGACTTGATGCAAATGTTCTTGTCAATCTGCCTGTTGCCGCTAAGTAAGTCGGTTTCAAGAAGGAAGAAACACGCTAAAATTTAAAGCTTTCCTGTCATCGATGGCACATATCTCACCGCCGCTGGCATAGATTTCACACACAAAACCAAGATCCCTCTTATCATAGGCATCGATCGTGATGAATTTGCCATAAGCCTCCCTTATCCACCTCCAAACAACATAACCCTCGCATTCGAGTACCTCTCCTCTATCCTAGGCGCCGATCTCACCTCCATCCCCAAGTCTCCTCTCTTTCCTCTACCTTCAGCATCCCCAGACCCAGCACTAAATTTATTCAACCTCACCTCTCGTGTCCTTACCCTAGGCGGTTTCCAATGCCTCACCCACGCAACAGCCTACTCCTCCGCTCTGCACCATACCTTTCCAAACACCTACTCCTTCATCTTCAACCGCACCTACCAACCCCCTAATTACACCACCCCTCCCTGCAATGCCCCCATAACCCCCGACCACCCCTTCGGCGACCCAAATAAAGAATACTACAAATGCCATGCCGGCGAAGCAGTCTTCCCCTTCGGAACACTAAGTCGCATGGGTCTAGAAGATAGAGATGGAAAAGACACAGCTTTCGAGCAATTGATTCTGGATTATTGGTCTTCGTTCGCGAGGACCGGGGATCCGAATATTGGGAAGGGATATTTGCAGGCGAGAGGGTATTGGGGCACGTTAGAGAGGGTCAGTGAGGCGGGCAGGTGGGAAGAAGTGAGGAAAGGGAGAGTGAGGGATATGCTTTTGCAGTGGGAGGGGGGCATGGTAGGGGTTAGTGAGGAGGAGGGGAAGCAGTGTGGGTTTTTGGACTTGGGGTTGGATTATTATGAGGGTGGTGTGTGAGGGCTTGGAGGTTGAGGAGATGGGGGTCACATAGCATTTCACGAGTATTAAAAGGCTTTCTTCACTCTGAATAAACTCTGGGCATCAAGTGGCGTAGCTGGATATCTTGTAGAATGGTAGTTGTGATTCCACAAAGATTGCAAGGCAGCCCTACCTGCGCTATGGAGCTGAGAATCGAAGCTTATGGTGGTGATTCAGTATGACTTATTTACCAGATATATAGTTTTGTTCCATCGAATGCGAGCAGTAAGTCTACTTCTCACGTCCATAATGCGTGGGTAAGGGAGAAATTATGTGGAGCTGAAGCACTCAATGCTTAGACGTACCGTCACGTGCAGTCCTGGGCAGCCGAGAGCTATATCTGCTGGAATTGAATTCCAAAATATAGTCCTTGATTTTGATGTGCTTCTGGCTTATATATCCCTGATTACCACAATCTATATTTTGTGCATACGCAAGTTCAAGAGATATTTCCTAGCGCACACTGAGATGCAAAACAAGTTTCTATTCTTTGCTTTACAATACTTCATAACAATATCATTCTCAAGTTCTTAGTTGATCTAGAAGTATAGGAAGGCGGAAAGAGATGTTTTGTGTATTTTAATTTCGTACTTTTTCAAGTCAAATTTTGATCTGAACGTCTGCTAAGATATACTAGATGCGAGAAACTCGACAACCCCCGACGGACTTTAGAATCAAATATAAATGGATAAACGCAATTACAATAATTCATTACGATTTGAACAAGTCTAATTCATTAAAAAAAAGCTTTAGGATACTAGCTTATAATATCCCTCTCTCTTCTATCTTCCACGGCTGAGAATATCATGTTTCAAATCTCCCCTAAAACAACATCTATCTCCCACTTACCGATTCCCACACCGGCGAGAGCGAGAAAAGTCATACCTTCCATATTTCCAAAAGCATGTTCCTGGTAAATTATTTCCTTAGCGGAATGTCACTCGCTCATTTTCCACAGGTGTCTCCAGTAGATCAGCACGCTTATACGCCACCATACCTCAGCCCCGATGCAGGTCCGTTTAAGCTTCTTTCTATTCTGGAAATACATTGTGCTTACCTCGTTAATCGTATTTTAGGGTAGGAAAGGGTATCTGAGAGATGATTGGTAGGAAGGGTTGGGTGGTGGAATCGTGTTGTGGAAGTGATGTTGGAGGTGAGTGGGCGATTCGACACTTTTGTGTCGTGAGAGATTGATATAGGAGACTCTGGGAATCATGTATAAGAGATGAATCTTTCTTCTCATTTGATATATTCATTCACTTACAATACTCATACATTATTACATTATATCTTCCAATACCACTTCCACAACCAAATCTTCCCCCCTCGATCATCCCATCACAGTTCTCGAAAATGCATTTCTCCACCCTCCCAACCTTAACCTCAATACTAAGGCTTCTCATAATCACAAACGCATTGCCAACCACTCTCAACACTCTCCCTGATACCAACGCACCCACCACTCTCGGCATCACCACCAGCACCTCTCCCCCATCCAACGAAACCTCTCTTCTACCAAGGAGTGATCTCGTGAAACGCCGGAACGGGCGTATCATGGTTGATTGGCGTTTCAAAGAAGTGAATGTAGTAGAAGATGGACAAACTACTGTTCATCCAGAAGATGTGATAATAATGCAATATTTTGATGGTGATGCTTCAGATCCTTGTACGTTTTCTCTTCCCCTATTTCCATTCAGGATATCAAGATTTGGATCAAAGACTGATGTTACATAGCATGCGAAGATATACAAGGAGATTTCATCCGCGAACAAATCAATGGACAAATGTTCAGGAGCGATAAATGCGATATATGGGCTATTTTTGATGGGCCAAATGGTGGATATCCGGTTTCTACTTATACCAGTGGGCATGGTGTGAATTGTGGGTGGGTGAGTAGTGAGGCACATGGGCATTGGGATTGGTTCACTTATATCACGGATTACTATCATGATTGTTCGTGGTGAGAAGATGTGGATTATGGGAAATTTGTGGTGGGAGGATTATCGTTGTGAAGAGGCGGGTTGTGAACAAGATTTTCTTGCCAAGGAGAATATGGAATGTGCTATATGCTATGACCAATGTATTTAAAAGATGCAAATCGATGCGCTTGTATGTATTTAGAGCTTCGAGAGATTTGTTCTGGCCGATTAGTGCTCTTACAGTTAAGCCTAACGCAAGAGTGGCTGCCAGAGGCTACATATCCTTTGGCTAATGTTATTTCAGAACCTAGAGTGATTCGACGAAGTGACGAACGTCGAGATAATCCACTATAATTATCGAAATGAACAGAGTGTTTTCCCAAAATGACTTTTAGTCCTTGAAATGCAAAATCAGATACAAGAAGACAAATATGTACATCATCCAAGTATTTACAGACCATCGACCAGCCCAAAATGTGCATCTTCACCCTCAACTGCCACTCACAAACACTGAGAGTAATAATCACTCGAAAATTTGCAGCTGGACCCCTCGACACAGCTCGTGCTTCCCGCCCACCCGATACCACCACACTGAGCATACATAGCATTAGCAGCTCCTCCAGTATCTCCTCCGGTTCCAGTACCAGTAGTCGCACCTGGTGCCTTACTTGTGCTGGTAGATGTAGCGACACTTGCACCCTTCGTCCAAGTAGGACTCTCCTTTGCACCGGTAGGCGTCTCTCCTTGTCTCACACAACCAGTCTTTGCGGTGAGAGCTGCTGGACAGGTAACTTGTTTGAAAGTGACAGCTGGGTTGTCGGCACCCATGAACCAGTCGTAACGCCAGTAGCAGCCTGCCTTTAGCTTGGCGGGGAAAGCATCACATTGAGAGCGAGATGAGATACCGCCGTATTGAGCACCCCAGCCAGTTGAAGGGGTGCCCCATTCTGCTGTGCAGCCGTTGAAGATGCCGAAACCTCCACCGGGGATCTATTTACTTGTAAATTACTATCTAGGAGGAGGGATAGAATAGAGACGTACAGCAAGATCAAATTGATTCGTTCCGAGATCACCACCTGTATTTGTTGCTTGAACAATCATCTTCTTGCCAACCAATGGAGCGCTTGTAAATGTCAATTCATAACAAGCGCAACACCATGATGCTTCTGTTCCACCTCCAATAGTGGTTGCTGCGTAACCATATGCCAGAGTCTCTGAGACTGCCCAGGGCGATTGATTCGAGCACATATATGCCAATCCACCAGATGGACATCCGGATTTGGCATCGTAGTTGGAAAGAGGGTTATCGTTCTTGTCACAAGATTGAACAGGATTCGAACCGCTTGCGAGAGAAGTCTTCTTAGTCCATGAGCATGAAGCCTTACAGCAATCCCAATAGCGGGTGGTCTTTCCGGTGCCGGAAGCTTGAGAGTTCACTTGGATGAAGAAGGGGAGAAGAGCTAGAAGGGTAGCTTTAGGGAGAAGCATGATGAATATATAATGGAGAAGAAATGGGAATAGCACTAGACTTTAGACTTTTTGGGGTGAAGCATATGAAGAGAACAAGAGAAAGAAAGAATACTACCCTCCACAGCGAGGAAACATCTCTTTAACCTATTCCTTGCCCCAATATACTTCCCGTATCCCATTCATCATCCTACTCATGTCAACAGCGCCATCCTTCTAAAGCGAAACGACGGGCCGCTTATAGGAACCTTCACCCCTCGTGACTATGCCCACATTATCCGGGCTCGCTTACAGAAAATTAATATGTTCCTGACATGCTTGATTGGCCTTGAAATGTGTTTTTTCTTGGTACCTTAATTAGGCTGCGGGGGAGGGGTATGCTTTTGCCTCAATTTTGACCCCACATTCCAAGAATCTTAACTTGCAATTTTGTGATGGACTTGGCCAATTGAAGGCGGAAATGGTTTGTACATGCCGAGGTGGCACGATGCATCGTATCTTTATATATTACGGAAGATGGCGACACAGCTGAGTTGTATGGGAATCGGGAGATTGCAGAGAGTACTGTGGATGGGGACAAGGACGAAAGAAGGAGCTTCTTGCACTTGCTAAGCCTCGAGAGTTTACGTGTAACACGTGACTCAAGTCATTGTTCACTGGGAACATAACAGCTCCGACGCTTCCTACAACCCATTCTTGACCACAACTGAATATAGATAGATATATGGATGAAGAAAAGTGAAACAATTGCCACGTTAGGCAAGCAGGTAGCTGCATAAGATAACTACGCCAATCCTACACAGACATCTCAACACTCCGAATAGCAACGCGGTAGCCAACAACTCAGCTCAGCTCAAACAATACGAATATTGATACCAGCTACACAGCTGTCTTCTTGAAACAGTAACAGTTCACTCGATGCTTGCATCCGTCAAACAATCGACTGCAAACAACCACAACACCAGGACCGGAAGAACGCACAGCCGAGCCATATTGAGGGGCAGCATGTACCGCCGTACCACACATCTCTCCTTGCACCACCTGACACCGGCTTCTCTACCCATTCTCCCTTCCCCTCTACCACATACCATATAACAAACTAGACACTCGTCTTACCACTCCGTTCATTCCGACCTTGATAATAAAACGAGAGTAGAAAAGAACCACGAGGCTAGAACAAAGCTGAAGCAAAAGAAGCGAGTCATGACCAAGTGTCACACTACGGCACTGATACCCGACTACGCGAGCAGAACATTATGTCAGATGGCAAGGAGATGGGCAGCGAAAAATAAGGTTTAGGGGGAATGATGTCAAGTAGCTTTTTCACCCCAGGTTTCCAGCTAAGGGAGGTGAACTTTGTTGCATGTCTCATTTGCCAAGGTACCTAAATCCGTGGTGGGAATATGGGTTTGTCATGTGATGAGGATATATTTCTAGACGATGGCGGTATGGTTTTCAGTTTGTACGAGTAAGCAGAGGTAGTATTTATATACGTAGTGATGTTATGGGCACGATATTTGTGTACAGGCTATCCTCACATTCTATCTATCCTATAATACATCAAACAAAAAGCCGGCCGGTAGCATAAACAGGGGTATCAGAACGCTATCATCATAATGTACTTGTACACCTAAACCTCATAGTAGTAATTATCATCCAACCCATCTCTCGAAGGCACGATTCCTGCTCCCTCGGGAGGACCCGCATATCCATCATCCAATCTAACATTCAGTAATCGGATCTTCAGACCGTAATCACTGACCAGACCAACAAGCTTATTCGTCTCAGCTGTAATGGGTGCTTGATTGAGCAGCATGAGAAGTCCGTCCAACCATTCAGAGGCAAGACTATGGGTCTGAGGATTCAAAGCCAAAACACATCGCTCTTTTTGATCGCCTTGAGACTTGTCGCCAATCATACTCATAATTGAGATTCTCGTCATGCTCTTTTTTGTATTTGATTTTATCGTTGAAGCAGTCGAAATACTGGAATTCTCATCTGGCCCGGCGGTGATATTCGAGACGACAGAGCTGACGAACATAAGATCGATTTTGTGAATCAAATCGTCTAGAGGAGGATCCTTATCGGTTTGACTTTCAAATTCGCTGTAATGCAGGAATCTTCTATTGTGTGAGAGTCTTGCGAAAAGCCATCCCGTAGAAGATGGTCCACGATTTCCATTCGGATAACCATCATCTGTACTGATCTTGCGTTTGACAATGAATGGGAACCAGGCTCCTTTCGACAAACATCGGATTCGTTGTTCCTTGACAAATTGGAGAGCCTCGTTCTTGAGTTCCTCTCGGACATTCATGAGGTGTTTGCCCCATCCGTCCTCAAATGTCAAGTCCAATAGTTCCATTTGCAGCTCACGAAGGCGAGAATACTCAAATTCAAGCAACTCTTCTTCGACTTCTTGTACATCTTTGGTACGTGGAGCTTGTCCGACAACTTGCTCGACTAATATCCGTACCAATTCTGCAACTTTTTCGAAATCTTGCTGCTCAGCGCCTGTGGCTTTCCATAATCTGAAGAATGCCTGCAAACTAGATGCGTGTAATCTGGACCATTGCAGGAGTAGGGGATGGAAGATCTTGTCGTAATTCTTCATGCCGTCCAATATCAAATAATTCTTCGCATCCTCGACATCTGAGTTGTCGACCTCGAAATGCTCGTAAAGTATAGTAGTGACAGTGAGACTTGACCTCGCAATGGGACATCTTTCGTGCAAAGGGCGCGAGGACTGCTCCAGTAGCAGCTTTTGAAATCCATCTTCCTGCTTTCGCACATAATCTGTCAGGTCCATCATACCCAAGAATCCAGTTGCATCAAACTCCCACGCCGGGCTCTCTGTCTCAAAACCTAATCGACGCCATTTCTCTGGATTGTGCCGCCTGCTGCCTTTCTTTCCTCCATCTGCCAACTCCTCAACTCTTGAGCCTCCCCCGTTGGTGAGCTCTTTTCGTTCTGGTGCACTAGCCAAGTGTAATCCTTTCAGAGCCCTCCTATGTTCTGGTCTCTCCAGATCCACCTTCACCTCCCTCCATTTATTTAAAAGAATCTTAGACAAAGCTTGGAACTCAAGTAGAGGATGTGCCAAATCTTGCAGGGCAGAACTCTGCATGAGAATATAAACTGCCTTGATAACCCCCAGGTCTTGCAATCTCTTTATAAACTTTGGCCAATCTTCTCCTGTTCCACTGCTCTTTGAGGTATCCTTTCCACCAGTCTCGTTTGAGATCGCATCTCTCATAAGAGCATTGAGCAACATCAAAGCGTTCGCACAGAGCGCATGGTCTGCCGAATGCAGTTGTGAGACTACCATTTCGAAAAATTGAGGATAAACGGCGACAGCAGGCTTCAAAGCTCGAAACCCAAACGCCCCTGGTATTCTGATAGCCCCTCCTGAGGATTGTGGATGTGAAACAATCGCTACCAGTATCGACATTGCCCCGCGCAGGATATTGACCAAAGGATGCGTCACGATCAATTCCACTAGACGTTCTACCAACTCCCCAGCACCGGTAGACTCGAATATATCCCATCCCATATCGACTTCCAGTAGACGTGTTAGGGACTGCAGCGAGTATGCGAGTGTATTGCCGCCAGTCGTCATGATAAGTCTGCGCAAGACATTGAGGCCCCCCGAAGATATGAACACATCTGCGAACGAAGGATCATTGATCGATGATTGTAGTTTGAACACTGCCATCTTTCGCATAGCATCCTCATCGCTCTGCAGGCGTGAGAGCAGAGAGGGAATGTCTGTTTGATCCATCTTGTCGCGTGCGCGTTCTGTTTGTTGGAAGGATGTGATCAATCTTGAGAAGCGGTGTGATTTCTTTTTATCCAGAACATTGGCAGACGGGTATGGAGGGGTATTTTGTAGCTCAGTCGAAAGCAATTTGCGTGGTGTCTGGGGAAATCTGTTTTGAGACAGAAACTTGGTCGAAAGTCGCGTCGGGGTTGAGGGACCGTGCACCGCATTTCAGGGGCTAGCTGTAGATCTTCACTCCCCTTTTCAAATCGCCAATTTAGAAATTTTTTGGATATATGAGTTAGGATAGTATCAATAAACCCCCTCTTATCTACAGCTCGAGAGACCTCAATATTATACTTAGCCTCCTTTCAAGTTATAATTCATGAAGGACTACAATTAACCAAGACCATGTATTACCCTTTAGTGCATTCGTCATTACTAGTTCCTTCTATAGTGAGAGCAATTCAGGGTCTCGGTTTAAATAGCTACATGTAATTTAATTCTCACATGTTTATGATGTAGGAACTAAATATTCAACGAAAAGGGCCCAGATATCCTTCGAATAGCTTGCCCTTGTTCACCAATTTCATAGCCTCTTTGTTTTCAAGAACCGGTATAGACTGGTGCAATATTATTAGCGGCTCTGCAAACAATACTCGATAAGTATTTTCTCTCCTAATAAAATCTCCTTTGAAAAGTATGTGGCATGAGGGGTCATAAATATCGACCCTGAGATCTTATGATGGCTTTCTATTCTCAACCTCATTGGACAATGACCTTCTATCATAATGTTACACAAGCTCTATTTTAAGGACAATCTTATCTCTCTCGAAATCACAGCCTGATGATCAACGAGATTTGGCTATCGGAGGGAACAACATCCATAATCCAGAGATGACCTAAAGTTTCTTAAAATGGGAAGAGAAACAAGTACATCTGACTTTGGCGGCTCTGGAGGACTTGATGATGGGCTATCAGCTGGTCAGACCCAATTCGAGGCAGATGTTGCACGAGGAGCACTCTCGTATGGAGGTTTCATATCTATGCTTCAGAGCATAGGCGTTGATCAGAAGACAGCAAGGATGACGCCGTTCGGAACACCGATTGGAAGGGGACATTACTTTTCTGTGTATAGGCATTTAGTCTCACCGTCCGATTACGAGTCTATGCATCTATCGATATCCAGGACCGGAGATAAGGAACCATTTTATAGACCCGTATTAAAGATCAACACGCCCGTGGCAATCAAGCGCCTCAATATCCGAAATGTTGGAGGCAAGATAGACGTCACAGAACCAGGGCAGCTATTCGCTATCTCAAGAGAAATAAAGGCGTTGTTACATCCCAATCTGCGAGATCACGAAGGAATTGTCAAATTGCAAGCCATTCTGTGGGAGGATGGGCTTGGAACTGGATACGAGAATGGAGCTGCTTTGTGGCCAAGTCTGGTAATGGAGTATTGCGAGACAACCCTAGCAGATTATCTCCTAGTGAAACCTCTATCTCATCTACAGAAGACAATGCTCTGTACCAAGATTGGCGACGCCCTCGATGCAGTTCACTCCGCAAACATCTTCCATGGCGATCTCAAAGCTGAGAACGTGCTCCTGAAGATCGATATATCTGGGTCAATAGAACCCAAGCTTGCGGATTTTGGTTCTTCAATCCTGATCAAAACGGAAGATGGAAAAATTCTCTACCATGTCTCTGGGACCGAATTATGGTGCGCACCGGAGGTAAAAAATATACTTACTAATACCAAGTAATGACTGACTCCAGTTCTAGTGCCCTGGAGACTTTTCTAACATTGAGGAAATCGAGGCAACAGACAGCTATTCCTTGGCTTTACTTATGTTGCTGATCTTGGCAGATGGCAGAAATCCATTCGAGGAATTTGGAACAATACCAAAAGATTGGAGCCGACGGAAAAAACTCGACGCTATGCTGGAAATGAAACGGGAGAATCGTTTGTACCATCTAATTTGTGGAGCTGAAGGTTTTGAGAATATTCCGCCCTTCGCACAGACTCTTGCGACTATGTTGATTGCAGACCCAAGAGAAAGAATTAATGCTATGGGCAGATTGAATCTGAACGAAATGCTTGAGTCTGCAATCCACGGCATAGAGTCTCTTGAATTCGGGCAATCCCAGCAAGAGCAAGAACAAGATAGAGACGCAGCTCTTGATTTCGTGAATGGGCTTCGTGAGCAATATAATTTAAAGTTGGCGTCGGAGGACATCGGTGTGGAATCGAACCACGATATAGAGCGAGATCTTCGAGAACCGTTATCTTTCGTTTCCATTTTCGCTGGAAAATCTTTCATACCAGACTGCGTAAGTTCGATATCCTGTTTAAATCATGAGACAAGCAAGAAGAGGGTGGAAGCTGATAGTCTAATTGTTGACAGGCAAGTCTATCATCAGCCAAAATTAGAGCTGGCTTAAACCTCGCAACGAAGACTCGGATTGTTAGTGAGCTTGTTTCAATCTTGGAAGAAGAGGGATTGTCCCCGTCACGTTCGAGATGCGCAGAATGTTGCAGGCATTCAATAATAGACGCCGGGACAGGATGTCTAACTGTAGAAACCCTTCTTGAAGAGTTGCAGCGTCACGTTCAACATCCAGGAAATGACCATACATGTCGTGCACTCATCGATGACATGAAAGATCCACAAGATATTTCAATATCTGCAGCCATATTCGGCAGCATTCGTGCACCTGGTGGGGAACGAAAAGGGACTGCTATGTGGCAATTATTTCTCTCTGAGGCCATCGGATTCGGAACTCCGAAAAATCCAGGTCGTGCTCTTCAAATACTTGAAGACGCTTGTACTTCAGGCTTCTCGGCAGCTGCGATCTATGTACTATATGCTATCCGCACGAATCAGGCTATTAATCCAAATCTTCCTGTACGGACTTGGCTGGTATCTCTGGTGCTGTTCTCAGCAGGTATTCCCTCTGACGCTTTCGATGCTCTGAGTAAGATTGACCAACCGTTATCACGAACAGTTGCGGTCGCAAGAAGCAAGGTATACAATGGTTCTACAGCGTCCTTTCCCAACCTGCAATTCAACTCCTTCTCGCCGCAAGACAACATAGGTTTGGAAATAATTCCAGGATTCAAATGCGAAGATGGAGTGCACATCGTACAAGATGAGTTGTTTGAGAACACACTGCTTCATCTAGCCGCTGGCTCAGATAATTCAGACCTGTCAATGATAGCATACTGTACCGATGTATTGGGGATTGATGTCAATACTCCTAATGCTGCAGGTGCCACGCCACTGCTTTTAGCATGCCGTGCAGGGAGGGAGGAGAAAATTTTGAGGCTATTAGAGTTGGGTGCGAGTGTCGAATCACCGTGTGACAACGGAGAAACTCCTTTGCACTGGCTTGGAATATTGCCAGATCCGGCGAGAGTGTTCGGCGAACTCCTATCGAAAGGTGCTGATATCAATGCACGGGTTGAGAAACCGAAGCTCTTACCAAACTACATCGATGGATGTAAAACTTTTTACATACCTGGGCCACCAATTGTTTGGGCTATGGCTCTGGACAACGAGGCTGCTGTAGAACTTCTCATTCAGGCAGGCGCTGACCTCACATCGATCTCACTATTTGCGTGCCAGCCGCGCCTTTCGAAGTTTCTCCCGAAATTAATAAGGGAAACGAGTTTCAAGACGACTCGTGAGGATGCTTATGTAATGATGGCAAGTTGGAGTCAATGGAATAGCGTTGGGCAAATTAAAAATTGGGTGCAGCCCAAGATGCAGGAAGAATCGCTGGACTTGGTCCTGTCTTCTGTTGGGGATTTCCATAGTATGGAAGAGGTATTTGACTTCTTTCACCCGTTGGTTTCCGAAGCAGTTTCAGAAAGCCCAATCGAGATTCTGGAGATTGTACTCAGGAGACTTGGCAAGAGCGTGGCAACAGTGAAATATCCAAGTATGGAACACACCGACTACGTGCAGTCTCCAATTTCACATGCTTCATGGGCTCATCATTACTTTGTTCATGAAGCAGCGAAAAGAGGGGATGCTGGCATCCTCAAAGCGATACTTCGAATGAACGTCAGCGCTTCTGCGGTAGACTCATTCGGCTGGACAGCATTGCATGTGTTATCAGCTTACAGTGACAATCCTGACTGCGTGGACATACTGATCTCGCACGGCGCGATAAGTGTGATAGATTATCGCATTCCGCCCCTTGGGTTTTCAGCTTTCATGAACGCTGTGGCGCATTGCAATTTCAAAGTAGCTGACGCCCTCCTATCACACATTCCAGAAGACGAAAGGAAAAGACTTCTTTCAAACCATGATGTACACGGCACGATCCTTCCAAAAGCATCATTGATAGGCAACTTCGTTGCCTGGGCGCCATATTTTGGCAAGAGGCCCCTCGAGTATCTGTGCAATCTCCAAGAAGGTCGTGATGAGATTGATTTAGTATTCAATGCCAGCCTTATGGATGATTCAACACTCCTGATGTTCGCGGCTGGATTTTTCTGTGACGCCGTTTATGATAAAAGCTACTTCGCAAAATGGAGGCGAAGGACAGCGTACGACTTCCTAATTACGATGTATTCTGAGCCTCGACACATCAATGCAAAAGACAAATGGGGAAGGACTGCTCTACATCTTGCAGCTGGCGCAGGAAATCTTGACATGGCGATTATGCTCATGGAACATGGGGCCGACTTGAACGCCGTGGATGATATGGGACTGAAGCCAATTGATGTTCTGTTCCAGCAGGATCCCCCGCAGCTCCAAGACGAGAGGGATTCAAAGAATATGATCATCTCCACTTTCGAGGAAGGCAGGAATGGGATTTACACTGCACTGAAAAACAGGGGGGTATCACGTGATTGGCCATCGGGGAGTGCGGGTGAAATGACTGAGGATTATCCAAGACCTTACGCGAGGTCGTTGTACGAATCAAAAGTGGCCGACAAAGAGTAGTGCTGCTAAGCCGTATACTTCGTATAATTAACAAACTCAAGCATAGCATTTCGCAAGCTGATAGACAACATCGAAAAGGAATGACCGATGTAAATCAAGAACTTCCGTTCCTGGCTCTAGCTTGGTGTCCTTGTCCACACTTTCTATGAAAGGCCCATTCAAACATGACTCAACCACATTTTGGTATATTTGACCACATTTTGACCCTAGGCGCGGCGTTTTCTTCATCAAGAAAGCTTTCCACGCTTCAGGACTTCTCATGTCTCGTGATGTACAACATTTATGAGCTATTCTCCACAGCCCGACTTCCCATAGTACAACCCCAAGAGCAAAGATATCATATTCCTTGCAAAACCTTGGTCTCTTTCGATTATTTGCTGGCCAAAGAGCAGGGTGACGATACACATTGTCCGGATCGCGTGCATACTCTAATGAGAGGGCCGAGGGACAGTCTGGGCGAGAGAAGTCAAATCCAACTAGATAAGGAAGAGAAATATCACTGCCGTCTCTAGATGATTCGGGACCCTTGATGAATATGACATTTTGGGAAGAGATATTTTTGTGTAGCCAATTTGAGGCGTGGATTTGGAGGATGACGTTGCAGAGGTGAGAGGCGATGCGGAATCGGTCGCCAAGAACCGGCGTCGTTGAGTTCTTGTCGATAAAATCATACAGAGATTGAAGTCGGAAACTTGTTGGAAAATTTGATCTGGTGATAGAATCTTGGGTTGGTCGCTCCAACAAAAGGCCGTATCGCTCTATCATGACATGGCTATCTTGAAAGAACCCAACACATCTCATCAGTCCCAGCTCAGTTGCCCTAGCAGAACCAAGTAAAAATGCTAGGGCTTTAATTCTTCGCCGAATGACACCCTTGTCGTTTTCATCAGAATCTGGATTTGAATCAACCTGTCGCCATTCAACCAGAACCAGTTTTGTGTTCCCTTCCGCATCTGTAGCAAGGGTGAGGTGTCGGCGACTCGGTCGGTCTGCCTCTGCCGGGTTTGGATTTTGTACCTGAGAGATATTCCAGCGAAGGCTCTCCCCAAATGAAGGGTTCGTTTCCTCAATAGCTAACGCAGTCCTCCTGAGATCAGCGCATGCTGATAGTACTTTGCATATTTGACCTCCCTGTGGATTTGATTCAACCTCGCTCAACATTGCCCTGTCATTGATAGATGGTAGAATCACTGATGGCAAGCCCTTCGCGAGAGCGAGCCATCTGTTCACAGGCAAGCAAACCCATAAATTATCATTAATCGAGCGTAGATCTTCAACGATCCTGTTGAACTTCGCATTGTCAGACAACGCCCATTTGATCTTGAGAAGCCTGGATGTAGATGCCTTGACTGATCGCTCGGTTTCTCGACGGCTGACTTGTGCCAACTCGATTGCTGGACATGAACGGGCTCCTTCGAGGTCCAGCCCTTGAAGATCAATATCAACTGCTGCTCCAGTGCTAGTTTGGGAGGCTTCAGAAATGCGCACGTCGTATCGCGCCATCAGCACTCGGCTGTCGCCCAGCAACGCTTGGATTGATTCCAACATCTTCACCACTATTTCCTGCGTTTGAGGGGTCTCGGATCGGAGCAAGCGACATTGTTGAGACGGAGATATGCCAAGATATTGCCCCCATAGACGTAGCTTCTGTCTTTCGATGTCTAGCAAGACACTTGTACGATAGTAATCTTTACCAAGGTTCTGAGCTGATCGTACGAAGACGTCGTAGGCTGAGTTGCATGTCTGAAAGAGTGTCAAAAGTCCTAGAAGTCCTAGGCCACCAATTACCGGTTCTGCCATTGCTTGATCGTATTCCTCCCGGTCTTCAATGAGATGAAGGACGTGACTGTCGTTCTGCCATCGCCTGCCAACTTCATGTGGGAGCCTGACGTCTGTCAGCCTCATTGATTTGGCTGAAAAACATGACCAATCAAATCACTGTCGGCTTGCCGTTGGTGATCTCAACAGAACCATCAAAAATCTGTCTTCACCACAAAACAAAAAGACATTGCGAACCTCTTTGCTGTGCCGAACCAATATATGAACCCACGAAAAAAGTCGTTGTGCCTTCATCTAATGGCAATCAATGACAATAAACTTGGCGCACCTATGCCTGCTCTTCGACAACCTCTCAAAGTGCCCGATATGACCTCCTGGGACGTAGAGTTGAGAAGGAAAAATGAAACTGGGCTTCCAGCTTATAATAATCAACGATAAAGAGCGAAAACCACATTTTGAAGGCATTGCAATGGTGATGGGGCAGAAACAAGGCAACTGAGAAGTAGAGAGTCTACTTTCGAGAATGGTCAGCTTACGCATTCATGTCATGGAGACGATGAAGGACGAGGGACGAAATGTGAAGGATGAGAGTGAGAGATGATGTGGTGAGATGGGACGAAGTCAAATCTCGGAAGAGAAGATTGTCTCGGGAAGGAGCGATTATTGCAGTCAGCCTACCCTGATTGGGAGTAGCGGAAGTTTATTCACATTTCTATCCTCCTTCTTCATGTCTCGTCTTTTTTCCCTTCTAACAATTCTCTCGTTCTCTCGCTCATGTTATCTTCGCGTCACATTCTCTTCACATATATTTCGGAATCTTAGGAAATACTTTCACTCAGCCGAGGAAAAAAACACGTAGTTTGGCGACATCACTCATCGCGCGATTATCTGAAAGCTGCCTCTCTATCCCGATTCATAGATTGCTTCTGCTCTGCCATAAAGCTGTCTTGTTTGGACTGGTTGGATCTTACCGCCGGAAACAATGCCCGGTCCGTATTTATGTTTATATTGTTTCTCGTTATGTGTTTCCATTTTTCATCCCAACCCACATGGCAAATAGATCAGACGTTGCGATTATCTTACCATTCGATTTGTTTTCTCGGATGGCGATAGAGATAACAGATATCAGAATGAGCTACTTTCCTCCTGGATCGATCGAGCATATCATGATTTCAGTGGAACATGGTTCATGCATAATGAGTCGGAAATCCAGGAATGCGCTTCCTGCCAATTGGTATTGAGATATTGGTTCGATCTTGCCGTTAGCATGCCAAGTTTCCAATGTCATAGATGTGTCAATTGTACTCCTTGGCTTACATGCTGATGCAAGAGATGGTTGAGAATTTGAGCGAAAAGCGCCCGTTCCCATACGGCTTACTATAGTCACGTGATACAACAATTCATCAGGGTACTCGAGATAGAAGAATTCGTGCAGAGGAAATAAGCCTCTTATATAGCCGCGATCTACAGACGTTCTATTGTCTCCAAAATGGCTTGATGATCGTGGCGTACTTACAACCAGGCGCAACGAGACTGTCAGTGCATGTGACTAAGAGCACGTGCGTTCGTATTGTTGTGCCGTGAGTCTCAATCTCAACTCAACCGTGCCAGTTCATCCGATGAAATGTTCTGAGCAGTCACTTGTCACATGTACAAGTCAGTACAAGTCAGTCCAAATCAGAAGATTCTGCCGGTCTCAAGAATCGGCTCTTCTCGTATCTGCATCTCGCAAGCAATAAGCTTCATTCCGAAACCTCGCTGGAGCTGATTCTCTTACAACCTCGCAACTTTCTTATGAGGTTGGAACTCGCAACAAGAAATCATAATGTGAATGCCAGCTATCAATCGCATTCATTTCTGTGGCCGAATTTGCGATCCTTCTCGACTCTGCCTCAAACATTTCCCTGCCCCGCCACCACAATACCCTCATCCAACGTCTCCACGATCCTTCTTTGTCTTCTAAAACACTAAATATAAACTCCCGCTCTCGCTTCTCAATAAACCCCCGTCTCGAATTAGGCTACTGAAGCAGTTTCAGGGGAACGGACCTATGACGCTCTCGCTCCGGACTCCCCCACCCAAGCCTCCCGAAACAAACTGTCGATCTGTTTTCTCGCTTTATAAGGTCTAGTCATGGCCGGAGAATCTTCTTCTCATGATATTTTGAAGCCGCATACGTTATTGTACTAATATCTCTTAATTTTAATTGCTTTCTGTTTGCAAGGGGGCTCTACTGGTAGAGCGAAGTGAGCGGAAAAGTAGAAAGTAATAATTATGGAACGCATTTTTGAGATGGAAGATGAGAT
Source organism: Filosporella fistucella (assembly GCA_030077755.1). Lineage (NCBI taxonomy): Eukaryota > Fungi > Ascomycota > Leotiomycetes > Helotiales > Filosporella > Filosporella fistucella. Next base: position 531,918 of record JAQJZZ010000007.1, read on the forward strand.
GATGAGATACACGTGAGTTCTAGAATTCCATGATATCGGAATCTTAATTTGACCAGAGACTAATTATCGGTAGTACCTCCTCGACGGAATATCATCCAGAACCAAAAACATCATTCTCCTCCCTCCCCTTCGAAATCCGAGATCTTATCTGGATGCAAGCCATCGCCGGCGCCTCTCCCCGGCTCGTGGATCTCTCACATACAATCAGCTCATCGTCATCAAATTTTACAGGGCTCTTCTATTCTAGGACGCCTGTCCCAGCTCTCCTCCACACATGTCATCGCTCCAGGACTCTTGCTTTAAAACGCTGGAAAACTATAAAAATCCGTCAGCCCTCGATAGAACATACAAAATACAGAAGAAAAGTCTCTATATCACTGTTCCTTGCTCCTCAAATGGACACCCTCTACTTGGATTCATCGACTCTTCTATCACTTTCCACCATCTGTACCAGCAAATCACACCAACGATTTTCTAGCTTCTCTAGCTTCTCGAGTATAACCAACATCCTGCTCGATATCTCACCAGCACCGCCTTCTCTCTACCCTCAACAAACAATCCCGATCCCAACCCCCAACCCGTTCAACGAGGGAAACCATCTTGCCTCATCTATCTACACCATCTTCCCCTCCCTCCAAGCTCTCTCATTCGTCGTTTCAAGCACATGTATAGAAGCAGCAGCTGCTGAATTCTTCCTACTCCGGAAACCAGATTCAGGTGACAAAGAAGGGAGGGTACGATGGTGGTTTTTTGCGGCTGCGAGGAGGATGTGGGGAGATGAGAGAGAAGTGGAGGTGCGGTTTGTGAAGAGAAGGGGGATTGAGAATGCTATTTTAGAGAGAGATAGGGGATGGACAAGAGAGGATAAATGGGGAGAAGGGGAAGCAAGATTGTGTATTCCTACTGTGGGAATTGATTGTTGAGGAACTCCTTTGTGGGGAAGGAATGTTGGATAGAGAAAAGTTGAGGCACAAGGTGAAATTAAAAGACTCGCTGTAACCGAATTAGGGTTCAGTGTCACAACAAATCGAAGACCTTTAGACATGAATTCATGATCTCACGCCAGTTCAAACAATCAAACACGTAGTCGCAATGTCCTCAACTGTCTCCACGATTCCTACACATGGCACAGCTCAATCTAAAGTATCTCTCATCCCCTCAAAGTCTAAACCCACTTCCTCCTCCCCTCCTCCTCCAAAACCACCTCCCAATCAACCACCCCATTACCACCAAGGACCCCTATCCCCCTTTCCCTCCCCTCCCCTGCCTCATTTTCCACCTCATCCTTCCCTCTCACGAAGAAATACCCACTAAAATTCTCTTCTTCCCGATGACTATTAATCCCAAACCTCAGCCTATACACCTTACTTCTCTCCAAATCAAATGGTACGTCCCACACCAACCCCATGAACCCCAAGAAGTAGAATGTACAAGATGTATTCTGTGTAAACTGCGATGCGCTCATCTCATGTACACCGTCGTATTTATCCCTGGACCAGCGGAATCCCGGAAACTTTTCAGGTTCGTGGGTGCTATTCTGTGTTGATCAATCTTTGATCTGCTATTACGAGAAGAGAAAGGAAAAGGAGATGAGATCAATATCTCTTCATCTTTTACCCCGAGAACAGAAAATACCTACGCATCACTCCCCTTACAAATCCCCCACCTCCCTCTCCCTCCCAAATATCAATATTATATCTATTCGTCGCACTCTCCCAATCCTCACTATCATACACAAACGGATGTTGCTCCGTAGGCTCCCTCGTCATATCACCTTTATAATGCAACCATCCAATCAGTAATCTACTTCCCGGCGGCTATATCGCCTTTCCAGCTGAGAAGATAGCTGGTTGTAAGAATCACGAATCTGAGCACTTTGAAGATTGAAAAATCCGATTTCATTGCCTGTGCCCCGGATGTAGAGATTACAGTCCTGGGTAGGGATTTCCCAGTCTATTGGGAGAGGATTGGGCTTTTCGGGAGGATTGATGTGTAAGGGATTCATGGTTTGGGAGATGTGTTGAGATGGATATTTGGGATGGGGAAGGTGGGAGAGATATGGATAATGGTGCGGAGGATGGTGTTATCGCCTGGATGGTAGGGCTGACCTACTTCGTACACCATCATCAGCCACTGTCACCTAGAATCACCACACCATATGGTCTCCTGAAGCTACGTTTGCGGCGCATTTGCAGGGTTGTTGCTACCCTGTACGTGCCAAGTATGTTGCTTGGGCCAGATAGACGAGTGAGCTTCCTGGTGCTGTATGGACCTCAAAAGTTGCCTCTATATAAAGAGCTCTGACATAAAATGATATGGCTACGATTGAAGATGTTCTCGTAAGGATTACAATAATAGCTCGTAAATTCTGTGGGTCAAACAAAATAAAGCATTCGCTAGTCGTCAGAACTGCGAAGACATGGACTGAGCTTTAAACTGAGGTTCGCCTCTATAACGATAGCAGAAATTGTGCTTATAGCAAAGTGTGAAAGCCACTAGCGGGTATCATGCATCCCAAAGACGGATTGACTGTTGACTATATTCAACATGTAGCAGGACGGCTGAGCTTCCAGCTGTTCGATGGCTTCGCAAGCCCCAAGCGCTTATTCATTGCAATCCATCATCACAACCCCTTTACGATACCGACGTCAGCCTTACATTACCGCTGATGGCTTTTCGCTTGGTTGTAGCAAAAATCAAAACACCCAAGCTTCCCAAATATTTTTTCATCATCCATCTTTCAGCTCCTCCTCTTATACAAATCTATTCCTAGCACGCAACACAACGTACACAAACATGTCACAATATCGCAAGCTAGATGTCAGCAGGAATGAGATCCGTCTACTGCGTTTGATCCCTTCCTCTGACAAGGAAAGTCCCATCATCTGTGACTTGGTTTATACCTCCTTGGATCAAAACCCACCAGAACGGTCCTACGAAGCTCTTTCGTATACCTGGGGCGGATTTGCAGAAAGTCGTGTAGTCGTCTTGAACAATACTCAATCCGACATCACAGATAATCTGCATGCGGCATTGGTGGAACTACGGCTTCAGAAGGAGGATCGGTATTTATGGGTAGACGCTCTCTGTATCAACCAGTCCGATATCTTGGAGAGAAACAGAGAGGTCCTTCGAATGCTTAGTATCTATCAAAATGCACAACAGGTCATCGTATGGCTAGGACTCGGAATCCTGCACACTGGTTCTGCTGTGGAACATCTTGTCTATCTCGCGAAGAAGTGGGACGAACGTTCTCTCTCGGCGTTTATAAGACGAGTTTGGAATTGGCTGGAGGACCTGTTCTTGGGATCTACTCTGTTTCTTGAATCTTTCACCAGGGCACTCTGGAAAGCTCAAACACTAAGGGTCTTGTTCCTTCATTCTGCTTTTTGCTTTGCATGGTATAAGTTTGATGGCGAATGGGTCTTGACGGGTACTTTTTGGTTAAGTTTTCTCTTATACAAACTGATTCCCGCAATAGCGCAATTATTCTTGCGTTTTCAGGAAGAGTTTGAAGTTGTATCAAGCTCTCGCCTCCTAGCCAAGACGCCAAAACCTGTAGTGCTGGAGGGTATCAAGGATATATTCGAAAGTGAGTGGTTTAGCCGTGTCTGGATCATCCAAGAGATTGCAGCTGCATCTTACGCAGTGGTACAATGTGGTTCGCATCACGTTCCATGGAATTCTGTTATCGCTGCTTGCAAACAACTTGCACATGAGACTTCTAGCAGCTGGACAACACATCCTTATGCGAATACAGGTTTCCAAAGGGCATTCAACTTGATATCTACACTGTCGATCGGAAACTTATCTGACGAGCGTGTCCGCGAGAAACGGTCCTTATTTTATCTTCTGAGTCAGTTCAACATCTCCAAGGCGACTAAAGACCACGATAAAGTATACGGTCTTCTTGGTCTTTGTATCGAGATACGGGAGGAGTGTGAAGGTGTGTGTGCTTTGCAGGTTAATTACGACAGCGACGTGGAATTGGCTTATACACAGGTAGCCAGATATATCATCGAGACTTCGGGGAACCTTTGCATCCTGCGTGCCTGCATTGGGGTTCCGAAGTGGACATTGCCAACGTGGGTTCCTGACTGGAGCATTGCAGTGTGGAGACTCAACCAAGGGAACCATGGATTATTCCAGTTAACTGGAAAGCCTGATACGATTCCAGTCGCTGTGTTCTTAGAATCTGGAAAGCGTATCAAAGTTGAAGGGTTCATGATTGGAAAGCTTGAGAAGGTAATAATGAATACTAACTCGGGTCTCATCCCTCTAATGCGGGTACCGATGAAGCTTTTTGTGAAACCTTTTGTCAGCTTACTGTTGTGGTTGATTGCGCAGCCCCTGACCTTTGTAGTCTTGGCTTTGTTCGCGCGTTTGGCTGGTATAGTCGATGAAAAATTGGGTAAGGAACTTGCGATATTTATTAATTTTGTTCGGCGCGAGGTGGATCGCAATCGAGGACAGGATGAGGGAGCAATCACGTTCCAGCACGATGAAACCGTGACGTCGCTTCAGCAAGAAAGGCTCGGGAGATGGTTTTCCACAACTCGTGTTCTCGGTCTCAATTATTTAAGATGGCCCTGCCACACATGGGCTAGAGAAGCTCGACCAGGAGATGTTGTGTGTCTATTAAAGGGGACTGACAGACCCATGATTATGCGACCTGGAGATGTTGACTGGAAACTCATTGGGCCTGGGGGATATGGTGGATTGGAATTGCTTCTCTGGGAGCGTGCTGTGGAATTATATTCCAAGACAGAGTGGCCGTTGATGTCATTTGTTATTAGCTAGAGTTTAGTGACGGCTTTTTTCTCAAAAATAGATGGAGGATTCGGAAATCATGTCGGGACCTTGAGAAGGGGTGGTAGATGGGTTGCTCGAATTGTATCAAAATTCATTATTTCGTATCCTCCGCAGATCGAGGTCTACTTGTACCATCGGGACTTCACGTAGATGCGTTCCATGGCGTGCGAGGTTGCATCAACCGCAATCAGCTACCTCGCATGACTTTCATGTTCCTAAGAGCTACATATTCCTAGATCATTGGCGTCAACGATTGCAGTCATGTCTGGAGTAGAAGGAGATGACTAAACCGTTTTCGCGTTTGCGAGATGTGTCGTTTGGGAAGTGTGGCTTGATATAACTATCAAGAATCCTCAAAATGAGTAACAGATAGGATGGTACTCATGCGCATATAGATGATATAGTAGGGAATGCTTTGGTGAAGTAAACTTTAGACTTGTCAAGAGATGATGAGCATGAACGATGTGACGCGAGGTCTCCTGCTTCTCCTCGTGGTTCTACTAAAGCAGGAAGGTACACGCCTCTACGTAGATATTGATGCCTCTAGTAGACCAACGTTATCCACAAAACTTCCATTTCTCAGTCCATCTAAAATCCCCTTCACCCCAGCAAATTCATACTCAGCCAACATTTCCTCCCACAACTTTCTTCCGACGTCTTGTCCTTCAGGAGCATATATGAATTCGGCAAATCTAATCAAGGAACACTAGGTATCAGCATCTTCTTATTCGAACCTTCAGGACAATCCTACAATCAAGAAGGCAAGAATGTAAAACTCACGACGAAACCCTCCAATTAGCAACCAGACTCCCGTGACTTTCCGCCCCCTTCCCAACCACAGCATCCACATACGTACTTGCCCCAACATCCAATCTCCTCCCTACAACTCCTTTAAAACACCAAAACAAAAATCTCACAGGCCAAGGCGCAAACCCTTGCAACGCAGTATTCTTAGTCAAACCCGGATCCACAAGATTCACAACCACATCTTCAGGATCAACATATCTCGCTAGATCAATGATCGAGAAATGCCCTAAGAGTTTACTGACTTGATACCTCTCTATCGGCTTCCAAGGCTGAGACGAGTCGTCGAGATATCCTAGAACGGATGAGGTGGGTGGTAAATGGATTGAAGCACCTCGCGCAGAACCAGAGCTGACGATAGATAATCTTCCTGTATGTCCCGCTGGTAATTTATCTTTCAGAGATGGGAGCAAAAGAATCGCAAGCAACATCGTAGATAAATGATTGACTTGAATTACTTTCTCATGGCCAGTGCTAGGAACAATGGTGAATTCCGCACATTGCATTCCAGCATTCAGAATCACAATGTCGAGTCTTGACAGTTCTGTCTCTACTTTCTTCGCAAACATTTGAATCGAAGAATAAGATTCCATTTCCAATTGCCAGACTTTGATATTTGTGGCGGGAAATTGGGCTCGGAGCTGAGAAGCGACGTTTTCTCCTTTGGAGAGTGAGCGGACAGCGAGGATGAGTGTGGAGAGGTGGAAACTAAGGAGTTGTTTTGATGCTTCGAGTCCTAGACCGCTGGAGGAACCGGTTATGATTGCGACTCTGTGCGTGAGATCTGTAGAGGAGGGAGGCCAGAGTGGGGAAGTGAGGAATTGGGATTGGAACATTAATGCGAAGGGAGATTTGGCTGGGGGACCGAGAGAAAATGATGTAGACATAATGGTGGCTTTCGATCAATTGGCAAAAGATTTAAAAGTGGCAGAAGGACGGAGACAGGTTGCTTTCTAAGAGAGAGAGGCATTGTGAAGCTTTATATATTAGGAGTGAGAAATCTTGACCGAGGGATGCTAGACAAAGACTTAACAAGGATGAAGCTCCGATTCTCTTTTCCCGAAAGCTTACTTTGAGCATAGATAATGAGCCCAGAAACATAGACATTTCATCAAATGACGGCGTGAATATTCCAGTCAAAACGGCCTAAGCCTTCTCAGGCGATTCTCGCGGAATTACGGATTCATGGCACTTTCCTATCACGTGATAGAAAATTACCCAAATTCGTTTTATGAATTTTCAAATTAAAGGCTATCTTGAGACAGAAGTGAAGCTAAGTCGTGACTATCATATTAGTAATAGGAAATATTCCGTAGTTGGAGAGGGGCCATCTTAATTCTTGACTGTCACTTCTTTCATCGTCACCCCCTTTATTTTCTCGGTTATTAGGATCTTACCAATCCCCGAGGTTCTCAGTTGATATAGAACTGTAATGAATTAGATGTAGGAAAGGGAAGGAGAAGTAAATTCTTACATGATACTATCTTCATCAATGCTAATCTGCCTCGGAGTAGAACTCGATATTGTTATGGCATGCTACAAATCGTATAGACTTTGCCAATCGATCTTGGCTAGATATCAACCGATATCTAGCTCTGCTGTGCTGCTGCCACGTTCTGCCATCCGCAGGCCTATATCATACCCTCTTGTAACATGATACTGAACCCACTCACGCTCATCGCCTCAATCACTCATGCCCTGTCTAGCCTCACCGTCACCCCCTCTCTCACATCTCCCCATACTAGCCTCCATTAGCTCTCTCAAAACACCATATACCCAACTAAGCTCTCCCTGCAACTAACAAGCAGACCCAAGGCAAGAGGATTGTGTTCACCTCCTCCTCTATAAATAACAGCCTAACAGTTGAGTGCGTTACTGCTCAAAACCCTTCCGACACCCACCCTGCCAAGGACAACATTTGGGGAATCATCGGAGGAAAAGAAAACCTTCCAACAAAGATATAGGCATTCGACGCCGAGCTGGAATTTTTGCTGTTTCTGTGTTTGGACTTTTGTTATTGACGGTTCTATTTCGGCGGATTAAGCTGAGATAGAAGGCTTGTTGGATGATGTGGTTTTCCTTGGTTTGCGAGGCGAGGGGAGTAAGGGAGTGAACGAGGGAGAGGTGCGAGGAAAGTTCTTTGTTTCGACGAATTTGGGGTACTGCATTTCTGACCGTAGACCAGCAACATCGTCCCCAAAGTATGCGTTTTAGTCAAGGGCAAGTTCCCTCGTGAAGATAGAATATTGCACCCTACACAATAGTGACTACAGTCTGCACATTCATATCGAACCAAGACGGCGAGAGCATCATAGCAACTCCCACGCGACTATAAGTCCCTTCAACAGTACGTTTTTCCAGAACCAAGCCAGAGATTTCGCGCTTGAAGAGTGATGTGGAATGATGTAAAGTGGCGAAAAAGGAGAGTTGGTCCCAGTCTGTATTCCTCCAAACATCAAATGAAATCTGGGGTCTTTTGCCTCCGACGCCTCCAACAGCACTAGAAGAAGTATTATAAAAGTCTCGCTCGTCGTTGTCTCCCGCGACTTCCTGAGATCGTACTCGAGAGTAGATTGGTTCAAAGGGGGTGAGGACGCCTCGTAACTTGATGCGAGCATCAGAAATCTGCCCATATGGGTTTGTTCCTGGGATAGTAGTACTTATGTCCACCACATCGCATGCTGCCCAGCCGGGAAACAGTCGACTGGTTACGAGGTCAAGTAGAACATGATGAACCGGCTCTGCCCATGCCGTCCACGAAAAAGACGGCGCGTAGACAGAGGCGCGTCGATGCGGCTTATCTCTCGCGGGCCTACGCACCTCTGTAGAAAATTTCTTTAGCTTGGTAGAACGAGTGACTTCCCAGAGCAACTGGTGTGCAAGTTCCTTCTCCCACATCCCCGCGATGTATCTCCCTGGCTGGAAACTCTCTGCTAGACGCGCAATTCCGGAAAGGGCAGGAAGACGGTCTGCTTCAAAGGTGATGTTCAACCCGGTATACTCCTCGACTATCTTACTCCATTGATAATTAAATGGGTTCTCATTCTCCTCAGGTTTGCCGGAAAATGCGCGGGCTGCCAGCTTTCGAAAGTGCTCAAATGTAACTTGCCACCCGGAAACAAAGAGGATGTGTCCTTTGCATTCACATATATCTTCCTTGCGACACTGGAAGTATAGCTCTCTCTTGCCAAAGTACAAAACTCTGGGACCTAAAATCCGCTCTTGTAAGCACCATGCGCGCAGAAATATTGGGACGCCGTCTGCTTGGTCTTGCAGAACACCTTTCCAGCGAGAATGATGATTGATATGCCTGCGTATATTCACTGATCTGCTGCTACCGTCGAGTGATTTGAAGGAAAGTTCTTTGTGTGTCTCTCGAGGCCGCAAGAATCCGGTGGAACAGTTCTCGGCTTGACAGGCGGCGATCACTACCCACGAACCACCGTATATATCTGCCATTTTCGCTGCCTCGATCTCCCATTCTAGAACATCATCTTGGACAATGCAGAAAGAATCGATCCATAAGTATCTCGCTCCCAGCCAGCGAGTGACTTTTATGGCATCTTTAAACGTCGTTGGCATCTCGTTTGAAGGGATGCTAAGCTCTCTGGATTTGATGTTGGCTTTGATTGTTCTCATGGCGATCGCCCCTCCCCAGCAATGTGTAAGTGCAACGTATTTGAATGTATGCTGCGATCCAGGCGGAGATACCAGATGGATACCATCCTCGTCAGACTCTCCAACGTATATAAGTCGCTTTGGAGTCTGCACCTGATGGGGAGTGCCACATACAGTATGAGTGGTCACACAGTTCTCAATCCAGCCCATAACCTTAAGCTGACAACCTGGTGATAATGGATCTCGAGAGATTTCGTCAAACGTATCTGGTTTCCGGCAAAAGAAGTTTTTGTAACTATCAGCATTTCCTATATTAAAGTTAGATTACGCTCGCGGAAACCAGGAAACTCTTACCCGGCGTTGCGAACAAATCAAAGGTTTGTTGCCATTCATCAGGAGGAATTTTCCGATCGGGTGTGCCTAATCCCGTCAGCAGAATACTCCTAAGTCAAAATCTGGGTCCTCTTAATTACCGTTTCTTATAGGCCAACCTTTGCTCGAATAGCTTATCGATAGATTACAAGGACTCATATTATCACGTTGAAAGTAACCATTACTATCCGTACCACGCTCCAGGGCCGCTAAATCGCATAGGAGTGTGCACAAACTGCAACCGTCTACTTTCCCTTGAACTGCGGCTGAAATATGTAGCTTGTAATAATCAGACACCCGATTATCCAAGGACCAAAATGCTCGACATCTTTCGCAAGCTAATAAGGCTGTCCGCTCTACATATGGTGCTCCGCGGTACGACATCATCTTAGAGGTACGAGATCTCTCAAATAGATTTTGAGACACGTATTTAAGACTGCTAATGTGTAGATTTGTCTGGATACAGAGGCATTAAGTTGTGAATATGGTGATTAGCCCCTAGAACTGAGAGCTAAGAGATTAAGGCTGTAGCTTTACATGCTCCTATGTCTAAGTAAGAAAATAAGATTCTTGCTTAGAGAGCGGAATCGGAGCAAATATTCTTCTTTGGTGAGGCTGTAATGAAAGGAAGAATAGAAGGCTGCTGCTGCCTTGTAGCATGTTGTCATTCCGTGATATAAGCAGGTCACGTGCCAAATACTGAGGAGCCACAAATGGAAGAACTATTAGTAGTCAAATGCATAATATTTTGGTTATATAACCCAGTTGACCTGCCACAGAGTAACTTAGATTCCGCATTTAAGCTATGTGATATATTGATATCGTGTTGTTATCACTTGTCTTGCTTAATGTGAGAGAATCAAGGACCGAAAATTGACGACAAGAAGCTAACAGCGGAACGTTGTGACAGCGGCTCGAGCTTTGAAAGATCTACACGCAAAGACAGCTGCAATTGAATTCCCCCATCCAATAATCCAGACTTATGGACACCATTTCGGCCATATGCTCGTGTCTCCTTTGACTTGCATCATTGCTGCTGCAAAGGATCGTGCGATCGAGCATCAGAATACTGAAAGACAAGACACTGGCTCGAATAGCCGCAAAGGAATACGACCCACCAGTTCAAAAGACCAATGCACTTGATCGTACCTTTGTAAATCCCCCACGCAATCATCCTCCACCCATTGCAAATCTCCAAGACTTGTCACGATCAGCGTGTTCTCCACCTTGCTGTGGAGTTTCATAATTTGATCTGACAAGGAGCGGAATTGGTTCCCTGAACAGCAGTCCACATTTACAAAAACGATTGGCGGCTGTGGCTGCTTATCGGGCAGATTCGCTGAGAAATGATTCAGGGGCCGAATAAATTCAAGAAGGTTAAAGTGAGGAAAAGGAAGCGAATAAGAGGCGAATCAAGACGGGAGGCGAAATATATAAAGAGGGATACGTGCGCGATAAGAGAAGGCACAGAATTGCAATTTGCATTATTTGAAACGCCAAGATATATTGACCGAACTCCGAATTGAATCGGCTTGGCTAAGTCATTGCGTGAATATGGAAAGACTTAGAAAAGCTTCTTTGTTTCGCCGCCGTGAAAGTGAAGCTCCCTTGATCCGGTTATACGAGAAGCATAAAACGTGCATAATTTGTCGTGCACAAGCTTGAGCCAGTAGCAGTATTATTCGCGGTTGTGCAAAATTTGATTCAGGTGTCCTGCAGCAATGACGTCGGTTGAGAGACAACCGAAGAACGTTGGAAAAGAGGCGCTCTTGGCAGGTCTAGAAAAGGGTGGAGAATTTGTTGATTAAATCCAATTAAAATTCTTATCTTAATCGTGTCTTCTCTTTTCAGACCAGCGAGGTGGTGGGTGCTCCTAGTATCTGTGATATTTTTGGGATTTCTTGCCGATGGTGTGTCTCTGCTTGTTGGGAGCAATTGGTGCTGGTGGCTTTAGGTGGGCAAGTGGGCAAGGTGGACTGCCCTGACGAGTGCAAGGGGACCAGGGTTCAAAGCTAGAAGGAGCATCGACGACATTGCTGGGTAGATAGGTAGATAATGGACCAGACTACAGGACAGACGGAAGTTTCTTCGATCGATTTCATACATACTATTTTCTTCCACCTCTTCGACATCTCTCCACTTTGTGACTTCTGAACATATTCCACATTACTTGAACCTCTTTGTCTGCATAGACGCCACACTCGCTTTAACTATTTCTTCAGTACACGAATCAGGTCCACTGCTAGCTTCTTATTGCCAAATTTCAATTTGAAGCTTTATCTCCTATCGACCCGGATTTAGAATATCAATTGGTGCTGCAAAGACTGTCGCTATCGACCGAAAATCTGCAAAGGGTTCATTCCTGAAGCACATTCTTGCTGAAGATAGATATACGCCCACAAACGATTGGATTGCTCTGCCAAAATGTCGACACCAATACACGAGAAAGAGCAATATTCCTTCCCAGCTTTTGCTCCAGATCCACCTGCAAACCAACAGCAACAACACGATAGAAGATCATCGGATGAGGATGGGACATTACAAGGGGAAGGATATGATGATGGGGTGGATCACAATCATCTGCGAGTTACAACCAGTTACGCCCATGGTCAGGATTTTATAGGGAAAGACCGCGAACAGCGCTCTCCTATGTCCCTCTCCCAGCAAAGGGAACAATCACAACGGTTGGACGATGACCTGGAGATGCTGCGAGCAGAAAGAGTGGTATCCAATGCAGAGCGCTCGGCACAAGAAAATGGTATCGGAAGGTCGAAATCAATGGCTCGGTCAAGGTCTCGAAATAATGCTGAGCCGGTAGATGATTTCGATATTGATACCACACCTATACACGAGAAGACAAAAGTTTATCGACCGCCGGAGAACCCAAGTACCAAATTTTCATTGCTGTTTAAAAAGATACATAATTCAAGCTGGCTGGTTCGGTATTTTTTCTATATTTCGCCGTTTGCACTTCTCCTTCTCATTCCGACGTTATTTGGTCGGTTCCTTTTCAAGGAGACTACAGTTGGAGGGGTTCGATTGATGTGGTTTGGAATTTGGTTGGAGGTTGTGTGGTTGACTCTTTGGCTTTCGAGAGTAAGTGGAATTCTTGTTGCACAACGTCAATCATAATTAATAGTTTACAGATTATCGCAAAATGTATACCTTATCCTATGGGATTGATTTCGAGTATTTTCACGAATAACAGCAAGAAATGGAGAGACTTAGGAAAAGCTCTGGAAGTCCCAGCAACATTATTTTTTTGGATGCTGGCGATCGAGATCTCTTTTCTACCTACTATGAAGAACCACCATTTGAATGGAAACACCGGAACGAGACCTTGGGAGACGATTGTCAACAAACTTATCATTTCTGCCCTGGTCGGAGTATCTTTGAATTTCTTCGAGAAAATCATCATTCAGCTTATCGCCATCAGTTTCCATTTGCGAACATACGCAGATAGGATTGAGGTCAACAAGTTTCAAATATCGAGTTTGGTTAAGTTATACATCTATTCCAAGGAGAAGATTGCCATGGAGGATTCCGAGTTCGAATTGAACAACCAGACTGGACCATCTTCTGGAGCTAGAACACCAATGGCTTACGTCAACAAGGCACAAAAGAATGCTCGTCAGGCTTTCACTAAAGTTGGAGATGTTGCTGGAAAGGTGGCTGGAGATTTCACTGGACAAGCTGTAAAGTCTAGTACACACCCACATCAAGTGTAAGCATTCATGATAGGAGCATTAGAGATATACTGACATATCATAGTGTCCTCCAACTTTTATCCACAACAACTGGTGCCCAAGTTCTGGCACGTCGACTCTATCGAACTTTCGCCCAGGATGATTCCGAAACCGTACTTGCAGACGATTTGAAGAATGCTTTTGACAATGACGACGAAGCCGATGCTGCGTTTTCTATGTTCGACAAGGATCTCAATGGAGATATTTCAATGGAAGAGCTGGAAGCTGTCTGTGTCGAGATTGGTCGAGAACGAAAGGCCATCACTGCATCTCTAAAGGATCTTGATTCTGTTGTGTCAAAATTGGACGATGTCTTCATGTTTATCGTTGTCATCATCACGATCCTCGTATTGATCTCCCTCATTTCAACCTCAGCAAGTGGAGTCATCGGTTCAGCTAGCTCCACGATTCTAGCACTCTCTTGGCTTTTCTCTGCAACAGCTCAAGAATTCCTTCAGTCTGTCATCTTCGTGTTCGTCAAGCACCCGTTTGATGTTGGGGATCGTGTCACTATTTATGGAAATACTGGATCCCAAATGAAGGGTGATGACTATTTCGTCAAGGAGATCGCTTTGCTGTACACCGAGTTCAAAAAGATGGAAGGCCATGTTGTGCAGGCACCAAACAGTTACCTTAACACCCTCTTCATCCTCAATCAACGACGATCTGGAGGTCTCGCTGAAGCTGTACCTGTCACTGTCAAATTTGGCACAACTTTGGATCAAATTGATACCCTTCGTCAACGCCTTCTAGAATTTGTTGGTTCTGAAAACAGAGAGTATCAGAAGAACATTCTCACCGAGTTGACTACTATTTACGAGGCTCACTCTATCACTCTGAACGTCGTTTTTTTCTACAAGTCAAACTGGCAGAATGAACTTCTCCGTCTTCAACGTCGTAACAAATTTATCTGCGCAATGATGGTTACCATGCATGAAATTGGTATGGAAGGTCCACGCATGCGTCTTCCTGGTGCTACGAGTGGCTTCCCGGTTCATCTCAACGATGCTTACCCACATAACAACCCGACAACCGAGAGCACACTCCCAGGAGACAATGGACCAGGGCCCCGCTCCGGCAGTCTCGTTCGTGAAGACTCTCAATTCCGTCCTGTGGATCCTACAGCACCAGTTCAACCAGCTCGTTCTCATCCATCTATTCTCCGCAACCGCGGCGCATCTATCTCTCGTCAACGAGGCGAAAGTATATCTGCAATGGGCAAACGTGTTGATTTCTCTTTGGGGATGTCATCTATCTCATCTGGGGCAGATTTCGGTGATGTTTACGAAGACCGGAAACCGATCCTTCCTCCTGTCATCCGTATGACTTCCCCATCACCTGCACCAACCAAGAACAGGGAGAGTGAAGATGGCGGCAGTTTGGGTAAGACAAGCAGTAGAGATAGCGCCATGAGTAAAGTCCTCAGCGGCACGTCCAGTAACCGAACACATCGCAACCGCTTTTTCTCGCGGAGCAAAAGTCGTCTGGGAACCGCAGAAGAAGGCACCCGACTATCTGATCTAGAAGCTGGAACGAGGGAATTTGGCGTGGCAGATATGCCTGATATCCCAGAAGCTAGCGGAGCTAGTTCTGGAAACTGGGCAGAAGACAATGAGAAGGAGATTAGAGGCGGAAGTCTTGATCTGGGAAAGAGTGCCGGTAGAATTGATCCAAGGACTGGTATCGTTAGTCCACAAGCAGTAGCTAGAGATAGTGCTGTTGAGAGGGGGGATTTACCAATGGCTAGTAGTGTAAGAAGAAGTATGACGGAGCAGGTTGGGAAGAAGAGGTAGATCTGAGGAAAGCAAGAGTGTATATATGGAATAGCTGGGGCATTTGTGAATTAGCGGGAGTTGAATCACGGGTGTGATGGTGATGGATAGATTTCTGGTCTAGCCTGGTACGATATAGTCTTGGCTATTGTTTTATATTTATAGAAGGTATAGATGGTGGATCTGATAGGGTAGAAGGAAATTATGGAGTTTCCATGTTTGGTACACTTTTTTCTCTCATCTTACCTCATCTCATCTGTCTCCGGACTGGATGGGAGAACATATCATGCACGTGAGTGATGCCTGCTGCTTTCCATTTGATAGTCTTGCTTTTCAGGTTTATACTCTCTTCCTTCAGTATTTATGCAAATTTCACATTCCGCACAGATCGAATGTAGATGGTACATGTCACTTCGCCCTCCTGTCTCTTCCTGGTCATAAATGCACCATCTCCCTTATATAAACGTATTTTTGTATACAAATCTTTCTAACTCCCTCCTGTATCTCAGAAATCGAATTTTACCTTCAATTTATCTCCCCTAACAATCTCCTCTTCTTTCGCCATCAACTCCGGCATATCCCATGTGACATTCACATATCTCCCAGATAACCAAGGTCGTCTCTTTCGTGTGAGAAATGTGATGGTATCTGCGCTTAATTCGGGGGTTTCGACGAAGACTTTGAATCGTTAGTATCTTTTTCTATAGCTACAAAAGGCTCCTGAAACTTTCAATGCTCGGGAGAAGAGAAATTGTGAAGAAATTTGAGTAAAGATGTACAGAATAAGTAGTACATCCAAAGGCCAAAAAAAATAATACTTACTATGTTCCATCCCCTCCGGCACGCCTTCCACGCCCCCTATAATATCCGTAGGCACATTCCCCGGATGAATACTCCAAGCCAACACACCCTGCTCTCCATACTCCTTCGCAATAAACTCCATCAACCTCACCACCGCCAGTTTACTAGGCTGGTACGCGCTGAGCGTAGGCATAACCACCAGCGCCCCCACACTCGCTGTCGTAATAATAGTCCTATCCCCTCCTCTAAGTAACAACGGTAAAAAAGAGCGAGAGATAAGATACGGTCCTTTTAAATTGACTTCCCAAACCCTCCACCACTCTTCAGGGTTAGAATCAGCGACCGCAGCAAAAGAACCCAGGATCCCGGCATTATTGATCACGATATCTAATCTTCCGAATTCTCTCTCTACTTTTTGAGCTGCGTCCTCGGTGCTAGATTGAGATGTGATATCTAATGCCACTTCCAAGACTTTTGGTGCAGGGCGCCCTGCAGAAGAAGCAGCAGCTAGGATCTTTGAGCGCACGGAAGAGAGGGGAGAGCGTGCGCCGATGGCGATTTGAGATGCTCCTGCGCGGGCGAAAGAGATAGATATCGCTTTTCCGATGCCGCGCGAGGCACCGGCTATGAAGATGCTTTTTCCGAGGTGGGTTGCGGATGTCAATGGGGAAATGGAGGCGTAGGTGTCGTTGTGCAGGGTGGGTGTTACGTCGTAGTCTCCTGGGAGGAGTTAGTTTCATTCGAGGGAGAGATTATTGGGGGAGGGGGTACCGGGTCCTTCTATGGGATTTATACTTCCTCTTGGTGGTGGCATTTTGAGTTGAGGATTTGAATGAATGAATAAATATGATGGACTATGGGAGGGAGTAAGTGTTGATATCACGTGAACTCTTCCTGACAACGGGAGAAAAGTACAACGCTTGGCTGTTTTGAAAAAAAAATGTGTTTTCAGGTTATGTAAAGAATGTATAAATGATGACTTCTCCAAGATAATCCGGCAGCATTCATCTTTTATATAAATATAAGCTGACGTACAAACCAAAAGTTATATGCAGCAAGTCGGTGATAACGCTTATTTCCCAGATGGGGCTCCACTCTCCACTTCTGTGCATGAATCGGGGTTTGGGGGTGAGGAATATCGGAGTTAGAGCTTGTGAGAGATTTGTTTTGAGTGAGTAGTGATGAGTGGGCAGAGTTGTGGTTCGGGGTTATGCTGACGAATGAGGGGGGTGGGGTGTGAATCGGCGTTTAGGTTTGGTTGTATCTCGGCGCGTGGTTATGGTTAAGGGAGATATGTGAGTGGATGAGTGGTTCAGGTAGTACTTTATGTGGCTGGTGTGTATTAATTTCTATATCTAAATCTATATCTATAACTTTTTTCTAAGTACATATGAAATGAAAAAGGAGTGGACAGCTACATAGCCTTTGTTGAATTGTCAAACCCAAGAACCCTTTCGATTTTGCCAAAGTCTCTTTCGGTACCCCGCGACTGGAGCATCTCTCAAGATAACGGTTACTTGTATCTACCGGGAAGTCGATACTCTACCCTATGATACGAAATCATGCCCTGGAGATTTGACGTTGATTGATTACGCTAGGCTGTACCTAAGTCGAAATCGGAATGTCGAAGGAATATGTGGTGGGGTAGTTTGACACTTATTCACTTTCACAAACATCACCCTCACTTCCACTCCCATCCTCTGCATCATCCTCTGGAATAGAACTACTCATAAAATTACTATTATGCTATCTCTATATCGTCCAATCATAACAATCATCGCTTACTCGTATGTATAACAAAATGGTCCCGCAGTCGTACTCATCAACTCTCTCATCGCAATCGCTCCCACAGCCGGATCACTACCAACCGCAAAGCCCAAATCAATCACCGTATCCAAAGTCGTATTCGCCGATTCAGGGTAATTCAGGAATGTACCTGTGCCCGCAATCGCATTTCGGCGATTCTTCAAATCGAGATTCTGCCACATCCACCAGACGCGATCAATCATTCCGTGGTGGAGGTAAAATGCTGGGTCGCCGGGTGAGGTGAATGTATCTCCTCCTGGGTTGCCGGCAATGGTGTAGTGGCCACCTCCATGGACACCGATAGAGCCTGAGCCTGGGACACCTTGCATGACGAGTTGGAAATCGGCGATGTTGTTGTTTTGGGTGATGAGGTTGGTGATGGCTGTAGTGTTGGAGTACATGTCGTTGACTTTGCTGCCGATGTCACGGACGAGACAGCGGGGATTGTAGTCTAATCCTGTGCCAGTAGTTGAGCCACCGCCGTTGAGAGGAAGAGAGACAGGTCCTAGGTTGACGGACATGTCTTTGAATGGGCCCGAGGTGACGCATCCACCGCCATCTCCAGCTGGAAGGTGAACATCTGGGTATGGTGGGAGGACTAGGACTAAGTCGCCCTTGTCTGCGATGAACTCGCCATTGCCGGACATGCTAGTTGCGCTTCCATCGAAGACTGGTCCGGCTGTGGTGTTGGATGAGAATAATCCCCAGTTCCAGTATCTGTTTTTTTCGTTAGGCTTGAAAGATTTGACAATATCAGTTGGGTTTCTTACGGCTGAGTTCCCGTGTAGCCACATTCGTTCTTGAGCGCTTGCTCATAGGTGTAAGTGAACCACCTGTGCCATGCGAGGAAAGTTCCCTGAAATTTCGTCAGCTGTATTTCCAGATTGGGAGAATGGTGCATACGGTGTAGTGAATAAATAAGGTTTGATTTATGTGCGTGCCAACGAAGTCATCATAACGAGACCTCGCACCTGGGATAAGCGATGATGGTGTGGCTGCTGTCTTGTTCTGAAGACAAAGTACCGCATCGGTATAAGCGATTCTCTCCACAGAGCTGAGTGAACCCCTGATAGAAGGTTAAATTGGTGCTCGATTAGGTTTTATGGACAGATTTCATACCATTCTTTTCGCACAGACATATTTGCCCTTGTGCACCTGGTGCTACGCTTTGACTGGGCTTCCTCCAAAGCCTGCAACTCATTGGCCGAAGCAATGCTCGCCAACTTATTGAGAAGTGTCAAGGACGACATTTCTTCCTCGGGCACTGGAGCAGCTGAAGCTACTCCAGCGAGGAGAGCCAATGCGAGTGGCTTGGAGAAATGCATGGTGACCAGGAAATGTTCCTTGTATGGTTGAAAAGGAGCGGCCCGAGAGTCACTCAATTACAAGTTTGAAAGGTGAAAGAAACAAAAGTCAGTTGAAGTTGAGCAATGCCGATCAGGTAGAGATGAAGAAGGTTATTTAAGTATTCATCGAATAATTAAGAGATTGACTGCTGACATGCCGGATAATGCTTCCGACTCCTTTTTCTCAATTAGGGCTTTTCAATTGACCTGTAGAAGTGTCGGAGATGACCAGCAGTTCATTGCATTAGAGTAATTTTCAGTCAGCGGTGCAAAATCTTGCAGAGGAAACTCTTGCCCGTAGGAGCGGAGCGGGGCGAAACGACAATGTCAGTATAGACGGAGCAATTAGGAGGGGTCTAGTGGGGTATGAATTGATAGTGTTGGAAGATTATGCAAGGATGCTGATCTTTTTGGGACATTTCGTTCTTCGGATTGAATAACGAATCGCAACATGTTCCGGCCCAATATTATTGCTCAAGTACTTTGTGATAATGCGTTCTGCATTTCTGGCGGCTCTCTGTCACAAATGGTAACGATAGTCAAGATCTCGGGTGGAGATAAATCCCCGCCCTTATAGACTGTAACCCCAGGAATTAATATATAAATCCTTGAGGCGTTCGGAGTGTTTGAGAACATGTGGCGAAGAATTGTGGAGTAAAGTGGAACAACTTCCTCTCTCGTACGTTAATTCCTGGCAATTTCTTGCGAAATCCACTATGCTCTTGGAAAGAACTTGGATCCCCTGTTTTTAGTCTATCATCCGGGGTAGAGTGTCACCATCCGCGGCACACTCCAAATCGACCGGCATTAGTTTCAAAGTCTAACACCATGCCAAGTTCCCGCCGATTAAAGGTACCAAACATCGGTTGTTGGGCGTCAAGGTTAAGATCATTTGCGCAAGTCGGCTTGTCTCCCGCTGTCGAACTTTGCTGTACGTTATGGGACTCTCCACTGTCTCCAGCAATAAAGTTAAGTTTATCTTCAAGAATGGAATACTCAATTGGTATATGCCGAGGAAATAAGTTCAAAGTAGAGTTGCGGGATTGACTCATGTCAATTCAAACAACAGAGACATACACAATTCAGAGTGAAGGATGGCAAGTACCGTTAAGTTAATGGGTAGAGCAAGCGGGCTGTCAAAAGAGGGGTCGTCTTGGCCAGAAACTTTATTAGTAACTCTTTTGAGAAAACATGCCCGGCTGGTGACAGGCGCACCACTCACATGTTGATGAAGACATACTTGGAAGGATGGGATATCACTAACTAAGTCGAATCATTGTGAGCAGGTGAAATCCTTCGTTGGTACCTACTTTCAAGCACCTGTAGCGTTGGAAGCTGCTCCTCCCGAAGGCTGGAATAGGGTCACTTAGTGGCTGAGCATACTTACGCGGCGTCAGGATATATCGTTCCTGTACACTAGTTTATGAGCTAGAGAAACCTTGGCAATCCCTCTACTCCACATTGATCCATTTTTATCCCACTTCCTCACCTTGGTGTTTCTGAATCAGATGTTTTGATTCCAGAAGTATCAGAAACATGTCAATTCATGCAATAATGGATTCGAACACTTCATGGAACAACCACTCAGCTCAGAGAGACAAGTGATGCTTGTCAACATTGCCTTGCATTTCTAAATCCATCATTCAATCTGACTTCATCCCTTCTTCCACGTTTAGCATCGGATATAGACTGGAAAGTATAATATCACAAGCTTCTGGAAAGGTTTGGCTTCCGTCCCGCCAGCCAACGAGAACCCCGGTAAACTAGACGTTCATGATTCACGCGCTATCAGACGAAATGGCGATCAGACCTGCCCGAATTCCCAAATGCAGGTACAGCCGTTCCTCGTTGTATCAAGTATTTTTTCCCAAGGTGACTTCGGCTTTTGAACCGACCATGTGCCACCCGAAGAGCAGAAACGGTTTTCTGCCTCCAAGTGTGGATAAAACAACGTGGACTGTCGTTTCATTCTCCTCGCCATATCATGGCCTGCATGCCCAGATCCATCAATAATTTCTTCTTCTCAGATCACGGATTGAGTTACTGAGAGACGTTGACGAAATGTCATCAACAGTATTTCTGCCTGGTGCGGATCAGCCAGATGAAAATCAAGGACCAGCGATCTTGGGAGCTACAATCATAACAACTGTATTAGCACTTGCGACTGTCTGTGCACGGTTATGGGTACGAGTGACGATTGTACGAGCTACGGGGTGGGACGTAAGTTGAGGTGATGCTTAAAGAGAACTTATCTGACGATATTTAGGATTATGTGATGCTTCTGGCAATGGTACTTTGAACAATTTATCTTTCCAAAGTCATTTTGCTGACTTCAATAGGCTATGACCATATCTGGCATGGGTGTGGTGATTCCAGAAGTATTGTATGGTGCAGGCCGCCATGCAGCATATCTAGATCCAGCAAGAGCATCGATTGGATTAAAGCTCAACTTCATCACCCAACCCATTTTCCTATGGGCCATCACAACCGTCAAAATTTCCATAGCTTTATTCTTGCTCCGGATCGCTCCGACCCCTTTCTACCGACGAATTTTGTGGGGCATAATAGTCTTTCTGATTGTCTATACATTTGCCTCAATGATGACGATCCTGTTGCAATGTACGAATATAGCGGTGCTCTGGGATTCAACAGTAACAGCAACTTGCTGGTCTATGAAAACCATCCAATCACTGAGTTATACTAATTCGAGTAAGTAAAAGCATGAAGCGCATACCCAGCGTCAGTTCAAGTCTGCTCACACTGACCACTACCTAGCTCTGAACATTTTGACTGATCTCACATTCGCCATCCTTCCAGTCCCAATGCTCTGGAATGTCCAAATCAATTCTCGCGTCAAGACTTCCCTCTTCTGCATCATGAGTCTTGGAGTATTGTACGTCTGAAACAACATTCTTCGCGATACAAGATGCTAATATCACTCAGTGCATGCGCCGCAGCAATTGTAAAAGCGACATACATCACCAATTATGGTAAAACAGGAGACTTCCTCTGGGATTCGGCAGATCTCACTATCTGGACAGTGTACGTCTCTTAACCAGCTTATTGACGCAATTTTCTAACATCAATCGACAGTACCGAATGCAACACAGGAACCATAGCAGCCTGCCTACCCTGCCTGAAACCCCTCTTCAAACGCATTCTCGAATCCTCATGGGGCTCCCGTGGCCGTACCAAAAACTCCAATTCACAATCCCATAATCTCTCCAACTTACACAACTCCGGCCTCAACTCGAAATCTAGACATAAGAGCCAAATCGTGTCTAGAACAAGCAAGATCACTATGGGACACAAGATCCAAATCCATTCAGGGATAGAGGATAATATCAGTGAGGAAAGCATATTACCTATTCAAGGGACAGGAGACGAGATCAGGAAGACGACAGTGGTTACAGTGGATAGGAGTGAGAGTGCCGGGAAAGCTGACCGGGAGAGGTGGGAAAGAGAAAGAGCGAAAGGAGGGGAGATGGAGCCCGAATGGAAGTTTGATGATAGGGTTTAGGTGGTGCGATGTTCGAGATGGTGTACATTTTCCTTTTGAGCGCATTTTTTGTTCTATACCCTGAGTTTTTTCTATGACTGTTATGGTTTTTCTTTCCTCTGTCCTTTCATATGTCGCATTTCAAGTGTGAAGGGATCAGTTGGTTCATGAGATGTCAAGTAATGATCGAGTCACGAAGTTTCGAAGATTGGGATTATGCGGGATGTAGCATAGAATTCTAATTTCATTTATTAACTCGTACCTGTCCTGACTGAAGATCCATCGTGAGTTTTAAAAATGTGGTTGTGTTGTAAAAAGTGATTGTGCAGATTCTCAAATTCGAGGTGATGGGAATGGACGAGCCACAGGCTATGGTTCAGCATGCTGCTGCTGAAAAATATAGGCGCTAACTTCCACAAGCCGTCCGAAAACTCATCCGAGCAGCCTAACCAAAACCATGTCCACAACACTTCAAATCCGTAAGGTAACAACGAATTGTAATGATATGCACTTGATTGGAGATTTTTCTTTGGATATTAACGAATCTTCTACCTGCATTGTTTCATATATCAAACAATTTAATCAGCAAAACCTCCGAAGTGTTGAAGGCACATAGTTTTCCCTCGGTCAAAATGTCGATAGGTGGAAGAAAAGTGTGGCTAGCATGATGTAACTCGATATCCATGATTAGCAGGTAAAATGCCTCAGATTTGGGGATTGGCAGCTGTATGTAGAGTGAGCTGATAATATAGACTCGATTGAACAAGGGTGGAAAACAGCTCTAGAGCCCGCGATCCGCAATGAGATATGAGCGTCAAAGACGAGACGAGGTACCTCCACCTTTCAAATAATGAAAATGACAGAATTCTGTCCATTTATTGAGAAATTTAACATGTAATACTGAATCTAGGAAGGAAGAAAATAGAGTGTCTCTCTGGTGTTGCAACGGCGGCCAGTGCGAATCAAAGAGAGCACAGCAGGTGATAGGAACGAATGCGGTATGATTCCTTGGGAAACGAATTCAATCATCAAATGTCTCTCCTGGCTAATATCTCTAATGCGAAAGCGAAAACGAATAAATAAAAGGCTTGGATCTCTTCTGCTACTTTCCAATGCATTACCAATCTCCCACCACTATTTCCAATTCTTGGTCATTACCAACACACTCTTAGAAAACTCCCATACCCACAGCCAGCATGAACACGAGTGCGAAAGTGAAATCTGCATTAGAACTATTCATTCAAACATTCGTGAGAGAACCATTCGCTCAAAATATGTCAGAAAGCAAGAATGTCAGAAAATAATCGTTCCTCGCTTCAATGTCAGAATATAGTGTCAGAAATTAGGACTCCCCCTTTTCATCATTTGTCACCTGCATATCACGTGTAAGGGCATCCTGAGTTGCGTTCTCAAAGTAAGGTCCACAGTGTGAAGGAGGAGGGGAGTATATAAGGAGAAGATACTCTCGAGAAAAGTATGCGATCCATCTCAAAATCAATATCAGAATCCCTTCCTCTCCTCAGAACAAGCCAAAATGTCACCGCAAAACACCGCATTCGTTCTCGTTCCCGGCGCATGCTCACCCCCGTCCTTCTACGACAAAGTCATTCCTCTCCTCTCCTCTAAAGGGTATGCCGCTTACCCAACCGCTCTCCTCTCAGCCGGTAGACGACCCGAAGGCCCAGCAACTTTCGAAGAAGACGCAGCATTCATCCACGCTGCTGTCCTGAAACTTGCAGAAGAAGGAAAAGATGTAGTACTGGCAGTGAATTCCTATGGTGGGTTTCCTGGTACTGAAGCTTCCAAAGGCTTGAGCAAGAGCGAGAGGCAAAAGGAGGGGAAGAAAGGGGGGATTGTGGCGTTGGTGTATATCGCTAGTTTTGTGCCCGCTGTGGGGATGAGTGTGAATAAGTTGATGGGTAATGATTTGCCGGGTTCAAATACTGTATGTCTCCCATCACTTTCCTCCCCCTAATTCTGAGATACATGATCTGATATGAAGCAGGAAGAGTACATGGAGCTCAACGTAGAAGATTACAAGAACATCTTCTCCGATATGAGCGATGCGGATGGCAGGAAATATATGGCGCAGATGCTGAACCAGTCTCTCATTAGCTTGTCTGGAGAATTAACGTATCCGGGATACAAGTTTATCCCTTCGACGCTCATTCTTGCTGAGCAGGATAAGACCATTCCACCTGAGACGCAACGGTCTCTGGTTGATGCCGCTAACAATGATGGAGCGAACATCACTGTGGTACCTATTCAGTCTGGCCATGTGCCTATGTTGAGTCAACCTCAGAAGATTGCAGAAATCTTGATTGATGTTGCGACTAAGCTCTGAGGTGAATGAACGTTATTTTGACGGATTTTGGGTTGGAGATGCGATACTTGCAAAGCGATGACGAGGCTATAAGTTGGAAGTAAATCGATAAGTGACAGAATACCAATAGGATTATATTCAGATGATTAACACCCAAACTAATATATGTTATTTCCTAAGCCTCCATCGCTCAGGCTACCAAGAACGGGAAAGAATTACTAGCAGTCGCTAAAAACAATAGGGTTTGTTAATGCCGAGATATGAATGATTACAAACAGAGAACGATTCCACTGCCGCAAAAAAACACTTGATCTTGAGCCGCAATCAAAAGCTCTCTCTTGATCTGTTTTGCTCCATTTCTGGTTGTAATTGTCCAGGTCGACTAAACTCCTCTGCAACCCAGGCGAGGAACACCGTTTCATGAACTTGCACAGGCGGTCCTTCTGGCTGAGGATCTCGATCGAACTCAGGGACTTTTTGTACCTGAAATTCAACTCCATCTTTCCTCGATCTCCGCATGGCATACAAGTTGAATCCAATCCACCAAAGCATACCGAATCCCAATATACTCCACGCGACTGTTGGAGTTGTAAACCATGAGACGGCTTTCTTCTGCTTCGCGAAACTTCCTTTCGGAGGCACCCAAGAGGCAAGTATAGGGTATGCGCTACCTAGAGCAAAAATTATAGCAGCCGTGGTGCTGAGAATAGGGTTGAAGCTTGACTTTTCGCGCCATCGTTCGCGACTGCTGAAGCGGAGTTTGAGCATTCCAACAGCAATTGCAAAACCGAAGACTGCGACTATAGTATAGGAATAGAGATCGACAAGTACGCCATACGCGTCTGTTGGGTTAAGATGAATCGTTGCCAGGATCATTATGATTGTGAAAGTCCAGTGCAGGAAAAGTGCTCCAAATGGAGTCTCCTGCGAATGCTCTCGTGGGTCGAGCCAGGATCGTTTTAGCAGCCAGTGGAATCGTCTATTGATGAAAGAATGTTTGTCGCTTTGAATCCAAGTCAGAAGACGGCCAAAAGACAGGTTTTTGCTTTGACCAAAGAACTTGGCCCAAGGTAGGACACCTTCTTTCGCGATCTCTTGCTTGACTAAGAGCGAAGGTCAGCCCACAATCTCAAGACAAGGTTGCTCACGAACGACTCACCTCTAGCAGCAGTGAAAGTCATCACGACAATGTTTCCAAAACTAGAAATTGCCATGAATGCTGAAAGAATGCGCTGCGGCTGCCTCTTATCGTCGGAGATTGCACCGAATGTCAATTGAAAAAATGACAGTGCCACATTCTTGGAAGGGTCAAGTTGATCAAGTTTTGGTACGACGACCATCTGAAGAAAATAATCAGTTTGGCCACAATCAGATCTAGAAATGAATTCTGCTTACATATGCGACATTGACCAATAGATAAAGGATGCATATCAGTCCAACACCAATTGAAGTTCCAATTGGCATTGTGCGCCGCGGTCTGGCAATCTCACCAAGGACCTGTCACATGTTAGGATTCTTGTCATCATACCGTGAGTTGGGACAAGACTTACATAGTTTGGCTGATCGAAGCCGCTCCAAGCAAATATGACTGCTAGAAATGCCTTCGTATAACCATATGAATCATCTGCGGGCTCCTTAAATGAATGATTTACGGCCATATTATCGTTTGCAAAAGTGTCTGTATGGAAGGCTCCTGCCCAGGCACAAATGCCCGTAAGAATAATCAAGACTAGCATCATAACTTTGATGAGAGCAAAGAAATTTCCCAGCCATATACCTCCACGACGAGAGAATGAATGTATAAGGCACGCAAATGTGGCTGCTCCAACTGCTAATCCTCGTACTGCACTATTTGTAACTGGTGCGTTGGCAGCTTCAAGTGTTCTAATACCGAAAATGAGACAATTTCCTGCCATATTGCCTAAGATGATATACGCAGCAGCAAACATGCAAGTAACAAGTAGAACGGTTCGGGGCCGATAAGCTGGCCATATGAAGACATATTGAAGCTGGTCAATGTTAGCAGTATTCAGTTCTGAAGTCATTTGTCCTATTCCTTACGTAGTTCAACGTCCCACCACTTCGCGGAATGCCTTGCTCAACTCCCTCAAACTTGTGTCGCGGCGTCGAAAGACCAAATTCAATGTTTAGATATGACCCAGCCATTGTATAAAGTGCTCCAGCAGTCCAGAACAATAAAGTGATTCCGACGCTTCTCGTTCCTCGCATAACGGTTGACGGCGAATTGAATATACCAGTTCCTTTAATGTACTGTTAGAAGCCTTCAAAGTGAGTGAGGACAACTACAAACCAATGACTCGATTGACTACCAATGCAATGACAGACCAATAGCCTAGACGGAATCTTTCTTCAGGAGCTCGAGTAATGATGGTGTTTGGAATATTGTCTGGGTGGATTTCCAGAATGGCGGAATTTGCACTGCTATCATCATCATGGTAGCGAAGGTCAGTCCTATCCGTTCGAGACTCTGTCACTTGATCAGTAGTTGAAGCCATTGCAGGTACAAATCAACAATGGAACAAAAATTGACTCGGGAGAAATTCTTGCTAAAGCAAGGTTCGAAACAGAAGAAGAGAAATTCTGGCGGATGAGGCTACCGGGCTAACTTGACTGTATGATACCACGGTCAAACATTCCCCCAGTGACCAGCCTGCCACGCCAAGAATGTTCTATATTCAGCTCAAGTGCCCAGACGTCCTCAAAAATGTTATCGCCAGGGCAGATTGGGGGCCATCGTTGTGATGAAGACGCCCCTTCGCCTCATAGGTTATGCCAAGCCGTGGCTTTTCAACGTCGTGTAACTCCAAATAGACAAATGATTGGAGACACGAAATCATGCAAGCCACCAATACAAAGCCTCCATCAAAACCGTTGATAAAACAAATATCCCCTCTCAAGTTGGGCGTAAGGCGGATTCGATTCCTTGCCAAAAGTCCTAAAATATGCCTTGACCCCTCTTCTCTCGCACGAGGGTGGAACAGATACCGGCAGTCTTGTGATAAGTCGTCTGAAGTTTGTGGAAGTTGCACCTAATTGCTTACGTAGCTCAGCCTCATGGTGCTGAGTTAATCTGATCGTGCCTGCAGGTCTACAGAAAGAACAACCTCATCGATCAAGTGAACAGCGAGATTTTATGAATGAAAAGCTGTTCCTAGGCAGCGGCAGAGGCGGCCCAAACCGACCTCCCTAGTCGTTTTGTCGTAATGCAAATAATGTCGGCTTCTGATGTGCTCAAGATTGCGAATCTGGCATGGGAGATCTATCGTATGGGATGGAGCGAAGAATTTGACGGAAGTAAGTGGTTTTTGGGCAGTTGTTGAGAAGGTGGCGACTTTACCGTAGAGAAGAGAACATTTGCATGTCAAAAGATGCGCAAGCTAATTCGCGATACCCTTTAGGCCAACAATACAATGATTTTGGAAATGACATCAAGAGCCTCGCCGAAAATCTTAATAATATCGCTCATGTTGTTGAGAACGCGAGACAAACATGGTCTCAAGAATCGATGAGATTATCACGATCGCGGGGTCCGATCGAGCAGAAAAACTGGGATCTCTCCTCTCTGTATGAAATAATTGGGGACTACAAAAAAACGTTGATGGACTGTCAGAAACTTCTTGAAGAGAATTACGAATTTCGCAAGAGTCGTAATTTTGCTTACAATATCGAATGGAATATGGTCATTCAACCCAAGGTCAATCTGTTGCGAAGGAGGCTCGACTCACACAATTCCAAGATATCAATTCTGCTAAAGCCGTTGGAACTGAATTTGCTTTCCGATATACACCGCGATCTTGCTGATCGTATCGATGCTGTTCATCGAAGTATCTTGCACCTCCATGGCCTTCTCATACCAGACGTTGAGCAGGCAATATCGGAACAAGGACGGACGATTCCAATATCCCTCGGAGTTCCACCAGATATCGAGAGAATGTTCCAAGCAGCAGCAGAAAAGTCATATCCGCAAATAAGAATGTTGGGTCATTTTCCTCTTCAAGCGGGCGCTGATGCATTCGTCTCCCACATGAAGGAGAGCACGAAAAATTTCACCCCAGGACGCTTCCTAAAAGATCGGACACCAATGCCTGAGCAATACTTGGCGTTGCTGAAATGTATCTGGATCATGAGCTGTCTTCACGAGAGCGACGCTTTGAGGATTGTACCCTGTGACTCGCAATGGCCCGCATACATCAACCAACTGAACGAAGATCTATCAGTCGAGTGTCAGCGCTTCACAATTCCGTCGGCGCAACAGCTTGTTTCCCCAGACCTCAGAGATCTGAGGGGAGATGATTTGTACTTCATCTGGCCAGAAGAGGACATCGCAGAGTATATATCGCCACATTCCGAGGTTTATCTCGAAGAAGTCCTTAAGCTTCCAATGCCGAGCCCTAATCCAATACTCCGACGAGAGATGACCATTTACAAACTCGAGGCAACCAAGTATCGACTGGTGGAGAATATCGAAGACAAGAGTGCTACCTCTTCCCGCCGAGAGGAATACAAGATGGACATCGATCTCAAGACTGTCGCTCTGATACCAATATACGCCACTCCGAGTTCACGACCTAAGGGATTAGAAGTCCTGATCCATTCCGAAAGTGCACAAACCAATCCAACTTTCCAAGATCTCAAGCACATGTTACGTCTCCAAAACCTCCTGACAGGGTATAAAGTATACGAGCGGTACGATCAAGCAATGGTCACGGTTTCGTTCCTAGTTTCCGGGAAAGGCACGCCGATTGAAGAACACGGGAGGATCCAGCTTTGGCTACCAAGTTCATTTGGCTCCTCTTCCACATCGACTTCTGCAGCCTCAAGTGCTCATCAGAGTCCAACGCAAAGCAACGCGTCGATCAATACTGCTTTCCAGTCGATGTCTCTAGGAAACAGAGGGTTTCAATCGATGTCTTCAGTGAGCAGTCGCAATATACCGAGTCGCGTATCAAATCGCTCTGCTTCTGCAAGTGCCACAAGAGACTCGTTGCCAATTGATATGAGCAGAACAGATCGAACACCCAGTCGAATGAGTATGAGTTCGATCAACAGCGCCGCCCAAAGTCGCCGGCCAGCCTCTGTCATGACATCGATGACCAATTCCAGTAGATTATCACGCATGACAACATCATCCAGGACAACCATTAGCACCGGAACGGGGAAGGCACACTTACATGCTAAGCCTTCAAAGCCACTTCTAGTCATATTTCTTAAATCTAAGGACGCTTCCTCGAAACTATCTATCGTTGCTATTCAGATCGACGATAAGACACAAGTCGAGCGTGAACGATGCGGGTGCCGGACTTCGAATAGTCAATGCCGATCGAGTTGTGTGGAACGTTCAGACGGCCCTCTATTGATTCAGAGATGGAATGCCGACCAAGGGTTAGGGAGCTGGAATCTCGCGAGGCTGGGAGTAGAGCAGAGGAAAGAGTTGCCAGCTAATGCGTGGCATGATGTGAAACGAGTGACTATGAAGTTTGATAGTCTTGAAGGTATGTACACTTACTTTGAGTATACTGGTGGATATTGACCGATACTTTTAGATCGATATAAATTCAGCGGCAGTCCTTGCTCGTGTAAACCGAAAATGCAGCATGATCTGGCTCGGTGTATAATGGACGGACATCATGGTGTTTTCGGCGTAGTAAGACAGATTGGAAGCCAGCGGCTGAGAAATTACCACCAAGAACGGGATAAAGCATCGGGGACAAATATGGTACTGGGATCATTGCCTGAGGATGACTTCTAGATTTGCGATGTTCATTGCCTCGAACAACGGTTAGGACCAAAGTGGACAGATTCGGCAGAGCCAGAAGTGACATGATCGAGCAGAAAGAACATTTTCCAGTTTTTCTAATATGAGAAATGAGGACCTCCTCTCTATTAGTGTGTAATCTAGATAGATAATACAAACAGATACCAGGTATGATGATCGCAAATACGAAAACTAGCTTCAACCTGGCCAAGAACCCCTGAACCTACATCTCAGAAGGGCAGCACTAATACCTCAATTTGACTCCGTCAAATCTAGCTGAGGACAAGAGCACTATAATCCGAAGACCGGAGAGTACAAATCTTACGTGAGAACGGTGAAACGGGCTGATGCAGAAAGTCCAAGGGCGACTATCATGTTGTATGGTTTTTGAACTGATATGTTTGTTTGTACAATAGGTATAGATGGGAAGGGAAGGTCACTCCAAGAGAATTAGGACTGTTGCTGAGTCAGCATGAAATGTGGTGTCAGGCAAGTGCAACAGCAGCGAACAACAAACAGCTTCTCTTTCTCTACAATATCTGCCTATCCTCCAGATGTACATCATGTCCAGTACTGAGACCGAGGAACTCAGCAACCCCGATCATTTCGTGTCCCGAATCATTTCCAGCCATTTGTTCATCGCCTGTTCTCTCGGCGACTGCCGCGATCTCGATTGCACTCAATGCTCTCTCAATCAACGACTTCGTACCATCATCTTGACACAACGATTCAGCAGCTCGCAGACTTCGCTCCCAGTACCTCCATCTTCGGTCATTGTACCTCGTCCAATGTCCACATGCGTGTCGAGCCTCAAATCCCTTGCTTCTAGCAGTCCGTCGCGCCTCACCATCCCGATATCGATTGTCTTGAACATTCTCCCATATCTGGGCCGCCGCGAAGATATACCACCAGCATACTACTCTCACAGCAAGGACGTGGTCACACTGAGGTCCATATCTGATCTTGGCTAAGGCGCGGAGATCCTCGAAAGCGTTTCGAAACGCGTAAGAGCAGAATTGCGAGAAATCCCAATTCGGTGAAGACATAAGTTGAGCGAGGAAGGCATTGCGGTATTCCCATCGCCTTGTTTCATTCTTGCTCAATATTGGATCGCAAGGATCAAAAGTGGATGTTAGTAAACGTCCATGACAACATTTATTATGAGCTCTGCCTTACCCTCGTTGTAGCCATCTGCGAGCGTGTAGCTGAAAGCAGGCATGTCACGCCAAACCTCCCCGTCCTCTCCTAGTCTGAGTACCTCTCCTGTGGAGGGGTCAATTAGTTCCCTTGTACAAAGTTGATCAAGGAACTCGACAAGTCTCTTTTGCTTGGATGGGTGAGTTTGCTCTACTATCTCCATAATTACAAGCCACGTATGATATGGGTGCCTTTGCTGCTTGCCTGCTAGGTGCCCTAATGTTATCTGCTCAATTGCTTCAATTGCCTCTGGAACTGTTGCCGCGGAAGCATCTTGCAGGACTAGTCTGCTGAGAACGCTGAATTGTGGTAAGAGCCTCAAGCTAATTGCAAGGATATCTTTGTCTGGTTTCGTAGGTGGCATTGCTGATACTATTTGCCCGCCCAGTGGCCACTTTATGTTGGCGGTGAGTATTTTCGGGTTTCACCAAGTGAGTTGGAGGCACGTGCAATATGGCTGCTCGTAACTTGTATTTGTAGTCCTTGACAGAGTTGTGGTTTTCTTTTATCAAAGGTATGAGGCATTATCAGCACTGTACTATGCCTCGTCGTTACACCCGTTGAATATACCCGGTCAGCTCATTCTTAGGACCCAGACTATCGGGACGCTTTTTGACCTGCCAAGCACATGAGGATCAACAGAAGCACCACTTCATGTATATCTTTCCCAACGATTAACCCTACTTTCCCCATTAGGCTAAACACTGATGATAATGTTGAGAAGTATGAGGGTATGTAAGTATCTCATCTGCCGTTTCTTCTCCCAATACATGTACTGTACTTCATGTCGGTATGTCTGAAAGAGATGTCAGCGCTGCAACAACTTCCCATAGGGGCAACTTCGCCTTCGTCTGGCGATTTTTTTGATTGATTGCTGCAATGGCAACATCTAGTCGCTAAATCTCCCTTCCAGTTAAGGTGGCACTGTGGAAGAATGAACGTGCGTACTTTTTGTCGGCTCATCGAGCTGGAAAGGGAGCGGTTCTGTCTCTATATAGCTCCCACCATGGGAACAGGTTCTGGTTTTCTATGCTTAGTCTCGGTCGTCAGTCTTCATTTTTCAAAGTGATACAATATCTTCATCTGCTGTTTATCTGTTCACAATGTTTGCAAGTCTGCGATACCTTGTTCTGCTGGCACTACTCGCGCCGACTTCTGGCCTTCCCATTTCCGATTCGCCCGATGCCAACGGCAAGCCCATCAAAAACGTTGATTGCAATGGCCATATTTTCACCCGAGAACAGATCGTGGCTACAAAGACAGAGATGCAACGAGTCGGCGGACTAGTGCCAGCTCGCAACTTCCCACATGTCTACGGCAACGCCGAAGGCCTCTTTGGAAGCCCTAATCGATTATGGGAATTTCCTCTTATGAGCCCGATATATACTCCCGCTGGTCAGTAACATGATATGTCAAGCAACTTGGTTCATCCTAAAGCTTGTCACCTGATCATCCCACGCGATAAGAGCTGACCATTATTTCCTGGAAATAGTTGATGCAGGTGCCTACCGTGTTATTACAAATGATGCCTACAACTATCAAGGCTGTATTTACCACATCCCCGGCGGTTCTTTCAAGAAATGTGTTTGAGGGTTCATCGATAGACTGTCTTGCAGGAGCAGTTGGTTGTTACTCCATCGAGGGCTCTGGACAATCGGCAGGGAGGGGATTTTCGGACCAAGCTGGTTGATGTGGTGCAGGATACATAGTCAAATTACATCGCAGAATCTTTGGCTTAGAAATCTACTTATTTACTTTGAGGTATCGCTCCATTCTCCAGGTAGTGAAAGTCTGCTTTCCCACGCCAAATAATGGGATCCGTCTCCCAGCTACCTTGAGCTCAGATTGTTCACGCCAAGCGACGTTGTATCGAATTAATCTTACATTATATGTGGGCCGCCCGCACTTCAATCTGAGTATCCTGAGATAATTCCTCGCTGCCATGCATGAGGTCGTTGCGCATAGTCCTTTCAAGTCTCGGAATTCGGTTTAATGCTCTTGGCAATCACCCACAGTACTTCCCTGATCTCCTTCCCGTCATTAAAGGTACCAGATCTCGCAAAGAGGCCATTCAGAGTAGCAACTATACCTTCCTTGCTCTCCGTGTATTCTTTCTGTTCAAGAAATTGCAGCATTTCAATCGAAGCTTCTCTCATATTGGATATCTCTCAAAAGCCCATGACTTTCAACCCCATCACTTCCTAAACCTTAGCCCAACCAATCTAGCCAAAACCTGCGGAATGAGCTGTCGTTCCCGTACCCTGACACGCTGGCGATTCAGACGAGTATTGGGTGTGAAGTAAAGAGGTGAGTCTGCCTTTCCAAAATCGCGATGTATGGCTTGTAAGCCTACCGCAAGGCTTCGTATCTCGAACGTTTTGAGCGCTTGCAAATTTAGATACTTGAAGAACCACGCTTGTCGTCTTTGTGTCGGTAGCATGACAAGTTTAGATAGGATTTGGATGATCAGAGGACGTGTGTCGGGAGGGATGTTGGGAGGGGTCGTTGGAGGAGGTGGCGGAACGACTTCTAATCCACCATAAAACTCTTCAGTGGGTATCGCAGGCTGCGAAGTCGCAGAATTCGCGGATATAGTTGTAATCTTAGTTGGGGCTTGCACAAATTTCGTCGTTTTTACCAAGGAGTAGGTATTCCAATGTTCCTCGAGAGATTCAGGCTCCCAGACGCCCTGATTGGAGAATTTCCCTTTGCCAAATACTCCTTCAACAGTCGGATTCAAATCGACATGCAAAATTCTTACTTTCTGATCGAAATGATCTACAGACTCCAGCTTTGCAGAAATACCATACGTGGCCTCCATGCCAGCACCATCAGTGTACTTGAACCATAAAGCGGGATGTCGTTCCACGGCAGCACCGTTATGATCGAGACCATATGAAAGTCCATAGAACCAGCTATGGATATTATAATTTCTAGGATTGGAGTGTCCCACAAAGCTGTCTTCGTGCAAAAGTGGCGACATCCAGACATCTATGGGGGCATCCTCAACCAGTCTTCCTTCCGCATCAATAGTGGCAAACATATCGAAATAGATCGCAAATGCCATCTTCTTGTCCTCGTCGTGGAACACAAACGAAATGGATATATCGTTCGCTCCCATCTCTCGTACAATATGTAGCGAGCGAGCGACTGGGTACCAGCCGACGTTTTCTTGACCGAAACTGGGTCGTGTGGCTACTACTCTAAATTTGAATCCATGGTCGTCCAAGGACAAACACTGTACCTGGAAGATGGAGCGTAAAGCAGGAACTTCATAATTGTCCCGTGGTATGTATACTCTTTCCACAGTCGCGTCTTTCGCGGAACTATGAGACATGATTAGGAGACCACCGCCTTCCTCGTATTGCTCGGAAACGGTCCTGCTTTGGATCCTAAAGTAGATTCCTGCCTGATGTGTACGCTGAAGACAGATTCCCATGCAATTTGAGATCTTATCATGCGGTTGGCAGTTGAGTAACCCAACCAGATATCCAGAAGACTCTACAATGGGTAGTTCTAATTGAAGACCCTTATTCGTCATCAAGTAAGGAGCGTTTTCCTCGTGTCTCTGGAAAGCCACAATATCCGACGAGCTTGCGAAGTTTTTCGGCGACGGGGCAAATATCCCACAACCTGATCGATATGTGTCAACTAAGGGCGAAATCTTCCATGCAAACAAGGACTGATCGGCAGATTGTTTTAGGATTTCTTCTTGTAGTCGAAGGAAAGCATTTCCACCTTCTCCATACAGAAGAGGCATTTTCACACCAAAGATTCCGAAGAGACAGTATGCCTCATCTTCAAGTCTTGTTGTTTCCCGCCTAGAGGCCCAGCACATTCGCTGAGCGATGCTTTTCTTCCTCAACATGCCAGGATAAATTAACGTTTCCCAGCCAATTGCTGTGGCTATTGTGATGTGATCTGCAAGATCGGATTTCGTTCCTAATCGAAGCCAACCTGTCCCGAAGAAAACGACATTAGAAGGAGCCAGGAGTTCTTGAAGGGTCCATCCTCTTGTGAACCATCGACTTGAGCTAAAGTTTTCAAGAAGCACATCTTCGACGTACGCATAGCAAATGCCTGCGTCAGTATACCAATCGTACATTGAATTGATTGCTTCGGAGAGCTCCGCACTACTACTCTTGTCAATGCAGCAAGTGTCGATCCATACGTATTTATATCCATCCTCGATGGCTTGTTTACAGGTATGAATGATCTTTTGATACCCCGCTTTTGCTTGGACTGACGGGTCGTGGACGACTGGAAAACTAATGGCTTTCTGGAGACGCTCGATCCTTGATATTAGGTCAAAGTACACACGTTTTGCTCTTTGGTAGCTAGGGACTATATGATGAATATATAAGCCAAAAGATCCAACTTGAAAACGAATTGCTTACGTAGGGTTTCCTTTGTCGTGGAAGTTCCACTTTGTGAGGATTTGTCAGATTCTCTAGGGTCTTGATAATCGTCGGATTCAGGCCTGTTGACATATTCTAACCACCGAGTAGAATAATCTTGGGTGATGGGCTCGTCTTTACCCTGAGAGATCTTCTCAAGCTTTTTTTGTATCTCACTTAATTCATGTTCCTTCTCGAAACATAGTCGTTTGACTTTTGTGTATTTGGCCTCTGAATTTCGAATGAATTAATCAATTGACCCCAATTTAGGACGAAACATACCCAGAACTTCTAAACCATAGGCATCTTGGTTTTTGAAGAGCGGGCCTCGTGGAGGCTCAGGCTTTGCGGTCAAAGACTGCACATCCAGCACAATTTCTCGATCCTCTCTTTTAGGAAGCGGATACTGTGAATATGAAGCAGCAAGAGCAGCGCCCAAATTCTCAGGA
Source organism: Filosporella fistucella (assembly GCA_030077755.1). Classification (NCBI taxonomy): domain Eukaryota; kingdom Fungi; phylum Ascomycota; class Leotiomycetes; order Helotiales; genus Filosporella; species Filosporella fistucella. The sequence continues at coordinate 568,636 of JAQJZZ010000007.1, forward strand.
TTTTCCGGGATCTTCTGAATATCTGAGAATGTTATCTCCTCTACGCCCCATGTGTGAGACAGGATCGCGTAGCTTGGTATCGTGGAGCCGAAATATTCCTCGAGTTGGCCAGTAAACACATTCAAAAGCCTCATTTTGTGATACACATGTTCCGGATCTGTGCCGAAGCACGATATCTAGGAATTAATGATGAGGAAGCGAAGTTTGGGGTCGAAAAGACGTCGGGGCAAAGACGCCGAAGGGGGTCTAGCTTGTGATTCTCAGCTGCGGCTGAGCCGCTCTGGGAAGCTAGGAAATATGATTAGCTAAGATATTTATCAGTCTCTACTCTTAATAAGTATCAGAAGAGGCACAAATTGTTATTTGAAATAGACAGATGATCACAATCTCTTGCTTAGTCTCGAATGTAATGGGGGAGACAACAGACTACAATAGATTCGAAGCGGGTAGTCTGGATGTAGCGCGGGGTAATCTGAATTTGCTACCCAAACCAATGGAAACAACCACCCTTCCGTATTTCGCAATGGGAGATACAAAATGCCACCTCTTGCCTTACCTTTTTTCATATCAGACTTCCCAAAGAGTTTTGCACCCAATCCAGCCGGAATGTTCAATAATTCTTCAAAGCATTCTTGTTAACTACTTTGGTTGTTGACTTTTTCAACTTCTCAGTCCCAAATGCCATCCCTCTAAAACCTAAGTTCAAACCTTCCCCCAACCTAATTGCTACCCCACTCGCATAAATACACAATACTCAAACGCACTCCAATCTTCAACATCCGCAATGTAATCATCAATACCTGTTCCTTCCTCGTAAAAGAAAGAGGGCCGTTGGCCCAATGGCAAGGCGCTTGACTTCGAATCAAGAGATTACAGGTTCGACCCCTGTACGGCTCATTTTACCTTTTTATGCTTCTCTAGTTTTGTCCCTGCTATTCTTTTGATTTTTTCGATTCGTATACTTGACTCCGTTTGAGGTAGATAGAAACTGGATAATTGTTGAATGATGGAATGGTATCCCAGGGTGGGTTACCTTGAGACCGGAGTATAACCCCATTCGCTAATACAATGGGTCTTTAAGAGCAAATCCATTTCAACATCGGATTTACGCGTTTTGAAGAGGAGGTTCATTTGCACTTTGAAATTTGAAGATGATTGTTCGTAGTAGGGCTCCAATATTTTCATGTTGAAGGAAGGGAAGGAAGTTTTGTCAAGATTAGATTTAATGACGAGCAATGCCCCATACCACTATTTGTCACAAGCCATGGAAGCAACATTAGTTGAATCAAATTGAAATTTCGTGCCCACTATGCATTCTGCTATAAACGCCGCGTCCTACCATCCATCCATCCTGTACTTCCAGTAAACCCAACCTAGAGAGATCCCCAGCTAGGTAAATTCATAAATGCGCTTAATAACTCCATGCAAAAGAAACGATTCTGCGCCGAGCCAACTGGATGCACGATCTTGCCAGAGAAAAGAAAAACAGTGTCGGGGAGAAACGCTAAAATTCAGGTCGTCGCTGCGTAAAGTATTTGCTGAGAATAAAAACCTATTGAATCATAATGTTGTCGAGCTGGTAAGCGTCCAATTATTCCCTGAACCAGTGTCAGTAAGAGAAACAGTTTGATCGGGGATATTTACTCAATGCTTCGTTGAACTGCTCTACGGAGCTTTCGATTGTACATCTTCTTGTCATTCTCAGAGCCCCAGAACAACTTTGCTGCCTCGGGATTGACAAGAGTCCTGGGATCATATGGTGGTGATTCCTCCTCTAGTGCTGCAATAATGGACTCGATGTGACATTTGACATCCTCTGCACGCTTCGAAGTGTAACATGGAGTGCCGTCAGATGCAATTCGGTGATGGAAGAGTTCTGTTTCAAAGCGAGCTCTTGGCTGCTCCTCCGGAAAGCGAGGACTGAAGAAGAGTTTAACTCGGAAGAGACCACCATCCAAGTTTGTCATCGGTCGTCCAAAGTATGTGATTGCCCAAACAAAGGGATTCTTGTCGACAAGCTCAATGTCAAGAGTTACATTCTTGTCTCGCTTGTAAGACTCTATCACTTGCTCGTATTGGCGTTGAAGATTTGAGGCAACAGTAGAGTCCTTCTTCTTTGAAATCAAACCCTCCTCGGCCCATCTCTCGGTCTCGGCATCCATTGTTGTGCGAATTAATCTCAGTCGTCTTTCAAGCTCGGTGTAATTGAACTTTCCGTCCATACCATTTCCTGAGCACTCGAATGGCATCCGTACAAATGGCTGACCGTCTTTTACATCGGCCTTGGCCTTGCTGATCGCCAATAGGTAGGAGTCGTAATACCAAAGGAAACGGCGTTTGCATAAGTCTCGAAATGGGTCGAAGTTGATTGCTGTATCATCAAACTCACGATCCAGCTCAGTTCCCTCACTCTCACTATCTTCGCCGTCGGATAAGATGTGCTCTTGTACTACACCCCCAGCAGAAATGCCTAAATATTCCTCGAGTCGTTGAATGACAGATATCCGGAGAGACTCATGTCGAATCTGTTCATAGATCAGTTGCTAAGTCCTATTCAATCCTTATGATCATACCTTTGCAACATATTCCTTCTGGTTCTTCTTGTCCTCGTCGCTATTTGCAGTCTCGAATCCAGGCTCATTTTCGTAAGGATTCGATGACATAAGACTCTGAATTGAGATCAAGATTGACTCCAGACCTTGGGCCGATGACCACTCCTCGCCTCGTTCACCCCGCCATGTACTGTTTCGCAAAATATCAGTGTTACCATCGCAGTGAAATTTGTGATTCTTGTCCTACCCGAGAATTGATCTGACCGCATGTTAGCCATAATAGAATTTCCAGCTGTATGAATACACTCACAAGCAAACCTTTCCACCAGCGTATATATTTGGGTTGAAACGACATCGTCCTCCGTTTGTAGTAGTGGCTACGACTGAAGGTGCCTTTCCTGGGTAATCTACTATGTCTTAGCCGCTGCAAATTACCTTTTCCCAGATCTCATACCTCTGCCAAACTTCACCTGGAACTAAATACGCGTTAGTATATATGCTGGACCCTTGGAGTATGCAATATGCTTCATACCTCGAAGAATCCGAACTCGTATGGTGTATCTGGAGGACCGATAATGATTGCTTTTACGTTGCGCACATCAACATCACGGCAGGCTACCGCAAGGGCTGCATACTATTAGTCTCGTCTGGCTTGCAAGAAAGAAATTACCGCGTGCCCGCAAGACTTACAGAGATCGCCCGACTTCTGGAGGTCTGATAATTCCTAAGTCGAGTCAGCCTTGCGAACCCCACCATGCGCCGCCAGCGATTACCCTTGTGATACGAATGATAGAGTGGTTCGACATGGTTGATCAAGGTGCAACCGCAGATTCGAAGTGTCTTCTTTTCTTTCGCAGGTTCATAAGGTATAGAAGACGGTTGTTGTGAACAGGAACACTTGGGCTGAATAATTGTTGGTGGTTGTTCGTCACAGGAAAGCAAGGCAGGCAACGGCAGGCGAGTTCGCTTCGACACACCGGTACAAGTCTGGGTGAGGCTGAAGCTGATAGTTATGCAAGAGGACGAACACTTGTGATAACATGTAGCAACCACACATAATTACTCTGATATAGTTCTATTACTCACATTCAGTTTATATGTTGAGTTACTAATAAACTACTATGTCGCAAACTAGAATACTATTACGCCGCGAAATATATATTCAGATGGGCTGCACATGCTATACACCATAGCCTCTTGCCGTGTTGTCAAATATAAATTTCGTATAGCACAGAAACTAGCCATAATGGAGGAACAGATATTTAATAATTTCTTAATGCAGGAGAGACAACACTCCTGAGATATCGTAACAGCATGAATTTTGATACCCAACATCAGAATTGGAACTGCATAGCTTCCCTGGTGCAGCCTCAGCGGCTCAAGCCCCGCTGCTCTTTAGGAGTCTGCACTAGGGATTGTAAGCTTAATTACTCTAGCTTGACGTTAGAACAGACAATAATCATAAAGCATCAGTTTATTAAATGAATTACTTAGGGTTCATTTCTGCTAGCCTTCAACATTTTATCTAGATATCAGAAGAATCGAACAAATTGAAGATGTTTAACGCTCTCAACGCATACTTTTTTCTCTAATTACATGTTCATAGTTGCTCAACTTGCTATGCCATGGATACAGCTAGCCCAAGAGCCAAGCGATAGTGGTGCTTTATGGTTCTTTACCGGCAAACAAAATGAGTGGAGACAGAGTCAGGAATGTTTCTATCTGTCGATGTGTAAGAGATGGAATGTATCTGGGAAGCGGTGGACATTTGTCGATTAGACTTCTCAAACTGTCTCTTAATAAGAATCCTTCAGCAATGATTCATCCAATGACAAGACTTATTCATAAAATCACACTTTCCACTCCCCCTCTTCTGGACCACACCTGAATCTCTTCCAGGTTAGCGTGGGCGCCTTGATGCCTGAGTTGAAAGCCGCTGCCGCTTTAATGACTTGAACCAAAAAGAGTAACGCCGCATCGATCTGTAATTACCTTACACCTCTCTCAATTTAGAACGTCGACAGACAGCTTCACTCTCTTGCTTGTCGTCGCCGGCGCGATCTGTAGTAGCTGCAGACTCAATACTACTCTCCTACTTTGCTGCACCTTTGGCAGACCCAAGATCCAATTCGACCTCCTCTGGCAGTTCTCCGCTTCCCACAGACTCGACCCAATCCTCCAGCTTCTACACCGACCTCTACACGCGACGATCGTTCGGAATCAAGTCAGTGCACATAAATAGCTCTTCTCGCATGCCACAGCCTCTTAATACTGCAAGAGCGCAGATATAATCGAGTATCAGCAATTGTATTGTTGGTTTAGGTGGATGGTTGCTGTTTCATGTACTGCGGGCAGGACGTTCCCTGACATTTGAGTCGCCAACTCACAACCGTACATGCAGAGCCCAATTAACTGGACCCATGCGACTCGACAACGTCAGAGTCGATAAAGATTAGGAGAATAAGTTCGAAGTTTGCCCATACAACATTCTTCTCGTACTTCCTCATTCTGGCCGCGAACATCGATTACGAGTTCGAAGCATCTACTATTCCGAATAAACTGTGAATAGGATCAACGCAATCTGGCATACAATCTGTGGGTAGAAGCTTAAGCAATTATGGCAGGCCCTCAACCTGAGGGAGCTCCATCTGGCGATGGGCGCAATTATGGTGGGCAATACACAGCATATGATCCGGATCGTGATTCAAATGCTCAACAAAATGCGCATGCAGATGATGGTCGGCGGTATCAGTCAGAACGAGATATGGGTTCGGTAGATGACCAACTTCCAAGACCTAATGGTGCATTCACATCTGAAAATAGGATGACGGCGTCGCCTTCAGGAAGCGCAAGCGGCAGAGAAAGAGACAAAGATGGAGAGCATCAAAAGCGAAGTGGGGAGCGCAACCGATCACGGACAAGGAATGGCAGAACTGCTTCTGGTCAACTTAGACTCTGCAAGAAATGTAATGAGCCTTTGACTGGTCAATTTGTTCGCGCATTAGGAGGCACATTTCATCTAGACTGCTTTAGGTGTCGGGTATGTGGTTCTATCACTTTCCTTTGATGCATTCACTAATCAACGCTTTAGGATTGCAGCCAAATTGTGGCTTCGAAATTTTTCCCCGTCGATGAAGAGAATGGCGAAGGTCAATATCCTCTTTGCGAGACTGATTACTTTCGTAGATTGGACTTGATCTGCTACAAATGTGGTGGCGCTTTAAGAGGGTCATATATCACTGCTCTTGACCGGAAGTACCACATTGACCATTTCACATGTTCAGTGTGTCCAACGGTCTTTGGCGCTTCCGACAGTTACTACGAGCACGACGGCCAAGTCTTCTGTCATTATCACTACTCAACACAATTCGCCCAGCGATGTAACGGTTGCCAGACTGCCATATTGAAGCAGTTCGTGGAGATATTCAGAAATGGTCAGAACCAACATTGGCATCCGGAATGTTATATGATCCACAAATTCTGGAACGTAAGGCTTGCATCCTCCCAAGAGAAGCAAGAGCTACAACGCCAATTGGAAAATACTACCGACGAAGAAGGACGTAACGCCGTACGAGATGAAGAGGAGAAAATGGAGGAGAAGGTGTACAAGATCTGGAGCGTCTTATCCACTTTCGAAGAAGCATCCGCCGCATGTATCTCAGATATGCTGTTACATGTAAGCAACGGTGCATATGTGGATGGTGTTTTGACAGCCAAGAAATTTATCTTGCATGTCGACATTTTGTTCAGGTCTGCAGACAAACTTGACGCGACCATGACTAAACTGGGACCCAAAGGTATGTTTACAGTTGCTCCAATTGCTCCAATGCTCCATCCTTCATACTAACAACTTCAGGATTATCCTACTCGAGAGAGGCAAAGTTACTTTGTAAGAAGATCATTGCATTCTTTGCATTACTCACCAGCACCCAAGAGAGTGGCGTTCGGAAGCTGGGCGTCACCCAAGAACTACTTGCCTTGGTCACTGGCTTAGCCCATTACTTGAAGCTCTTGATTCGGATCTGCCTTCAAGGCGCCCTAAAAGTTGAGCGAGAGCAAAGAAGCTCAAATGGCCTTCACGAATTCCTGGACGATCTGAGTGATATGGAAAGCGTCAAGACCGATGATAGATCACTTGAGGCAACCACAGGTACTTCTGGACTAGAAGCTCCAAACTCGGATGACTGTGCCAACTGCCGACGTGACATCGAGGATGAATGCGCCCGGTGTGGTGAGCGAAGATGGCATTTGGCATGTTTACAGTGCACAAATTGCTCAAGGGAGTTGGGTCAAAACCTCGAGGACGCAAGATGGAATGAGCAAGAGGATCGAGTGTTGTGCAACAACTGCGAGGGTCGTGCATCTGGTACAGTCGGTGGATTCGAGCGGGTTACCAAATTGCAACAATACGTATTCCTTCTCCGAGTTGCACTGGCAAGACTCTTGAAGATGCTTCGAAATAGTGGCACTCTTCCACATACTTCGGACGACCCAAATTTGAACGGTTACAACTCAAGCGAAGGCTATAGATTACCACCTCAAGCCGAGCCACAACTATTGAGATCCGATACTCGTTCAAAGTCGTACGGAGGAAGCGCTGAAGAGAATCCAGGTTCAAGTTCATACGAGAACACATTGAACGACGTTCGTCGCCTGAGAAGTACTCGCATGGACAAGCATCTGTCGTCAACCATCAAGAAAGCCAGAACATCTAGGATCATGGATGGCCCAGAAGGCCGTAGTGTTAGACCTGGTTCTGCAGGAGCTGATGGATCCGATTCTCGAAATCCAGGCTTTCAGATTGTAGAAGAACTCGACGTGAACGGAGAGTCGCGTACACAACTCATGTTCGGCAAGGAAGACGGAATTACTTTAGACGACATCCCCAGAATCATGGCCACCCATCAAGCTAAGGAGCAACGACCTAACGCATACAAACACGCTCGACACGAGCTTTTCAGAACATCCATGGGACCTGACGCCAAGCTCATGACAAACGGTCATCAGCGAAACATGTCGAGCGGTAACGAACTTGACATGGCAGCTGCTGGAGAACCATCACCACAAAGACGCGAGGGGAAGAGATATTTCTCAGAGCTCTCAGCCTTGGAGTATTTCATTGTCCGTCATGTTGCTGTAATTGCAATGCAACCGATGCTGGAGGGCCACTTTACCATGGAGGAACTCCTTAACTTGATCGAAACAAGAAAGCCAACTTTCTGGAACAAGATGGGGAAGGCATTCAAGAATGATGCCAAGAAGAACAGCAAGAAGAAGGGCGTCTTCGGAGTTCCATTGGACGTGATCATTGATCGAGACGGTGCCGATTCTACCGATGGTATTGGCCCAGGTGCCTTACGAATCCCTGCAATTGTCGATGATGTGGTTGTTACTATGAGAAAGATGGACCTGTCTGTGGAAGGTGTCTTTCGAAAGAATGGCAACATTAAGAGACTGAACGAAGCTGTGGCTGCAATTGACAAGGACGGTTGCGATGCAGTAGACTTGTCGAAGGAGGGCGTTGTTCAAGTCGCCGCATTGCTCAAGAGATACCTGCGAGAATTGCCTGATCCCCTACTCACCTTCAAGCTACATCGTCTCTTCATCGCCTCGCAAAAGATCGCCGATGAGGACAAACGCCGACGAATCCTTCATCTTACTTGCTGTCTATTACCAAAAGCTCACCGAGACTGCCTGGAGATTTTGTGCTCATTCTTCAATTGGGTCGCTTCCTTCCATCAAGTTGACGAGGAATCTGGCTCGAAGATGGACACTCATAATCTTGCAACGGTCATTGCGCCAAATATTCTCTTCACCAATGCTAAAACACCAGTTGACGACAATTTCCTAGCTATCGAGGTTGTTCATACGCTCATCGAGTGCAACGAACAGATGTGCGAAGTAAGTTCAGAAGCATCCTTATCACTCTTTGAGATGCTAACTATGAACAGGTTCCTGAAGATCTCCAATCTATTCTAAGTGATCAGACACTTTTCACGAATACCAGTGAAATCACGACTAAGGAGATACTCAAGCGATATGGTGATCTTGGTGCTAATGGCGGTCCTCGACACACGGTTGAAACCGAGCACAATCCCCTTGGTCGATCTAAGGATGGTAGCGGACGAGCACTGGCGCCAGTAGTCACTCGAGTTGATACTGATCCTTCACAAGCTTATGCTTGGCAAAAGGAGAGCAGTGTCCGACACGTTCAAGAGCCATCAGCTCCATATGCTGCAAGCTCTCACAACCAAAACACTCCTCTTCAACAACAATGGCCAAGCGACCTCGAGCACCCTTCCACTTATGCTCACCGCAATGGGACCCCAGATAGTCAGCAGGAGCAACGCCGTGAATATCGGAATTCGGGATGGCGCCCTCAAAATGGCTCCGTTGGTGTCACCGGAGCTGGTTAATCCCCTCTCAAATAATGCATTACGTATATTCTTCACGTTAAGCGCCGTGCGCCTCATGCCTTCCGTGTTTATTGAGAACAAAGTCGCTATAGGCACGATACGAACGTTTTCATCGCGCGCCTGGATTTTTTTCTAAGTTTCTAGCAGATCCAAGGATCCAATTTCTAAGCATTCATGGGGGGCGTTTGTTTTCCTCCTCTTCATCAGCAGATGATGCACGTAATGCAGCTGAGCTGGGGATTGTATGTGTCTAATTTACATGGCGCTCCTTTTCTGATAGGAGTCGTGGTTTGTTTGGGTATCATGGACTGGCATCTTGGGGGGGTTTTGCAGACTCGACTGAGTTCAACAGCAAAAGATCTGATGCTGTTCCCTTCTGATTCTTCTTCTGCAAATAGGCTGAGTTCCGGAAGATCAATGAATGAAAATATTACCAAGGATGACTGCATAAATCGCTGAGTGATTTGAATTTCAGGTGGTATTGACAATCGTGCACCTAAACAGGATAAGGGGAGTTTTTATGGGGAATAAGTAACACAACCGGGTGTTCGATAAGATCTGGACATCGTACCTTGATTTCAAATAATTGTCGCATTCACATGATCTTTACCAATTTTTATATCCTGCTATTCCCTTCCTAGCATCGGAACGGAGAACCTCCCTCAAGTAAACCAATCAAAACTCTGGCTTTCCAACAATACGGCTTCATATCCACAGGCGTCGCTCTCGTTTGGATGTTGATTTCAAAGCAAGCAGCACACCATATCTACCCCGCCAAACCCCTCCATTTCATCCATATCCTCCACCAAATCCTTCTTAAAACAATATCTCCTTCATTTGTCCATCAAATGGCACCAATACGAATCGGCTTTCTTGGCCTCTCTAAAGTTGGCTGGGCTAAGGGAGCGCATTTCCCTTATCTCGAGAGGAGTGATAAGTATCAGATTGTAGCTATCTGCAATAGTTCTGTCGAGAGCTCTAGAGAGGCTATTAGGGCGTATAAGTTACCTGAGAGTACAAGAGCTTATGGGGATGCTGAAGGTTTGTTGAAATCCATTAGCTAAATATATTTTGCTTGAGTACAGAAACTGATTTTGGGAAATATAGAATTGGCAAAAGATCAAGATATAGACCTAGTAGTCTGCAGTGTGCGCGTAGATAGACATTTCCCCACCATCTCGCCCAGTCTGAGAGCAGGCAAGAATGTGTATGTTGAATGGCCACTTGGCAAGAATCTAGCTGAGGCAGAGGAACTTGCTGTGTTGGCTAAGAAGCATGGCGTTAAAGTTGCGGAGGTGGGATTGCAGGGGAGACAAAGCCCTTTTGTGAAGAAGATTAGGGAGGTGGTAAAGAGTGGTAGGATTGGAGATGTGTTGAGTAGTACTTGGGTTGCGCATGGAGGGAATGGAGGGGAAACGGCGAGTGAGAAATTGGAGTATTTGGGACGGAGGGAGGTGAGTTACAGTCCTGGGGAAATTGGGAGAGGCTGATGCGTGTGTAGGTTGGTGGGAATATGATGACGATTCATTTTGGACATACGATTGATTACATCCAATATGGTACCTTACATCACCTCTCCCATTCTCTACACAAATCTGATCATCACCAGTACTTGGCTACGGCTTCGAGACACCACCCAAGACTCTCCTTGCGAACAGAAGACCGTACCAAAAGCTGCTAGACGGCGATGGGAAAGTCATCGAAGAACGACATCCCAAAACAGCAGATGATACTATCTTCCTGAACGGTACTCTTTCAACTGGTATCCCGTTATCTTATTCCCTGCGAGGAGGAAAGGGGTTCCCTAATGCTCCGGGGTTAGTATGGAGTATCTATGGTTCGAAAGGAGAGATCCGTATCACTGCTTCCGGATTGTTCATTCAAGTCGGATATCCGGACCAGAAAATCGAAGTCGTGGTTGGAGAAGAGGTCGAGGAGATTAGTGTTGAGAAAGATGGATTAGAAGATCTGGCTGCTGGGGCGAATGTGGGAAGGGTTTATGAGGCTATTGCGAAGGGGGCGGTTGGGTGTTCGTTTGAGGATGCGGTGGAGAGACATAGATTGATTGATAGGATGTATAAGGAGAACGGGATTGTGTTTTGAAGAGCTCGCGGGAGAGTTGATGAAATATTTGAGGCTCTGACTTGAAAATTGGAAGATACCGTGAGGAGGAGGTCAGAAAGTAGCAGTTCTGTAGGATAGTGATTGCAGACAATATTCAGATATCAGTGTCCATCTAGGAGAGGCTAGGGAACCGAATGACAATTTCAAACAGCATTCCGTCCACTGTAGAGAGAATATAATGTAGTCACGTGTAGAGACTCGTCGCTGAATCCACCATCGCCATGTCTGGTTTCAGAGCATTGATTCCCTTCCCACGTTCTTCAAATCTTGCACTGACCTCTGGCTGACACATATTCCATCATTGCCAATCTATTCCATACCAACGCCTTGGCGTCGGTTTCGCGATGAGAAGGTTTCCGTTGACTCGCAATGTTGCATCTGAAGATTTCCGGCCACACCGTTGCTTTCCAGAGAGTTACCAGCTATCGCCTATCAAATACATATGATTTTACTTTAAAACAGATGTATTCCCCGCCTGCTGTTGCACCGAATGATACTTCGCACTGGCCGTCGTTCGATTATTCGAAAGGTCTTCCGCCACACCAGGGGCCTACAACAAGCCTACTCCGATAGATACCAAGAGACACGGTCCTCAGAATACTCAAACTTGGAGACGAACGGATACTACGTAGTACAACTCTTACACCAGATCTTCAGTATCAAAAGGGTTCCCCTCTTCCTGAAGGATTCCACAAACAGGGTTCAAGCCGTTGGTATGCAGTGTTTGCACATTCGAATTGTCAGGAGACAGTGCGTGTTCCCAGTTTGCTCTCCACCGACGCCACGGCTGAGCCATCATCGTATCAACGAAAGAGAGACTTGGAGACGAGACGAGCGATTGTCTGTGCGGGCTTTGACAGCTGCGAGTATTGAGACAACGACGACCATTTCGATTTGCTAAATCCTTTGCTCAAAGCCAAGAATCAATCCTCAACGTCGCCTCATAAGCCAAGCAAATGGCTTCAATCTCGACCGAGTCTTTCCGAAAATTTGGTGATGTCTCATTCCAAGCTGATAGTGTCAAGCCACTTTCGTAAAAATCGAGGACAGAGTTGGGTCCGCCATTCGCGACTACTTGGGGTAACAAACCCGCCTTTACGCACAGCCGCAGCACTACTTGGCCGCCGTTAAACACATGGAGAGTCAACAATAGTTGGGGCGTCTTAACAATTGCACAACTGCATGTTACTTATTCGTCGGTTGAACATTGCCATGATTGATTGTGTCATGTAGGTTTTGGAACAAACTTTGGCCGGCATTTGAAATTACCTTTCGGGATGAAATGGGCGTTATCACCCCGGAGGAATCATACATGCGTGGGCCGAAGTAAGTTTCGACTGATATCGATCGGAGATCGGAATCGCTTTCGCAAAGTGCTTCTGATCTGCACTGGCACGAACTCAAATAGATGGATAGGGGTTGTTGGCTGCAAGGCTTGTGAAATTTGCTGTCGGTCAACTCCAGCTACAGAACCAGACACTTCGTATGCTCCAGATCCACGCCATCATGAGAATAGGCCACGAAGTGGTCCTTGATCTTTCTCCCCTCGTTTAATCTCAGATCACCTCACAAACTATTATAACTAATTTTATGCGACTCAAGGCTCACGTCAATCTCCTCTGTCCCGGAATCTAAATCTGTTTCCCCGTTGCGAATTCAATATCATTTCTTCGGGGCATCATCCATGTTTCCAGAAATTGTACCTCCATACCTCTTCTCAGATCAACCAGACAGTTTGCTTCTCGCACGGGCCGTTCCTCGAAGCCTTCAGTCGCGAGATACTAGATTGGGCATCAAAAACGGCACAGAATATTGCTGATCACAGATTAGAGCAAACTTCGGCAAACCGATGAACCCCCGAATCCCTCAAGCCATGGGCGCTGGAACCAGTTTGATCTAAGATCTGGAAATAAAAAGCGATTCCAAGAAGCCGGCTACGATGCGAAACGGAAGGGACTCGATGGTTGTCATACTTAATTGGTGATAATGGACTTTCAACTTTGAATCCCATGAAAACCATCAAATATGTCGCTTCTTAAGTATTATTTGATCGCGTACCTCGCTGACCCTAAGGGGAAAACGGGAGTTTAGAGTTTTCGTTAGCGGCGACTACCAGTCCCAGTTACTTACCGTTTGCTGTCCCTCACGCCCAATCGTGGCACATGCTTTGCCGTTGTCAAGCAGATTATTCACAAAGCCCTTGTCCCATTTTCACAATCTTCTGCAGTGGCTTGCTGCAAGGGAAAAGTAGGTTTCAGTGCTTGCACTTCTTCGGAATACCATCCGGATTCCGAAACCTATCGAATCAACATCTAAGATTCCCTCGTGGCTTGCTAGGATCAACGATGATCACATTCTGTCTGGATCCTGAATCGTGCTGGCAAGTATTACCCCCGGATTGTGGAGAAGTGGAACTTATACCAAAGTCCACTTTGTTTGCTAACATCATCGCTAGGGGCACTCACTAAGGAGCCGCCGCTAAGACCTAGCATTCATGATTCACATGTCGGAATTGCCATTGGATGTACCTTTCAAATGCTCTCCTTTCAGATGAGTGTGCATACTCCCCTGATGCTGGCCTTTGCTAGACCAAGTGGTGGTTAGAGTCAAATAAGGAGGGCTCCCCAAGGCACACCTCCTCATTGTTGTGAGTTTATTCTTAAGTTTCCAATCAGTGACAAAGCTTGATTGTGTTCAAGCATGCTCTTGTGACATTGGGCTTAACTGTATCTGGTATCAACGATGGCAGTTTCTCGAGGAACGGCTGTAGTCATTGTTTGCAGTGTATTCACCGGCTTAGCAGTGTTGTCTGTTGCAGCGAGATTAGTTGCAAGGCTATTTTTTCTCAAGAATGGAGGTCGTGATGAGTTGGCAATCGTTGCGTCTTTGGTAAGTCTCGAGTTGTCTTGATTCTTTTTGGCGTGGGTTGAATTCTGCAAGATAACTGACGAGTATCTAGATATGCTCACTTTGTTTGCTTGCATCAACTACTGAACGTATGTATACATATCTTCATGAGAGATTGAGCTTACAGTTTCACAGAAACCAAGCATGGTCTTGGAAGGCATTGGGATACCCTTGAGGTGACAGATATCCAGAATATGATGAAGGTGAATACTTTCCATTCGTTGACTCTCGGAAGATACTTACAACTGGTAGATGTTATGGGTCAGCATAATGGTCTACAATTTCTCGCTCGCCTTTACTAAAGCATCTATCATTCTCCAATACCTTCGAGTCTTTGTTGGTAAAAAGATTCGACTCTCATGTTGGGCTACTCTTGCCTTGGTAGCAGCCTATGGCTGCTCAAGTGTACTATCGGGAATTTTCAGCTGTAAACCTATCTCTGCCTTTTGGGCACCTGGTCCTGGTTCATCCTGCGTTGATAAACAGTTTCTATGGTTTTTCAACGCAGCTTTTAACATCCTTTCCGATCTCATCATTATTATTGTTCCCATGCCGGCGCTCTCGAGTCTGAATCTCCCTCTAAAGCAGAAGATGGGTCTTATGGTCATTTTTGCACTAGGTGGCTTGTAAGTCTCTTCCCCAACAATCTTGAATATCTTATTGATGCAAACCAGTGCCGTTCTTGTGAGCATACTCCGACTACACAGTCTCTATATAATTTCAAAATCCCTCGACCCCAGTTGGGACAACGTCGATACCGCTATATGGTCTGACATCGAAATCAATATCGGCATTATTTGCGCCTCCCTCCCTACAATTAAACCTCTCATTTCTCGCCTCTTTCCCCACCTTCTCTCGTCACGTACCACCCACCCATCCTCTCACAACACACCCCACCAACGAAGTTTTCTCTCCTCCGAACTCTTCAATTCCAACGCCGTCCGTCTAACAGATATCGATTCCTCTCATAAAACGATTACTCGTGTGGAGTGCGGTAGATCAGAGGCGGATCTGGAGAGTGCGAGCGGGGACGAGGGTTCAGCTGGAAAAGGGAAGGATATATTTATGTTGACTTCCATTACTCAGGACGTGGAAAGGAAAGATGATATGGGAAGCGAAAAGGATTTGATTTTTAGGAGGAATTAATTCCTACCTTGTGTGTTCTTCTAGTTTTAGCGTGTATGACTGGTGGGATAGGACTTGTATATAGATACCCAATAAGGTGACATCCGTAAGTCACTAGATCACAGTACAGGAACAATATTGACAGAGGAGTTTGAGAAAGCTCGAATGATTTTCTCCTGATGACCTCATGCTCCATCTTCTGCCTACGACTACACATCCCATTATCATCTCTTCCCTCCGCCACTCATCTGCCAAAACTCATCCCACATCCACAACAGCACGCATATCCCTCATCAACCTCCTCTCGCAAATAATCATTACTGTCCAGCCCTATCTGCTATAGCTAAGCTACCGAAAGATTAAAGTTTTATATCAGAAACGAAATCTGCCATATAGCCCTATATCATATGATTCGTGGATATAATTGTACAGTACAACAAAACTTGAAAGCACATCTGCTCTACCGCATTTGCGGTCGACATTTAAATCGCATCGCAAATATGATTCCAGAATGCAAGAAATAAAGTTCGCCGAAACAAAGAGATCTGCTATATTTGTTGTGTTATAAAGATCAAGATCACATTTAAGCTTTCTGGGTAGGAGTGAGGGATGGGAGCGAGGAGGCATGGGGTTTTGTTTGGTTGGAATACGGATGTAGGGTATGAAAACTCAGAGAAGGGAGCCAGGATTCAACTCCCGAAACACGGTTTGATTTGACGTAACAGGGCTTAAGGCTGAGTGGAATTCGCATGGCTAGCTCAATGGTATTCTATATTGAAATGATGTATGCTGTGTTTGTGGTTAAGACTATTAGACTGACGGGCTGTCAGGCTTGCAATTGAAAACACGCTTCAGAGTCTGCAGTTTTCTTGTGAACAGACCTCTTCCTCTTCCAATAATTCCATCATCCGCCTAACTTCATTATACCGCTTGCATCTCAACTAGCAAGAACATATTCCAAAACCGCATCAAGTAACTTCGGTTCCATATCCAAAGCATGCAGTCTGCTAACCTGCAGCCGTCTTGGAATAGGCCGGGTAGCAGATACAATCTGCCAAATGTCTTCCTTCATCTGGAAATTAATCTGTGCCTCGTTCAGAAGCTGGCGAATGTAGGACGTTGGATCAATTTTGCCCAGCTGTGGGTTTGTCCCGAGCTCGATCACGATCTTTGCGTTGGCTGGATGTTCACCGACTGACATGACCCAACCGTTTGAACAGAATTTCATTCCCGGTTTAGTTTCAACCCCGCCGACCAAAACTTTTGGAGGGTTGTCTTGAACATATCCCATGAATTTGAATTTCCATTCCCGAGGTTCTGCACTTGTTGATGTGATTTCTACCTTGCCTGTTGCTTGGGTAAAGTTGACCAGCGTGCTGGTGAATTCGATGTCATCCGCCACTCTTCCCTTCCCTTCGTCCTCATGCATGATAAATCTGCCGTCTGCTCCAACAATGATCAGAAACATGATGCTCTTTGGGTTTTCTGCTCCGTTGCGAGGCTCCAAGGTTGAGTCAAATGGAACGATTGAACCTTCCTTTGCGAAGACAAGGTAGGCACCAAGTGGGCGACTGAACCATAATTCCCTGTCTCCCTCGTAGGTTGCACCATTGGTGATATCTACATACTTTCCAGGAGGGAGCCAGCCTTTGGTTCTGGCTAATCTCAACTTATGATCTACTGGGGTTGTAATAGGCATGACAATCAACTCGCTGCCGAAATAATACTGGTTCTTTACCTTGTACGCCTCTTCACTGTCGGGCCATTGCCAATACATCGGGCGTATGAATGGAATAAACTCCTCGGCAGCCTGCACATTCATGGTGTAAATATATGGCAAAAGTCGGTGTCTCAGTCTGAGAAACTTTCCCATGATTTTCCTGGCTTCCTCACCAAACTTCCAAGGCTCTTTCGCTGTCCATTGATTTTTGCTTGAATGAAGTCGCATGATTGGAGAGTATACTCCAAATTGAACCCAGCGTGTGACAAGTTCGTCATCTTTTGAACCGCCCCAGTGGCCGCCAATATCATGACTCCACCAACCGTACCCGATGTTCGAGGCGGTAAGTGTAAACTCAGGTTGGAAATCCAGAGACTCCCAGCTAACAATGCTATCACCAGAAAACCCGACAGGATAGCGGTGGCTTCCTGGGCCCGCATAGCGCGAGAAAGTTAGTGGCCGCTTACCATCTCTTGCATTGTCCAGGAAATGGTAATGATTCAAGACCCAGAGCGGATCGATTCCCCTCTTTCTGGAATGCTCTCCTTGCTGCCAATCTATCCACCAAAAGTCAACACCATCATCCTCCAGCGGCCTGTGAAGAACGTCGAAGAAGGCATCAAGAAAGCGTCGATCCGTAATATCGAAGTGAATTGGATCGAATTTGGATGTGTCGTGATCTAGTGCTTTGGCCATGGCTTTGTATAGTTCCTCATAAGGCTGAACACCATCTGCTGGATGATCGTTTAATGTAACCTTCAGCTTACGCTTGTGCAGGTCTGCTAAAAAGGCGGGTGGGTCAGGAATCAATTGCTTATTCCAAGTGTACCCTGTCCACCCTGTTTTTCCAGCTGCTTTGATGAGTGGATGATCAACAACGTGCCAATCCATATCAATGACAGCAACGGACAGTGGAATCTTCTCTTCTTCGAATCTATCCATCAAGGCAAGATACTCTTGAGATGAGTACGCATAGTATCTGCTCCACCAATTTCCCAGTGCCCAGCGTGGCAGGAGTGGTTGGGGTCCAGATATTGCGTATAATGCCTTTATAGCTGCAACATAATCGTGTCCATACGCAAACAGATAACCATCCACCCGGCCTTCACCTGGTAGTCGTGTATCCACAAAACCATCCCCAGTGAACAACATGGATTTGGAGTCATCAATAGTAGCATAACCCTTCCTTGAAATGATTCCGGGACCTAATTCAATCCTTCCATCAACTCCATCGAGCGTTCTTGCTGTCCCGCCAAGAGTCTCACACTCCTCACCATACCTCCAAACACTTGCGTGATCGTGGAAAAATCCCTTGATAATAGCTGAAAGTCCACTTGGGTGGAATTCTGTCTTATCATAAGTTAGATGAAAGCGCTTGGTGATGATCTCAAGATCCGTATCTGTTTCTTTGACACGGAATTCGGGCGGTGGTGCATCTCGATTGATAGCAAATACTGAAGCCCGGTCTTCAAACTTCCCGTCTGGTGCCCATTCATAACGTAATACTCCATCGGTGAGGACAGTAAAGCGATAGCATTTTCCAGTTATCGTAGAATCAACATCAGCCTCAGGATGAGAGTCAAGCTTGTTTCTGCTGGGAGTTTTGTTAATACTGATAGTATTCGCAGTGCTTGCTGTTGCCATGATTGGGAAAGATAGTAAGCAAGACTGCAACACAGCTGAGGTGCGAGATTGGTTGACAATGGTACTTGTATATGAGTCTTGCTGTTACAACTTATATAAATAAGTCAGAAAAGGTGTAAAGCGGATGACGAGGCTTGCGCTCGAAAGTAGGCATACCTGGTACTGCACCCGGCCAGGCAAGTATCGCTTTAGGGAAGGAGAGATGGCCAATAGGCTCAATTTCCAACCTTGTCTAACATGTGCTAATGCAGGTAGGAATCACGTGTAGCTTGGCTAGCCATCAACCAAACTGTGTTGAGCCCTTGGCAATCAACCATCAATATAAGTTTCAGATTTGTGTACGTACAAGTACAAAAGCTGTTCGGCTTCTCCATCTCGATTGATGTTATCGGGTATGGCATTTGGGGTGAAAATAAACTTCTTTTGGTATCATTCATGGTATTATGCTGTGGATACATAGATTCAACAGCTTGAGGTCCTAACATCAACTTCAGCAATTACCCTGTACAAGTATACTCAAAGTCCGTACCCAGCAGCCACAATCCTCCTCCATCACGACCTGACATTTACTGCCCCTTCTTTTCACTCTCTTTCCTCTCCTCCTCGACAAACCATTTGACTGCCCTCGTTACACCTTCTTGGAGGCCAACAACAGGCTTGTAATTGAGCCTCCTCTTTGCCTTATCGCAACTGTAGTATCTGGTCATGCAGCTGTATTTGACTTGTCTCGTTGTGAGCTTTGGCGTTTTTCCAATTAGCCACATACCCCACTCT
This sequence comes from Filosporella fistucella, assembly GCA_030077755.1. Taxonomy (NCBI): domain Eukaryota; kingdom Fungi; phylum Ascomycota; class Leotiomycetes; order Helotiales; genus Filosporella; species Filosporella fistucella. The sequence goes on from JAQJZZ010000007.1 coordinate 587,898, forward strand.
AAACCACTTCCAATCATCATTCCCACGTCCTTACTGATTACCCAAACGTGTTCAGTACCCTTCTCATTTCCACCAGCTTTCCAGACTGCTCGTGCGTAGTCCCAGAAGTATACAGGCTCATCGTTTGTGATAAAGAATACCTCTCCATCTACCTTTTCGTGGTCGAGAACCGGGGTGCTCAGTTTAGCCGTTTGGAGAAGCGCGAATGCGGCGAGGCAGTGAGCATGAGCGACATTACCAACATAGGTAAAATCGAAGAGGTTTGTGTTGTCACCGAGTTGAAACCCGGTTTGATTCCTGCGATGTACTGCCAGAATTGGGGGGATCTGCTGGACGTCTCCTTCACCAAAGATGCCGGCTGGTCGTAATGAGACGGTAAGGAGCTTAGAGGAGCGGTTTGCGGCGATGACAAAAGCCTCTGCCTCTGCCTGGGTAAATCGTCAGTGGAAATTACGTCGCAGACTCAGGAAATATGGGCAATTGAAAATGTGATTTAGTAGATTCCGAAGAAGCTTACCTTTGTCTGGGAGTAATACTCCGTCTGGTTTTTGGCTGGAATGACCGGCCATCTTTCATCCGCATTAATCAGATCAGAGGAATTGTCCGATATGACACTCGCAGAACTTGTGTATACTAGTGCCTTAACATTGGCCTTCTGACATGCCTCAATCACACATTTTGTCCCTTCCACATTAACCTTCCGGTATAGCTCCTTCGATCCTCCAGCCAAGGTCGGCGACGCGGTATGAATGACGACGTCTGGCTTGATCTTTTCGAAGATTGGTAGGATAGAGGAGATAGAGGTGATGTCTGCGTCAACGTATTGCACACCGTCGGAATCTGGGCGTCGGTTTCGCACTGTGCGAATGTCGATAACGGAAACCTTGCAGGTGTACTCATCGAGTAAACGGTTCACAATATGGTGGCCGAGGAATCCGCATCCGCCAATTACTAGAATATTCCCTAAAGAACTCTTTTGCTGTCCAGGAATCGGAGCCATTTTATAGGGAGAAATGTTTCGTTGGAGGCGAGGTTACGGTTGAGTTTGTTGATGCTTACTTCATTCTGTATGGGATAAATTGAAAATCTGGGGTCCACGCTAGTGGATATCATCTCGTTAGTTGTGAAGCCAACTTCGACTTCATCCGGCAACATCAATATACACCTAAGGCGTATTTCTACCTCATTTCCTGTTTCTTTCTCCAGTAAAAACTCTGAATTGCTTCGTGTAGGGAGAAACAATTTTCTCTTTCCTCTCGCTACCACCGTGGCCTTACCAGCCTCAATTACAAGTTTTGTAATGTCACCGCCCTCCGGAGTGGACAGCAATGGCATCCAGAAAGGAGGCAGATCCAAGTGGACGCGGAGAACACCCAAAAGAAAGACCGCAAATATTCTAGAATCATTTGATGGGCTGAGATACTTCATGCGAGGCTGTCGATCATCCATACAAGTTTCAATGCAAACACCTTTGAGCCAGTGCAGTGTTTCTCTCCTTCGGACCGATAATGTTCGTGAAATGCGGTTTCTTCACTTTCATACCTACCGTGCTGCGTCTGTAGCCTACGTGCTGGGTTGGAATAATGATGATGGAATTGTTGTTGTCGCTCCACAGGCATTTGGAGCAATCTCTCACCACTCGGCCCAGCGTTGTCGACCAACCGTGACTTTTTGCATACGTATTCCCTCTTCCTTCTAACCCCGGCCGTGACAAACATTGCTTGCAGTGTCCGAGTCAAGTATTCCCAAGAACCGTTTCCATTCAGCATATTATCAAACTTTGCGATCGTTTGTTCTCCTGATGGCTTGGTACGCGGCCCCGCCATCTGATCAGGGGCGATAGCTGTTTCACTCGTCGGCTTTTGAAAACGTTGCTTCGGCTGTCTATTTTTATGGCCAAGCATATTGAATTAGGTTATAGCATACTGCCTCAAGTATGATCGTCTCATGGGAGCAACTCAGCCTTAGTCTTTAGCGAATGTTTCTCACCTCCTTATGGAGAACCCACCAACAGTTGAAGGTCCAATGGAAGTATGTTTCTTTAGGACCCCACATTCAGCGGTCTGATATTTTTTTAATGCAACGAGACATGTCCCTGCTGGGCTGAGGCCTCACGTCACCTAATTGACGCGTTGTCATACTACGAATAGCCTCGAATGTCAATGCTGTAGAAGTGGACAATACTCCATTTCTGGAAGTGCTGTTGCGAGTTATTGCAATTGTGGAGATGGCAACAATTTTCAACGATGCTCTAGAATCTATATAACTGTTGACATCAGCCATGGAAATTTTCTCTTCACCCTCATCCTCATTCGCATCATCATAATCAGCTTTCCTCGCTTTCCTTCACTTTCTTACTCATTCAATCTCTTATCAGCAATAAACATATTTCCCAGTTCTTCGCCTCAACCAACAACCTTCATCATGCAATCATTCACCTCCATCCTCGCCGCTTCGGCTTTCCTCGCTGGTGTTTCTGCCTCTCCTCTCATTGCTCGCAGCACCTGCGGTAGTGCACCAGCTGGAAGCGGTAGTCAAACACCATTGTCCCAACCAACTGGAATCACAACTGCCTCTGCTTGCCAGGCCCAATGTGAAGCAAACGCTTCTTGCCAATCATTCGTCTTCGGAATGGTCAACAATGCAAACCAATGCATGCTCTACTCTGTCGCCGCTGCCTCTGTTCCCAAACAGTCGAGCACCAACCTCATAGTCTACGACAAAGCTTGCTCATCCGTTCCAGCGGTCGTACCTACGGCTTCAAACCCAACAGGAGCCAACACTGGATCAACCTCCTCCACCGGAGGCAATACCGGCAGCAACACAGGCAATACCGGCAACAACGGCAACAACGGCGGGAACACCGGCGGAAACACAGGCGCAAACCACAAGCTCAAAGCCCGTGATACCTGCGGAGCAGCCCCAACCTCAACAGGTAGCCAAGCACCTCTCTCCACCCCAGCCGGCATCTCCACAGCAGCCGCCTGCCAAGCCCAATGCGAAGCCAACGCATCCTGCAAGTCTTTTGTCTTCGGTATGGTTGACAATGTCGATAAGTGTATCCTCTACGCCGTCGCCGCCTCCAGCATCCCAACTCAAACCAGCACCAATCTCGTCGCATACGACAAGGCTTGCGCTTCGGTCCCTACTCAGACTCCTACTGCTGCCAATCCAACTGGTGCTAACACTGGTACCAATGGCGGAGCCAAGCCGGCTAAGAACTAAGTGCAGGACTCATTCATTTGATGCTCTTGTTCACAAATTTCTATCTCGGTCAAAGTCACATTTCTTTTGTAGGACAACTCGGGGTACGGTACGGGCATAGCATCGGCGGGGTGGGCAAAAGGCGCGTGGAGATTCCATTTGGAGGTTGTTTTGTTTTTGGGTCTGAACTATTTTCCTTGCTTCATTTCCTTGGTCAATTTGTATTTTTTGGATTTGGGTTATTGTTTTGTATAGTTTTAGACTGTCGCTACCTGTTATCATCAAGCATAGCTTGGCATCAATACATTCTTATTGCTGCAATCATTATCTCTATCTCGGGAAATCGTGATTTCGTATTCAAGAGTCGTCATACTTCAAACTCCAATCTCACTCCTATTCCAATGCTACGATCTGAGTATTATCATTTCATCACCGTTACCAAGCCCAGGAAAAGTCCAGTGTTCAAGCCATCCTAACAACGGGCTCCCCATCTCCCCCTCTCCATGTAGCACCTAGGTTCTTAATCTTATTCTCACTCGCCACATAAATCAAGCAATAGATATGCTTAACCACACACCCCCAGCAATAAACCCTCAACACCAAATTATCATCTTTACCCTCTCCTTCTCCCTCCCGTATACACCAAACTCCCCACCCAGCCAAGTCCCTCGTTATGAAATTTCCCAAGTATTCCCAGCACCTCTCTCTGAGCTCCTTCTTCAACACTCCCCAATTTACACGCCAAAAACCTCTCTCCATGTCTCGGAGCTCTCGTTCTTGGTAGAGGGGCCGGTAAAGTGTTACTGGGAGTTTGGAAATAAGTTGTGTTAGGCGGGGCGTGATGAGCATGGATACTGTGAGGTCTCCGGTTGAGGTTCTGGGGTGCGAAGGGTGGATTTCCAGGAGGTGAGAGAAGGTCAGGGCGGGCTGGCGCATGGGTGTCGGTGGTGTTGGGAGGGGAGGAGAGGATTTGGGTGCTCCTGCTACGTTGGAAAGTTTTAAAGGACTTGGGGCATGAGACCGTGTTGTTGTGAGCGAGGTGATTGTAAGAGAGAGCTTGGAGGAGGTTGTTATCTCGTTCGGCATACAGGACCGATTAGGAACACGGATTGGAGACGTGGTAGCTGGAAATTCTCTGGTTTCTGTTGAGGTAGCTATTTCGATGCTGGAAGTGATAATATCAGGCGCAGCTGGTGCTGCAACTGGTGTTGTCTTCTGTGGTAGCTCTTGGGAATCTGTTCCTGGTATCTCCTTGCTTGCTATAAATGTTGGCAACTCGGCACTGGATGTGGCCTGTCCATTGTGTTTTTCCTTCATACTCGTCTTAGCCACGACTCCACAGTAAATCTGCGAATCAGAAGCTGAAATCTCTTCACTGGCGGCAGAGGATGGTATTTTGGTACTTTGTCCAACGGTTTGCCCCTGCAAATTTCCTTTCGTGCTGGATGAACCAAGAGCTTGCAGCTTCTGAGACTCTGTTTCGGGGATCTCTTTCCTGTGTGCCTCGATATATGATCCATTATTTCGATTGATAGCTTTGTCGCGTGCCACCGTGAAGCTTCTGGAGGTTTCAGTCCGCTCCCGTGTTTGAGACCTGGTGACTCGATGATCATGGCTTGCACTAGATGCCACGACTCTATCGTCGACTACGTTTGAGCCTTCTGTTCTCTGTCGTTTTATAGCATGGGTATCTGGGATTTCGAGATATGAAGACGGTTCGGTATTACTCTTTGGTGGTGCTGAAGATGCCTGCAGCCCTTCTTGAGAACTGGATCTCGTGATGATCCATTTCCGCTTGAGATGAATATCGGGATCCTGTGTCGACCGTTTGTTGGTGCTTCGGGTGCGGAGCACATTCGGCGATAACTGACTTCTTCTCTTCACAGGAGATGGCGAGGAATCTTGAGGCACAACCTCAGAAGAAGACGATGGGTTCTCCCATCTTGTGCTAGACAGCCCAAGTTCTTCCTCGGATTCTATCCGTCCATTATTCGCCACTAACAAAGGAACATAATCGATAATCTCAACCTGCGAGCGAGTGGGAAAGCCACCACTGCTGCTCTCTGTAGGAGGAGGCTCGTTGCCTCGGGTTTCTCCCGAAGAGTACTCGATCAGTGCTTCCTCGTGGATGAATGAATCTAGTACACGTGTAGGCGATGAAGTCGCAACCTGCCCACCAGCTACCTCCGGTTGAGAATCAGCGATTTCACTTGGAAACCTCTGCCACGAATCTTGTATTTCCTCCTCTCCCCTTCGACCCATTCTTGACCTCGTGACATGGCCTCGAAATGCAGGAGAATCTGCATTATTGATCACGCTATTGAATGACAAGATCGGGGAATCAAACCCTTCGGGTTGTTGAATGTGATCCAACAGACTGTGCGTAAATGGCTCCGATATCAAACTCCCGTAGTCTTCCTCTTCGTCTGGTCGAAAGGAAGCTTCTGAATCTCGCTCTTCCTGGACAGAAGGAGCTTGATGTTCCTGGCCCTGGCTGCCGGAACTTTCATCTATGACTTCTCCATGAGATCCGGTTTGAGCCATAGGAACAATTCTCCGTCGCGCTTGTGGCCGAAAATCCAAATATGCCCGCGCAAGAGCTCGATACCGAGCGTCATCTGGTCCGCGGCTTGGCGCCGATGTGTGCACTAAGATCTCCACATCCCTGGCTGCGATGTCTGCCATGGGGATACTGCGAGATCTCTTTCATGATGCGGTGGAAGCAAAAGCAAGGACGGGTTCGTTGAAATGCAGGTTTGTTACTTTCTTGTTGATATCGCGATTGACGTTGCTGCGTGAGATAATCTGAGGCAACACCATTTCACCGATGATTACCCGGCGCTTAAACTCATTAGGAACTAGTGAAGTACATCTACCTCAATGACAATCCCCTTCTCAACCACGAGGGATTTTTCAACCGTTCCGGATCAAATTTGAGTGTGAGATGTTGTGGAGCAATTATTCTCCAGAAGGTTTGAGATCTTTAATTCCTCTTGCGTGTCGTCTTAATAACCCAGCATTTCTACCCCCGTTGTTGCCACCCTATACTCAATCGATGTTTTGAGGGAAAACTGTCCCTAATATTCTACGGCACAATCAACTCAACAAGCTGACCTATATTCATCACTGGCACCATTAATTTTTCTCGAATCTCCTATAATGTCTAGAAGAGGGCGAGCAAAGGAGATGCCCTGAGCTCCAGAAGAGGTTACTGCAGTCTCAAACAGCTAGAAAGTCGATCTGAATCTTCTTGTAACCATTTGTAATGTTCGTCGACCTCGAATGTTAAAAGAAGTGCCAGCATTGTTCGCATTCTGAAGAGACAATTGTTGAAAGATCAATTGTTTGCGAATGATGTCAAGGAATGCTAGACTTACTGATCCCTGGCTGCGTTAAGGTCATTCATAAGACGACTTTGCAGCTCGTCGAGATGGATGATTTCCTCGCCCTGCTGTTTCACTGCTTCGACCCGTCGTTTGAAGGCAGGATCATTCTTCACAGCCGCAATCAGAGTCTTTGATCGGTCCCAGTTGCTCTCATAGTACTGGTCGTAGTCGTTGGCTCGTAGCTTTCGACAAAGCTCGATTCTGTCTTGGTCGTATATGGCTGCATGATCAGCCTTCAGTCGCTCTGATAGAATCAAGTCAGCAAAAAAGTTCTTAGACGTCCCAAAGTCTCTATATTCAATCGATTGGTTGAAAAGCTGGTACTGACTGAATCTTTGCTCAACCTTTTCAATTTCCCGGGCATTGGCCTCGAGACGAGAGCGCAACTCTTCTCGTTCTTCTCTCCAAGTCCTAAACAGCTTCATGCTCTCAGCCCAATCATCTGCCTTCCACTTATGCTAACGGTTCCCTCTGACTTTTCAGTCACCTTCAAAACGCTCATTCAGCTGATGAGAAACACCCCAATATGCAAGATCGAATCTTGGACGGTGGAAGATATGGAGCTATTATACGTTTCCCAGCCCACAAAGCGCCATAGATCCTGTCTACAAACACCAAGAATGCTGAGGCCGGTGACAGGGTAGGGTAATTATATTCCTGGCAAGATCGGGACCCTCCGAAAGCTCAGCCGCTCTACATGAATAGTTGCTAACTATGTCTCTCTCATTGTAGGGTGGTGTCTGCTTTAACCTCTTCAGTTGATAAGAAACACCCCAAACATACAAGATGCAGCCTGGTGACGCTGGTACGCTGCCACGGTATTCGGAGAAGGCGATGTTGAGATTCTAAGGGCCATTTTGAACAGCAAGTGGACTGAGAATAAGTACATGGATTTGGTTAGCGGATAGTATGACTTTGACTCCTTGCAATTTGGACCGTTCCTGATTGTGTTAGACACTTGCCTCGTCTTCAAGCAATCTGTTGTGGTGGGGTAATAATATAAGGTGTAGTACAGTGGACAATTGACTTGATTCCTTATTCTATAGAGGGCAAATACAGTGCTATATATATACTAATTCAGGCTGTGACTACAGGCCTGCACACCCTGTGGCTATGGGCTCCCGTACGCTATAGTTTCAGGCTACCAAGCCTGTGGCAACCACTGTTCCAGCCTGTGGCCACCACTGCTTCAGGCTGCTACAGCCACTGCTTTAGCGTATGTACGCTATGGCACCATGTGCCTACCCTATAGCCACGGTGTGCCTACCCTGTAGCCACGGTGGGCCTACCCTGCAACCTAGGCTATAGCACAACACAATCAATGCATCGCAACTCGAGGCTTGAGGCTTCACTGAGAAACCCCTTTATCAAGGTTAGTGATCAGATGATTGGCTACTTTGCTCAGTAGCATCCAAGTATATTCTGGCTTTAAAGCATCCTTCTAACTTAATTTCAGATCCACTCGAATCGGTAGAGGCACGGCAAGACTTACACAAAGATGATGGGAGGTATCTATAGAGTATCAAAGAGACGAGAAAGTATTGGCTTGGGAGAGAAAATAGTAGAGCTCTTAAGATGCGAAGTCTAGAGCTAATTGTCTGTGCCTCTATCTCAAGCATTTTCAATGAAGTGAAGTAATTGCTACCGCTACCATAATAATGGTCACCCCATTTTTTTAATCTTTTGTAGGAAGCAACTTTTCAGTAAACGTTTGCTAGTGCCATCACTGCTGCTACTATTCTCGTACCCTCCCTCGTCCCCTTCCTCTTCCCAATCTATCCAGCCCGGCAAGTTGTTCATTTGCTAATGGACCAGGAACCTTCTCAAATTCGATTACTTTCCCATTTATTATTTTCGATGTCATATTGGCACCGTTTTCCAAGAGAAAAGTGATAAAAGGGGTGGTGTCTCTAAGGTTTTTCATGACTGCTCGCCGGAGAACGGTCAAACCTTCCGGAGTTACTGCAATGATATCCGCACTATAATCGAATAGCATAGTTATTATATAAATTCTCTTCTGGTCTGAATTCTAACTGGCGGCAAATGGAGAGATGTCTAGCTCTCTGCTATTTTGTACTTATTAATTTAGGATCCTAGGAAAGGAGAAGTCTAACTGGTTCTATATTCCCGTGACCCGAAGCTTTATATAATATCGTTTTTCCGAGCAAGTTCGTGGCACGATAAGGTAGATTATGGTTAAGAAGAAGTGATATGATAAATAAGCACGCAGGCGTATCGTTAAAAGTTGAGACGTGTAGAGAAGTGTGTTCCCATATTTATTAATATGAGTTATATTAATTCCCTTCTCGAGCAATCTATTGGCGAAATAGACATCGTTAGCTAAAATAGCTTAAAATAACGGTGTTTTCCTATCATAGGAATCTGCTCCTCCCGCCTCTTATTTAAAGATTCCACATCGGCATTCCTATCCAACAGCATATCATTAATATCTCTTCCTCGTTTGCCTGATGTCTTTGAAATGCACTGTAGTTATAAATTTCTCGGCAAGCACCATCCCCTGAACAGATCAAAGAACTCACTAATAGGTACGTCTCGGTATCCTGGGGAACAGCAAGGTGCTACACGATCGACGTCTTTCTTGAACGGCATCAGTCCCAATTTGCTAGCAGTATCAGCTACACATTGGGATTCCATACATTGGGTACGTACAAGGATGTTTGTTTCTTGAGCAAATCAATTGTCTCATTTCCAAGGGTTTGAAAAGGGAAGGAATGAGACCAAACTCACCCATTCCTCGGCCATTTGCGGGTGATCAATCCCATTGACTCGGGACTGGCAGTTCCCACGACGACACGATTCATCGCCTATATAACTTTTTGACGCAGGTCAAATTCCAGCATGAAACTCTGGTAAAGATGTTGGATTCGATTTATTCTTTGAAGCAACATTACCTGGTCGCGATTCTGAACTAATGGTGGAGCAGCCTAGCCGTTTTCGAATGCCGGAGGCAAAAAAGCGACAGCTAACTACACCGTGCTCACACTACAAACCGAAATGCAATTTATACATCATGATTACCAACGAGCGGCTATCGTGGTGCTTGAGAAATTTTTCGTTGGACAAACTTTTTGTTGCCATGTCACAACAAGTTACAGCAAACTCAGTTAGTAATCGTACTCGGACAGTCTTGCGCAATAGCGTCTGAAGCTTGCCTTGTTTCACCTGATTTACGATATTTGCTGGGAGCATCCTAGCGGGGCGAACCTTAATTTTCTTGATCTTCTCCTATGGATCACTATACCCCGAGCAAGAAACTCAATAGCAATATTGCTAGAATGATCCTTTGGTAATGGAGAACAACTAACAGTGGTTCGACCTCAATGTACACCTTCCCGCCATTCGTCTTCCAGAACTTCCACGACACAGCTTTCGGGTCACAATATTCAGAGCAAGTTCAGGATATTAGATCTTTTTTTTCTATCTCTCCCACCCCTCTACAAAGTAGGTTTAGGAACCCATGAGCCCATGACCATGGTGTGGACCCTACCAATGCACTGGATCCACTGAACCAAATCTGGGTCCAAATGGATGCAAATCGAACCTTAACTTTAGAACTCAATCCGGGGCATCGATGCGTTGAGCCGCCCCTTGATACGCCTATCGAACGTCTGTTAATATATGCAGGTACTGGAACTATCACTTTATATGTCGCTTGCCCCTTCCATCGCTGGTTTTCGGCGGTCGCTTCCATCCCAAGCAGAATCGACGATAAAAGAAATTGGAGTATTGGCTATCCATATTTTATCATGATCTTACCTCGCCGCGATGAAGTGAGTGCAATTGGTATTTTAGATCATCGCTGACTTGAATCTAGATTCCTGGAGAAAATAGAACACCTCACATCCTCGGTGGAATCATATTTCCTCAAATTCTGACTCTTGCCTTCCTCCTCGGTCGAATCTTGGCACGTGCCCGGTTGCTCAAAATATGGAGTTGGGATGATACTCTTATAACGCTCGCATGGCTAAACTCATTGTCACTGACTATATTATTTGGAATTGCAACAATTTACGGTCAGGGGCACCACTTAGACGATGTTCCCCTGCCGCTCCTTCGAACCTCCTTCTCCATTACATACATCACTCTCATTACCTATCAATTGGCACTTTGCCTGACGAAATTTTCAATTTTGGTATTTTACCTACGCGTGTTCCCGGGACGGAGAGAACGATGGTTGACTTGGGGTACAATCATTTTTGTAGCCATGTTCGGTGTCCCAATTATGGTGGGCGATATTTTCCAGTGCGATCCAATTGATGGAAAGTCGTTCCTGGCGCCAGATATGGTTTGTACCAATCCAACTGCATGGCTACTGGCTTCGACCATTCTACACACAATTACCGATGCTTGGCTTATAATTATGGTCATTCCGGTCATTTGCAGTTTACAAATCCCACCACGACAGAAGTACGCTCTAATGATCGTCTTGAGCTTGGGAATCTTTGTCATAATTGCTTCCATCGCACGTATTGTCAAAGTGTTGGGAAAAGATCGAGGTGCTATTGACATTACTTGGGCCATTGCAGACTTTGATATCTGGTCAGTGATAGAGTGCTGCATTGGAATAATTTGTGCATGCGCGCCAACCATTCGTCCGCTACTTGTTCACTTATTCCCAAAATTCATGTCAAGTCAAATCGCTTCTGGAAGACATATAGCACGGACCGAATCCATGGAGGGCGTATCTAAGGGATATTGAGCTTGGTGCACAGAATCTGCGAAACTCCGAATTTACGTTGAGGATGGAGAGGATGTCCGAATGTGGGACCGCAGAAATCGAGGAAATAGGAAAATTGAACAGAGATAGCAATTATCGGGAGAAGGAATGTCCCCTGCAGCATCCGCTTGGACACACTGGCGTAGATAATATAAGAGCGAGGAGGAAAGACTCCTTGCAAGATGGAATCGACGGAATGATGCGTCGGCTGCCTTGACTGACACAGCGTACAGAATTGTGATTTAATATAAGCCATTGATATGCAATTTGCGATGCGTGAAACAGTGAGTTGTATTCAAAATTATACCTTCAACTAAGTATTGAAAAGCCAGTGTTTCAGTCCTCGGCATCCAAAAGAAACAGGAGTATACGCCTTGCAATGCAAAACGCCTCAACGCTCAAGCAGCAATCCTTGCTGCTGTAACCAGAGCCTGACGCCAGATCTCCCCTCCAAAAGTGGTTAGCTTCTACTTTCACAATTTACCCCTGCCCTAGATATTTTTCTTCTCAAGTTCCTTCTCACTTTTAGCAACAACAGGTCTAATTTTGGTCAGCAATGTCCACATCCATCTCCTAGGACTCAAACTACTCACACTGCGTTCGTAATAGGCTTCTTCTCATGCCCGTGATACGTCTCGCCCATCTCGTCCGTCGGAGCCTCAAGGACCATCAACAAGAACGGCATCAATCCAAATAACAGCAGTACGACTCCGCCCGCGCTAGCAGCAAATGGATCTGTCTCCCAGATCCAAGTACTCCATCCCTTCTCATACATCAACACTCCTCCTGCCAACTCAGCAAACAACATGAACACCAGCGCTAGCCCTCCAATCGCTAACCTAAATCCACCTACTCTAGGGATCTCATAATTGACGACGATGAAACGAGCCCAGAGTGCATTGAATAGTAGCCATACAGGCAGTGTCACAAGTTCTGCTTGTGGTTGAGTAAAGTGATTGATAGGTTGCAGTTGTGAGATGCGGAAAAATGCTATTATGGCTCCAGTGGCGAATGAGAACAGGAAGTAGAAGAAGGCGAGGCGGATGATGAAGAGTGCGAGAGCGATATCCCAGAGTAGCTCAAAGACAGAAGTGCTGGTCTCGAAGAGTATCATCTTGAAAGTTGGGAACGTAATCTTGAATATGTGATTTTGGATTCAGGTGGTCTGTGTTTGTGAATTTGCTGTGCTTCAAAATGAAGACTTTCGTGTTTTGATTTTTCGTTTTAGGCAAATTGGTTTGATTTGCATTTGAAAATACCTGGGGAATGGGAAGCAGGAGAATATATACTGATGGGCCGCATGATGATGCTTTTCATTCACTTGATTGCTTCACGTGCGGTATGGTCTGACTTGTCACCCCACTTCCAGTCAGAACGCGCTGAGCAACATGTGAGGAAATGGACTCACTACCGAGTATCCGGCAAATGCTGGGTTGGTAACACATGTTCATGGTACTTCTAGAAAGGGCGACATGGAAATCAATGATGGTGTCCAAATTGATAACACTGTCGGCTTCTGATTGAGATGGTCCCCAACATGAGGGTGCAAAATGCCAAGACTTGTTCCGTTCAGGGGCTTCGCTTACCTTTGCTGTGTCCAGACACTTTATTCAAGCCCGCAGTCTTCTGCAGTATTGGCCACTTCCAGTAATATTCAACGCAGGCCAAGAGGCATAGGGCCCATTTTTATCCAATATCTTCTAAGCCTCACAGGCCCTAGTGAGGTGCAAATTCATTGATTCCTTTTAATTGGCGAGAAAGTCGCACGCAGCAGCGCGAGCTAGGCATTTCCACCTTGGGTACGTATATAAATCATAACACTCCTATTACTCCCGCCTATGGGCATCTGGTCAAATGGTCTTCTAAACAGAGAAGATTAGCATTATCTCTGCGCTAAGGATGATCTTTCAAAGATAAAAGAGTATGCGAACACTTTTGTGTTTTGCGTTTCTCGACAGCGCCAAGCATCACTTACTTCTCTGATTTTCCCGGATTTTTTCCATCAGCCCTTCTCTCTGATCAAGTACTTTCAGTGTTTCCTCTTCTTTTATCTTCTTCGGATTATGTGTTAGACAGACTTAGTTTTCCGGTAGCGATTTAAGCCGGTGTTGGGTCCTGTGGGGTGGTTTAGGCAGCCGATTTTGATGGCCGTTCTTCTCTAGACTGGGGGGAAGGCTTGATACGATCATTAAAAATGAACCGAACTGATACAGGCTACGAGCTACCAGTCTGGACAGTCTCATCCATAGGGGTTTCCTAGATCGTGCCCCGGAAGAAAATTGTAGAATTGGACCACGTGACTTACCTCAACCAGATCTGACGATGCCATATATATTTTTCTTCATTTTTGAGAATGAGAGTGCAAAGTAGAGAAGTGGGTTTCATATAGTTGATCAATGAAAATTCTTTTCTGCAACCCCTGCTTGAGACTCGGCAGAGAAATCGTCTCTAAACGACAAATTCGGACCCTGTACTTAGCGGTTTGAAATAGTGAGCTACGGGCGGGCGGGGTACGGGATATCCCCAATTTATTCTTTGCTTGATTTATTGCTTTGAAATGTGAAAAGTTACCACCATTACGACCTGAAATGACATCTGCGAAAAGATTATTTGGAACAAATGATTGTCTTCAGCGAGATGATCCTGATGAGATGTAGATAACTTCCTCCTCACGAATCCAGAAACCCGGAATCTTTGGAATGTTCGGCCTCACCAAGGGGTTCATCGCAGTTCACCTAGCATTATTTTTAGAATAACCTTAAGCTGCGTAATCTCCACTCAATACATCGGATCATCAAATCCATACGGATGCTGGGGAATATTCATACACCTCATCATTCACGGCATGCAGAATTGCGATACGCCGGTGTGCTGCGTATACGTCGTATTTGGAGACGTATTTGGGGTGGCACAGTCAATGTGCTTCTGGCGAAAGCTTACGAACGACCCAATCAAAAGGCACGACGAACATTACCAAATCTCGAAACCTCAACCAACAGAACATCCTACGAATCTCCGTACAGCTTAGATCCTTGCGCAGCTAAATCGCATTCAGTAAGTAAGCATGATTGTTACAGGCACCAAGGTTGGGCCGGATCAGCAGAAGATAATAAGCTGTTGATGTTTTTTCCTTTCCTTTCATCAATAATCTCGTCGTTGTTGTTTGTGATATTGATGTTTTTCAGTCTGCGTGTCGAGTAATCCATATTTCTATTATTGAAGCTGTCTTCGATTTCTGAATTCTGTGTTAGTGAAGAATTGTCAGAGCAATCATGTCTGACAGGATGACCTCTAATACTGATGACATCTCTCCTATGACCCCTCACCCCGATAGCTCGCAGATGGGTGGATTGACTGAATTGGAGCGGGCACAAAAGCAGATGGAGAGAGAGGTCATACAGAATACACAACCCGTCACTCAAGTCCAGACGTACGTCTCCATTTCACGCGTACGAGCTCCATTGCTGACTATTTAGACCTCCGAGCCAGATCACCCTCCCAGCTACATACTTTCCGCCGCCTCAACCTTTCCACGATCCCAACACCTCAGCTCCATTGCCCCAATTGAGTCATGCATCATCCTTTCCAGCTCCTAGTTCATCACATGGCGGCCGAGATTTCCACTTCGAACGTTTCCTGATATCCACAAAAGGCACCTCTCTATCCTCGGGCTTCCCCTTTGATGAACGTCTCTACGACCTGAAGGTTACAAGGGAGAACTGGCATCAGTTCACAGAAGAACTGGTGGCAGCTTCAAAACTTTCTCTCGGCGAAGATTTCGCAGCTTGGACCGCCGGTATAACAGCAGGTACACTGAGCTCGCCGCTTTTACTCGTCTTTGCTCCAGTAGTAGGATTCTACACAGGGAAATCGATCCACAAGAAGACGCTTCAGAACAAAGTGAAAGAGAGGCTAATGCAGGACGGGGGTATCTGGTCGGTGTTACACAAATGGAACGAGGGCGCATTTCGAGACAGAGGTTTTCACGCTTGGCTCGAGCTGCCAGCTGATGCAGAAGAAGCGAAGAAAGAAGTAAAAGCCAACGGGACCAATAAGAAAAGTGCCAAATACGCCAAGAAAATGGCGCAAAGATTCAGAATCATGATTATTCCTAATGACGGGTTCGATCTACCGCAAAAGCAAGCGAGCTGGCTAGACAATAGAGGTCTGACACCGTTGCAGATAGAGCCGATGAGGACGCCTACAGTTGAGGCTCCGGGGCCAGAGTTGAGAGAACCGAGGGAGTTGCAGAACGAAGAGATTCAAATCACGACCCCACCGCCACCGACATATAATCAGAAATACGAGTACCGACCGAATGCAGCGCCTGTGCATAGAGAGAGTGATTTGGAAGATCCGTCACGGCCGCCGTACGAGATGGTTGGAGAAAGCAGTAATGCCCGGCAGTCTTGATGAGGCATCAGAAAAGAATTTGGTGCGAAAGGATTGGATCTCAGTCATACTTGTTGAAAGGTCACGCCCGACTTTCCCTTCGATATCTTAAGATGCTAGTTTAGGCTTGTGTTGCCCCTGGGGTTGATATCGACGCTTGTATCATAGATCGGAGGGAACACGGTTATCAGACCGATACTGTTGAGAGGCAGATGGAGAGGAGATAAATTGGTGCATGTGGCGATACGGTGAAAGTCTTAGATGAGCGAAGATCGGGATCCGAATTTTCAGGAGAAAAGGGAACTATAATGCGAATACCATTTTGACTTCGGACTTACTGTAATGTGGTTATTAGTGCAGTTGAATTTATCTATCTCTCAAGCATCTCTCTGACAACTCTGTTGGCTAACATTAATGCATCTCAAACGGAGGACACCTGCTGCGAGCCAACGGGTGTCTTGAATAGGAGCAACCTGATTTCAGTGGAGTAACTTCCTTCCCCTGTTCTTAGCGAAATGGATCCCAGCTTGCCAGAAGTCCTGCTCAAATTCTGCACTACTCGAACAAGCAAATCATCATATTACTACGAGCTCGCCGAATCTGATCTCATCTGCCAAGCAGCTCTAACCAAACACGTCTCGCCGTTTCGTACAACTTATTATCTGGTACAACAGAATTTCAAACTTTGTCCTCGGCATCTCAATCTTCCTCGAAGTCTCGGATACATACATAGATCTACAGGTCCACGAATCTCGTTCTTTGTACCCACAAATAGCGGTAATCTACCTCGATTTTGTACCTCCATATGTTTCAATAACGTTACTCGATTACCTACATCATCACAGATCTTGTGAAACGTTTTATGGAACCGAACATCAGAGGATGATGGGATGGAAACACTTCTGTGCTCCGAATTTCCTTGGAAAAGTCACATCTCCGTGTCAGCATACGTTCTAGAAGATCTGAGATGTAGATCTTGGTAATGTTCATAAGATTATATTACGCTGATAACTGTTGAGATGCTGTGAGCCGTTATATGAGAGTGCAGATGGGATGAATGACTTTGGTATAGAGTCGTGGGACCTGGTCTCTAGAAGAGTGCGTGGAACACCTGACAGGAGAGACCGAGGGTGACAGCCGCGGTGGTAAGGATTGATGAAAAGAGACGATGGAAGAGGTGGAAGTGATGAGGCAGGGATGTTGTAGAATGGAGGCTCTCCAAGCTACATTAACACTGCATTGCTTTGCTGGCAGTATACAGAGATGCAAGGAGGCATCAAACAGATTTATTTCGAGCGAATATGAAATTGAGCTCCATGAGCCATGTGTTTGCAGAATTGTTGGATAGGGTTTCGTTTGGAGAATATAAGACTAGAGTGTCGAAAGGCATCATCAGACCTCAAGATCTTCATCTACAACATTCCCGCATTCAATCTCAGTGTTGGCCATACTCTCGAATCCATATTCAATCCATATTTCCTTCTCTCCTACCAGACCGCAGACCAGATCGACTCAAGCCCAAACGAAAATGCATCTCCCTACAACGGTTTACCTTCTCCCAGCTCTAGCAACCCTTTCTACATCCTGTGTCATCTTCTCAGGACAGAATTGGAACTGGGCTCCTACTATATACGCCACTTTGATAGACAACTGGAGCAAGAAATGTTGGATCAATGGGCATGCTGAAAAGGATGCTAATGGATGGTGAGTTTCGTCATTCTGCCTACCCTGCTGCCTTGCCTCTTTCCACTATCTGACTCATACTTCTTTCCCATATCCATTTTTAATTTTTGATAAAAATTCTGACGCAAAAAGGTTTATCATGGAATGCGTTGCTCCCTACAATGCTCGAGTACGCAAAGATTTCGGAGAAGTAGAGTATTGGTATCAAACCTTTAGAGGAAGGTTTGGTACAAGAGCCGAGAGATATGGGCAGGATGGGAATTTCAATCGCTTTCATGCTAATGTTTGGGGTTGTTGATTATAATGCACGAATTCTGTAAAGGGTTGAAGTTGATGAGGTCAAGCTTTCGTGGAGGAAAGGGAAAGGGGCGGGGTAATGCGGGGTAATTTTTGGTGCGATTTGGAGCGAATCTTTCATTTTAGACGGAATAGAGACAGAATTTACGAAACGACAGATCCCTTTTACGGCGAGCAATATGCACAGGTAGCATGCCGTATATGCCAAACCCTACATAATCTTTCCTCTTCCCTTCAGCCTGAATCCTTTCGGTCCCGTAGAGACGTGATATTTCATCTTCTCTCTTCGACCGTCTCAGCATTTTATCATGTCTCCTGTTGTCATGATCTTCCTTGAGATCGACCGCGATCTGCTCTCGTTTCCTTTTCCGCTTGAAAACTATAATGTTGAGCTCATTTGAGTCTTCCTTGTTGGACGCGCAAGTGCGTGAAAGATCGAAACAGTGATTGAAAGCATCTGTCTCTTCCAGGACGTCTCGACCCAGGATGATATCACAGCATATGCCTAGAAGAATATAGAAAATAGCCCCGAAAGAATATTTTGTCGTCCCTAGTGATGATGTCTTGGAGAGGACTTCTGGAGCTTGTCGATGTACTTCTGTCACAGGTTCTCGCCAGTCGAGACTGATATCATGAACAAGCACTCGACCAGTCGTATCAACCATGCTACCATCTCCAATCTGCACGTGTATCCGAGCATCTTCGCTTGTATCGACATGAAATCCTTCTCTTTCGGCACATTTCGGACACATAAAGTTCAGATCAGACCCTGTGTCCGCGATTGCCGTCACCTTGTGTCCATCCAAGGTGCACATAATGCGGTTACAAGGACCCTTATCCCTTTTCCTAGGTGTTCCAATCCAAAGAAGTGCTGAAATATTGAAATAATCCTCGGGACATGTTTCAAGCATGTATCTGTTCGTTGTGAGAATCTCTGCTTCTGCGATGAAGGGTATCCCAAAGATGAGAGGAACAGGGTAAGCCTCGAAAACGTAAAAAGACGGTATCGTTTTCTCATCACCTTTCCAGGGATCTGGATAACGGCTTTAACACGTCCCACAGACCACATTTTCCCCCCATCCCCGAGTTGGAAAGGTTTGATATCCAGCTTTTCTTTCGTGATGTCAAATCCGTTCTCCAACGCAAAAGCTGCTGATATGATGTTTTTCTCAGAGCCAGAGTCTGGGCAAGCTGTTGTTTGCGGCATGCGTTGGATGGCTAACGAACGCAAGACGTGACCAGATATTTGCAGCAACGGCTGCTTATTCGGCTGTCTTGGTTGTTTTTGTGAGTGGGAATCTGGGTGGGGTACCTTCAGCGAATGGAAATAGGGATAGCTGTAATTGTACACGAACATGAATACAAGGAAAAAGCCTCGCGAGTCACATTTAAGAGGTGCATTGGAGTGTTATGCAATAATCACGAAACAAATTTAGTTGAGTATTGACAATACATGACTATCCAATGCGAATCTAGCTAAAATATAACGCAGATAATGGAATAGCCTCAAATATGTACATCGAAAAGTGATTGGCCTTGCAGCGTTATCGTTGAGTTCAATATGGGGTGTCCGACATGAACTTCCGTCTCTCTATCCTGTCCAGACTTTAGGACCTGGAATTGTGTAGGAAGTGGGCTGAGAAATTTGTTAGCTCATGTACCATTTCATATCTCAGAGGAGACCTTACCACAGGGTAATAGATCTGGATCAGAATTCCAGGATCACTAGCAGAGTATGCGCCAGGGAATGAAACTAGAGGACCTGGAGTTCCGCTGCCACCACCGGTTACAGTAACTTGTCCACATGAGAGATAGAATTGAGCGCCGTTCTTTTGGCTAGCAGCATGGAGACCAATGTGTTCGATACGGGCGAGGTAGTCACCAGATGGTGTTGCTTTGGGGATGGTGAAGTTGAGAGTCTTGAGACCTGATCATTATCAGCAATGCGCTCTTTCAATTACCAATTGAGTGATGCTTACCACTTGAAGGCCACGTCCCACCATTTGAGTTCAATGCCGTTGGACCTTGCTCCCACACCTTGAACCAAACAGCGCCACTCCCGTCCCAATTTGCAGCCGTCTTTCCAGCCGGTACCTTAGCTAGGTATGCAAGACTTGGACCCGGATGTTGGATACTTGGATCGACATTAAAGCCAAGACTCTGACCAGCGGCTACCGACAAGATACCTGGTGCAAAAGCAGTGGAAGCATCTTTACCACAACGGATATCGAGTAAAGAGACGTCTAGGACTGGTCCATGGCTGTTTACGTCGGATCTTTCACGTACTGTGTACTCATCAGCAACGGGATGGACACGGGATAGAGAACATACCTTGCTGCCATGTGGCTTGCGTTGTGCCACCATATATCAAGGCATTGAAATTGTAGTGGGCGTGCGCCACGGAGGCTGAAGCCAGAAGAGCAGCTAGGAGTTGCATATTGAGCGGGATTGAGAGTGCTTTGAATATGGATAAAATCGTTTGTAGATCTTGGGAGACATGTCGACTTATATACTTTCTCTCTTTTCTAGTGTCATTTCCTTACCGATGTCTCTAGAGGCTCCAAAGGTCACTTGAGAGGAAGAAATGATCAAAGTACATCGACCTTCCGAACTTGGTCGCAGTTTCGTGTTCATTATTTCAGGCTGAGGTAGGTCCGATTAGTTTGTTGATATTGCTGGCGGCTGAATAGGTTTACCTACCGTAGTTCCGGGTAGCGAATTATATGGTGTTGATGCTGACGATCTTGTTTCATTCGCAAATCCTGCGGAGACGAGTGCCGAAATATATTAATAGTGGCGGAGATATACCCCATGACTGCCGTGTATATATTAACGACACTGGGGTAAACGCGGGGTTCGGAGGTATCAGGTACTCCAAATGGAGCAATAAAGGAAATTACCCTACTAGAATCTTGAGGAACAGGATTCCAGAGAGGAAATTACGCTCCTATGATGAAAACACCATGAAATTATACAATAGTTGAATTTTTAAATTTCCATTACCGACTCGTTTTATAATTTCGTTCAAAGATCGGATTTCGTTTGCAGTAAATGACATGGAATTCGCAATCAGTTACCAAATGAGTTTCCACAATTCCATCATTTAGATTCTTGATGCCGCAATTTGACTACTATTCACCAGCTTCAATTCACTCTATCTTCTTGACGTCATCTTGCACTTCATTTCAAAGCAATTTAGCCTCCAGTTCCGGCTGCAGCCTTGATTCGTAGCTCTCCACATTTTGTATTTTGTCGATCTATATAAACACCATTGACACCCTCGCTCTCTTTCCCTTCAACCATCCCTTACTGCACTTAGCACACAATCAAAGGGAAATCAGAGAAACCCCTTCAATGGGGAGATATAGAGAGCGCTTCATTTATGTGTTTTGTTAACGTAGGTCCACTGTTATTTGAAAAACTGTAATCCGTTTCGGTATAACTCGCCTACTTTGTATCTTGGTCTTAGAATTTGATATATTACACTGCTGTTAACATTTGATACGTCAACAATTATGGAATTTGACAGTACCAGCACGTAGTTGCCGTGTTGCCAATAACCACTACGTCAACACCCTGCAAATCGATAGTTGCAGGTTTAGAATGCTTCACCGGCAACAAATTATATATCAACTAGCGGTAGCTTTACGAATGTGAAATGTCCATTTGCCCTTTTGAGATAGGGTATATGGACTTTCAAAGCTTAGAAATGTCCTTGTATCAGAAAGAAATTCAAGCCCTGGACCTGGTAGACTCAGACAATAAAAGACAGAACAGACTTAGGCCCTTCGCATCTTTGATTACCAATGGGCATCAGTACCATTCTTCCGTGGCTCGAATCCCATGAATGTCTCTTCAGGCCCTTTCCGCAACAACTTTAACTCTTACGCCCTTTGAACTCTTGACCGGCTGACTAATAAAACAATCCCTCGCCACATCCACATCCTTCCTCCCCGTCTCCCACAACTCGAAATCAAACCTCCTGAATACCACTGCAGTCGCCAGATACAATTCCGCCCAAGCTAGATTCAACCCCACACAATTCCGACTCCCCTTACTAAACGGCACGAAATACTTGTCCAGCCGTACTCCATGCTCATTCGCTTTGATCCACCGCTCAGGATCGAATGTGAAAGGCGAGGGATAGATATTGGCGTCGTAATGCATGAAGTAGTACGACATACTTACTGGTGTACCGCGTGGGATAGACCATGAGCGGAATTGAAGCTCATCATTTGGTGCTATTCTCGGTAGACGAGTCAAGACTGGACTCGAGATCCGGAGTCCTTCATTCAACACAGCAGTCAAATAGGGGATTTGCTCCAGTTGTGTCCACGACACTTCGCTGTCGGGGCTCGGCATCACTTTCTCGAGTTCAATGCGAAGTTTGGCTAGGATGTCAGGATTTTGTATGAGATGATAACTCAGTACTGCAAGGACTTGAGCAGTCGTCTCGCTGCCTGCTCCGATAAGGATATTTCCTTCGTCGGCGAGGCGAGCTACTGTCTTCTCTGACTGCGGCAGTTCGCTGTCTCGTAACTCGTGGAAGATGGTGTTGGTGTTCTTCTCTGATTCCGGATCATGTCGGAGAATTCCAGCAACGTGTTTGCGAGTATTGCGGTGGTGTTTGATTACAGGACCAGCGATGGAGTCGGGGAGACGGTTCACAACTGTTAGGAGCCAGGGGAAATGCATAATGAGGTTAGCTTTGTCGAAGATGTCGTCGAGGGTGAATTTCCATTCTTCGGCTAGCTCTTTGTTACTGAGGGTTCCCCAGGATGCTCCGAAGCAGTAATGCGATATGATATCTAGGGTTAGTGATGAGTAGGCAACTCGGAGGTCCAAGACTGTCTTGGTAGTCATGTGTTTCTTTAGGAGCGAGCAGAGGTTGGAGACTTCAGTAACTATGATGGGTTCGATAGCTCGGACTGATTGCTTGCTGAAGAATGGGTTTATTGCTCCTCGGCGTAGACGGTGGTGTTCGTGTTCATTTGTTTCAAAAGATGAGTGAGGAGAACCACCACCTGCCGTGAACCACGGATATCTATTTAGGTCAGTAAGTCAGTGTCCTCTATTACTATTACATAAACTTACTTATCTCTCTTCTTCGCACCACCAGCATAAAGCTCATCATAGTAGTCCGAATCATTGATGTGCAATTCCCAAGGATTGATTCTGACGATAGGGCCTTCTTCCGTCAGTATTTGAACTCCACTTCAATCCCGCAGTGCTCACTAACCGTACTTTGCGTGCATCTTTTCAATCTCCCAGATGAACTTTCCACCTCTCACAATATTGAAATAGAATTCGTACCACTGCGTCAAAGCTGCCATTTTCGGGCCAGGAAACTTCGATAGCGGAGAGAGGTACAGCCGCCATACAGCACCATATACAACCCACCCGAACAAAGCAAGACTTCCATAGAGTAGCAAAGTCATTTTGCGCAGACCTAAAATGAAGTCTCAGCAATAAGTGGTGGTTACATCCCTAAGGTAGATTGTATTCCTACCTTATAAAATATAACTTGTGAGTCGTGAAGCGGGATTTGACCCAGACGGCGAACAAATAGCTTACTAACATATCTGCATTTCAAGATGTAACTCAGTACCCACATCTATCCACTTAAATCCACTCGATGGTTGATCTGGTCATATAAAAGTTCTCGGCATTTCCCAAACGGGTGATATGACCGGGTAGGCTATGCAGGCATATTATTGCCGACATGCGCATGCATTCATTTGGATTTTTGTTTGTGCAACCGTTTGCCCTACAATAGTGGGGCCAGGTTGAGAACTTTGGATGTGTTTATGTCTAGTGATATGATATTTCTACCTCGGAAATGAGAAGGACTTTACGAGTCTTCTCGCGACTAGTTCGTCATTTAGATACCTTTTCTGCTAATCTTACTGCGATCTTTGAGCATGCGAAATGAATCTTGCATCTTCATTCTACCATATCCTTGGACTTGATTTCTTACATATATACTTTGCTCAGAAAATCCCAAGAACGGCTTTCGCAATTTGCAAATAAGTAAAGATCGGCACAGGCTTCATCAAGTATGTACAATATATTAAAATTTACAGTAGTAGTGTGGCTTACACAAGCCAACAAGATGTGAAGAACATCAAATTATGGCTTTCATTCCCCTCTCCTCGTTTTAGCATGATTTTTAATCAATTTTGATACCCAGAAGCTCTGACACAACCATGGATTATTTTCTTGCACGAAATGCTCTGTCATACATGATACCTTAGAGCCTATGACGGCCACGATCGTCTGGAGGACTTAGAGATGTTAGACACTGCAAGTAATCACCTGGGTCCGAATACAGGATGAAGTTTGCTTTTGCTGAGCATGACAACCAACTAGGTTATTGAAGTGGAATTGACAGATGCAGTAGGGGGTATAAGAAGAGTGGACCAGAGTGTGAATTTTCTGTGACATAATAACAATATAAAAATTGAATCCGGAGCACGGTATTTGAAAGAAATGATAGCTATTCTCTTACTGAAATTGAAATGTGTCAAACTAGTTCGTCACAGGATAAAATATGCCTTGAAAATAGATAGGATTTGAGAATACGATAAGCATTATTCAATCGCCTCGAAGTTTAGTGCATAATATAGCGTATTAAAATCAAGCATGATTGAAAGCTATGCGCCTCCTACACTCCTCCTTGCTGTCTGTGGTTACCTCCCCTCGACCATAGTTACCGAAGGTGAGTTTCGCTCCTATATTAGCAAGTAATGTATCTGGTGGTAACATGAAGACATCAATATATTATTTAGCCTCTCCTGGCCTCCTTGGTCTTCACTGCCTGTAGACCAGCAACTGCATCCTCGAGAATTCTCACAGTCTGGGTGCCCTCTCCATTTCTTGCATGACGAATCCTAAGCGCGGTTGTCCATCCAGAATTCTGTGATCCCAAGTTTACGTGAGCTCCTCGCTCCACTAACAGCTTCACCAGGCCATCGTTGAGATTTTTCGTTGCGATATGTATTGGCGACTCATAATCTGGGAGGCTATTGTGGTGATTAATATCAACACCTTGATCAAGTAGAAACTCTGCAGTCATGTTTTTATTATGTTCGGTGGTGGAGATGAGGTTGATGGTCCATTTGTGCGATTACTCGAACTTTAGATGCACATTACCCCCACAGTACACAAGTATCTCTACCATCGACGCAGTGTCCGAGCCGCTCCTAGCACCATCAATGGCATGGTATATTGGAGTTCCTGTGACCTTGGCACTGAGAGGAGTATTAACACCAACGGTTTTCTGCATGAGGAGTAAGGAGGATATTATATCACAACGGGCAGCTGCAGCACGAAGAGCATCCTCACCATGGTCTGCAGGATCATTTGATAAAATCATGCTAGCGGTCCAAAGCATCTTTCTTCCCAGAGAAGGACGGGTCATTTTGTCAACGTAGAAGCCAAGATTTATCAACCTCAAAGTGGCTGCGCGGATATCCTCTTGGGACGTCCCTCTCAATAACTCCGTCGCCTTCTGAACACTTGGCGGCATTGAATCTCGTTGCAGACTGCGGTGATCATTGAGCAAGTTGGTGATCATTTTTCTTTGTTCCCCAATTGTCGTGGACTGCTCTGCGACCTGAGAAGCTGAATCATCAGGTGCAACGTCGTCTAAGGAGGTGAGTCCTTCTTCACCGATAACTTCGGAGACTAGAATCACAAATTGTCAGCATGAGGAGGGTCATATATGTGTATGTTGAAGGGTGCGATAAGTTAACTAATGTTCTAATATCATCCGTATGGTTCTGGATGAAATCCATGTGGATGCCTTCAGAGTGTAGCTCTCTCTCTAGAAATCTCCACCCATTCCCACCCACATCATTATTCTGAGCTGATAAAAGTGATTTAGGTCCTGTCCGATGACTTCTGGCCGATTCCATCAAGATTCTCAAAACTTCTATCAACATCGGCGCCATCCCTCCCACACTAGCCATAGTCAACGAGCTCATGAACGCCTCGATCATGTTCAAATGTAAGCTCAATTTCGCTCTTATCCCAACAAGACCTCTTTCTCCAAATTTGACTCTCATCCATGCGTTTCGTTCCATGTTCAGATACTTCTGATGCAACTCTTAAAGCTCTTTGAGTGTTTCCATCAGACTATTACACAGAGTGCTTAGTTCAATCTTCCGACTAGCTCCGCGGCGGTTGAGAAGTGAGGTAGACGAACCAGCCTGGTCACAGAGAGATCGGCGATCACAATATTGATCGAGCTTAGCTCCAAAGCAGCTTCTGCATATTCCCCTGGAGCAGCTGTGGTAGAGCGCCAGAGGTGGATAAAGAGTCTTCACACGGCGATGAAATCGCCAACTCCGAAGCCGAAACTTATCTTGATCAGTGTTTTAGCTGAGGCGACAATAAGGAAAAAGTTGGTAATTGGAGAGACGTGCGGAGGATTAGGTGATAGGTGAGGCCGAGGCTATGTCTGCATCGCATCTACGATGTTGTTATTGGCTCATGTAAATATCCTTGCACGCCTAATAGGAAGGTACAAATGTGGACGTTGTGGCCCCCAAGCAAGTTATCAATCTCGCAGTATTTACTTCTAAGAGTGTTACTTACGGAACACTATAAATTGCAAAGTGACAAGATGCCTTCAAGCGTCTTCAATCACATTTTTAAGCCTACAAGGAGCTAAAATAAGGTCAATGTTAGCTACTGAAATATGGTAGAAATAATATAAATATAAGGAGTCATAATACATTTTAAGTATTCTTCTTAAACTTTTACCTCTCCCTTACCGTCTCGCTCTCCTTAGTTTTCGACTGACGCCCCAAGAAACCATTGCGAAGTCGAAGAAGGCATACTTGTGAAATCCTTCAGCCTGGGACAGAATTGCTCCTCGTTGAAGAGAGATTGAATAAGACAAAGCCATACCTATGCCGTTTTAACAAAGTGAATGCCAACAAATTTCCATCCTCAGTCCCTGTAGATCGCGCTGCCATCCACGCTCGATCTGCGGTTTCAATCAGGTGTAAGTACTTGCGCAACTTCTATCTGCAGCCCATAAAAATACCGTGGAAGCCTTTAGCACACAGGCACATAATAATATACATTCAACGGCAGCAGACTACAGACCGAGCTGACGCAAAATCAAAAGCCAAGACGAGGACCTGTAGGGATGAGGAAGAGACCAGGTGTGAAAGGTTGAAGAGATACTCAAATTGATAGATAAGCTAGATAGAAACAATTAGGATCGATCACCGAGGAAGTTGGGATCGGAGAGTATGCCTTGTGAAACGTGGGACGATGGAGAATTGGCGGGGAAATCAGACCACGCTATGAAAAATGTGTTTGCAATGATGAGGCA
This sequence comes from Filosporella fistucella, assembly GCA_030077755.1. Classification (NCBI taxonomy): domain Eukaryota; kingdom Fungi; phylum Ascomycota; class Leotiomycetes; order Helotiales; genus Filosporella; species Filosporella fistucella. The sequence continues at coordinate 614,944 of JAQJZZ010000007.1, forward strand.
GAAGTATATATAAAGGTCCCTGCCTCTTGAGCATAATTTGAGGACATTGGCGATAAGTAGGTAGGATTTTGAGAGGCATTGTTCTCTGGGAATACGAATGCAGGTCAGTATGATCAGTAGAATGCTTGTAAGACAGAAGCAGACATGTTGATGTGATCTTTCCCATCCCACTTGATGGGTCAGATCTATTTCACTTTGCAAAGCACTCACAACACACTCACATTCACAATCACATTCACAACCAAAGCACACAACTCAATTTTATGTCAGTATATTGCAGTTCCCGTTGCGTCTACAACAACCACATGCCACACCGTCTGCCAGTAAAAAGGCGTATGAGGTGCCTATGAATCACCTCCCTGCCACAACACATTCCTGCTCGCCCCCCTCAAAATCTCAATCTCAATTGAGAAGTAAGTAGAGAGTTTGAGGCTCAAAGAAGAAAGAAAAAGATAATTTGCCCAAATTGATAGGGTATTGACACATAAAAACAACCCAACCACCGCACAGTCTGGTTGCAGCCGCTTCTCGCAAAGCATGTACAAATGAAAAGAGTAAAGAGCAAATAAGGTAAGTAATAAAGTTATTCCCCAGTCCGCTCGCAAGAAAAGTGAATGAAGGGGTGATTTATACCCATCTATCAATCCACCTCCTCAAGCAAAGAAAAGATGCGAACCGAGTAACGCATCGGAATTTTTTTTGGGCGTTCCATCAATAGAGTAGGAAAGAAGAGTACACGTTCCGTGTGTAAATGCAACAAATGCAGCCGGCCATGCCCGGCTCCGAAAGTCAAAACAACGCCGTGATTCCCATGCTACACATTCCCATTGAACCCTTCCGTAAACGCCGCGCTGATTCGTTAAAAGAAGGCAAAATTTAAATAAAAGCTCCAATGTGCTTTTCTGCAGACTTAGAGAAACAAAAGTGTTTGGTGTGGAGATTGCTCTGATGAGCATGTTTGCTGCTATTTCGAGATATCCATATAATCTACCCGATTTGAGGCAGATGACGGAGCTCTTGGTGTAGGTTCCTCATCCATGCTGTCAAATTGAACAGGTGATGATTTTGGAGTCTCGTCCATGTTGAATTCCATGGACGAACGCCCGGGTGTTGTGAAGACCTCTGGCGGTGTCAATGTAGAGCCTGTGATTTCAGAAGCAGCTGGTATTTCTTCTGCGACTGTTGGAGGTGGTGCGATAGTATCAACTGAAGTCGCGACGTCAGAACTGGAAACCACGCTTCCGCGGCTATTGGTACGCATCATTTCAATGCCCAACTTGGATCCACGGTGGGTCTTGGAAGCAGATCGAGGACTGGTCTTCTCTCGAACGTGAACATCTCCGAGCTCATCGTCTTCATCATCGCCCGATTCTGCGCACTCGTGTCGGTGCTTTTCCATTGATTGACGTTTCGCTCTCATCTTGTCTGACGACTTTTGTCTATGAGGAACCTTATAGGGATTTTCCATCCGTCCAGGTGCGGACTCCTCGTGTAGCAAATGTGGCGGAAAAGACTTTGGTAGATCGCGTGAATCTAGCAAAGCTTCTTCATTGCTAATACCAAGACTATTGTCATCCCAATCGCCAGTAGCCTTGCGGCTGATGACAACAGGAACATCATCATTCATTAGTGATTCAGAATCACCGAAGAGACTTGAACTAATGGAGTCTTCTCTGCTGGAACCTCTGAAGCTACTGCCTGGCATGTGAGCGTATCCTTGTGACGAGCTTGATGTTGGGCTATCTTCGAGTCTCAGGCTTTCCTGTCTCAAACCTGAAGGTGGTGGATACCCAATAGGAATCGCCACAGTTTGTCCAGGCGTTGGTGCCTTCCATTGACAGAGTCTACACATAGCTTCCGTAAGCTTAGATGTAGTAGGAGGCTTTTCGATCAATGAATCGAAATGATGTGGTGCTTGCAATTCCTTGAGATAGCCAGTGACAGCCACGATTGGAGTCGTTGAATTGACGTTCTTGGTATCCCGAATCATTCTTGCAACATCGGCTCCATTGATCTGTGGCAACTTGAATTCCATCATGATGATATCAAACTTGATCTCGCCCATGGCAACGCGCATAGCTTCAGCACCATTTACTACACTCATTGTACGGCATCGAAGTTTTTCCAGCAGCTTTTCCATAACCATTCGAGAAACTGGATGGTCCTCACAAATAAGAATATCTAGAGGCCGGAAGGCTGGCCCATCAGCGAGTTGAATTTGTGACATGCGTCTGGAGCTTTGACGACGGCGCTGAACACGAAGCAAAGCATTTGCCTTGTCGCCCTCATTATCCGAGGATGATGGCGACATGTCAAAAACTTGACTTCTTCGTTTTCGATGAGAAAACAAATCATTAGGTACTGGGCTTCCTTCTTGTGAACCGACAGTCTGAGAACGGGCACGAGTTGATGAACCACTAGCTTGTCGGGGGGTTGATAACTTCTGTGGTGACAAAGCCAATGGTGGTGGACCACTGCCACGTGTCTTGATTGGAGACGACACCGCGGATGAAGCTTTCTGAAGATTTCCAGGCATTCTAGGCATATCGAAGAAGTTTCCGGGTGCCAAAGAATTGCTTGATTGGTGTGACAGACTGGAGGAATTGCTTGAAGTCTTTCGTCGTCCTTCGCCATTTTGGCCAGCGACAAATGACACAAGAAGAGGCGATGATGGTTGAGATGCTCTGCTTGGTGACGAATTGGTTTGGCTGAATCCTGATGGCGATGATGGACGATTGCTGGCTTTTGCATTCGACAATGTTCGCTGAATCGGCATTGGCAATATTGGGCTGCCCTCCAAGGTTGGTCCGGGTGAGCCAGGATTGTTTGGCACACCTGGGCTGATGCTGGCAGGTTTACTCTGAGCAGCCATCGCTTCAGCTCGAAGTTTCTGAATGACATCTTTGTTTGCCTTCTCCAGAACCGGCAAGTTCTTGAAGGCAAAATTACCAAAGTCGTCGGCGACGACCGGTTCACTCAGTCTGCGACTCTTCATGTCGCGCACGTGTGGCGGGATATGCAGAGGCATAAGCCCACGCTTCATCGAATTAACCTGAGACCGAACCCGTGACAGAGCATCGTGCGGTCTCTCATGATACTCTATGCCCGTCGACGAGCTTGGTGGCGAAGTCTGATCTTCCATCTCTTCTGCAAAAGATTGCAAGGTAGCACCACGAGCATCGAAATATTCGGTATCTTCAGGATTCTCCGGCGCTGGTACGAATTGGGCATCATCTTCGAGAAGCTTATCCCAAGCAACACCTTCAAACCAAGAATGGTTTCGAATCTCCTCGCCACCGCACGAAAATTTGTCCTGGGAATTGATTCCTAGACGTTCCCGGGGGTCAAGGCATAGAAGCTTGTTCATCAGATCTTTGGCTTCATCGGAAACTTCGAAATCACCCTCATCTGGCCAAGAAATTCTCCGTGCGAGGATATTCTCGAACACTTCATCCGGTGTACCTGCGTGAAATGGCGGATATCCATACAGGAATTCGAACAAGATGCAGCCAACTGACCACCAATCGCTCATTTCATCTTGACCGATACCTTTGACGGTCTCGGGGGCAAGATAATCCGGAGTACCAACGAAACGACGATTGCTGTCATCGGGATCGAATAGGGCCATTGGAGGAGGCATCATGCTGGTCTGTGGAGGTGTGTTTTTCTGCTCTGAGCCACCACTGTTGGTGTGATGGAGAGACAAGAAATCAGGTGAATGGCTGCCTTCATTTTCGCTCATCTCCTCAATTGGTGATCGTCGGGCGTGATTTAGCATGTGCTGCCCTTGAGAATCGTTCAGCGAGAAGCTGCTAAACATTTGATTCAAGGCATCGCTCCCGCCACTGTCACTACGACCAGATGTGCGGCGCGACTCCTTCGGATTCGAGCTTTCACGACTGAGATTGAAATATGACGGAGTGGCTAACCCAGCACCCAAATCAGGAGTCATTTGAGGAGTAGAACCCGGTGAGTGATGGCCATGAAAGTCGAATGAGGTGGATCTTGAAGAGCTGATTGAAGTGTTCCGAACAAAGGGTCCTTGCTTCAAAAGATCAGGAGCAGAATCATTGGTTGAGCTATTGAGAACGCGCTTCTGACGACCGATCAAACCCATTCTAGACAGGCCAAAATCAGTCAATTTCAAATGACCTTTTTGATCTATGAGAAGATTATCAGGTTTCAAATCACGATGGACAATCCCTCGGTTATGGAGATGCTCCACTCCTAAGATGACTTCTCCAAGGTACTTCTTTGCCCAATCTTCTGGAAGACCGCCAAGAACTTTGATGAGAGATGCACAATCTCCCCCATTAAGATACTCCATGACCAGATAGAGATAATCTTTGCTAGAAAAAGTCCAGTATAACTTTGCAACGAAATCGCTCTCCCCTTGCCACATCATGATAGCACGCTCAGCTTTCACATTGGTTACCTGGTTCTTTGCAACCATGTCTGCCTTTTTCAAAACTTTGATGGCGTAGTAATCACCAGTGGATTTCTTCTTAGCTAGGTAAACACTTCCGAATGCACCTTTGCTGATAGGCTTAACAATCTCAAAATCTTTGATAGATGGTGGTACAGCCCGTGCTTGTGGCGCGCTCACAGACGTCAAACGAGGAGATGGTGGTGGGCGGGACGGATCGGACCCTGCTGCTGAAGATTGACGTCGGTGGTGGTGTGGAATCAATGCAGGAGAACTGAATTCGCTGCCAGGAAGCATGGGAGAATGCGTTGGAGATACCACGCCTTCGTGAGCAATTGGTAATGCACGAGGTTTCGTGATTCGTAGTGGAGACGAAGGTTGTGGAATACGAACAGGCGACTCTTGGCGGCGTGGCGACGATGTTCCCGGAAGAATAATGCTTCTGCGGTGTCGTTGACGGGAGCTTGCAGCGCGTCTAAGATCACCAAATTCGGAGACTGGGGACTCAGTGCGAGTGGGACGCCCGATCAAGGACGATGACCGAACACTCCCGTCGCTATCGGCTCCGGCATCACTCTCAAAAAACAGTGATTGGCGTCGAGAGTCTTGGGAGTGGGAAAGAATGCTATGATGGCCTGTATGAGATCGTGGCGTTGGGCATTCTTTCGGGCTGCTAGATCTTGTGGATGAGACAGCCGCAGATGAAGAACGACGGTCTCCGGCTCGTCCCATCTCAGCTTCTCTTAGGGCCATTGCCAATGATGACGCCGGTCCATCAAATGAGCCACTGAAAAATCCATCCTCGTTTGCAGGTGTACGCTTGTCCTCGGCATCAGAATCAGTGAGGTGGCCAGCGGCAATTTTGGCAGCCTTTCGCATCGCCTCATCAATACAATCTTGAACAATTACAGAGAATTCGATTCGAATACGTTCTGAGTACTCAATAATTCTACGGTGTCGTAAGACAGCCTCAACCTTCGACTTGGCTGCTCGTTCACTGTCCGCACAGAGGAGAGCCAAGCCCTGCTCTTGTTCCAATGTGTTGTTGCTGGGTGATTGCCATTGCATAACCTGTGATATACGCGACTCGGACGATGGAGACTGAGTACGGAACTCGCCAGGAGCTTGAGAAGATGCTTCCTTGATTGCCGGAGTGGAAATTTCAATAGCTGTATCGCAAAGATCGACTAACAGTTCCACAATTCTTGCTTGTGGGCGTCGAACAGCAAACGACCGACCTCGTGCGTGTCCGAATCCACTGGATGTAGACGGATCTCTCGATCGTCCTGCTGGTGTACCCGGGGATGCAGTTCCGGATGAGGATGATGTTGAAGCGCTGGGTCCAATTGGCATCCCCTTGTACTCGGCCTGTGGTAGGGCCAAAGCAGTTTGGTCACCACTGGGCCGCGATTTCCGCGCCTCTAGAGCATCAAGAACTTTGACAATTGCATGGCGATGCTCGATGAGGTTTTCTTGACACATTTGGACTTCCATCTCGGCTTTGTGCTCCTGAAGACATAGTTCTGTGTGCTTCTCAAACCACCAAGGTGGGATTTGACGCTCGCAGATCCGACAGAGGACCGGCAATGGCGGAGCATGGTGGGCTGGATCATCCAGACCAGCTTCAGCTAACAGAGTAAGATAGCTTGCAAGCACTTCTGCTCCAGAACCAAGGGAGTCAACAATCACAGCTGGCAAGTCGATTTGAATTTCGCGTGGCTCAATCCACGGTCGGATCATCCACATTGTCTATCGAGTGTCAGCATTGCCGAGTTTTTCACAAGATCCCAACTTACATGGCTTTCACCTCCCGATGATCGATCGTAGACCATAATTCCTTGTCCCTCGAGCTCAATGATAGCTGGCTCAGTAGAGGCATCCCCGCAATTCTCGCCCACTCCGTCGAGATCCTCAATTCGTACCAATTTCGTAGCAGGGCCAGCTTGAACCGAGAAACGAATGATTTGACTCCGAGAATCATCTTTCTTCATAGACTCGACGACTTCTGTAAAGACCTCCTTATTATCGCTAACCAAGAGATCTTTGATTGCTTTTCCTTGAACAGATTCGAAATGGGTACCGATAACATCAGTCCATGAAGGACTGACCCATCTGATCTTGCCATCGAGACCAAGGTCCATAATGACATTGAGGGTCTGCTCTGCCGCCTCTCTCAAATCCTCCCTCTCCTCCCGAATATCTGCACTCAACGACCGCTCCATCAAGCCACCAGCCTCTGCACGCAGCGACGAGACGGCTGGTGGAGCCAGCATGCTATTCTGATCCTCCATTGTAGTGTAGATTCCTAAGAATCAATTACTGCCCCCAACATTGACCGTGTACTCTCTGTCCTTCTGAGAACCCTAGATAGGAATTGATATCATTCGCGTCGTCGTTATCCGTTATCGTGGCGTGTAAGCTGGAAACCGGGTTGAAGATCGGCTTAGCAGTCAGGCAGAGAGCCCAGGACTAGCAACGCTTGGAAACAAGAGACATCATGGTGATTGATGTTGATGTCTCTTTTTGTTGTGTGTTGGTAAGCGCGCTGCGGAGATGGTCCGGTGTTGCGAGAGTGAATCGAGAATGAGCGTTTGTCGAGACAAGACGAGAAGAGAACTCCAACTCGGCGAGAGTGAAGCTCACTCTGACTGTCGTTGGGAGAACTGTCCTAAAGGAAGGCAAAGTTGATTGTCGAAGGAGCAATTGTCGTTGTGAGTTGTTGTCGTGGGTTGTTGTGGGAATGTTCGTGAGAACAAAAATAGTTGGATTCGACTTGGGAGGATTCGGTGCTATGATTTGGACCCTGGCCGCCTTGCTCGGCGTGGGAGCGATTCGACGATTATACGTGGATGACTGAGGCTTCCATAGGTATTTAAGGCACGATCTCGGCTTAAAAGCGGGGATGATAGAGCTGAGAAGCGGTAGTGGGGCCAGAGTGGCCAATGAAAGGGTCAGACCACCACCCTCAAAGTTCCAAACTTCACCGGCGGGTCCCTGGTCGGATCTTGGCTGACTATGAGTTGGCGTTTGCTGCCGTTGCAGTTAGATGGGTCTGGTTATTGCCGTGGTGCAGTTGTGGTTACTGTGTATGTGGTTGTGTGAGGGTGTGGGTGTTGAAGGGGTCAAGTGGGTGCAGCAGACAATTGGTAGAGTTGAGGTGTGTTTTCTTTTATTATTATGCGTTTGCATCATTAGTTGCATATATGAGGACATATGAGGGATCGGGGGTATTTAGAATAGTCTTTGACTTCTGCTCCTTTCTATTCTTGCATTGTGACCTCATCTGCTTCACAAGGTATTGTCATTCCACTTTCTGATATTATGTAGTACAAGTACCTCTGTTATACCTCTTGTAGCTCTTCCTACAGAACACATTGCATGTAATCATGCAAGAGTCTCGGCTCTATCATCACCAATTATCTTCCTCTTGCCAGTGTTACTTCTTCGAGTTACCCATGTTTCTTTTGTCTCTATACATGCGTTACCTTGTAGGGACTAAAATATTACAAGTATATCTTACGACTCTGTCGGGAGTGAAGAGAATTGAACTTTCATGTGCTTGTCATCTGGGCCGGGACAACCGTAACAATTCGAAAAGCTGTAAGACATTAATCCCGATAATTCACAGCTCTGCTTAGCCCTTCTCTACCTCGTCTGCCCACTTCTAGGTACCTCTATGGTTGTGGGTATGGTTTCAAACGGTATGATATATATAATATGATGCAGTTTTCTACTGTCCTCGTATCACCTCAACTCTACCCCTCTCCGGACAGAGTTCTCCTAATTGTCAATCAACAGCGAAATAAATGCGCATGAGAAGAATCCAACTTGCCATGTCGGCTTGAGAATGCATTCCAATCGCTACCAGTATCTCATCCCTCTCCCTCCAAGTCCGTCCCAGCCGGTAACTCCCCCTTCCCTTCCTTTTCCCTCTATCTGCCCTTATCGAACGACATAACTGGAACAATTTGCGCGTCATTGGACTCCCTCACAATCAGCTGCAGGGCGATCAATTATCCAGATTAGGGCCTGGACTGCTTATCCATTATCAACTCAAGACCTCAGCTGTATCACCAACTCACGAGCTGGTCGTGTGCCGCTGATACTCCATGAATGGATGCATTCATGATCATCAGGGAGAAGAAAATAATTACCCGTGTTGGGGAGCACCTGAATCTGCGCCGCTTGGAATTTGATCTCTGATGACCGAAGAAGAATCTGGAATCGGAGAATCATGGCTATCCGATCCCATCTCTATCGAGCCCTCCACTACGACCCTACGACGCTGTCTCCGACATCCTAGCACATAACCCCTCAATTAATGCAGCATCACCATGTCAAAACAACTACGGAAGAGCTTCTCTTTTCTTCTCTCTACCTCGTCTACCCACTCAAACGGCCTCATCCCAGTCTTCATGTACGTCTGTACCAAATTCAGGCTTTTTGCCACCCATCCCCTGACCCTTAACATAGCTTCTTATTTGTTTTGTTTCCTTCACTTCAATTTGTTTCCCATGCAACAACTGCAGCCATGCATCCCAAACAAACGCCTTCTTGCTAAATAATCCAATCCCTTTACCTCGTCTATTGAAAAAAGACCACCACCTCAAGTCACCCTACCATGAGGGAAGGGCAAATCAGATAAACGACAAAGCAAAAAATACCATCCCATCCCACCATGAGACTCGTACCTCCAAGCAAGCCATCTTTCTGCATCTGCATCTCCAACGCCTTCCCTTCACACCGCTTCCTTTAACCAATCGCTTGTATTCTTTGATTCCTCCCCCAAAAAGCCTCCAAGAGCAGCTTTGCCATACTGAAGGGTAAGAAATCAAGTCGAGTAAGTCATTCAAAGTCAGCTGCCGTATTGAAATCCTCAAAACAGTCAATTGAGCCCAAACAATAGGTACCTATATCTCCGACCGTCAATCATATTCGGTACACCTACCTACCTCTAACATTTGGCTGACAATCCCTTCACGCGCACGTTACTCTGTAGCCATCCAACAGCCCACCACCGCCCAAGAACCCCATCACCCGACAATGCCGTCACTCTCACCTTTCCCTTCCCACCCTCCAGATCTGCCACCCCGAATCACCCTACCGCGTACCGCATACAGCATACATATCACCCACCCCCAAAATCAGCACACAAAATTTCCCCATGCACAAACCACACAATAACATTTAGCACTGTCTCAGACACATTTAGGAAAGACTGTCAATGACTCGATTAGTGTGTCGCGGATGCAAGGCAAGTTCCCGTCCAAGTGTGGGGTCTCCAGTTTTTAGGGGCGCGTGAGCGGTCTGCTGACTGAGGTTTGATGAGAGTGTGCTTGATTAGATTTTGCTTGAGCTGGCCCTGAGGAGGATTACCGAGAAATTTATGTATGATGGTGATGCAACGAGATTTTTGCTTTTCGTTTGTTGAGGATTTGGCGGAACGGAAGGATTGAGGGAAGGGGGGGTTAGTCATGTGACGCTCCCTTCTTTCCATCCCGTCCTTTCCTTTTGCAATGGTCACCTTGCCCTCCGATTTCCTACGTTCCTCTTCTTTTGATAATTCCGTTTCGCTGTAATAATAACTTTCAACACAGCGCGGGAAGAGAAAAAAAAAAGACAATAATGATGACATAACCAGCAACGGCATTCAACAACTCCCAAACCAAAAATCTTAAATGCAACGAGTACGAAACTCTATTCTAGCCTCCGAACTCTTCACTATGAATCCGCCAAAAGCATAACTTTATTCTCTTTCCACCCAATCCAAGAAATCAACCCTATCACCTGTCTCCCTTCCAGAAGTATATTTATCTCCATGTAACCTTGAACCAGAAGTAGGTAAGCCTACGACATCCAAGTTTCTATTCCAAGGATATTCGGAACCTTCCTCCTAGCCCCTCTGTTCCTACACTGCATACTCCGTACATACAATTGGCATTTCCCTTCCTCCCTATCCAATCGGCGCCTACCAATCTTCCGTCTCCGACATACCAAACCAAACCTAACCAAAACCTCCCGCCTTCACACCTCAAATCAAACCCTATTCGCATCCCCTTCCGATTCTCCCCCAATTTCCGATAAGCGCTGCCTTCTATCTGTTTGAGTCTCTCCAAGGGATCTAGATCTAGATCTTTATAACGGCGGTAGGCGGCACACGGTACACCACGCGTAGCGGCCCTTGTCGTGAGCTAAGGTAGTAGCTAGGCACACAGACATGGTGCGGATGATCCCGAGGAACGGTAAGATACGGAGGAGTAATTATGTGAGGCTTGATGAAACGAAGCGGGGTGAGTGTGTATTGTGCTCGAGAATGGATGAAGTGGATTTGCTAGAATAGGGTTTTGAAAGGGGATTATTTCTGATTGACTTGGAGGAAAGAAGGTTTGGACTGGTTGTTTGAGCTAGGGTTTGGTATTGTAGGTATCCTAGTTCTCGTTGCTTTTTTAGTATTATTTCATTGTTATCTATTTCCATGGAAGGTGGGAAATAAGGCTTGGGAAAGATACCATATAGTCTCTTCCTCACCCAATCCATGGCATTATACTTATTTACATCTCATCCCTTATTTCCCTACTTTCCTATCTTCCAAGTCTTCCTCCAAAACTTATATACCAAAACAACCCACCATCGAAGGCCTTTACAGAACATTTCAAACCAATCTATCCTTCCACCTAGTCCAAACCAGAAAAATTCAATAATTTGACACTCCTCCTAAATCATACCTTTAAATCCAAAGCTTGTCATTAACAGATCCTGAAAGTCCAATTTTTCTATATTCCCTTTTTGCCTTTCTATTAGCCTCTAATAAAACAAATTCAATCACTACATTCCCATCCTAATCTTCGTTTCATAACCCACCTGCTTTACATTCTAAACCTGCTTCCCTCGCAATACACCTTCCTCCAGTTTAGCTTTACAGAATCACCCAATTATACTTATTGCATCAGTTCAATCTTTACTCTCTTACAGATAAATTGATTATTTAGTCAGAGTAATCAAAGTATAAAGTAAGATAATTTTGCACTTTTATCAGCACTCTCTACTGCGACTACGACAATCTCTTGTATATACGCGTCACCCTATACGTAGGATGGTGCAAGAAGGTACCCTCCTCGAACAGATCTGGTTAATAACTAGCTAGCGTTAGGCAGCTCTGGTATTCATATGCATATCAAAGAGTCTATCTAACCGCCTACTACTCGTGTATAGCCAACCTACCTCTGAAGCTCGTAAACCATTTTTCTGGTAATATCCTACCCTAGTTTCTAGACTTCTTCGCGTTTATTTCACTTATTGAACCTAGAGTCTAATATGATTCTAGCCGTGATTGTCGAGGGATACCATCCTGCGGCTATACTGAATTATTTCTTTGTTTCTGTATATCTGGGTGCTAGTTAGAACTCTAATCTCACATTTTGCGGACCTAATTTCGTTTGATGCAACGATGATAGTATACTAATACTGTTCTTTGTGGAGACAGAAGGTAATATCATCAATCTGGTTATTCGCAAGGTGATAGGAGTAAGTGTTCACACTTTGGCTTAAGATTAAGGTGTAGAAGAATCAAAAGAATATGATAGTAGTTGGTTCCCGCGCAACGTTTTAGTCATAATATGGACTGCAAGTTAATAATTAGCCCGAGATAAGTCGCGTTTGAGAATTCTTCTGTTGTGGTGGTATAAGGAATAGAATTTACAAGTCCTTTATTTTGTTGATTATCATCGGGATTACTCCTGTCCAAGTCCAACTATTCCATAAGAAGCATACTTCAAGAATTTCGAAATGCGCTTTTTATATCATAGTGTTCTTTTATCCCTTAATTCCCAAGACTCTGGTAATATCCCGAACTGCCTGTTTCAATTCTTCCACGTCTACGCAAGCAGCAAAAACGAATCGATCTTGCCTTAATATGATATACCTCCCTCCCCCCATATCCTTCATCCGCATCTTATCATAATACTTCGGCTCTGGTCTTCCCCTACACATCTTCTCATCTGCAGAAAACTCTTCTGCTGTGGCAATTCGGAGAACGCTTTGCAAGCCATCAAGCTTCAGATCTATATCGGTAGGAGTCGCAATATCATGCACTATAAAGGTAGCCTCAGCTCCTGATGCCAGACCACCGGACAGCGCGTCTAAACTCGCCATCTCTATCCCCGCATCCTCTACTTCGCTAACCCCGTCTAGCAATACCACTATCTGGAACAGCGCTTTTTTCTCAGGAGCAAAGATCACGTCCCACGCGTGCTTTACCTCTGCGGTGTTGTATTATTCTGCAATACGCGATTTTGCACGCCAATCACTAGTTCTGGCGCTCTGGGAGAGATATATCAGAGTATTGTTGCGTTGCCAGAAACTAAGGTGTTGGATGTTGCCAGCGTAATGTGGATTTTTGTGATCAGGAAAGAGACTGTGAGGAGAGAAGGAAGACCTAGAGTAAGTCCTGTGGAAGAGGGAGCGTCATGTGCCGCGACGGACCTTTTAGGAAGGATCGGGCATTGGGGTGTTGCTAGAAGGTTTAAGAGCGTTATCGAGGGATTTGGAGCCGCTGAGAAGGACCAAGAGAGAGATATTTAGAGACCTGCTAGACAACGAAGTTGATGGGATCTATTTAACTTGGGGCATGCTGACTTGAGCTAGAATCTGAAATTTGAGCAACCGAGACTCCAAAGTCGCTTTCCTCCCATCACACGCTGTCGGGATAACTCGTTGAAGGTTAGTACATAAATGGGATGAAACTGTATATACAACTAAAATGCCAGAGACCCGCCCTTCTACCATTTTGTATCAATATGACGACCACATCGAATTGTCTGATTCCCATTTAATGATAAACACTTCCGACATACGAGACCAACTCCCTTTCGAAAGGTGTATCTATACAAATAAGGCCCTCGGAAAGTATAGCTGCAATGAAGCCCCAGTGGCCGAGTGGCTAGATTGGTTGCCTCAATTCAAACTGGCATCGGTTCTTTAAAAATCTTCGGGTTTTCTAAGGTGCTCCCTGATTCGGAGGGGAGCACTGGAGTTTTGCCGATTTTGATTTTTGGCTTTTTTTCTTTTGGCTTTTTGGAGGGGAGGGGTGAGTGGTTTGAATCAAGAAGACTTTTTTGACTGGTTCTTTTGAGCTTCAAGTTCGGAAAAAGACCAGAATTTGTTGAACAAATTTTTTTTAAAGTTTACGTGATATCTCGAAGGGGTTTTTTTTGACGATATCTAGTAACTCTGCGATGAATTCGAAAAGTTCCTAGACAAATATATATGAATCGTCCTTCGGCGCCTCAAGGGGGCCGAGACTCGGGAAAGTTCTCGACGATTTGATATACGGCGAACCATATTTCGGGAAGATGAAAATGTGTGGTGATAGCGCAAGCAGTGATGGAGGGGTCGATGGGGAACGTGATGAGGGATTATCTGATTTCTCAGAGAGAGGAGTACTGTATGACTTTTGTTTCTATTGACGAAGCGAAGTACAAACCAACCAATAATCTTTTCTGATCATTCATATATCAGTATCTTAAATTTTCTACAGCGCCTTCAGCAACTTCTACATTCCCATCACGAATTCTATCACATCAACTTCTGCTATCCACCTCAGGTATTTCCCCAATTCTATCACATGCACTGAGCAGTAGAGCCCATCAAACATCAGCTCTATCGCTATGTCTATAAAGCAAGACGAACTTTAACAATATCGCCTGATCGTCTGGAAAATGCCTAACATACTCCCCGGCCACCACTCCTCAGACCTAGGAGTTATTTCCGGCAAAGCTCGGGGAACAAAATCGTGTCCGTATCTATTCACCATTCCCCTCAGTGTCACAACTGGCAAGTTACCGATCCACCATGAGTCTTCCTCTACCAAGAACATGAGTACAGACCAATGCGCATAAATGTCTAGAGCAAGAGCTTGTTCGCAGGTTAACTCCGTCAAACTGTCGTTGAGTGCTGGACGTGGACCTTCGAGTCGTTGATCGAGAAGCGGAAGAATGAAATCGAGATATTGTTGAGGAACAGTGACAAGGAAGTTGAGGAGGAGACTTGTTAATGGTTCTGTAGGCAATGGATTCCTTGCTTTTCGTGCATATGAGCGGAGCCAAGGCGCAACATGTGGCAGTGGGACTGATTCGGGCTCATATTGTTTGTCGAGATGTACAGCGAGCAAAGGGTTAGGTCTTGTATCGGCTGTAGAGAGCGCTTTTCCACTGATGATTTTCAAGATTTCGAAAGCGGTGTTGAAAGCAGAGGTAAGTGCTGTGGGACTGCTGCCAAGTTTCGGGAAAATCGATTCGATCCTGAGCTGGAGCATAGTAAAAGCGCAGGAAATAGTATTTGCTAGTATCGGAAACATGACATGTGTGCGTGATGGAGCCAAAGCTTGTGGCGGAATTATCAGTCCTTCGATCGGACTGTCGTAGATCACTTTCATATCCTGGAATTGTTCGCTAAGTGCAAATGAGGTTTCTGGTGGCAGTATCTGAAGCGTAGCCCGTACTGCTCTCATGATGATTATAACATCCCTTGGAGTAGTTGAAAGTCGTTTGGTGGAACGTGTCCTACTTGATTCTTTGCTTGAAATCCAATGATTTATCTGCTGACTAGAAGTAGCAAACGGCACGAGTAGTACTGCGCTTGCCATGAGTTCTGCTGGTCTCACAGTATGCAGAGATGAAATCATCTCCCGTATTAATTGGCTTGCAAAGTTGAAGTGTTGATATCCAGTCATCAGCATCTTCTGTACCTCATTTATGTCCTGTGCGTGACCTGTGGTGATGGTATCGTGGCAGATGCAAGCTGCAGAGATTGCGAGAAGCGAGTGCATGACCAATTCACTCTGCGCTGCTAGCTTTGGCATATCAGATCGCAAGGCTTTTTGGTCATCTTTGCAACATGTTAAAGTGTAGCTTGTGTGTTGTACAAAGTGTTCGTAGAGGTTTTTCCCGGCTAGACCATCGAGCATGCTGAGGGCGGTGGGATAGTAATTTTCGTCCGAACATGAATCAAGCATAGACACCGATGCCTCGAAGGATGGTGATCGTCCCTCATATAATGAATCGTCAGGCGATGCAGAGGAGCTACCGTTTCGCATGTGCAATATGTCTTTTTGACGTCTTCTGATGAGTTCCATTCCTAGTGGATAAATACACTTATCCAGAGATAAGCTGCAGCGAGTACAAGACGGTTTCACTTCATCGCACTGATATATAGCATTAACTTCACCGCTGCACCATGACACATATGGGTAAGATCACACACCTTAACTCTCCGCCGCTTGCACTCGAAACACCCATTTCTAGATTTCTGATGAGATCTTCTCTGCTTGGAGCGTTGATCTGGGGCCAGAGAAATCATCACCACTTTGTTAATCCTTGATTTTCGAAGTTACAATAGTATGTTTGCCCAGTTAAAACACGCTTGATACAGTTTAAAAAATTTCAAACATATATTTCATTGTTCATGGTCAGCATGCGTCTTATCGATCTTACTGCATGTGTCACGCCGATGCCAGCTTTTGATGGCTCGGAGGCTGAGTCGCTGCGTCCTGCTGCGCATGACGACTGCTGACTATGACGAACCTTTGATATTCCAAATACAATTATCTTGGCTTTATCAAGTAGTCAATATCCTTGAGATAATGCAAAATGTGTATGTTCAACGGGTATGGTCACATTTCCTTCTTTCTGTTCCCTGAAGATGCCCGATAGTGCAAATGAGTTGCGTTGAAGAATAGGGATAAGTCCCGGCTTTGCTCGCTAAAACTTCTTGCGACAGAATCAAGACTTTCGGAACTTTTCTTCTATTTCCCCAGGCTTTAAAGCCTAAATGTTTAGTGCTTACCTCCGATCGTATATTACTCCGAACGGCATGATCAGAGGACCGATGAAGAGATATTTCGCTCGAAATTCGACATGATAGTTGAGGGACACTCGGTCTTAAAGTTTCTCGTGTCAGAATCAGTGCATGTGAAAGGTGGCAAAAGTTTAAATGCAAGAGATATATTCGCAATTACTAGAGTAATCTCTCTATTTTTCAAATGGTGCAAATCGTCGGGAGAAGTGAGGTTTATGCCAAAGTGAGCGAACCAAAAACCGATATCCAACACACATATCCACAGAACCACATCCGTAGCAGATTAGAGCCCATTTTTTGTGAGAAAATCGAATGTGACCTGGTACCCAGCTGTCGCATTGTTGTGAAGCGTGATACCATGACCAGTGTTTGGTTGAATCGCAACTTCAATGTCTGTTGCATTAGGCCAAAAATTTCTCAAAACTCTCAGGTCAGCCTCTGGTAACCCTTTGCAATCTCCTCCACATAACGCGAAGTCGAACTCGGCTAGCATATACTGAACTGGCGCGTTGAAGCCTGTTGCTTTGACATCTCTTCCTGGCAACCCGATTATTTTGTGGACTGAAGCTAATTCTCCGAGCGGGACAGGTTGTTTCAATGAATCGCCATAGTCAAGCAGCTCCTGGGTAAATGCCGTTTCCAGGTTACCGTTGAAGAAGATGTCGTGAATCCCCTCTTTTCGACAGATAACATAGCCACTTGGTCGGTGCCATGGAGAAGACCCAGCAAATTTGAGGACCCATCCTGCCATCCCACTTGCCGTGAAAAGTGAATTAAGAATGAAGCCAGTGATGATCACTCCATCGGACAATTCATTGTATTTGGTAACGAGTGCGGAACTGAGAATTGATCCGTAGCTGTGACCGACATGCACAATTTTGCTTGGTTTTGGCAACTTGTTGAATACTGCCACGGCAGGTACTGCTTTCTCAGCCAGACTGTACAAAGTGCCGTTACGAGCCAGGAGAGTCAATTGTCGGAGAATCTCAAGCTCCAAGGGCGCTTGAACAATATTATATGCCTCTGGTATGTCGGACTGCCCTGAACCTAGCCGATCGTATGTGAAGATAGAGTACCCTGCCTTGAGTGCCGCTTCAACATATGACTGGTTCTCTCGATGAAATTCTGCATCCCAGTACCTGGAATCATAATGAGCTCCATGGGTGGCAATCTGGAGGATATTCTGGTTGTTCTTGGGGGTTTTTGGGATGCAGAGTTGAGCATGAATGTTGAATGTTCCAGAGGTGGTGGTGTTTTGGATGATAGTAGCTCCGCCCATCGGCGTGCTCCAAGTATCGGAACGGATAGCCCAGGCGGTAGCCTGAAGGTCGTTGTCGACTCTTGGGTAGCGGTAGATCGAACTCTCTGCGGTAGCAGATACTTGAATCTTGAATTGTTTGCAGGTCCCATGGGTTCGTTGACAGGAAGAACTGACGGCAGCAGAACTGGCTTGAGAAGCAAGGAGAAGAGCGGCGATGAAAACAGAAGCCATTGTGTAAGAGTTGAGAGATTGATGCCGGTGAAGTTTCAATGAGAGATGTGAACAATTATCTATAGAACGAACATGGACCTTTGGTACTTAAGTAGTTTTTTAAAGATTTGTATATTACTTCTCGCCCCTTGTCTGAAATTCCCTTTCGGACGGCGGAAACGAGATGAAGTCCGTATTCGACGAAATAATTTGTTATCCGTGAAAATTCTATACGCAACTAGAGCTTGGGAAGAATACAACTTCGCAGATATTTTCTGAAGGTATCGCGCCTATGACAAGGGACGTACGGCCGGCCGTAGTTGCAAGATGTTGTGGAAATAAGCTTGAACAGGGGGCGTATAGGGGAACTCGCTAAAGTAACAAGGGGCGTATTTCTTGAAGATGACTGCACTGCCTCAGACGCGGGAAGTATTTGATAAACCATTCAAATTCCACCCGGGCGCCTCAAAAGCCTACAAATGTATGAAGGTTAGTGACGTATGTGCACAATTGAGAGGCATATTGAAATGTAATCCACTTCCAACCAACAGAGAACATAACCTTACTGACTCTCACCTTGAAGAGTGGCTGAGTTCGCGTCGTCCACATTTGTCACGTTTTGAAAAGATTATATTTGGCCAGAGCTGTCTATCTGCCTTGATTTTGTGATTCTATTATCTTGGCAATTTCAGCTGTACATCAGGTAGTATTGAGGCACAGTATCAAAGGGGCTTGGAGCAAGTCTGGCAGGCCAAAAGTCGTCATGCAGCTTTCTCCTCGAAGCACATGGCATATAAAGCCGCAGACATTTGTCAATCATTACTCAACTCATTATCGCACACTTCTAAATTATACTTTTTGCTATCAGATCTTCATATTATTTTTGGATTCTCTCTTCACCCTGCCCCATCAACATACGCACAAGACACATTTACAGCATGGGACTGTTCGGAGCGTCTGATCTTCGCAAGGAGTGCGACAAGGCCGCCCAAATCTTGAAAAGTTTTCTCGGTATGTATAATCAAATCTCTGAGCACCAGAGTCTCTTTCTGCATTACACAAAAGGCTTACAAGATTCAGATAAAGGAAAGATCCCACAACAGGCGATTGCGGGTGCGAAAGGCGTTGCTGTCTTCACTGGATTCCGAGCTGGGATGTAGTAAGTTGGCCAGATTTATTCGCTCCATTGAGAAAATTTAAGCTTGAAATCAGTACCTGGTCACTAACCTGAACAATTCAGTCTAGCAGGTGCCGGAGGTTCAGGTCTCGTCGTCGCACGCCTCCCCGATGGTAGTTGGTCAGCGCCGTCCGCTTTCTCGGTCCGTTCTGGCAGCTTTGGCATCGTTTACGGAGTAGATGTATACGACTGCGTTTGCATACTCAACACCCAGCCTGCAGTAGACGCCTACACCAAAACAGAAGTGAACCTCGGCGGCGCGGTTGCTCTTGCAGCAGGTCCAATAAGCCTTCCAGCCAACACAAAAGATGTGAAACCAGTGTGGGTATACACGAAATCAAGAGGTCTATATGGCGGTTTGACTGTGGATGGAACGGTCATTAAAGAGAAACCCGAGACTAATGCCAACTTTTATGGCGGGAAGACTACCAGCGAGAATATTTTGAGGGGCGGAGTCAGCCCCCAAGAGGGTGATGATAAGTGGCCGTTGGCAGCTAAGCGATTAACTGAGGTCCTTAAGCTAGGTGAAGGAAAGAATGCTGATTCAAATGTGCTGCATGAAGTCAGCGTTGAGCCAACGCCGGGTGATCTGCACGAGTGAAAGCTAAACATCAGGGTCTATGATTGTCAGGGCAGAGAAGACGCTGAATGTGATAGATAAAAATGGATACCTTGTATAGACTGCGAAATAAAGCCAAATGGGATCACAAATATCAAGCGGTGATTGCAAAAACTAACCCGCGAAATTATTCCTATAGCTCTTCTCTTACTTATCTGATGCACAATTTGCAATGCTGTGTACAGTGTGGTTGGTTTTTTTTGGGCCAGAGATCACTACTCCAGCTTGCTGGCTGTCTACTGTCACTACTTAAGATGTTTGAAATTTGATCAGCCTCTTCTTTATTGACGAAAACGGCGACGATCCACAAGCCGCGAGACGTTTACAATTCCTACCCCCAAACGTATTTGCTTGATTTTGGTCGAGCCCTACTGAGAACTTGCGAAATACAAACCCCAAATAAGAACTTCGTCCTCTTGTCTGAGGCCAAAATAAAGTTTCTCTGATGAGGATGGTGCTGAGGTCACGTTTTTTTTCATGATCGGCCCACACTAGATTCACTTGTGTCATGCCTTTTCCATCCATTGGAATCGCGCTTCACGTAGGTGTCCTCCGGGATTCTGCAATGGTGATATCAACGATCAGAATAATGCCAAGGAAACGATAATTTGTACTCAGATAATTTATTCCAACAAAAAATGCGTACCAAAATCCTCACTAATCATACACATCCACAGTAATCACAAAAATTGATCATACACATAGTTCTACACATACATAAATACAACACCACAATCCATCTCTTCCCATCACCCACTGACGTTCTCGTCCAGACAATCAACCAGAAATCAAGACGCAGCTCGAATTCATCAGACCAGGGATCTGATAACCTCGATCTCCGCCCAAATTTCTAGCCAGTTGTCTAGTCAAGAGCGTCTCCAAGTGTGGTCATCTCCCCCTCCAATATACCATAGTCACGAAAGTGTCTCAGTACTTCAGCCTCGAGAACAGATTTGTCCACGACAATTATTTGCTGGTCTGGGAATGAAACCCATCGGCTGCGCGATCCTCTTAACTCTTTGGAAAACGAGAGAGCAGACCAATCAACAGGGGCAGTCTCAGTCGGGCTAATTTCCAGTGCTCACGCAGGAAATAGCAACGGATTTGACCATCGATGTTGGGAGCTGCGAGTCCTCGCGGACTCGAGCCCCATGCTGGGCAAGGCAGCACTAGCTTAGATGTCCCACTCCTCGACCACGATAGTTGTCGTGACCTGGCATGCCCCTTGAACTAGAGCGATGATTATGACTGGTGGCATGAGCAGACATTGAAAGTGCAAATGTTTCGCTCTGGTCAGGAAGAGCAGGAGCGCGAGCATAAGCCCGGAAGATGGTGAACTATGCGTGAATAGGGTGAAGCCAGAGGAAAACCCGGTGGAGGCTCGCAGCGGTTCTGACGTGCAAATCGATCTCAAAGTCTTCCCAAGGCGCATGGAATTGTCAATTCGTTGCGGATTCGAGGACCGGAACCGCTACCGAAGGCGCTTCTTGGTTCAGCCAACTATGGTGAGGCTGTCGCCAACCTCACCAGTAAAGCCACTCTATTTGCAGGGGCAAGGGCAATCGAATAATGATCAGGCCGCCACCAGAAAAATATTTGCAAGGGACAAGAGATGGGTCTTAAGAAACTGGTGAAGCCTTGATTCTGTTGACTTGGTCTCTCCAGAGTAGCCTCCTCCAGGGTAAGCTGGCCAGGACTTTGTGAGCCGGTGGATCGGATGGTTGTAGTTTCGTCGAATTTTTAACACTGATCAATTGAGAGACAGTGCTTGAATGGGTTGTCTTTCCATCCATAGCATCGATCCAATAGCCAACTGTGGAGTCTTCTGCTGCGACCAGTACAACTGAGACCCATTTCAGGGCTGGCACAGCTAGGCTGGAGCCATGCATCATAGCTGCAGATAGCAGGTGGGAGCTATTCCATACGCTGGGCCAGTACAGTAATCATGCTTTGTTGGATGTCGAGATAGTCGGCTTCGGTGCTGTGACCTTGCAAGCAGGCTCGTTTTCGAGTCAGTTCCTTTATTTCCTGATGCTCCAACTCGAGGACTCCGTTGCTCCTGCCAGCAGGAACAACAGATAGGCTTCAAGTCCTTGCTGTCTTGGAAATCAATCAGGTGTGAAATCCCAACAAGGATTATCAGTCCAGCTGGCAGGATCTCTTTGGTGCCTAGAGCGAAGTCAAGTTGTTCTTGAAGGAATGGAAAATAATTGATTGCTCCTTAGAACAAACGAGTGGCTCGGTCATTTTCCAGTTGGTTTTGAAGCGGAATGGAGCACGTCGACCTTCAACCTTTGCAATGGTGCTTGTGACAATGTATACCACTACACTAAAATCGTGCATGTCTTTAAAGCCCGAGTGGACGATATATAAGGATCGAGATGGAGCTCTTTTGAACTGAGGTTGACACATTATGATAGTTGATATCAAAATGTTCTTGTGCACAGAATTATCGAGTGGGGAGTCGGTGAACTTGAGGACTGGTTCTGGGACTTTTTGCTTAGCCTATTGTCGCATTAGTATATTCTCATCCGGCAGCAGCCGGACGAAAATCTTTCATTGTCAATATGAAAGCATGGAAACACATTAGAGAAATTCTTATTCACCTTTGCCGGGCAGGCGCATAGTCAAAAGAATTTGCTTCGAGGTTTGCCCTCACTATCACCAACCAGTATGAATTAAGATCTTGATTTCCTATTATTTGTATTAGCACGTTGGCCGACATGTGATTGAAGCTTAAGCGTATACCATGATTTCATGCTCGATTTTCTCTGTGGACCAGCCACGAAAGAGCTTGAAGGGTTATGTTTGAGACCTTCCGCATAGATAGATTTTTGAAAGCAAAAAGAGACTTCGAATACGCCGCCGTCATATTTCGTTCTGTATACTCAGGTCGCCACACTGAGCCCAGATGAGATTGATGCTGGTGATCCTACCTGAAATCAGCTAGGGCTCTATGGCGAGGAGTGGAGAGACCCACCCAACGAATGGCTCTGACCTACTGCAGCAGCGGCAGCACTGAGATAGGGAAAGAGGTAGGGCCCATAGGTAATCCAAAATCATTGATCTGCCTTGGCGACCAGCGCGCAAGGGGATTCCTGTGCGCAAACACCAAATTAGCTGTGCTGCCCCTTAGAGTTACTCGCTTAACCCCTATTCAAGGATCGGAGGCATATTGCTTACCTCGACAGCGACAATTGAGATACTTTGCTCGAGGTTGATGGATTTGATGGATTGTTGGAAGCCCGAACGAAATTTCGAAGGTTGAGAAATTCAAAACTCGTTTGTGGGCGGAATATGCCGTAGCTACTGAAAAACATGACCCTTCAAACAAATGAGGCCATCTCCGCGAGGCGTTATACCAGAAGAGGCATGGCGGCAGAGTTTGCACACTCACCGACCCCGAAAACAGTAAAGCGCCATGAGTCGAGTGCTGGAGAAAATTTCTGAATAGAATCATACCTCTTTGATGTTGTAAAAAAAAAATCCTCGACTTTCCACTCTCTGGTTCTTTTATACATACCCACATCGACAGCGGCTCCCGCCCGATTTGGGTGACTTTCCAAAATGATACTCTCTGATGTGTACACATGGAGGACGGCACTCGCCTGTTTCGGTGACTTACTCAAACAAAGCCGCCCGTTACATTCACAGCTTCAGATCCTTCGAAGTAAGCTCGTCCGAAATTACACAGTCTATTCACTAACTCAACGGCAGTGGCCCCCGCCTCGTCTGGTGGCCTGATATAACACAGCTACCCGCTTATTCACATTCCAGGTCCCTGAAAGCGAGCTCGTCGATCACTACACACTCAGTTTCACTAAGCCAGCGACAGCAGCACCCGCACAAACCGGGTATTTACTATTGCAAGACCCTCCCTCCCAGACACAAAGCACATTCGGTAGACTGCTTATGTAAGGACGTCTTGTCCATCGTTGTCTTATCGCTGCTGAGATCTCTTTGACTGATAAGTATCTGTATCTAGGTTCAGTTGAGGAGTACTCTCATGTGCCAATCGCTCTGTACGCTGTACAATGACACTCACTCGCTTTGGCATCGTCTTCAACAAGCCATCACCCCATACGTCATATCGTTGATCCGTCTAAGAAGTGAATACCATTCCGAAAGAGCTATAGGCACTGTCTAACATTTCCTTGAAAGGCTCCTGTCAAACAATAAGCAACGTTCCCCCATCGGCAAATACAAAATCGATAACTACTACACATCGACTATTTCAATCTCGAGCCATCATCAATATATCCTCACTCATAATATCAGATGTATCCTGGGCCTGCCTCATCAAATACTTCACCTCAAGCAATCACTTTCTCGATGTGTTCCACCAACATAACTTTGCTCTCCTCATCATTCTACACATCGACTGAAATATCATATGAAGCTTCATTACGATCCCTTATCAAGATTGTCGATTCCTTGTGTAGTATAGCTCTCTGAACCAGAACCTTTCCATGATGAGCGTTGGAAAACCTCCTTCTACAGCAGCAGTAAAGCATGGCTCTAGTCTTATTTTTTGGTGACGAGGAAAGGCAGCGACGGGCCTCAATCTCAGAAGATCGCTGAGATCTCATATGCAACCATGCAAAGCACTGAGGCCTTGATCAATCCGGGTTGCCCCCTTGCTTCCCCAGCCCCGGGTAGATCTCTCTCCGCTTCTCCCGAACATGGAGGAGGGCAGTGGGCTCACAAGTATGGTACAGTGCACTGGAACCCTGTGCCAGGAGTAAATTTAGAAATTCCTCGGTATTGTTGGAGTCCCAGCACTATCGTCCAAAGGTATATTTTCAGTCTTCACGATTTTGGCAAAGCTAACAATTTAAAAGTTGTATTGGACTCAATACGACTTCCAGTCGTACGATGACGATGAAACACCTGTCACAGATGAGCCAAGCCAGGGCGCTTCTCTGAAGTGAAGCGCGAGGACATCAGCTGCATGTGTGGTAAAGCCCGTGACAACCATCGTGCATGAGGCTGAAGTCTTTCTGGTCCGCTTCAGTGGAGAACCCTGGCGAGGCATCTTCTGATATGTTGGAATTGATACTTTTGGTCTTTTGAAGGATGTAGAGTCTACTTTGTGTTCATTCTTATTGGTTGTGGGGATATTGTACGTGTATTGATAGTGATATAATTTATGGTTTTGTAGAATAACAACCTCTCAAACACAATTATAAACCCTTGAAGGTGAGAAATCACCTACGGTGACTTTGGGTGATGTTTCCGATTATGTAAGTGTGGCCGCACGGATTGAAATTCCCAAAGATGTCACTATACAGACTTTGTTCACTTGAAGTGGAGGCATGTCTTTACGGGTCACATACTTGACGTAGGGTTAGCAGTGGTGATTGGGTTCTAGAATTAGAATGAGGGTGTATGGGATTCTCGTGTTATTTTCAGTACAAACAGAAAACCAAAGACTCAGGTTTCACTAGATTTATATTTTTGGCATTCTATTGTACAATACAGTTCTGTTCTACATCCCATTATCCCAGGCCCTATTGGCCTCACACCTATTTACCCGAAAGCAAATCTTCAATACCCAAATCCAGGGCTTCTTCCCTCTCGCTCTCCTCATCCCTCTTATACAACCCCTCGCAAGTTTGATATTAGCATGCTTGGAGAATGTCATACGTCAAATCTGTATTTCCATTCTCCCACCAACCAAGAGGGGCGAAACCCTTCAATTGCTTCCCCTGAGAGCATGTGGTAAGTTCGTCATTTCTAAATTCAGCGATTGTCAAACTCTCCAGCTGGGCATTTTGCAGCACTGTTGTGATAGTTCTGTGGAAAGCATGTGGAATTCCACTGCCATTGTCCCTGACGTACTTGTTGGAAATAGCGAGGTTTCAAAGACTATCGAACACTCTGAGTCGGAGAGGTCTTTCTCCTAATGTGGAGTGTGACAACTTAAATTCCAGCTAGTGTGGTGCAGAAATTGGATGGAGAGCTTGTGGGTATGGTAGAAAATCCGCAAATTCTTGTTCGTAAGGCACAGAAGCTATTGACTTTAACGCTGCCCTGTTCTTGCCTCTGTCTCTAATAAATATCTACCATTACCACACTGCTAGTTAGCAGCGTTGGAAATCCATGTACTATTACCTCTCAGTATATAACGTGCAAGAGATCTGATCATATGCAGACTATTTCAAATGGATCACTGTGGTTTCGCCTTCCTCCAATAGCGTATAGTAAGAATGGTTTCGGCATGCCCACAAAAACTTAGGAAAGCATATCATTCTCGGACTCTCTCAAAAGGTCATCACCCTTCCATCAAGTTCTCTCAAGTCGAATGAAACGTACGGTAATCAAAGCAAATAAGGTAAGCTAGAGCTTGCAACCTGTCTGTCAAGCAGGCTGACACCCCACCACTCAAATCTACCCGCCTCCGACACTTGTCAGTCATATCACCGCTTAATCTAATGGACAACTATACGAAAGGAAACATAAGAAAAGAGAAACATAATAATATTTCGAAGATATACATCACAATCTAGGCAATACACGAAGAGGGTATCTTATTTTACGAGTTAAGTATGCATCAGTAATCACGACTAAACGATTTTGATCGGTCTAATATTCTGCCTCACCCCCCACTCCTCGTCCAACATTTCTCCATGCATAAAGCCATGGATATAACAATCTCCAACAATTCTAAAAGAGCCAGGAACATCAGTAGGTCGTAAGATCATTGGTGTATGAGCATCCGTCAAAAGCCAGACCTGATCATTCTTCTGCACTGTGTCGACACACACAGACAAGAAGCCTTTGCTAGTCGTACATAATCGTCTTAGCTCAAGGGCATCTGGGATTTCGCTTGCAAACAAATCTGATCGATCATCGTAGCCCGCGATTTTTTCTCCAGCCGTGATATCTTCTGGGTCATAATCTGGTTCAATCAAGGACGCCAGATCGTCATCAACCATGTGTTTCACGAGCGCAATTTCCTCTGGAGAACCGGTTGATAACATGCTATTGATGATTGAAGCAGCTTCAGCAAATGATTCTTCACCATTATGTCTCGCTTCATAGAGCATAATAGCTAGTGAAACCTGGAGCCACGCTACGAACGAAGATGCTAGCAAATGATCTTTTGTTCTCAAGGGAAGACCGAGAGTTAATGACCTCCAAAGCACCTCCAATCGAGTTGCTCCTTGAATGTGTGGCTTGAGGATCAAGTACAGCTGGAAAAACTCAAATGTAGAGTGTTCCTCTCTCAGTACCAGTTGCTCCAAGCCCCTTGCTTGGACCTCTGTTATGGTATCCAAGGCCGCACCGTGGCATTCAATAAGAAGGCCATTGAGTACGAAGGGCGGAAATTCGGAGGCAGCAGAAAGCGCCGCATTGAAGCTTGGATTAGCGGAAACTAGGCTTGAAGCAACAAACCGTACGGAGAAGTCATGAGCCCATGATGGAAAGTGGATTCCAGTGCCCTGTCCTAGTTGGAGATCTTGATGTCGAGTATCTGAAATGATGTCCAAGAATTTCGAGTGTTCCAAGATCAAAGCTGTCACATCTGTAAAAACTGTCTCAAAAGGAATGGTATAATCGGCAGTGATTCGCTTTGCAATTAAGCCTTGAGAATTTGTGTCATTGATCATAGCAAGTGAAGCATAGACCTTGTCTCGAGGGTTAAGACAGAAATGGCTTCGACATGAGAACAGAATCTTTGAAAGCGTAATGCACCATTCTGAGCCGGCCTTCCATCGATCTCTGTCATCCTCATCATGATTTGTAGCCTGGCGGACTATGTCTTTAAGACGCCGAAGAGCAGTCAGCTCAACAAAAAATCGTCGCTGTAGTGATATGGTTGCACCAACGTCTGCTTTAAGAAGGCTCAGTATCTCCCTGGTCCAGCCAAGAGTATTCATTATTGAAAAAAGATCCTGAATGCTTTGGAGAGAGAGCTCTGTTTCGCCACAAAACATCCTTGTATGCCGAGCTAATGTGACTTCTTGGACCGTCCAAACGCGCGTGAACCATCGGCAAGAATGATAGAACTCTGCGAAGCGAAGTAAACGCTTGAGTGGATACTCTGCTTCCAAGGAGGACCAAAACTTCGGGTCTAATAGCTGGTCCTGAGAGTATGTCACTTTTGGTTTGCCAGGTTGTTGCTCATCTGCAATCGATTTGAGGAAATCTGTTGTTGCCCATAAAACATCATCTGAAGCCTCCTTGTAGTGTCCTAGATACACAAGTACTTCGCTTGCTAGTGAATATATATCCCCCATCAATGGGATTTGGGATGCTCGCTCAGAATCGTCTTGCTGATTAATACAGATTGCATCAATCCATATCAGCCCATTGATGTCGAGATTGGTGAGGGATTTTAACGCGTCCAAGAGGTTTTGAGTGACTAGCTTCTTCTTTCCGTTGCATAGTATTGTTGCAGCAGGCTTGGAAGGTACTTCGACATTTTCAGTATATAGGTCTTGGTATGGATCACCCCAAGTGTAAGAAAGGGCTCTGAAAGGAGGCGCATCGTCGAGGTTGAAAGTTTTCAAGGTTGTCGTAATGGCGCCGTTGAAAACGCTAGAATATTGTAGGTCTAGTAACCGAATTGCACGTTTGCTTGGAAGGAGGGGATACTCGATTATATCGTCAGGCAAGATGGGCTTTTGAAATGTAGAAAGGGGACTGAGAGGTGTACGCTTTTTGAGGGTACGTATGAGGCTGCGAGCCCTTTGGTCCAAGAAAGAGCCCGTAGTATTAATGAGATTGATGGATCTGGAGTCGAGATTGGTGGTATCGCGAAACGTGCCCGGAAACATTGGTGCTAAATTAGGCACTGATTACTGTGGCAAAGTTGTGTCTTTATAATATCATAGTGGTAGCAAGTTGACTTCAGATGACGGGGTACAAGTTCTTTGGATCGAAGCTAGAAGCTGAGGTGTTGTTCGTCTGATCGATCAAATTTCTCGACTCCTGTAGGATGCGGCTCGAGGCGGGCGGTGCTGACTGACAGAAGGATCAGATATGGCTTACTCTATAACATTACAACACGAGCCGAATGTAACGTGATTTTATCAATATAGAAGCCTCTTGATCAGTAAATCCTCACACCTGATAAATGGATCAGTATGCGAAACGTTACAAGCTGAACAAGAGGGACACTACCGAGACAGGGAGATAAATCTTTCCAAAATTACTACTATATGTCTGCGCATTGAGTCAAAACTCATGGTGGGGTAACAGATCCGACCGAGAGGAGACTGTGCTTACTCTGCACTCCAAAACCCACCAACTCGGGATCAACCCCTTCGCACTGATATAGTATAAAACATAGGCATCAATTTCTTGCAATCACAACTTAAAGTCTCTCATCACCATAAGAAACTTAGAACATTCCCCTGCCTTCTGAACCACGTATTCTGGCAATAGACTCATGCTCCTCTCCTGGAATTGTTAGGAAAACACGAGTCTTCTCATTGGGATGATATCAATGCACCCTAATTAATATCAGTTCCGAATTCCAGATATGATAGTACAGTACGTGCACATTTGGGCATCCGGTCATCTTACCTTGGATTCTTCCCTGTAGGGAACGATCATCGTCCAATCCTCGTCTGTCAGCTTGTCAAACTCTTTCGTTCTCGCCAGGTCTCCCTTTACAGTTGTTGTATTAAATAGCAGTGGCGCATCTTTGGACCAAGGAGGCGCAAAAACCGGCAAGCCGATCCCCAATTTTGCAGAAACTTCGACAATCGCTTGGAAGGGACTCGAGTAACCAACTACAATGCCCACGTTCAGCTCGTCTGGTATTCCAGAGGCTGTCTCTTCAGCTTCGCGAACAGTCCAGAGGACTTGATGTGGGAATTGTCTCTTTCTGTCTGACCACGGCTGTCCGATGATTTGCAATCGCTCCTTTTTGGTATATGATGATGTCCTTTCTACCATTGCTACCGGTGAAAGAGGGGAGTTTGGAATGTTGCTTTGGAGACCGATAGAGTACTTCCATCCACGAGTGATTGAATGTGGGATGCCATAGATTTTTCGAGGCGAGAAATTTTGGAGAATAGGCTCTCCTTCTGGCGACTTACTCTTGAGTTTAGGGTCTCGGTGGAATGATATCGAAATTTCAGCACTCTTGAGACGTAGAGCTGACTGGCCTGAGCGAAAAGTAAAAGATAGGAGTATCAGACAAGCTGGCGTGTCCTTCCAAGTTCCATACGAAACGCCTCGGACCGAGCCGATCACCCCACATCCCAAAGACTCATGTTGTGTGATTTTCGTTCGAATATCATCATCATAATTCTGCTGTCCACTGAGCTCTGTAGCTTCTGTATCTTCCATCAACTCGACGTCGCGGCTCGCAAAGACGAGTGCTGAGTCAGATGGCGGGGTAGTATCCATAATTGGTGTCGTTAGGGCGAATATAGATTGTGAAGGTAGTCAGCAGAATGTTGTTATATAATGGGCTCTTTGTTTCTCAGGTCCGTGATTGTATGGTAAAGATCATGGCTATCGTACGTTTGGTATTTGCTTTTTGTGGCACTTCCGGCCGGAAATACCTACATGATCCGACATATGCGGACCCAGCCTTCCTGCTTCAACGCCCTGTTGACCGATGGCGACTTCCATGCTACTTTGACAATCAGTAGTTTGAAAACCAGACATCTACCAAAGACCTAATCGCCCAGTATAATACTATGTCGATAACTGTAGCAACGTGCCGGCACTTCCGAGAGCTCGGCAAGTACAAGCAAGCTGCTACAGGCTTGGATGCACTCCTGAAAGCTAATAACCACGACCTGCGAGTTCGTGCGGAGCTAGCAGAGACACTTGCTGCTCAAGGCTATACCAAGAAAGCATTTGATCTTCTCAGTGATGGTCTTCAAACCACCAAGCAATATGATCTCGAAGAGGAGAGACTGGTCATTCAAATGCAGCTGCAAAGATGTTTCTACGAGGTCTATACAACATGCTCGTTTGATGAGGCCATTGGAATTGCGACGGACATTTACAAGACGTCTTTGATTGAAGACGACAATGGTAAAGAGCAGGGGGACTGGAGCGTTGAGGTACGTGATCCTGACTATCTCAGGGATTAGGTATAGCGACCACAGCATCTCTCCCAGGTTGCAACGAACATCACTCAAGAAATTATGTCGCGACATGTGTTTTGCAATGGAGCGGATATGTAATCAGTCGTGGTATTTCATTACATCAACATTTTTCAATCATGAATTTGTTAGTAACGCCAGTTTTTTAAACCCAGCTGACATTTGATAGGTGCTCATAGTATCATATTACTGCCGCCTTCTCTGCATTGGGAGACTGATGCATAAATCTATTCCATTCGACTTAGAATCCCTAGCCGAGGAGAGACTGAAACCTATGTATTACTGGTCGATGGAAAAGGGCGCGTATCGCCAGGCACTCCGATCTGCTATGGACTACAACAAATGTTCGCTCTCGGATCGAAAATTAAACCTCCTCAGGGAATTCGTCAAAGATACCAGCGTCCCGCTTGTAGTGAAAGCAGATGCTCTTATGCAACTTTTGCCAGATTTGGCATCGGCCGAAGATATTTCTCCATATAAAGACGCTCTCAAACAGGCCAGGACTATTTATGAAAATCAGGGACACGCACATGGAAGCTTGGATCTATCTTTCAGAGAAAGTTGTGATCGAATTGCTAACGGCACTTCTGATAATGAGGATAATTTACCTTTTGATGGTTATTTGGCACAGTACGAGTCCATGGAATACCTAATTGGCGAGGAGTCAGCGCTGGATCTGTTACTTGCTGCGCTGGAAGAGTTCGCCAAAGTTGATGTCAAGCTCGCCATACTTCAGAAGAGCCGAGAGATCACAATTAAAGGAGGTAGTATGCTACCAAGATTGTTAAGAGACATCATCATACTTGGTCGATGGTTGACTCGCACAGGGCATACTGCTAAGATCATTGAAAACGCTACCTCGGCTTGGAAGGAATTAGATCACTCGGACTGCCATTACCTTAGAGGACAGCTAGGACAGACTCTCTGTCTGGCCTATAGCATGATTGGCCATCAACCAAATGCGATTCAATGGGGGCAAGCTTGTCGGGATATGTGGGAGAAATGCTTGCCTCTAGATGCAAGTCAAGGCAGGACACAAATTCTTCGAGCAAAGCTCCTGAAGCGTGGCATATATGATTGCTCAGAAATGAGTCATATATTCATAGAGGCTAGGAGGCAGGTTGAAGAGGATGTCAAGAATGGCTTCATTTCACCTGCTATTGAAAAACTGGAGATGCTGATTTTGCATTTGATCGCAAGTCCAGGAGATCAGGAGGCAGACGCTACAGCAAAAGCGATGATGACGCAGACGGAACAGCTCGTCGAGCAACTACCTGAATCAGACGGCATTCCCAAACTTGTCAATCTGTATCAGGCCAGAGTTGCTGTATTACTTGACTTAGCCCATGGGCAGCGAGGCATCGAGAAGGAAGAAGAAGGTCTAGAGCTCACAACCAAGGCTGTCACCATGTCGCTGAAGGTGAAAAGGATATTTGAAGCGGCCAATACTTTGCAGATTGCAGGACTACTCGTTTTCAGCATTTTCAAGAAGAAACCCGAGGCAGACATCCTGCAGAATTGTTATGACCGTTTTGTGGCTGCCAGAAATGCTTTCAGAGAACTCGGTGCTTTGCAACAGCAGGCGACTGCAACATATTGGCTCGCATTTCTATTATTTGAAGGATGGGCAAAAAAATGGGTGGCAAAAGAAGAGACAATGAATGCTCTTGTCGAATGCGAGAAGCTCTTTGATGCGCAGCGATTGGAAATTTCCATATTGAAAGCATTCGAGGCTATCGATATGAAGCAGCAGATGGCACAAAACGAACATGTTAGAAACCTGTACATTTATGCGATTAGAGTGTGCCTGAGGGAAAACATGACAGAAGAATTATGGGAATGGGTCCAGAAAATGAAAGCTCGAAGCTTGTCGGATCTGCTTGGCCTTGGAGTCCTTGTTCCCGAGACCTTGACTTCCAAAATCGTTTCCGATCCTGCTGCACGAGAATTATTTGAGAAAGAGCTGCAATTGACCGAGACAATTCGAAAGGCTGACGTGAATGACCGCCTGGGCTTCCGCGCAGAGTTGGATACACTACAGAGTGAAATGCAAGAAATGCCTATATTCCAAGAATTGTTTGCATTGAGAGAGGGACGTCCATTGGTTCTAGCAGAAGCCAAAGAGCTGTTGTCCAAAACCAAGAAGACTCATCCCCATCTCAATCTCGTTCTGGTGGACTGGTTTGTATCCAACGAAGAGATATATCTGTCTATCGTTCAGGACATTCAGGCTATGGAAATCATACAAATTATTCCTACGTTCTATGACATATCAAAAGTAGTCAAATGGAAGGCAGAATACATGGAAACACCCAATGGCAGAGATAACGCCCTAAATACCGACAATTCTGAGGATAGTCCCTTCCGCGAGCTAGACTTCCTTGTTCGCCCATTAGTACCATTAATCCAGGATGGAGATGTCCTTGTGTTTTCAGTGAGTGGTGCTATGCACTCCATCCCAATCCACGCTCTATGGATTCGAGACGAAGTCACAGTCATAGATGTCAACCCTGTGATATACTGCGCCAATCTCACCAGCTTCATTCAATGCTGGAGACGAGCACATACTCGCGATCCTAGCCATAGCGCCAAAGCTATGATTGCCGTCTACGAGCCTGTACCTGGCGTGCCATTTAAGAAGAAAGAGCAAGAAGCTGTGTATACATCCATCCAATCTCTAGCTACCACAAACCAAGCAGATGTTTTCACTGGCTCAGAAGTCACGCAGAAAACATTTGGTCAGATATTTGAATCCTCTGCCTTCATTCATTTCCACGGGCATGGACTGTTCAGCCCAGCTTCTATAACAGAACAAGCACTTCTTCTCAGCCCTCCGTCTCCATCCGTCTCTGTCAAAGATTTCTTTGATCTCAAGCTTCAATCTCCACACGTTACGCTCATTGCATGCGATTCGGCATCTCAAAGTATCACGGCGGGAGATGAACCCCTGGGAATGGTTACCGCTATTCTCTGTGCAGGCGCTTCTTCAGTGATAGGCACATTGTGGCCGATTGCTTCTGGCTCTGGGAGGCTATTCTCCGAGGGATTCTATGAACAGATTCATTGGAATCCAGACGCAGAGCGTGATGCAAACGGAAAATTGAATTTGGATCGGGGCAAGGAGGAAGAAACATGGATTGATCTTGCTCTTGTGACTAGAGAGGCTATATTGAGAATTAAGGAGACGCCGAAAACGAGATTTCCATATTATTGGGCAAGCTTTGTGTTATATGGAGCTGGTGTTTTCAGGCTCAAGTAGCGATGCCAATTTCAGCATAGATATAAAGAATCTACTTCTTGCATTTTACTTCTATGTCCATGTGACTTAGCTCCAGTGACGTCAAGTCAGATTTTACAATACCTTCATCATAAGATTCATTTCTGTGATGTTATAATTTGGCTCCAGTAACGGGAAATCTGACCTTATGGACTGTTCGCGGCAGGATAAATTTCCTGTTAGTATGGTCGATTGGTACTTGAAACAGCCTGCCCCTCACTTGATTGTACCCAAAGGCAGATTTGGTGACTTTCAGTTACCTCAAATAAAATGAATTGAAGAGGAATGCTCAAAATAGTATTACACGCATGTCAAAACAATGGAAAACAGCACGATGGTAATAGTCATCTGACATAAAACCAATTCCTATAAAAGTCTATTGGGTATATCCCTCTCAACCAGATATCTTCTTACTGAAAAGTATGTATCATCATAAACGCCAGTCCAATAACCCCAAATATCTGAAAGATATCCAACCCACACAACGGGAAATTAATTGCACTAGCTCCCCCAATCCAATAACTCAGCATCGGTGTCCAGGGGCTATGTTCCCTGCGCGCTACATCTATCTTCCAGCATCCCACCGCAAACAACACGACGGAGGCTAATGACGCGGCGCCAAAAGCGATGTTTCCAGGCCATCCGAATATTTGTATACTTCTCCTACTAGATCGCATAGGAATCATACATAGAGCGAGAATAGCGCCTAGAAACCACCAGAGGAGGAAAAAAGTAGAGTAGTTATCGAATGTCAGGGGAGCACGTGCATCCTTCAGGGTATTGTATAAGTTTTTCGGACTGTCAGGGTTCAATATCAGCGCAGCGAGACCGAGAGATACATCTGTAAGTCCGACGAGAAGATGAATCGCATTCTCTATCAGTCTGCCGACAGAGTATTTCTCAGCGCAAAAAAAAGTGCGGATGTTATCTGCTAATCCTGTTGGAGCTTTCAAACTTGTCGTTGGGTTGAATCGTCGGATTATGAGACCTGGTACTAGCCATATAGCGCCATATTTATCTATAGCTGCCTCCTTAGCTCCATCGACTGTACTACTATGACTTTTCTCCCAGCCGCCACAGGTAGAACATCCGTTCGCACGCCTATGGCTCTGTGTTGAAAACGCGTTGCTGACTGTAGCTCCGGAGAAGCTGCCGCTGTAAATACCAGAGTGCAACCCATTTTCAGCGATTTCAGCAGCGGTGTTCATATCGATGGGTATGAGATAGATTTCTCGCCCACATACGCGGCACGAGAGCTCACAGGGATGGATTCCATCTGATGTTACTCTGATTCTCGTCCAGATGATTGAGAAGAGCGCTTCGGTGAGGGAGGTTAGGACTAAGAGGGTGAAACTAACCCAGAAACCGACTGTTTCTACTGGTGCGGGTTTCGGAAGGGAATCCGCGGCTGATGCGAAGGGTAGGTTTAGGAGGTAGAGAATGACGATGGTGTGGAGAGAGGATGGTAGATACAGCATCTTGGTTCTGGCATGGCTACTCCTAAGACAGAGCATATCGAGAGCTCAGACACACAAATAGAAGAAGTGAAAGATTGACAGCCTTCGTTGCGAAGAAGATTAGAGATGGGGCTGTGCAAATGGTCCTGCAAGGCTGTAGAACCGACATCACACAGTCAATAATACAGTTGTGATCAGACGCATCGAAAACGGATGTGTTTGACAGGAGCTGAAAACGTGGGGTCGAGCTGAAATGTGAGGCTGAGTGCAAAGTCCGGCCTGGAGGACAAGGGGAATACAATTTCCTGATTGGGAAGTCACCGAGGTACGTACCTGTTCTGAGCCACCTACCAGAAATGCTGTACCGAATTTTACATTGAAGAAGAAGCGCTGCACGGGGAGGTCTAATGTTTAATTTTTGTTGGACCGTATGAGGTAGGATGGGATATCTTTCGAAAGTAGCTTAGACGGTCCCTATCTATACCGTTTTGCATATTGAGATAGAGTGAAACGTTGCTTTGGGCCTTATATAAAGCTCATTTTCTTGATTCCCAGCCCTTGCGTGACTTATTGTGTAAGTCTTATTTACTCCTCTGAGAGTAAATCTCAATATAGACACATACTCGAGCTAATACACAGCTCAAAACATGTCAATTCTCGTCTCAAGTGGCCCACGACAGTGAGTGTTCAAAAGCCTCGATTATCTATCTCAGCTCTTCCCTCTATCTCAGTAATGCACAATTTCTCACCCTCGCCCACCAAACAAGAACGCCATTATTTTCCCTGCCTCCCGTCCATAATCTCAATCACCTAATCATCATCCTCCACAACTTCCTCAATGATCTCTCCCTCGCCATCATCCTCAAAGCTACCAGCAGGAACCTCATACAGACGCAACATTGGCTTATTAGGATCCTTAACAAGTACATATTTACCTTCTGGGCGCTTGAGACACATGTCAGCGATCGTGCGGACAATACCCCATCCATTGGACAGGGAGAGATTCATCTGCTGGGCGAAATCGCGGGGTTTCCAGCCGACGACGCCGAGAATGACATGGCGGTCGTTGAGCTTGGGGTTGGCACGGGAGACAAAACTGAGGATGTTAACTAAAACTCAACTAGAAAAATTGGGGAAAACTTACCCAAGCTTCATGACGTCCGCACGAGCCATGATACTTTGAACTGTCCATCTGGCAAGCTTGCATGAATTGTTCTTCATCTCCGTTGCTACAACGGCACCACGTTGACTGACCAACTTGGTTCTCCAATCAAGAGCACCACCGCTACCTTGAGCTTTGTGGTCAAACTCATTCAGAGCCTTGACAGTAAGCCACTGGTCCTCTCCACTAATAGCATTCTTTTGCACAGCATCGAGTTCTGTTCTGACAATCAGGTGAACTGGATCCTCGTCATTGAGAGAAAGATCAAAGCGGCGATATTTGTATGCCTTGCTGGCAGCTGGTTCTGTTTCCTCAGATGGGTTATAGAATGGATTCTCGTGAGCCATCTCCACCTTTTGGTTTTCACTCTCGATCATGACTTGATTGGCGAAATTGTGGTTGATGTATGTAGCTTCCTCCGCCAAAGCACTTGGTTGATTGATAGCATCTTTGCTACCTTCCGAAGCATCCATTGGTGCATCAGCAGCGTTTTCGTTGACGGTAACCATATCCAAGGTAGCATTATCTCTCTTGTCAAGGAAGACCTTGTTGCCTTGTCGAACAATGACAATATCCCATGGGTATACTGATCGAGGAGAGCACATAAGCATGGAGAGAACGCTATCTGTTGCAAAGATGGTGGCCTCATCCTTTTCTGCCAATTCTTGAATGACAGGATCTGAAGAGGTAGTGACATTATAGGCGGCCCGATCCACAACGTTCAACTTGCGCTCAGCAGTCTTGACTGGTTGCTTGTCGAATGATCTATCATAGTAGTAAAGGAAACCATAACTCTCAATATCCTCTCCCTCATCGGTATCCAGGTTGAGTTTGGCCAGACGATTGAAATCGATTTCCTCGAGCATCTTCCAGTCGGGCTTAATGTTAACGGAAGCATCACGATTGCGCTGTGGCTTATCATAATCCTTCCAGCCAAATCTTCTGCCGCCTCTAGCACCACCACGTCCTCCACGGTTGTCATATCCTCCATATCCTTGTTGGCCACCTCGTCCTCCAACTCTTTGAAATTGTCCTCGTCCACCTCTGGTGTCGCCTCTTCCCCCACGTTGACCCCGCCCTCGAGTAAATGTTCCACCACGACCGAATCTGGTCTTTGTCGAATCGCGGGTGTTTGTAACAACAGAGAACGAGGATTCGTCCTCAGCAAGTTGAACCGCAAATAAGGAAGATGTGCCGGCTCCGTAAACTTGTTGGTCTGTGAACGTCAGCGCAAGTCGCATGTTACTACATAATTATGCAGAAATTATAGATGCCAAGAAATGAGGCAATAAATCATACCTCTGTAGTTCCGGTTGTATTGTTGTCTTCCACCTCTTCCATCTCGTCCATCTTTGCCCTCCGCAGTCCAATCTGCCATGCGACCTAACTTGTCGCCTTTTGAATACGGTGCGTATGGAACGCCATTCAAGGTAGTTTCTGTAGATGTTGGTGGTCCCCAGGAGTCCTCCGATGGGAGGGATGAAATGATATCTGAGAGAGAGATTGGCGCCATGGTTGCGGTGTTTAACGTTGAATTTCGTCTGGGGCGCTCTTCACGACTTTGAAATATTTCGATGTGTGGAAGAGTGGTTTAGTGGGGCAAATATCCTTGCCGATGCACGTGATATCAAAAATGGTAGCGCGAACTCAGCACTTTCACTGCTCGATTTCATATGCTGAGGGGTGAACTACATGTTCTATGCAAAAAGGGCAGATTTAAATTAAGTTTAAACTGTTGTAAGTAAATGATCCATCATTATCAATAAATCGTAAATCCCCCACATCATCCCTATATTTATCCCTCGCTCACCATATCCCTATCCTTATTCCAACGCCGACTATGCTTATCAAATAGTTTGTTGAAAACAATTCAGCGCTCACAAAGTCATTTGATACTCAGGTTTTGTGTAGAACACACTTTCGAGAGCATCTCGGACCTCGAACTCCTCCAAGACAGCCCCGAATCTAATCCTGTTAGCTAGCCCAGCAATTAAAGTGTTGTACTCACCCATAGCACCTGACTTTGCCTCCGAGCTCATTACACATTTTCTGAAAGTCTTCGGCACGAAGTTCTTGGAAGCGGGGATGACTCAGAACCATACCCCAAGCCATTACTGGAGTAATTTCGCCATCAAGGTTCAATCGTTTGCTCAAGTCGAGTAGATTTGCTAGATCTGGCTTCTTAAGATCCCAGGTCTTTTGGGAACCATTCGGGTTGTTTTGGCCATGGCCGAAAGGTATTTCTGGACGTAACTCTGGGTATGGATCGGGTGGGCACGAAGCCATCAGAGCATGACCACAAGGATCACCTTCTGGCTCACTTGCTCTCTCGACTAGGAATTGCATATGATCCATACAGGGTCTTTCAAGCCTATTTGTCGAAAAGCTGTCGTTAGCTAATGTGGGGGAGGCGACATGTACGCTTTCGCAGGATCGGCGTACGTTAGAACGAAGTCAATCCCAGCCTGATCATAATCCACCCCTTGCTGCACTTGTTGTGCAGCTACACTACGGCCATTAACCGGTGGGTATGTTGGCGAGCCGAGGAGAGTATTGGCGTTTGATGAGTTAGTCTGTGGTGGGGGACTATATGATCCGGAACCAGGTCCATAGCTTCCAGAGATACTACCACTTGATGTATATCCAACACTAGCATTTCTTGTAAGCTCATCTACACCGCCGGTACCGGTCCAAGGTATGCCGTGTTGTGCTAGTAGCTGCTTCAATTGTCGATTCTCCTCTGCAAGTGTTTCCTTGTCGCGCGAGACCATACTGAAATTCTCCTTGAGGCGGAGGACTTCCTGTTCGAGCGCTTTGATGTATAATTCCTTCCGTTCCCGATGTGTCCTAATCTTGTCAGCCATTGCTTCCACATCCACATCCACATCACCGCTCGTGCATACCGTTGAGCCTGTCGATTCAACTCTTGTCGTCTTGTCAATGCCGGTTTACTATCAGGCTTCGGTCCTCTTCGCTTTGGAGGTTGTCCATCCACTGTAGGACAGTTAGATTGTGTGCCACCGTCATGTTATTCTACTCACCACGGGAGCTCTTCTTCTCTGTCAAGTTTTTCAAGAAGCCCAAATTGAAAGGACTTTTTCCACCGTCGGATTGCCCACTTCCATATCCGCTCCCTCCGGATTTGTTCCCGTACTGATCGATTGGCGACGCGGAACTCATGGCGTCGATTGGAGAGGCTGGGAAGTCCCAATTCTCACGCGCAGATTCTGCTTGGTTTTCGTTAGCCATGATGTTTTCTTTTGCAATCCAGATGTGTCTTGAAGTGAGATCTGATTGAGATCTGATCGGAATCAAATCACGACGGGACGGGGTGGCTGCTAGCAAGCGGCGGCTAATATCAGATGTTGTGCATAACTTACCCAGAGAAGGGTCCTTGGGGTTGTCTGACGGTAGTTTTGGACTTCGACTGGTGGAATTTGAGTGTTGGTCTTGTTGTACGCCTCTGTTGCGGGGGCGGCGAGAGTATTTGGAATCAATTCGGGGGTGACAAGCAGCGCGTCCAGCTAACCTTATTTTCTGATCTTCGCAGGGACAGGGCAAATACGAATCAAAATGAACAATTGTTTCCAGGCGGCTGGTTCAGATCCAGGGGAATCTGCAGCAGAAAGAGGCACAGAGAGATGGCAATTGAGCGGGAGTGTAGATGTGGAAGTTTAAACGTAGATATAGAATTGAGGGTCGGCAGTCGGTAGTGATATAGTAGCGGTAAGGTAGTAGAATCGGGAATGGTCGTGATGAAGTAAGAAGCAGAATCCAGACCAGAACAAGTCGATCGGGCCTTTACAGGCAGGTTTCGTCGCTTTCAATGCGAAATCTGGGGCAGTGCAAACAGACGACGTACGGGTATGAAGACAGTCAAGAAGTAAGGGTTGGTATTCCAAGTTGACTGGACTGATGTTTGTCAGGACGAGGGATCTGGCGGGGAAATTGTCGCAGTCGAGTCGACAGGCAAGAGAGTAGCAGCGGCGTGATCGATTCCGAGTTGGATGTGAAGAGGGAGTTGCTTCGAATGTGGATGAAGAATGGTTGTGTAGGCTGAGGAGAGGGGGGAGTGCAGGTGGTGAGCTGAAATGGTGATGTGATTTGATGCAATGCGTTGCGGATGCAAGTGTAGATGCGTCTGCGAACGAGTGGATAAGAACGGGTACGGGTGCTTAAGAAGCGGGTTTGCAACGAACGATAGAGGTGGGTTAAAGAGTAGCTGCTTGATCTCGTATGCAGCAGTGGAGCACAGCTTGATTGGTTGGGGAGTGGATGAGGGTACTATGTACTCATATGGGGGAGATGCGGAAGAAGCAAGATAAGTATCACCGGGACAGATAATAGAATAAGAGAAGACGAGACAAAATGTGATGAGATGTTTGGAGGTTTGTGCACTTTCTCAGCTTAAAATCTTCTCTTCTCCTTCTCGTGATTCTCCTCGTGCTTCCATTTCATTCAGCTGTGCTGGCCCGTCCACAGAAAGCATCAGCACGGTCCCTAGCCTGGCTGTCCTGTCTGCCCGTCTGCTTTACTTTTCCTGATTTAGGAACGACAGGGAGCGTATTTTACCTAGCTGATGAATCCGGAAAAGCCATGAATACCGATGAACCTTATTCGGATAGGAGGACAAGTACCGGGAAGTTCGATGACTTATAAAGGTGGAATTCATATACCACTATGGAATCGTGATACCTTGCAAGAGAATTGACGATATGCGAGAATCATTACTCCACGACCTCGGGCTCTTGGAGCTCTGGCCATATCTTAATTGATTGCATATTGATTGAGTTTTCGCTGGTCTATATTCTACTTTTAATGTCGATCCCGCTGCCAGAACTCTAATACACGTCACTGGTCAGATGAAGCTGTCATTTCATCATAACAAGGCCAAGAGAAGTTACAGAAACAATCCAGAGTCACAGATATGGTGAAGAAAAGAAGACGGTGAGGCAAGACGATGAGTAGAGTCTTGAATCGGAGGTAAGTCAGACTCCGCCGAGAGATCTTTCATGAGGACTTTTACCGACTTCCTTGTCGTCGTCTTGTTCACTTCGACTACTCTCTTGTCCATTCCATTCAATACTAACGAGGTTGCAACGGCAACTCTTTACTCGACCTGGTCTTCTCCATTCCGTCAACATCTGAACTTGATTTATTCGAATATCGAATATTCCATGTTTCTCACGACTCGGCGACTCGACTCGGGTGCTTTCTGGTTGTGCTTGTGCCTGTGCTTGTGCACTTTGCGTTGCTTCTGCGTCCAACCGGTTCCAGTCTCAGTTCCCGTCCTTGGTGTCGCATGTGCACTTGCACTTGCGAGCATGTCGCCTACTGACGTGGGGCAACCCACTAGGGACTTCACCTCAACGTCTACTCTATTGTAAGTCTCTGACCGCTATTGTAAATACTGGGCCATTGTTTTGCATTTTATTGTGTTTCTCAATATCCTCAATATATACGCTATGGCTGTTGGAGATGGACTCACGGCCATTCGTGGTATACTTCTCGCAGTGCCATGGGCATTATACCTGGTAGTTATGGACTTGATCCTATCAGTCCTCCTCCCATTTAGCTACTTCTTCCCGAATTGGGTATACAATGCTTCTTCCTTTGTCGCATTCACGAACTGGAATTGGATACAATGCATCTTCGAAATCTGCAATGGTGGAAAGATCACAATGTCCGGTGATGATCTGCCAGAAGGAGAATCCGCAATTGTCATATCCAACCATGTTTCATGGACAGATTTCTACATGATCCAAGCTCTCGCTGTTCGTTCAGGCATGCTTGGGAGATGTCGCTGGTTCGCAAAGATTGAGTTGCGCTGGGTACCACTTCTAGGCTGGGGAATCTGGGCAATGGGTATGCCTATGGTGAGCAGAAAGTGGACAAAGGACAAGGCAGAGCTGGACCGAGTTTTCGCAGGTATCACTGAAAAGCAGTGGCCAACTTGTAAGTGATTGACTCCTATACACTAAACTTCATACTGACCTCATCTTCAGGGCTCATTAGCTTCAGTGAGGCTACTCGATACACACCCAAGAAAGCAGCGGATGCGAACGCATGGTGCAAGGCAAACGACCGTCCGATCCCGAAACATCTCCTCTACCCAAGAACCAAAGGCTTCGTGACTACGGTTCAACATCTCCGAAAGGCGAAGCACGTTAAGGCAGTCTACGACATGACAATTGCATACGAACATAATCACAAATTCTTGGAAGCACCAACTATTTGGCAATCACTGAGCCAAAGCGACCTTAGTGGGAAGAAAGGGTACAAATTTCATGTTCATGTCAGACGATTCCCTTTGGCAGATTTGCCGGAAGAAGACGCAGAATTGTCGAAATGGCTGGAGAAAGTCTGGGTAGAGAAGGGCGAATATCTCGAGGCAAAGAAGGATGAGTGGGCAAGGCAATGATCGACCCAAATATGAAAACAGCATTAGGCATCCAAAAATCCACCTGGAGGGACTTGTAGAGCAGAGGATGATTGCAGCGATGAATTAGGTGACATATTCACGATACCCATGAAATAGAATCGAGTCTGGAATACACTTCTTTGTTCCCAGTTCTTATGGTACTAGGTATTCGGACCCGAATGCGATTTCCACGTTCAGGACAAAGACTTCAAGTGTTCTCATATCTCAGCGCAGGACTTTTCCTTTGTTTTTCAATTTTCCAGCAAGCCCACAATAATTCCGAAATATGATGCTTGAATATATCATCAACTTGATTGCTCTCTAGATGACAGACAATCCTCAAATATTGGGGCTAAGTCAGTTACATCCCATAAGTCGTTTTCTGCTGATTCCAGTGCCGCAGAAGCACTTTGTCTTCGATTTCGAAAACGTCTTCTGAGCCGCAGACCTCATTTTACAACTTACAACAGCCCGAAGAATTCCTAATTCTCCACCTTGACACCAGAAACAGGTTCCAACATTATTCGATCAATAGTTCGGTCAACAGCCTTGTTCAAAGTCCAACTCAAGATTCCGTACCTTACCTCACTATCATATCTATCCTTACTCGAGAGGGAGCATACAATCAAGTCTGCCTTCTTCCTGTCGATCTATCATCGCATAAGATTTACTCTCCCATCAAATTACTATATCTTAAAATGCCCTTTCAGTCCTCCCGTGTCCAATCTAAACTCCTTCCAGATTATCCAACCAATCCCCGTCGCGCTCGTCCTTCATTATCACTTTCGTTCCTAAATCTACCTTCGATATTTCATTCTAGTACGGCCACTAAGTAAGTATTCTCTTCTATTCTTTGTCTATTTCCTGCAATATTTATTCTACATATCAGACCTAAAGTCATTTTACACTCCTCCATTCCTTCTCCAGCCTATCTTCTCTATAATATACTAACCACACCTCCAGACCCTCTCACCCAGCTCTCCTCACCCCTCCCCCTCCCTCAAGATTCTTCTCCTTCTTCCACTCCTCCCAGCAACCCCCCTCACCCTCCTCCACCCTTTCCCCCTCAACACTCTTCCACGATCCACACAGTCTCCTCTCTCCAATCCACTCTTACAACTCCAACTCTCCTCTCCCTTCATACACCACATACCATCAACCCAGCATCTCTACTAGAAAAGAGAAATTCATGTTGATTGTAGAGATTTTTGCGCTATTTGGACTAGGAGTGGGGTTGATGGCGTTGGTAGTTGTTTGTACTGTTAGAGGCATGGAGGGCATGAAGATTAGGGGAGGGAATATGGGGATGGGGAAGGGAGGAATGGGTGGAATGGGAGGGGAGGCCGGGTTAATTGGGTTGATTGGGGGTGGTGGTGTTAGGTGATTTTTGGAGAGGATGTAGAATGGGGAAGAGTATGAAGGGTGGGAAGAGGTGGATGTTTAATTTTGTGAATTGCTCTAGTAGCAGGAGTGGCTTGGAGTTTATTATTTTCTCTGTTGGTCAGTCGGACCTCTATTTGGTAGCAACAATTTCCCTCTCACAGCTCTGCAAATCACATC
This sequence comes from Filosporella fistucella, assembly GCA_030077755.1. Lineage (NCBI taxonomy): Eukaryota > Fungi > Ascomycota > Leotiomycetes > Helotiales > Filosporella > Filosporella fistucella. The sequence continues at coordinate 659,442 of JAQJZZ010000007.1, forward strand.
TTTTTATCTAAGCTTCCATTTTCATCGCTAGCTTCTTGAAATCTTTCTCGTCCTCCTATCACTTCTCATGTTCTTCAAATTCTGTTGTGTACGTTCAACATTCATGATTTCACATAGTCAATCATGGGCAAATATATTTGGAAATTAGGTTTTTCATACATGTTTCATTGGTCATGTCTCTAGGACATTTTTGGGGTAAATTTATTGTTCAGAGGTTGTCCCTTCTGAGTTCCTTTCTCTCACTCGGGGAGATTTGAAGAAGGTAACTCTATCACAGAGGTGTAGATCATATCCGCTGCTGATATTTCCAGGACATCTCTTACCATCACATTAGTTTTGATAAATGATTCTTCATTCATGTCTCCAGGGTAATTCGAAAAGAGACCTATTATAAATTGGTGGTCTTTCCGAGTGTCTATGCCTCCAGGACATTTTCGGGAGAAAATTTTATGATGGGAGCTGGCAATTGTCCACGGCTGACGTCTCCAGGACATCTCTCACCACCAACCCAGCATCAAACCCCCATTTCCTCAACCGGAACATGCAACTCAGCCAGTCTTAACCCCGCAAGATTAGGACCTGGCCTAAACAAAACATCATCCACCCCATCAGGCAGCTCATCCCCCCACCTATTCGGATTCTCGACCCCAGTCCGGAACCCCTTCAACTGCTGATATCTCTCTATATTCTCCAAATTCAGATCTACACTCACGGCCCCAGCAACCTGAAAACTATGGTTCTCATCCGGAAACCAGTGATACATAGGTTCATCCCACGTATGATGATAAAAGATCTGAAATTCTCCATCTCGAAGCGGACACTCTTGACTGTATATGAGAGAACCCGTTATACATTCCCAATGGAAGATATGTCCGAATCGACAGGGAATCCTACGTGCGTCCTCGAGTTCCATAGTATCGCGACAGATACCGCAGTAATCATCCCCGGGCTCGAGATGATCTACTTTCTCCAGGAAGGAAGTAGCTTGTTCGCCGCCTTTACTTAGATCCCAGAGGTAGTACTTTTTAGGACGATCTCTATACTCAGGGTTACTCAGCCACCAATTTATATCATGTAAGAACCTCTGTCTCTTCCGGTCAGCTCTCATCTTTTTATCAGCTTCGATAATTCTTTTCTGAACCCTAGATACCCTTTCCTGTTCCAAGATCCTAGCTTTCCACGTCTCGGCCATAATCTTGATCTCTCGCGGATTATATATCCTTGCGATCACGGTTTCAGGACGACTTAATCTATCCAGCAATCTCGCGATTCGCCAATCGTGACCTTCCATTTTGGCCATTTCGATGGGAGGATGGCAGGCGTTGCAGGGTCGGAGAGCGTAAATGTAGAAGGGCTTCTGGCCAAGGGGATTCCAGCATGTTTCCGCGGCCCCAGGGTCGAAAGCGTGTTCCATGGTGAAGGCTTCTATGCAAGGCGCTGAGTGGATCATGCCGATAGTTACGTGACCGCAGATGCGGAAGAATATTTCGACGTGTTGGCAGGCCATCTTGAGGATGGTGACAGTGGGGATTGGGAAAGTGAGGGTTCGAGTGGTGGTATCATCTTGGAGAACATTAGTTTTTGAGATTAAAAACTCGGTATCATAGTACTGTTTAGATTGTCCATATTAAACAGACTTCAAAATCTCAAGCAGAAGCTTTTTACAATATATGACTACCTTTGTGTGTTAAGATATCATTACTCTTTCACTTATAAACAATAGCATTGTCAAGCCAAAAGAAGTCTCTTTATTTGTATTAAACACACTATAATGCAGACAAAGCTTGGAATAAATAAACATTATTCTTAAACAGTCTCAAACCCTCCTCACAGCAGCCACAAGCCCATTCTATGGATTCGCAACAAAAAGCGCATCTGGTCCTTCGCCAGCTCCACCAGAAGCCTGCGAAGCAGCATCCCCATTCACCCCCCCTCCCTGCCCACCATTCTCCTGTTCATCATTAACAGTCGTTCCCTCAATCGAGCTCCCCGTCTGACCTGTCGCTTCAGAATTAGCTGGACCTGCAATTGGACTCCCCGGCTGGGCCGAAGCCTGTGAGTCCCAAGAGTTATCCTCAAGAGTCACGCCAGCGCCCTGAACGTGGACGACTTGATTCCACTCCACATTCTTCCTAGCATAAGAAAGAATCAAGAATATAATAGCGTAAAACTCAAACCAAAGTATTCCCCATTCAAGATTGCGGATATACTGCTTGACCATATAATCGATACTGAGTAAGTAAAGCGGTTGAACCATACACATAGCCAGTCCAAAACACTCAGCGCGGAGGTAATCATTCTCTCTAGTCGCACAATCGTTTTCCGCGAACAGGAACGCGCATTCTCGCACTTGGTTCCTGGTTACTACCATTCCGTGCGCGTTGTCGGGACGATTCATCGTGAGATAGGTGTCGACAAGCATGGCTGCGGAGACGAATAGGAAGGCAGCGCCCATGGTTTTGCACGTACGGCGGAAGATGTGCTTGAGTAGTTGCTGGCTTTGTGCGGATCGGATGCCACGCCATGAGAAGGGGAAGTAAGGTGCACATTCTATTAGGAAGAAAGTGAAGAAAAATAGCCAGGCAGTGACAGAGTCATCCATTCTCAATAGGCTGCAGGAGCGTTGCGGGGATAAATCGTCCGACTTGAATAATTTGCGGAAATCGATATCTTGAGCAATCTGGGAAAGAATTGGAACTCGGGTTATAAGCTTTGATGGGAGTTCTTTGTGTGCTACGTTCAAGCACAATGAGCATTCAACTATGATAAAGAAGACCGCATGCGGACCGGGGAGACCCAACCGCAACCGGCGAACCAAGAACCTTTGTGCTGTATATATATTCAAACTCACTTGAAAGCTTGCACTTTACCATTCTTCTTGAATGCTTTCGGCTCTTCGCTATGGATTCAAACACCGAAAAAACACCCTCACCAGTGTTTAGGACACCTGAAGTGGTCGCTCGCCTCGAAGCAATTGCGAAAAACACATCTCATACAGAAAACCTGGAGAAGCAGCTCTCTGAGATTGTTAAAAACACATCAAACGCGAAAGATTTAGAGAAATATCTCTCTGCCATTGCGAGCACAAATAACAATTTGGAGAAGCATCTCTCTACGATTGCAACGAACACCAGGGAGTCAATAGCAGAACAGAAATCCACAAACGAGAAACTGAAAGATGCGTATGAGAAATTGGAGATAAATCTCACTGCAATTGCAGAAAGCACATCCAACACAGAAGATCTGCTTCGAGACACAAACGATAAACTCCAAGACGCCAACGAGAAACTGGAAACCCATCTATCCTCAATTGCGAAGAGCGCGATAAGCACGTATGAAAAAGTCGCAGTCACGAACGCGAGACTACAAGTCCACCTCTCAGCCATCGCCGGAAACACATCCGCCACCAACGACAAACTAAAAGATCTCGACGAGGGCATCACAGACACCATCGGTCTCCTCGAAAAGCTCAAAGAGAGCTCCGCAGAACAAACTACCACTCTCCTCTGGATCCTGCAAAAAGAAGATCTTATCGCTGCTACACTTACTGATACGACACCTGGTGCACCACTCTCAATGGGGAATACACAGGAGTTTATAAGGATTGCGGGTGAGAGAAGGAGGAAGAGGGTAGAAGCGATACAGGCTTTCTTTAATCAATATGCGGCGCCGCAGCAGCCTGTGGAATTGCCTGCGGAACCACATTTGCCTGTCTTAGAAAAGCCCCAACTTAATTTCTGGGATAGAATTTGGCAAATGTTTTGGACGCTAATGAGATTCTTATTTTTGAGAGGAAGAGACCGTGTGTTGTTCCAGGTAAGTGATCCCTCTATTCCAAAATCCACACACTGACGTATGACAGTTCTCAACCTTCGGCATCATATTAGAACTTATCTTCCATTTCGGTTTCCTAGCCGGAACGGGAATCTTGGGTAATGATTATCAGCGACTTCCTCTTGATCCTCATGTTGTGCATGAAACGAAAGATCCACATTCTTTGACGTCGAGGATATTGTACCGAAATCCGGAGTGGGAGAATCTTATTACGAATCCTTGGCCGTATGAGAGATTAGGTGTTAAGAAGGATGACAAGAGTGTTCATGATCCTGATCATGCTGTGAATAAGATTTTGGATTTGCATCCGGGGTGGGAAGAGTGGACGAAAGAACCGAGACCTCAGCGTTTGTAAGGGATAGATTCTTTTAGGTTGTATTTTAGGGATTTAATATGTTGAGAAGTAATAGGAACCGTTGATTGGAGAGAGCCTAATCAATGATTTCAGTATAGATGATCGAAATGTTTTTGAAAGTTTAGACTGTTGCCAGCCACGCACCAAAGATGAGATATGCACAGGAAGAAGTGCCACCACGAAGTACGAACGTAATGAAACCTCAATGAGCACCCGTATTTACAAGTGAGTAAGTGTAATTAAAAAAAAGGATCATAGTCGAAACCTCACTCATGACACCCGCCAAAGGGGCTGTGGAAACCCAATCGTGAGGAAAGCGAGAACCGAGCGAATAGGGAAAGTTGACGTTGTCGATCAGAAATCCTTCCAGGGCTGTGACATGATTTAGGGTTGAAGATCAAATGTGGACTCTGCTGTGCCACAACAAAAATTTACACAGCGAGGAGAGTCAATCTTGAAGCCCAATAGATGCCTGTTATGTGGTTTAAACCAAAATTTGAAGCAGGTGGTAGCTATCGATGGAATTACCCCGCCGAAAAGTCCAACCAACAGGTTTATGTTGTCAAACTATTGTCAGTAGCCAATTGAAGACATCAAGGGGACCAGCAAATGATCTCGGAACTTTGGGTGAGGTGTTTTGGGAGAAATAAGTTTCATGAACTCAAAATGTACAAAGGTACCAGTGAAATGAATATCTTCCCCCTTTCAATCAGTCGCTTACGAGATTAGCCCTCTTTCCCAGCAAAAATGACATCCCCGCGCTACTGTAAGATGACATAACATACATACCCCACAGTCTCTAAACCATGTTTAGAGCTTCTGGAATTCCATACACTCTCAAGATTAGAACTACACTTACTATTTCTAGTATCTAACTGATCGTTCTGTGGAGCTCATAAGAAATGGATGCCGTCGAGCCGAATTTTTGGGTTACCTTCCTATTTAGGGCTGTCACCTAACTTCAATCTATCCAGCCCTCGAATCTGCCTTGCTCAGCCTAGTCGAAATCGAAAGGGTGACCCCAGATCCGAGGATTCACAAATCGACTGCACAGGGCTATGTATGTCTGGGGTATCAATATAAACACCAGGCGAGGTCCGTGACATTTCTACACTTGAGAGCCTTCTCCTTCAAAACTTCAATCAGCAACCATGCTATCACCAACCTCCCTCCTCTTATTAGCTCTCACATTCCTACATTTATCTCTCGCCCAAAATGGAACATGTGACAAAAATGTCATTCCAGCAACTCTCAACTCTACATTAGCAAAACAAGGTCCCCTCTGTGGTCTCTCTTTTCCAGCGGTGTTGGATTTTACGAAATGCTGTGCCTCAAATCAGCCGATATATATCATCAATAATTGCACGTACGTACGAAAATTCTCATGTCCCCTTGCTCTCATCTAATGCTCCGAAGGAGGTCTTGGGAGAGAAAATGAATGCTGATATTTCAATTTGTAGACAATATTGTCTTGTCAATAAAGATCAGACGAATGATTTCACGACTTGTGCTCAAAATGTTGCGAGAGGCCAGAATGCTAGCTTGGGAATACTTGGCTGTCAGTCAAGTGGAAGCGTCAGGACTGGGAAAGGATCTTGGGAGAAAGTTATTCTCGCTACAGCTATAATGGGGTTACTCCTCGCCGTTTGAGGGAAAAATTCCTACGTTTCGGAGGGGTCCTTGTAACGAAATGAGGGATGAGTGGCTTGAGATATCAATGGAGAAGAAAGAAAGTCTAGGGGTTTGATTGGTTTGGTTTAGAGAGAATTGAACGACTTTCTTGAAAGGTCCAGAGGGACTGGGTCTTTGGTCTGACTGCAGAAATGATTCTGAAGTGGAGGGTATGTTGTGCTTGATATTTCGATTATTATAAGGCAAGAGACTTTTGCCAATTTATTTTACTATTACTCGATCCATACTATCATTTAATTAGTGGTAATGTTGCCCTTGTAAGCAAAGGAAGAGATACCTCTCAAGTCAAAGTCTCAAAGAAGTGGATGCTCATGAATAATAAGGGCAATAAAGCATCCTCGTTTGTTCCCTTCAGTGTGCTGCATGTACTAAACGGGGCCTGTAGATTGACAGATTTTAGCGATGTGAGCCTTGAAAACATGGTGAACACCAGCCCCTGGAATTCCGGATTTAGCGATCGAAGCCCGGAATCATCGCTGGTGCTGCAAACGTTCGTCTGAACACTTTTTTTTTTATTTTACCACGGGTATCATTGGCGGAGAGCAAGATGCACATTATATCATGGAACTTCAAATTGACTATATGCTTTTAATGTTTCTGATATCCGGTCAGAAGAATTACTTCTCAGGTTTCTTTTCCCTTTGTTTTCTAGAAATTAAGGGGTTCTGGGAAGAAGGGATTGACACTTCCTTACAATAACCTTCATAGTATCTAGGTACCTACCAAAACTTCAAGCAGCAGACCAACACTCATTCAATCCCCATCCTAAACCCCCAAAAACAACACCGACCCACTTGACACCCTCCCAAATCCACCCTCTTTTCTGTAAGAACCAAAAAAATCACAAACAGCAAAAGAACGGGTCTCTCCCGGGATTGAACCGAGGACCACATACAATAATGTTTTAGAAACACCCAAAGCATGTATTCTACCACTGAACTAAGAGACCTATCTGTTTGATGAATGGGATTTGCTTATGGGGGTCTATAATGGAGGTAGGAAGGGGAATGGAGGCGAAGGAAGGGGCTGTGAGTGAGAGAGTTGTTGCCGGTTAGTCATTCGGTGAGAGGTGACATGGAAAGGATGGGTTTTGATATTAAAGGTGTGTTTAATCTTGTATCATTAGAATGAGTTGTGTGCAATGTTTTAGCTCTGGCTACAGATCGCAAATCTTGTTGTAGTGTTCTAATGCTTTTCCATAATCTCTACCATTCCACATCGCTTACAGCTTTTACGAAAATTCTGCAACCCTGCAACACTTAACGGTATTTCGATGTTCGTACGTAAAAAATGCTTCACTCATGCTAAAAAAAAATCTTATTCTATTCAACTATCTGAGCTTGCGACGTTGCATTATAATGGTTAAATCTGACAAATTTTTGGACGTCCCGTGAGGGGAACGAAGCTGCTGCGAAGGAGCTATTTCAAATCTATTCTGAGAAAACATCACTGGAAAGGCAAGGAAATGAAGAAATGCAAATAGTGATAGTTCCGAAATCTTGATATCATTTTTGTCTACCTTGGACGCCTCTTTTCATCCAGAACGCCAGCTATACAAAGCCACAAATCTATTTCCACTATGCACCACCATAACTCGCGAGTCTAGGCCATGGCGGTCCAAATATTGGTATGCAAGACTTTGGACAAGAAACATGCCTCCGAGATGTATTCGAATCGCGACGCCAAGTCCCAAATTGTAGTCATGTCAATCATACCGAAATCATATGATTACCATCGATGAGACCTTTCTCTTGGGAGTTGTGAACGAGACGCTGGGTAGAAGTTAGTGATCATCCATGGGAGGCAGAAACTACGCAACGTACCATCAGGTTTCTCAGTAGCACAGCAATGGTAACTTTTCCAATGGCTGGAACATAGATGCTCGCCTTCCCTTTTACAGCCACATTATCGAAGTTCCTCTCACTTGAAAAGTTGATGCATACAGCGCCGTGACGAACGTGATTCATGTCGACTTTGAACTTGTCTCCTGGAACGCCACTGATAACTACGTCGCTAAGAGCCAGACACTCTGTGAGACCCATGTTGGGCATATCCTCTACTTCGTGCTTGGTCTTCCTGATACCTGTTCCTCGAGAATATAGTTGTACCCCCGTGATATCAACCGAGTATACTTGAGCACCATCATTCGCCAGCAGAGCTGCCAGAGGTCGACCCACAACTTCCGATCGGTTGATTACCGTGATTCTCTTTCCGAACAAGCGATTACCATAAGCTATGATGGGATTGTAAATATGGAGGTATTCGAGGACTTTGACCACAGCAAGTGGAGTACATGGGAGAATGGACTTTTGTTGGTTCTTGGGAGGATCCATGTAACGGATGTTTTGATACATATTAAAGACATATCTATGGCAAAGTCCCTCCACATCTTTGTCGATTGAGACGAGTTGCTGGATATATTTCTCTCTCTGAGCATTGGCTGGGAAGATAGGGTAATAGACGATGATGCCGTGAACTAGTGGATCTGCGTTTGCTTCCAGGATCTCGTCCTCTATATCTTCCTTGTTGAGGGTACGGAGAGTGAAATCGAAACCACTGCAGTTGAATTAGTACAACTCGGAAGTAATTGGTACCAGAAGCCCAGAAGTATAAATAGGAGAGCAAAGTGAAAACCTGGCCATAGACAGGACTTCGAGAGTACATTATCCAAAAGATGAGGCATTTATGAACTTTGTATAGTTCAATAGGAAAATATGGAGTATTGCGACTGAAGCTGGTCCCTGATGATTATGGGAAAAATACTCAAGATACGTTCCCCCATATGACTCCACACGCAGGAATTCCCTCATCTTATCTGAGGCTCTGTGATATGCGCATCGAAATGGCTCACCAGCCTGGTATAATTGAAATACACTCACTTCTCCTTCATCGTCTTTTCCGTATATTGTGCATAAGTAATGGCCGCCGGATCATTGTTAGCCAGAAGACCAAGCAACCTGGGCTGGAACTTCAAATTCTTAAGCCCCTCATGTACTTCGCTCAAGATGCCCTTAGCAATCGTATTTGCTAGTATAACCTTGCATGTTGGAATCGCTTCGGAGGGAGGAAGAGTATATTCGGTTTTGACCGCGGAGTCGGTGGAAACGCTGGTTGCTGGAGTCGCCATATTGATCTATGTATTTGAAGGAACGTCGCTCCGGGATTTCGAGTGCAGTTTGCAGCAAGGCAAGAGAATTGTGACTTAATTCCCAAAGGATAAATCGAGTCTCGAGAAAAATTTACTTCCCAAATTCTTATCGCTGCGATAAGAGGAGGGGTGAAATTCTGGGTGGGGTTTGTCCCACATTTCTCGCTGCTTTAAGAATTAGCCAGGAGGGGTCCCCTGATTTTGACGTAGCCCCAGATGTCAACTATCAAGATCTTCACATTTGATTATCAACAATTCATTACCAGATCGAGAATTTATCGCAGACAAGCCAACTATTCTGTCTCAGCAAAGCTGATCAGCCCTAACACCGCCAAATTTGGAGCCTCGTCCCTTGATTTCGGAGTACAAAAATCCTCCAGTTAATCTTGAGTCGCCGGAGGACAAATCCTTCGAATAATCAAGACTTTCGTTGCCCAATTTTAGCCCAAGATCTTTGCACTTTCTTACATTCTTACAGGCTCTATGATCGACTTGCAAATTCGGAAACTCCAGACCAAATTTACCTGCCAATTAAGCTCCTACTACCCTCTTATTCTCTCAAAAGTCTCCGAATATGTTTTTAGTATTCGGACGTACGCCTTGCGTACTTTCACACACTCCTGTATCTCCTGGTCCCAAACATTTAACATCGATCTCCAAGAATATATCTGCAGCTGCCCAACCAGACTGGCTTCGAGGCTGGTAGCTAAGGAACACTGCATAATGCAATGCCGCTCTAGCGCTGGGTCATGGTGGCACAAACAATGGAAAGAACATGGCCGGCATCAATATGGGCATATGAGATCAATGCGTTTAGAGAAATGCCATTCAAGCTTGAGATCTCCGGGTCTGTTAACAAAAAGTATCAGGACCGCCAAAAAGCAAGATGAGTGGGACGGGATAGATGATTAGTCTCAACACGGTGGGCACAATAGCATCGTATCCCTTTTTTCCATATTATTACATAGAGAATAAATAGAATACAATCACAAACGGAAATCCAGGATTATACCTTCCCTCTATTTCCTCATTCGTGCCGCTCAGACAGACACAAGTATCCCATGCTCAATTCTTCTTCCAACCCTCTGCTAGGGGTAATGCCCCGCGAATGACTTACTGCACGACAGCTGCCTCTAAAGTTGATTGTCATATGAATCCTGGAGTTGCCTCAGACCTTGAAACCCTCTGGCATTAATGAATTAGCATATATTGCTGATGAAGGACCCAGTAAGAACGTGGTGAAAGATAATGGATGAACGAGGCTCGGGATGGAAATATATTACCCGGTGTTTATCCGACACCGCCTTCGGCAGATCAGCCTTGTGAAGTATCTCCGACTAGATTTTTAGATCTTTGTGTACTTTGCACATCTTCTTCTCTCAAATCCTTCTACTTTGACCAGCCAGCTGGCATCTTTCTGTTTTTGTCACAGAAACGCGTCTTATCAAGTTCGCCGCATTTACAATTGTGTTTTCTCATTTCGATCGACGTTCTGCGGTGTCGACCAACTCGAAAACGATAAGAAATTCGCGCCAACGGCGACAACCCTTCTCCATCTACGAGCAATTCTTCACCCTTTACACATACGCATAGCACTCTCCGATCTGACGACAAGGTGTATCACATCTGCAGCTGGAAATCGCGACTATCCCATAGATATCTAGGTTTTTCTGTCTAGCTTGATATTGCGCAGAAAGCCATTGGCTCTTCTGTCTCGGGTCTCTTGCTTAGCAAGTCACATTGTGAGTGGGATCTTATTTCATTTTAATACTATTGCGACTGTGGCAAGAAGCTTGGTTCAGCACTGCTATAGTAGTGGTGTTGTCTACAGCTTGAAAACAATTACCCCACTATCTACTACCCCGCCGAATTTCACTCCCCCAGCCGAATCCCTCATGTATACTGTTTGCCCAATGTTCTCAGGGCATCAGTAAGCTGTAGCATTTCAGATTGCATTCAGATCACAAAGAAAGTTTCTCACACGAGTTCGTCGTCTTGCCCCCTCTCCCCATCATTCTGTATCTCAACCTCTATGTTGTCTACCCTACCTATTGCAAGAAATGTCTTATATCCCTGTTATCAGCCATCTATAGGTCATTTACTGTTGGGAGATCACTTTCATTACAATATATCCACCAATTGACAATATTCGGTTCGTTCAACTAATCATTGCTTTTTTTTACTACTTCAGGGATCGGTACTTTCTTCATCGCAAACCTTCGAATTCAAAGACTCTTGATGTCACTATAACATACTACACAATGGCTACTTCTACTGTTGAAGAGTGGATGGTGGCGTCGCCGGAGCAGCAAGACGATATCATAAAAGACTTTGCTTCATGTAAGACCAATAGTTAGAACATTGAGACTTTCATCTTACGCATTCTAGCAATCGATCTCGACGTGTACACTATTCCAGATCTCCTCGAGGCTATCCGACCATATATTCAAGAGGGTAGTGATCTTGTGAAAGCTTCGAGAGGTATTGTGGGAGCTTCCGCTATGGTCATTATTATACTGACATCTTATAGCTCTTCAAGCACTCGCACCTGTCTTTAGTAAGCTTCAGAGTGACGTTTCCCGGATTGATAGTAAGCTTAACTCCTGAATTCTATGATCAGCTTTTAATATTCTGTAGCCAGTCTGATCGTACAATACTTCTCTGCGAGACTCCACAACCAAGAGAATCTTCCTATCAACTATGCTGGTGTTGGCCATATCGCAGCCCTTTTCAGGGTACTGGCTACCCGGCGTCAATTCCCACCCCAAGATGCTGCGACAATTATGTCGGCCATCTTTTCGCTCGCTGGCACAAATAACTTTTTCGCCATTCAAATGAATAGCATTCGGCTGACACTATTTGAGCTGGTAGCTTTCATACTTCAGAAATATGAGAGAGCACTCAAGAGAGACTTAGGTGCAGCCGAGATGGTATCTGGCGTAGTTGCTATGATGCAATCAGAAAAGAACCCTGATTGTCTCGCGGTTGGTTTTCCTATTTACACAGCTCTTGGTCAAACGTCATGGAACTTGGGAGGCTCGGAGCTCCAGAAGATTTGGGAATCATTTGTACGATATATACCCATATCTGTCAGTTCTAGGGATACTGCTGGCCCCACGAGGGAGTATCTTAGGGACCTTCTTCTGAAGTGTACAATCTCAAACGACTTCTACGCCGATGAAGCAATCGTCTTTCTCTTAGAGAGATTAGATACGACCACTGACATCTCGGCAGATCTCAAGGTATGATTTTTCCTCATGTACTACTGCCCCTAGACTCTAACAGCAAGTAGTTGGATATTCTTCGGACCCTCGAATCTTGCGTAAAAAATTACTCCGTTGAAAAAGTCTCAAAGCTGGCCACGAAGGTCTGGGATTCAGTCAAATTTGAAGTGACAAATGGTGAACATGAGGAGTTCATTCAAGCTTCACTGAGAGTCCTAAAATCTATGACATCTACCCTGAGTCATGCCGAAACAGGAACAGATATTGACTGGTCTGATGAACAAAGTCCACTTGCTACGTTCCTTCATAATGCTCTTGGGGAGCGAATTCTGAAGTTACAAGATTCACGAGATATGCAGGCAAACGCCAAATTTTTTCGTACATTTTCAGAAAGCAGTCCCCAAGGATTTTTCATCACTGCAAAGAAGATCATCCCGGCTCTGAATCTGGTTTGGCAGGGGCTTTCATTGGATTCGGAAAAGAATCTGTTATTGGGCAACTACAATGCCTTGCTTGGTGGTCGACTTGAACTAGTATACCCTTCACCATCTGAGGATACATTGGCTAAAACCAAATTCACTGCCCAAATGACATTGGCTGATTCTGCCCTCGCGAAATTTCGAGCTGAGCTGGTGGATGTTTTCTTTGGTGCAGTCACCAACGTAGACGATACTGATAACGCTTCGATCTTGGCTTCATCAGTTACATCGACTCCCAATGCCATATTCGGCGCGAGTGCCATTAGAGGCTTAGTTTTCCTAACCATTCTCGATGGCCTTTTGTCGGATGCCGAGGAAAAGATGGTCGTAGAGAAACTGGTGGCCTTCTCCTTCAACAAAAATCTTGAGCCAGACGTCGCCACAGAAGTTATGGTTGGACTTGCCAAAATCAACGCCGCTCTCCCTGAAATTTTCGCACAGGTTACGCTCCCTCTGTATCGAGAACGTATACCTGTTTCACTTCCACGCGACGCCGACATGGAGCAGGAGATCTTTCATTTGAATCGACTTGCTGAAATCGCTTGTACGATCCCATGCAAACGCGACTTGCGAGAGAAGAACAAGTCTCGTAAGCATTCTGGTCGTCACCAGTATCTACTCTTCAACATGTTAGTGGAGTATCTTCTCGAGAATTGGCAATCATCTTTGCAAGAGAATCTCGAGTATGCCAATGTTTTCCTGGCTTGCATCGCATGGGCAGTGCAAACTTTTGACAGCTCATTGAGCGAAGAAGCTAAGCTGGTTGAATTGCCGGTGGATCCAACCCCCAAATTTGGGCCGTATACTCCTTTGATTCTCAGCCTGAGCCAAGTAGTGAAAAACAAGTTGTATGAAGGCTCTGCAGATGGCGAGACAAAACACTGGTACGTCGGTCTCGCGGTTTTGCATGGGCAGCGCCAAGCCAGTATTCAATTGATGATTCAATTGGTGGGTGAGGTATTCCTACTCGTACTTCATTCGGAATTCACGACACCAGACAATAACCCTTTACTCGAACCTCCACTCAATACTGCTCAGATGGAGCCCAGCCGAATTCTCAGTTTGTTCAAGGATCGACCAACTCAGGAGGGGGAGGTTTGTTTGCACGATTTAGCATCATATCAATCCGATTGTGTAGCAGGTCAAATGGACAAGGCCTGGGCAAATTGCATTTCAGTGTACCTGCTTGCAGCTGCTCAACCACAGGTATGTTTGTAATTGGAGTACAGATTAATGACTAACTCAAATGTAGGACGCCGAAAAGCTTGGGATTTCTGCTGGAGATACTGCGTTGTCACATTTCTACAATGCGATCAGTGCCTATCCTTACCCGCCGTTCATCCAAATGGCTTTCATTTGGAGTTTACAACTCTATGTGAACAAGTTTGGCGCTGCGTCACATCAATTTGAGTCTGTAGATAAGCCCAAAGATCTTCTTGGTCACATGGAGGCAGCTTTGAGGTCTCTTGAACATGTAGGTCCAATTGGGGGTCTGATTTACCGAGTCTTGGTTTATTTCACTGCTGCGGCCCTTGCATGTGGACACGGTTGCAAGGAGAATTTGTTGAAGCATATGATTCTTGGTATCACACACGATCGATGGGGTCATCAAGTTGCACAGAGCTTCCGACTTTTGCTGGCTCCGTCCGAGTTTATGAATGAGACAAATCACTGCACTTTGCGTCCCATGCGGAAGTTCAGACTCTTCAGCCTCATGCAGAATGAGTTGTTCCCGCGTTGGCAGAGAGCAAGCACGACGGACCTCAGGTCACGCTACTTGATCGCCATCGCTGGTATTCTCGCTCAAGTCGATACCGCCCAGTTAGTTGAAGCTCAAAGCAACTTGCTTATGCCCATTCTGTTGGAAGGAACTAGCATTAGCGGCGACGAAATCTCGAAGCAAGCTTTCTTGAGCGCACTTGGCAATCTGATGCCTCACCGAATTCCTCTCTTCGAAGAGCATTTGGGTTCCATCATCAGCCGTATGCTTGCCCGGATTCGAAACACTTACGTTGCTCCTTCCGATAGCTCTATTCCTTGCCGAGTCTTGGCTCTCGATATCCTCATTGAACTCCTAGCATACATCGACTTTAACAAGTTGAGACCTTATGCTGCGGAGCTTGGTCGGGAAATCGACTGGGCTAAGGATGACAGTTCTTATGAAGTCCGTGAAAAGGCTGCTACATTCAGTTTCCAGTGGCTCTTCAAGGAGCGTGATGCGTCTGTTGCGGGTCAGAGCCGATGATACAACGTGTGATTCTCTTACTGCTCTTTAGATGGTGGTGCATAGCGATGGAGTCATATGGGACGGTTGTGCATAGAGCCTTAGGGTAGAGAATACACTGATTGCATAAACTTTTATGATACTGTGATTTTGTGATGTTTGAGAGTGCCACTGATACATTTTGATAGCCGGAGATTATGGATGAGGCACATACTTCTGACGAAACCCTTGGCAGCGACATTAGCCCTCAAATTTTAGTGCATAAGTATGATATTACTGCGAGAATAATACGTTGTGGATCTGGAAGGGGAAATGCTCTTTACAGTGTTTTAAGATAGGCCCGAGTCTGAATCTGTGAAGAACCAAAACCTGGGGAATCTCTTTTGGTAACTTGATGGGAATCCAGACTTAGGTTCGGTGAATAGAGCTCAAGCTCGAGATTCCTCATTTATCTACTCGTTAAGAATCTGTCACATTCGAAGCAATTTTCCTTCCGTGAGATCTCCTCGGCCTTGCCCAGCAGGATGGCGTCAAGCAACGTCGTCACTTTACTTTAGTTTTCCATTGCTATTACAGCTTTGTTGATTGATTCGTAGAGTCTGCAGTCCTTTCTCCAAGTTTTCTCGAGAACTCTGTTCTTCGAGTACGAATTCGCAATCATAGAGATTTGGCTCGAGAGAAGTTCGGATATAGTGAAGTGAATTCTGCAACCTAAAGAGCCTTGCTGAATACCTAACTATAAAACCTCAAATTTCATCCAATAAACCAAGAAATGACCAAAAAATGTGTGCCAATATGGCAGTAGCCGTCTTTCTGGTATGCAGGCGGCAAGAAGACACCAAAACCTGGCCTGATCCATCTCTCCATAGCGGTCTCGATGAAGTTCCTCCCCCCGCCAAAGCGTTCGAGGAACAGTTCCGAGAGTGCCGTGTGTCGGTGAATATAAAATTATGCTAAAATTGAAAGATCAAAAATGTAGAGTCGAATTTTATGTCTAATTGCGAGAGTGGAGCAATACTCAACTTATTCGTGTTCAAGAAAAATATCTGGAGGAGCAAATTCGAGCTATAAAAGCTTTGATCAAAATCGAACTTGAAGAGATGCAGTCTTCTCAACCCTAACCACTTTATAAACCTTCCTCTACCCCCAAATGGTTGCGAAGTAAGCTGCAAAAACTGTTTTCTGCCCACTTCTGCTTAGGGAATGGTTGACCCTCGAACGAGGAGGAGATCAGGAGGAAGAACAAATATCCGCACCTTTGGAAGAGGTGGCATTTAAGCCAGATCTCTTTTTCTCAGGAAACCACTCGAGCACTTCCGACTGACCAGATGATCTCTGGCTTTACTTGCCTGGCTGTTTTTACTCTGGCAAAGTGTCACTCGAGGACCTGGTGATTGGGGGGATTTGCAAATCTGAGTAGTGCCTATTCATTGACTACAAAATATTCGGTATGTCCAAGTAGAACATTGGTCCTTCTCGATGTCGTCTAGACAGTCTGGGACATTATGCCGAGTGAGGGTTTTATGGTCAAATTGGAACAATTGTGGGATACTTTGAGGCGGGAAGACGTGGTTGGAAGTAAGGAACATGTTTACTCTGTTGGTACAGAATGTTGCTGAACACGGAAGGATGTGCTTGAAGGTCTTGGAGGATTCTAGAGGACAGCAGTTGGAGCAAGACGTTAGAGAGTTGGCGATTGGCATAGAGCAAAGATTTCCGGGACATTGAGTTGCAAGAAATACAAAAGAGCTATACTAGCGAGAGAACTCAGTAAAGATTTGATGAAAAGCGGAGTACTGTCACCATGTTTGGAAGTCATTTGACTTAATATGTTGCCACGTTTGGTTTAGTCCGCCTGTGCTTACCAGAAGCTTGCTTCTGAATTGACCATGCTGCAGAAATGACACGTCTCCATGAACAAGAAATCGACTTCAAAGCTTTTATTCATCTCCACCAACGCCATCATGCAAATATTTTACCTTCCTATACCCGTACAAGAAATATCAATCGCTCCTCGATTAGGCCTTCTTTCCTCTTTTCTTTCCCTTCACACTCGCATTCCCACTGACCTCATCCAAGCTTACTCCCGAGCTCTCCGCCAACAGACTAGCCCATTTCTCGTCCATACTCTTATTTTCCTCTTCCACGACCTTAACTTTCTTCTTCTTCTCTACCACCTTGGCCGGATCGGCCTTGCCAATCACATCCACATTACTCGCCAACATTTGCTGAAAAGGTAGCACGATAAACGAGCCAGCTTTGTCGAACCAAGCTGTGAATGGTTTCTTAATGCTTATTACGCTTTCCTTCGTTGATTTTCCAGATTTGTCTGTAACAGTGATTATGAGGTTGTAAATAGGAACATGCTTTTCCGTCTTGGTCGAGATTCTGATTTTTTGGCCAGTGGGTGATGTGCCAACGTAGATAGTTCCCTTTTCTACACCCCAGATCCAGAATGTGAGGGCGCCATTGAGCATAGTGTAGAGAGCTACTGCGACGGCAGTGTAGTATTTTGTGCTGTCAAATCCGAGTTTGTAGTCCCAATAGAAACAGGCTGCACATATTGCGAAGGCTGTATAGCCCAGTGCGAGACGGACATCGGTGAGAGTATGGGATTGGGTGAATTTGAGGGAGTTCAGGTAGGCGGGTATAGCATCATCTGAGGTGTTCTTGAGATCTAGAGAGGTGTTAGTTATGGCAGTATGACTTCAGAATTTGAGGAATTGGCGGGTAGAATTTGGGTTTGATGCAGAGCTGTAACGGGGATATACCTGCTAATGAATGAACGGAGATTTTCTCTTGAGAAGCCATGATTGTGGTGAGTTGGCGCAACGAGGTTGTAGAAGGTATTAAATCTGACGCGGACGAGGAACGTGTCTTGAACGCAGCTCTCGGATCGTGCCGAGCTAGCGCCGAAGCCACTTCAACATCAGCTCCGAATTGAAGCTTTATTGATTTTATCAACCACGACGAATATTAACGAGATTAACAATGGCGCAAGCTCCTGTTCAGACGATCCATAGGGATCCGCAGCTATTGTAAGATAGGAGAAACAGGGAGAGACTGGATTCGGCACTGACGATGTTGTAGCTACTGGATCTTGATTCCTATCACGGTGGTCATGGTATTTGTTCTAGCTTTGCTGAACGTGCAGAATGGTATCTAACATTATACAGATCCTTACCGGAATTCTGCGCCACTATGCAACAGTTCTCATGGCTACAACTCCCAAAAAGCAAGAGCTTCCTGCAATCCGGGAACAACGTTCCCTGCTGAGGGGTATCAACCTCCGTGCAAACGCGAATGTAATTTCTCCAACGTCCTTCCAGACTCGAAGGGACTATCTTGTGAATGCGTATGAAACCGGTGCATTCTTGAAAGAACCTGAGAAGAAGGGACAAGCTGCTCCGAATCCAATGACAGATCCTGCTGCTATGGAGGGAATGATGGGCATGATGAAGGGAAATATGGCCATGATGGTCCCGCAAACTTTGATCATGGGGTGGATCAACGCATTTTTCAGTGGTTTTGTGATCAGTATGTGGGAATTTCTTCGATGTACGGGCATATGCTGATGATATAGTTCGTTTACCATTCCCGGTCACGATCAAGTTCAAAAGCATGTTACAAGCAGGTGTTGCTACGAGAGATATGGATCCTCAATGGATGTCATCGATCTCGTGGTACGTGCTGTGCATTTTCGGATTGCAGTCGGTCTTTAATTACTTGCTGGGCAGCGATAATGGTAGGTTTGGCAATCGAGTTGGCATGAAAAGTGGGCTAACGAGCAGTAGCTGCCAGCCAAATGCAGCAGCAAATGGGGCAAATGGGCCCAGGCGCAGGGGCTCAAATGTTCGGTCCTGGTATGGATCCAGACAAGCAATTCCAGGGTGAGGCAGAGAACTTAGCAGTGTTGGCTCATGAGTACACTTTAGCCGGCATCGAGGATAGACTATTAGAGACGGTGGAGGTTTAATATGCCTTGAGGGCCTGTATCTGCAAACAACACTCCAGTTGTGAAAGTTGGAGTCTCTGGGACATCGCCGCAGCTTTGCGCGGATGACATTCATGGATAAGAGAAAAGTGCCAAAGTGGCGCATTCCCTCCATTTTCAATGTCGGACGAGGATCACATTTATCAACAGAAAAATGAAGATGTATTCCACTTTCTCCAGGGCAACGTATTTCCTTTCAATCAGATTTGCTATAACAGCACAAACAACCTCTTGTGCGTTCTTTCAACTTCGATATCTAGATTGCTCTAGTTCTGCTACAAGTGGGACCAGCTGCTGTCGTTCCTTCCGACTCCCTGTCCATGCTCCTTCCACTTCCAACTCCGCTTGCTTCCACCATTTTTAATTTCTAGTCCACAGCCCAATCATCTAAACTGCCATACTATTCACGTATCTTCCTCTTCGAGCATCAGCTAGCAGATATCCACCTGCATACTCCCCTCATCTTGAAATACAAAACCTTTTTTGCAACTTTCAAAGAATTGCCAGATTACACGAATCCTCTGATTCATCCATGAGTTCATCTAATCAGATTGAGATTCCCGACAGTGGCGACGAAAAGAATGCCCCGATTTGAAGTGCGGAGGATCTCGAGGGTCCTTACTCTAACCTCGAGCGCTTGCAAGGTGGCAGCACGGCTGAGGCTGCTCGCCATATGCCACAGCCTCCGACACGCCTCAGTGGCAACTCCGAGACTCAGAAAATGGGGCCAGAGACGAGCGATCTCGCAGCCGTCAAGCGACCTACGGAATCAGGGGAGGAAGCTCGTCCTTTAAAGAAGCAGAGACTTCTTAGGTGTATTTGCCTGACTTTAAGACACCAAAGCTGAGTTGTAAATGTTCATCAGTGCTCAGGTGTATAGGGGAGACCGTTACCCTGGTCGTGGGCAATAATAAGACCCCCGTTGTTGTACACAAGAATGTCCTGCGCGACGCAAGTCCGTTCTTCAAAGCTGCGTGCAAGCCTGAGTGGCACCAGGATGCCGGCAAATCTATTTCCCTCCCCGATGACGAACCAGCTGCAGTACAAGTAATGGCATACTGGATGTATCACGACGAAATATGTGTTCCCAGGGGACATCAAAGTTCATATTTCATCTCAAAACTCTTTGTGGACGTGTTCTTGATGGCAGATAAATACTTGATGCCCCGGCTTTGTAATGCTGCTATTAATGGGCTTCTCATCCTTCAAATTTCGCACCCATCCGGCATAATATATCAATCCGGTACTATATATGAGAATACTTCTCCGGGATATCACTTAAGCTGACAGTCCATGGTATGCGAGCAGCGGGGCTAAGAATTTGTGGGCATGACCTTTGTCATGGGCTGGCCATTGATCTTACCCTGGAAGCATTCGACAGTAGAGAAGGACTTTCCAATGGCTTCATAGACAAGAGATCACCATTCGAGGATTTCTGTCGTGATTTCACGCACACGTAGAAGAGCTTCAAGGAAAGTGCGAGCACCCAAAAAGCTATGCGTTGGCAGATGATGGTTAATTTCTCGACTCGGCTTCCATCTTCGTTGCACCGTGGGTCTTTCAAGGCATAAACTTGGTGGAAAATACGTTTTGCATGGCTTTCTGTTCTCTTGAAACCGAAGTTTGCTGTTTCTATCGTCTTAGAAGAGCATATCTTTCATGATGAAGACATGTCTTCAGAACTACAAATCCTCTGGGCTGGCACCTTGATACTTAATCTTGGGTGATTCATGTGCCAGAAATATGACTCTTACAGGAGCCTGAGACGGAAACCGAATTCCCTTCTTGGGATCGCGAAAGTATTTTAAACAGCGATATATGGATTGGTAATTAAACTCTTCATCCATTAGTAGCAGTTATTCTGCCTTTGCTCTTCTTGGTGAGCAGCCACTGGACACTTGCAACCAACTCTTCTACGTGTACACAAGCTTTAATCTATCTCGATTTGTTTTTGTAACCCTTCCAGAGCGGGAACCAGAATGCACATTTTTGGATATTGAATTTCAGGATTCACGGTCAATGTGTTGGTAGCCTACCTAGTCAATTGTACTATCACGACTCTCCCAGGCAAGCCCAGTGTCAAACTCTGCGGATGATCAATCAGAAACTATTCAGCTTCACAATCTTGTCGCTCTCATATTTGCCCCCAGTCATGCTACTGTAGTATTAATTCGATCTCCAATAAATCTACCCCTGGAAAAGCATTACCTCCTCTCAACCTCCACTCCTCGACTTCCGAATTCTCACCAATCCCATCGCTCACCAATTTCAGCTTTTTATTTCTAGTTGGTGTTACATTGCCTTTCCAAACCATCCAGATCTGTAGCTGAAAGAAATAGCAACCTAACCCCCAATCGAACTCGGAAATAACCTTTCTCAGAAATGAAAATCTCAGCGGCGTTCCTCTAACTGGCGATTCGGCATCTAATTGCGCAGAAAGTAATCAAGGAAGAGAAAAAAATCCAGTTCAATCCTAGAATATTGGCACAGTTGCAATGGCTTCTGCACCTACGACAAATTCGAACGAAGATCTGCCTTTCAAGAAAGCTAGGTTGTTGGGGTAAGTAGAAGGCGCAAATAACTATTCAAACAATGCCGCTATATCGCTAGCTATGCGATGTTATCATAAGAGCCTCGAAGTTCATGCTGACGCGCTATGGAGGTCTCTTGACGAAGTCATTACACTATTGGTTGGAACTGAAGAGGCACCAGTCGTTGTCCATAAAAACATTCTCTGCGCCTACAGTCCGTTCTTTGAGGTATCTTGCAAACCGGAATGGATGAGACTCGAAGATAAAACCATCAAATCACCAGAGGATGACCTCATGGCGATTAAAGGGATGGTATACTGGATGTACAACAACGGAATATGCACGCCATCGTGCTTACGGCTGCTCCCACAAGATCATCTAGTGAGCAGAGGAGATGCCATGAATTCCATCTTCGGGTTCTTCGTTAAGCTCTATTGTCTTGGTGAAAAGTATCAAATCCAAAGACTCCGCAACAATGCTATCGATGCAATTATTGCTCGTCGAAATTTTGCGGACATACCCTCTTGCACTATCTCTATATGTCTATGAGCATACTCTGCCGGATTCACCCCTTCGGAAATTGCTCGTCCACATTTGAATATTCTACTATGAGAGCAAACAATTGAAGGAATGTAGGGAGCACTTGGCGCCCAAGTTCGTTTTTGATCTCGCATGTGGCGGTGCCGATAACGAACATATCGAGAGTCCGGCACATTATTTCTGCGAACAACACCACGAGCATGATCTCGCCACACCTATTTGCAAGGAGTTGGTGAAAGCAAAATCTAAGTAGATTTCAAATCTGTGATGTATTATGTTCCGTGGGTACATTGCTTTGCACTTTGAAAGCCTTAGCTGCACCGGAATTCAACTTCTTTCTCCTCGAAACCTTTCGAGGTCTCTTTAGCTAGAGAACATACCCACGAAGAAGAAGAAAGCAGCTTCTTGAAGGCTTGTTAGGCGCTAATGAAATTAAGCATAATTACGAAGACATGGCTCGGCACAGCGTGGAAACGACATACATAGGTTGATCGCTGATGACGTGGAAACCCGGGCATGGGCTGATCAGTTTTCAATTGCTGGGTACCGAACAGATAAAGACACAAGCAGAATTCATTGCACATTAACTAAAACAAAGCTTTTCGGCGTTCATGTTCTATTCTGGGGGAAGAAAAAAATCCTCTTCCTCATATGACGCAAGACAATTTACAATAGCATTTTCTGTGGCCGACTCCAGCCAACTCCTTAACGCCATTCCATGCTACGTGAAAATTATAGTCATGCCTTCCTAGGCTTCTTAACAGGCTCATCATCACTTACAATATCCTCCTCCATCTCATCCTCTGAATCCACAATATCTCTACTCCTCTTCAACCCCTTCATTTTCCTCGTCTGCAACTCCTTAAGATCCTGCTTGCCGAGATGTATCCTACCCATCTTATCACCTACGATGTCCGTCGAAATATTCTTCTTTGGTCTTTCGGCACTCGTCCTTGCCTTCTTCATTGCTTCCTTCAACATACTCTCATCTGCTTCCTTTACCCGTCCAACTCGGAAATCCATTCGAGGTCCCATCTCCTCAACCTCCACTCTGGGTAATTTTTGCCCGCTTCTCTTCGTCCGGATGAGATAGACTCTAAAATGGACACTTGGTTTTGTTTCCTCTCCATCTACAGTATCCCTTGCACTGATCGAAACCACATACTGTAAGCCCTCAACATCAACCTTGTCGGCTGGTTCCCCCTTGAAAAAGTCCGTGAAGAAACTTTTTATAAGTGTATACTCGTTCGTAACCGGGCTCTCGAAAGGCGTGCCTGCGAATAGAAGCATAGGTTTTAATCCAACCGCACATTTCTTGTTCTTAAATTGGGCCAACTGTCTAAAGCTCTCGGGATCCAGATATAATTCTATCATATCAAGAACCTTATATCCGAATGTCCTGATGAACGTAATGGCATGCGGCCTCTTTTTGCTGGTGCTGCCGAAGACAAGCATTGATGCATCGTTCTTCTCAGAGAAGAACTCGAGAGATGCAGGATCTTCGAAAGGATGAATAGCATTTTTCTTGGTGAATTTTTTGGCGAGAGGAATGCGAAGTTGGTAGAGATCTGTGAGTGCATCTTGCACAACTTGCGAACAGGTTGTGCCGCGAAGGAAGAGGGATGTTTTAGGATTCTCGATAGGTTTTGGGGCCTTTTTATCGAGGGCTCTTTTAGAGCGGGCGTTGCGGGGTTTGCTGTTTAATATTAGCTTTTTTATCAATTGAGAGCACATGGATATCTGCATACATTTGGCGCAACATTTTTGGGTTACGTTGTGGGATTGAACTTGATGGTGATGTTCTGGACTCAGCGCAAGAGCTCCAAAATATTTTCTGCTATCGAAAATAATCGGCAATCGATAATGAAATTTATTTTCGGCCTTAGGCTCAATCTATTGCAGCCTGACTCGTGCAGCGGTTCACATGCTATTTTGGCGGCTGCAAGGCTTCTGGATCCCTGCAAGGATGTCGGGTTCTGTGGGGTACGGATCTGGAGAACAAGCATATGTTTTGCCTCGTGCCGGCTCTCATTCCTGCTTGCTCAAATTCTCTACAACTTCTTCTCTTTTTCAACCAACTCTCTAATACTGCGCCATTGTTTGAGGACCAAAGGTACAAATGCGCGAGCAGCGGTAGCATTTTTTATCTCTCTTTGCTGCGAGAGTGCCAACTGGTTTCTACAAGCTGGAGTTGCCGAGGCTTGTGTCGGCATCATGTCTGGAGTTGAAGGAATCAAGGTATTTCCCCCCGATTTCAATCGCTGGAGAATTGCTGATGGCGGATGGTATAGAAAGCGCTCGAGAGTATAATACTCAATCCGAAATATGCAGATGTCCTTGCTGTGCTGAAAGGAGCTCGCAATGGTGCTGTCTATGGTGCGAAAGTGCGATTTCCGCATGCGCTGGTGTGAGTTTACCCTCTCTACCCCGATGAATGGGCTCAGTGAATGGCAGATGCTGATGGCTGTTATAGCATGATATTTCTCTTCCGTTCCGGCACGGTGCAAGAGAAACTCTCCCTTATTTTCAAAGCTACGAGAACACACGCGCAGAATCTAGCCAAGTATGCGACGATATACAAACTCACAATGCTAATACTCAAGCATATGGGTTCGGAGCCGGGGAAGGAGGGGAATCTAGATACATTCTTTGCAGGTCTCTTAGGTGGATATTTGGTATTTGGAAGGAGGAGTAAGAGAGGACATATTTCGAGCGTCAGCAAGCAGATCGTTATTTTCGGTGAGTTGTACTTGGAAATTGGAATTGGGATATAGCTGACGGAAGCAGTGTTCGCACGTGTGTGTCTGTCGCTGGCACAATTATCGATACAGCCAAATGCTGGCATTATTAAAAGCCACGCACTCTCAAAACGAATATCTCATGATGCTTGGCCTGTATTTGCAGCATTAAGTTGGGGATCCGTCATGTGGCTGTTCAGGTGGTATCCTGATACAGTGCAGAGCGGACTGAGGAGCAGCATGGATTATATTTACGTGCAGAGCGACCACTGGGATAGCTTAAGGAACTTCCTGATCCATAACAAGTAGAGAGGGAATTTTACAAACGGATTGGGACAAGGAATAGGAAACCGAGCTTGACAAGCATTATTTTCTTCAGTTGAGAAGGTTGAAGATAGGGAGGCATTTTGCATATCACAGGAGTATATGTAGACTAGACGATCTCATGACGGGAAATAATGTACTTGATTCATTATAAGCCTCCTAGTTCTAGCTGCAATCAGCTTAAAGTCTTTCAATGTGTTCTCTACTGTCCACCCATCCTTTTACTGAGGCTCCATGCCTCGAATCACTCTACCTCCAACCTCACTACCAAAGCTTTCCTCTGTATCCCAACTCTACCACTCATTGCCTCTCTGAATGCGTCTCTCACACATTCCCACCATCCCTGCACCAAGCATTCATCTCCCTCACTAATGTCCACCACAAAGGTTACTTCTTCCAGCTCCTCAAAACAGGTGCTGAGAAGATACACCCAATCAGGACTTCTCTGTCCAATAGCTCCAGGCTCAACTCTCACCCTTTTAACTTTGGGCAAGAGTGTAGCAAAATCACGAAGAGCTTTCGGACAGGTGAACGAGAAAATGATGTTGTTATAAAACAGTTGGGGTGGTATGTCGAAATGGAAATAGAGCGAGGAGAGGAAGAGGGGTGTGTTGAGTGGTGAGATGTCAGTTGACGTTACCGGAATTGGTGGGAGAGAAGAGAAGTAACTAGTGTAAATCTTTTGTCGGAGTTCTGCAGGGAGATATAAAAACGGGAAGTGTGTCGATGATGCTACACCATTCTCATATCTTCTTGACGGGAACGTGGCCGCCATTTTGGTTGTATTTATACTTGGAGAATTATTTATTTGAGCTTGAGGAGACATAATGAATAGTATCTGAAGGTTTAATTGGAGTGTCATGTTTCTCGTGTAGGGCTTCCTCGTCTTTTGTAGCAGCAGGAGCCATGGGTACTTAAAGGTATTTTGAGCAAGTTTGAGGTATTCTGATTTGGATTGAGCAGTATTTCTCGACTTGTCGCGAAATTGAGCAATTATTACCTTGAATAATGAGACTAGAATTCTAGAAAGTGTTTTAAATGAACATAGGAGTAGAATTATAGTAGAAAACTGAGCATAGAGGACCTTGAGAGGTAGTGTCATTGCACGTGATCTGGCTGATATAGACTTGGCAATTGAGGGTGAAGTTTAAATTCCCAAGTGTTATTTTTTCCATTTCAATCAAGCTAACTGGAGAAAAAGTTCTTGGTAAGATTGGGAACGTGGTCGATCCAGGTATATAAAACTGCAAGAGTTTTGCTGTCTCTCCGTGAGGCACATGGTAATAAGAAGTTACTTATTGAGAATATCAAACTGCAATGGAAAGGTGGAACAACGTCGATTACAAGACCGGGCTGGTGATTGCGTGATATTTAAGTAGGTATCTCTTTATAATCAAGACTTCTGCTCTGATTCGCGATCAAATGGAGAAGAAAGGAAATTTCTATACTGAAGAATGCTGAACTGATGATCGCTGACTAAGCGGCAGCATTTTGGAGAAGATGGAGAGGTTACAACTTATAGCTGTGTTTCCGCTGCTTTTATCCTCTGTCAAAACAAGAGGCAACACAAGACCAACAGCACAAAAAATACCAGAATGCCGTCTATCGAAGCTAGTAAGTCTGAAAAATGCCCCTTCTGAGATGCCATCTGTATCGATAGTACAACCCCCAAATGTGGCAAAGTGGAATGCACCTTTGAAACTGTCCTATCACGGAAACCACTCATCTTGTCGACACAATGTCGCAGGACTTGCAGGACGGTGATCGCAAAATGACATGGCTCTGCAAAGCAATGTCTTTTCCCTCTGGCAAAAGACGGACAATCATTCATTTTCATCAGGCTAGGCTGCATGTGAGGATATGTGCACCAGCCGCCTACGCAATTGTCGAATGTCTTATGACGACTCATATTCGTATATCGCACGATTTCCTGAGATATTTCAGTCATAAATGAGTCAGCTCAGCCTCTTCCTGAAATAATTACTTCAAGTGTATGGTACGGCAATTCGGTCGGTGCAGCTATTCCATCGGGCCACAAATCTCTTCAACATGCCGCGCACATACACGACTTGGCACGTCCAAGCAGCTTTCCAAGCGCTATCTATTCTTCCATTTCTAGCATACTGGTGAAATATGATAAGGTTTAGATACGGTAGACTTATGCTAACGGAGCTCGTTTGCGTTTTCCGGACCGGGTTCATCTACCAGTACCCTAGGTCCACAATATGGTGATGACCCGGGAGTGCGGACTCGGAAAGATTTACAGTCTCATACATACTGTATGGCACTTTGTCTGTAACCAAATAAAGCTCTGCGTGGGACAGCGGGTGGCTGTGTCAGCCTAGTTCATCTGATGTGATGGGCCAAGTGGTCTCGACATATATATCGGCCGTGTTCTCTTGGATTGTCAAAACCGCTCTTTTGTTCAATATTGATATCCATTCCACACCTCCTTTCGCGTGTGCTTTGATTTTTAATTCAATTGTCTGCTGTTTCTCTCTGTACATCTATTGCTTGGTTCTTATCTGCCTCCAGGTCTTCAAACATGCCGATTACCTCACTAGATCGAGAATCCTGTGTCGCTCATGTTCCAGGTCAAGAGGGTCCTTATGGATACCAGCCATCCTTCGCCGCTGGTATTGTTTTTTGTATACTCTTTGGGATGAGTATGCTAGCACACGTCTTTCAGTCTGTACGTACGCGTACTTGGTGGCAGACAGTCTTCGCAGTTGGTGCGGTCAGTAAGTATTGTACATTCTTAGAGCTTAGAAGTGACAGGATTGACATGTGGCAGCGGAAGTTATAGGTTGGGCCGGTCGGACCTGGTCTTCAGACTGCCCCTATCAAACAACACCATTCTTAATTCAGATCACTACTCTCATCATCGGTACATCTATTCTTGTAATTGAGAGTCATTCTCTAATTTTCAATCAGCTCCGGCATTCTTCACTGCGGGAATCTACATAATACTCGGTCGTCTCATTCGAACTTTTGGTGACCACGTTTCTCCTATCGGCCCTAACACATATCTCTACATTTTCTGCACCGCGGATATAGTTTCATTGATTATACAAGCTGTCGGTGGAGCCTCAGCATCTTTAGCATATGAGAAAACACCACCTGGTGACACAGCCACGGGGACACATATCATGGTCGCTGGTATTCTATTCCAACTAGCAGCCATCATTATATTTGTAATCCTTTTCATATTGGTGGTCACGAAGGCCTTGAAAACGAGTAAAGAGACAATGAGGGAGAGAACAGTACGTTCTATCATTATCGCAACAGTTTTCTCGGTGGTTTGCATCGTCATTCGGTCCATATACAGAACAATCGAGCTCTTACAGGGATGGGAGGGATATTTGATCACTACAGAACGGTTTTTCCTCGTTCTAGACGGAGCAATGATGGTCTTAGCTCTTGCTGTCTTCAACTTTGCTCAACCGAGGTGGGCAGAGCCACGAACAGAGAATGGAAAGAACTCCAGCGAGTTGGAAGATGCGAGCACGCATGGTAAAGCAACCCGCGGACTCCTTTTGGGTAACTCAATACACTAACGCTGACAGAAGGCGACTCCTTTGTGCAGGGAGTGGAGAAGCAAAAAGGCATTCCGAGCGACAAACACAGATGATGTTGAGAGGGGGAATTAGAATCTGCATTAACTATACAATCTTTTTAGACACATTTCGATCGGTTCTCTATGTGCTTGTCGCTCAATATAATTACTGACCTTTTTTGGCCTTATGTGACAGAATTCCTGGAATATTTGCATCTACTAAGTTCTTCAAGTTGTTGCTCGTGTTTGAAGGGTGCCAAGATATGGGAGAAAATCACACCGAGCGCGGGTGCCGTTTTGTTGCGAGCCGAGACAAGGGCATTGCGCTAACGGCCGGTCTATTTTAAACATCCTCAATCTCCAGCTCTGGACGCAGTCGACAACATCCTCGCAAGAAAGAATCCATCCTTTTCCTCATTTCATGCACACTGAAAGTTAAATGGGAGCCCTGAGTCTTGCTCGAGATATATAGCTAGATGCGTGCCTTGAGCTAAATCGTGCAGCAACCGGCCTTCGGCCTTGCCTTTCAACTTCTCCATGCGGATTTCTGTTACTGTATCCTCCGGGCTCCTAGGAAAGTCGGCCGGGATGCTCCCAAGTGACCCATACTCTGATGAACCCGTCATGCCAAATGATGTCTCTCTCCCTTCCTCTGCTGATGGGCCGAGTGAAGAGAGAGAGCAGGCCTCTCGACCACCCTCCTTCCGGGCCTGTGTGGCTTGCCGGCAGATGAAGGTGAGTGCCGGTCTGTCTGTTTTTATACTTCGATACATGCTCTCTTATCACCAATTGCTGACCAGATGGACAGATGAAATGTGATGCTGGCGAGGGCGAACAATGTACAAGATGTCGAAAGGCTGGTCGAGAATGTGTGCCTCAGACTACTCGCCGGAAGCCAGGTCCGGTGTCACGAACTACATCACCAAACTTCGTACGAAAACATGAATCCATCAGAGAACCAAAGAATACCAACGGTTTCATGTACAACCTGCCTGCAGCTCCAAAAATTGGCGATGTTTCTTCACGTATCAGGAATAACTCATCCACAGGAAATGGTCATCTCGGTGCATCTTTCCCAGCTTCGACTATCAATGCCGACAATCCACTGCCTCAACCCAAGTATCATCGGATTCACTCAATGGTTCATGGCGAGAATGACCTTGCGGACCTCCCATCCATCTACTCGACTCCTCCAATTGATGCCGTTGTGGACCCAAGCACGAAGGAGGACGACTCATTAAGGAGAGATGAAAGTCCTTCCAAGAAGAGAAAAATTAGCTCCATCTCACAATCAAGAGGTGAAGCACTACCAACTCCAGCTACTTCACAGAGCTTTGCAGAAGACCTTCTGCTACCAAGAAAAGACTTGCATGAGATGATTCAGTTGTGAGTCTGATCTGCGCTACCTGTGTCATGAGCTAATGCTTCACCTAGGTTCATTCAGAGGCATCTAGTGTATATACCCGTCCTTCGACAAGAGGACTTCTCTGACATCGACGCTGTGATAGACAATGAGCTACCTCTTGTATATTGTATTTGCTACGTCACAGCCAGATATCTTCCTGGGGGGAAAACGATAAGAGAATTATTGCTTCCAGAAGTTACAAAAGTTCCAGCGTCTGTTTTCCCAATAAGCTCTGCACCGTATATGGACGAGACAACCACGTTGAATAGCTTGGCTGTTCTCATTTGCTATGCAGATATGACTCCTGTCTCAAAATCTTGCGCCAGCCGAAGAAACGAAAGCCTACTTTATTGGTATCTCAAGAGCGTTCTTG
This sequence comes from Filosporella fistucella, assembly GCA_030077755.1. Classification (NCBI taxonomy): domain Eukaryota; kingdom Fungi; phylum Ascomycota; class Leotiomycetes; order Helotiales; genus Filosporella; species Filosporella fistucella. The sequence goes on from JAQJZZ010000007.1 coordinate 689,859, forward strand.
AGGTATATGCTACTCGGGTTTCTTTGCATCGTTCGGTTCAAGACTTAAGGCAAGACCTTCGCTCTGGTATGAAGAACATTATGGAAGCAAAGAGCTTTCGAAGATACTTATATTGGCTGTGGCTCTTTGATACGGCAGAGTAGTGAGTTTTCAATGAAAACAATGCACTGTTCGCTCTGACATTGCTACAGCTGCGCTATAGTCACTGGCACTCCCCCTAGCATACGAATGGATTCATCGCTGCGGGCGGCACCTAATTTATTGGAACAGATCGGGTTTCGGCCGGGAGCAGCTGGGAATCTGTTCATAGCAGTCGAGCTATCTATTATTTGGGAGAAGGTATGTACCCACCCTTAAAATCATGTTTCAATATAATACTAATCCATGATCTAGGCTAGTTCCAGACATCCACAACTTGGAGAATGGTGGTGTCTGCCAGATCCAGCAGAACGTGTGGACGAAGACTTGATTGAATCCATACTCATAGATACAGATAAAGAGATTGACAGGTGGCACAACAAATGGTATGATTACATAACGAATGGTAAGTTGTAATGGATGGGATATATACAAGAATATGCTGACAATTGCATCAGATCCGTTTGGTGGTTACGCTGAGTACAAAGCCCGCTTCATTCGTTTCTGTATCACGAGCTACGCTATTAAATGTCTGCAACGCTCTTCTCGAGCTCCAATCGAAACCCCAGAAAATCAGATCAAGATTCGACGGTGTCTAGAATGCGCAAACCATGTCCTTAATTGGCCACTTAGCTGTGGTCCTGTTCAAAAGGATAAATTACGCTACGTGGATGATTCAGCTTCAATTCTGATATCGTACTGTTGTCTTTTTATCCTGTCTATCTGCCAGACTTTCACCTCTAGCGTCTCGAACATTCCGGAGTGTCTGAATTACGTCACGAGCGCAGCTCAACTCTTGATCGATTTGGCTATGAACCAGGAACATGAAGCGCACATCCAAGGCACTTTTTTGTTGAAGCGTGCCGAAGCGTTCAAGGCTGCGCTTACAAATTCTCAAGAGCAAGAGGCCACAAAGACCACTGAAGAACTTTTGGATTCTGGGCTTAGCTCAGCGGACGGAGCACCAAGGTCAGTCTTTGATGGCCTAGATCAGATCTTTGAAGATGGGTTTTATGGAATGGATCCTATTTGGGACTTCTCGATGTTGTTTCCAAACAATTGAAGATGTTGTTGTAAGACTTTAGGGTTTCAAAATGGGAAGATTCGGACAACGTGGAAGTGGAAACCAAAACGAGAGGAGTACTGGCCGGCGGCGGTAACGGGACTTCTTTTCAACGCAGTTCATTGTTTACAGTTTGTGGAGTTCCCGAGGCAGGATATCCATAGTGGCGATTGGGCATGGGTGAATGTAAATGTATGATTACTGTTTATATGAAAGGGTATTCGATAAATGAAACCTCAGCTACATTGTCCTTTTTCCCCCTCAAGCTGTCTACTCGTGGAAAGATTTATGTCCGACCTAAACTGTAGGTCGGTATGGAAATTCTTCGGTATTGCTTCTCTGGCAATACAATCCTTCCAAATATCGAACGCAAAGTTCTGCAGAGGCTTTCACTTCAAGCCCCCTTTCCCTTTCTTCCAGCCGACCTCAGCCTCAGCATATTTCAAGATCCTCTTCCTCCCACCCTCTTTTCTCAAGTTCGTCCCGAATACGGACCTCCCTGATGATAAGGTCCATAATTAATCGCTCCATACGCTTCCTTCCCACTCGTCCTCATCTTCTGCTCCGCCTGCTGACGATCCCACTCCGCAGTTGGCGGTTCCCCTAGCGAACCCAAAAACTCTTTTGTTTTTTTCCACGCCTTCTTAGTCGTCTTCTTTGTTTTCGAGGCAGCGGTGTTCGAGCGGGGGATTGAGGTATCAGGACTATCTGTGGTTTTGGCGGGGTCTTTTTCTGATTTTCGTGATTTGAGGGAGGGGAGACCCCATGTTTTGGATGAATGCATGAGGTGTTTTTGTTTTGTACTTTCGAGGGAGGAAAGAGAGGGGCTTGAGGAGTTAGGTGTGGCGTAAAGATATATTTTTTGATTTTTCTGTTTTGAGACTCGGGTATGGGAGCGCATGATATCCATTTTCTAGACCAAAATGTGGTTACCCAGATCTATATATTGCGCAGGCCGAGCACAGAGACAGAAGAAAGTGTAGCTCGGTGTACAGATGGAGATTGTATGTAAAAGATTCCAGGAGTAGAGAAGCAGGCTTCAGAAACACGCTTCCTTGCACTCCTTCATATATCCAAACGTTGTGCCGCACGTTCACTGAAGTCACGTCTGCCTATTCCAAACATACGAACTCACCACTTAGGACTGGCTTAGGAAGCAAGGACAACCTAGGTGATTTACGGATGAGCCACGCTACTCCGTCCTGAACAACTTGAAAGCGGTACCAGTTTCCATATTGCCCCGAACTTATCTGTACCCGAATTGAAGAATGCATGCATATAGAATGCTTAATCCTGATCCGAAAGACTCACCGATGACTCCACGCCGCAGCAGCGGTCAGACAACCCCCGTGTTTCGCGCACGGCACGCTAAAATATTACTTGCATTGCAATCGGCTGTGCGGCACTCGAAGCTTAAATCGGTATTGAGAGGGAAAATCTTATCTGGATCCAATATAATTGAGTTTGGGCTGCGAGCGTTAGTTGGTTTTGGTTGTTGGTGGGGATTCTGTTCACCGCTGGAAATGGCGGAGCGGACTCACTTTGGAGAGAGGTCGAGGGGCTCGGTTAGGTCAGGGGTAGATTTCGAGGCGGGCGGGACCGCTGATGTCGGGTGCTAGTGTGTTGGTGAGAACATCATCTGAGGGCTTCCCATTGGATTGGTAATCTATGCGCAATTCTTTTTCAATTTTTCAATATCACCTTCCTATTTCACTTCGCCGGTGTCCAAAACGTCAGTCAATTTTGAAATCAGGACTCGCAATATGGAATTGGTAAAAAGATACCCCGTCTTATTTTTACCCTGAAATGGATGCCTGGACATGAGACGAAGATGCAACAATCTAGTTAGGCACACACAAACTCCACCAGAAAGCTTGTTGGTACGCGTTTCTGAGTATAACATTCTTGGATAGAGTTTTTCTGTCCCCTTTCCTCACCGAGAGACTTCATAATGAATGTTGAATGCTAGATGACTAAAATGGAAGTCCTAGTCGTCACCAGGCAGCCATAATTCACAATTGCGTCTTACGATTGCGATTGCGAGTTCGGTTTTGAAATTTATCCGCCTGTGAGGCCTCAAACGCTGGTGTTGGAAACATGCTGGCTGATGGCAGCAGCGCCGCAGTCCTGCATCATTGTTGGCATGGGAGATATCTGGAGGACTGAGCGAAAGCGAGGCCTCACAAGTCTAGACAGACTTCTTGCACCTCAGTAAAATCAACGTTACATTTAAGTTACGATACCCGAAAGGGATGATCGACTTGAGCAGTTACTTAATCGCAAGTGGCGGGGGCTAGAGCATCTGTTGCCTGCCACGACTGAAAGAGAGTACCAGCTTGACAGCTAGATGAAGCAGGCTTCGTCCTTCGAACACTCAACCCAAATCGATCACCGTTCCCAAGCAGAACCGAAAACCCAAGCTCTTTTCTTTTTACTCCAGCAGCTACAATCTCCTAACACCCCGAACATGTCTTCTCGAACGCAACTTTCAAGGTCGCTTCAAAACCAAGTGCCAATATGTCCTTCTTCGGCCTCCAACATCAGCTCGTTGTGAAACGATTCGGTGTAGTTTCATTTCAATTGATTCGGAGTACGCAGACATGTACACTGTTGAATGGTGTATACATTCTGGATGCGTGTGGTATAAACCTGCTTGGAGGTAGCTTCCTGCTCGTTGCTGAGCCCTACATCACACACACACACACACACTCTCTCTCTCTCTCCCCCCCCCTCGAAGGGAAGAAATATGCATAACATTTGCTACTTGGAATAATTGTCTATTTGCAGTCTTTGCAATGAATCTGATATGATCAGACTCGCACGCCGCATAAGAGTTTCATGTTGCATGTGTGATGACTTCAGCCGAATTCACACCAAAATCACTAATCTTCAAAAGGCAGAAACTTATTCTACATGTTTTTGATAACGCTACTCTTACAATATTCCATCATCTCAGTACTTTATGGTTCAGAAAGTGCTGAGCTGCCTTGCGGCCTGCTAACTACGAAAACAAACTCCTCTGCTGTATTGCACCACCTCTGATCACCGAAAACTGAGAGTACCAAAAAGAGGAGAACATAGAATTACGAACAACATCCACTGCCAGCCCTCCCATCGCTCCCTCTGTATCTTACATATTAATCGAACAGACCTTGAAGAAACGGGATAAAGTTCAGAGATCTGAGAACCTACAGGTTGCATTAAAAGGTCATGTTACGACGCTCTCTTGTTTGGACGAAATTGATGCGTCCTTACTGACATCAACAAAGCATCTTGACATCAGAATTACCAGTACTGGTATCCAGGTGGCTTCGACCACGGAACAGCTGGAGGAGGATGTGGTGGTGGAGCTGGTTGGACGATCGCAGGTCTGGGAACGCCATTATTGTTATGGTATCCGATGCCATCCATTTGTTTAATCATCTCGCAGGCTGGAGAATAGATTGACGAAACAAATTTGAAATTGGAAAGTTGTTTTGGGGTCCATCTTGCCTCTTCTCCGATCTCCAGATTCTGGTTCTGGTGGAAATACTCATTAGCCAGCGTGTTAGAGATGCTAGCTTCACACCACTTTGCAAGTTTTTCGCATGGCTTAGAATCACTAGGGACTGGAAGTCCTCTCTGGATAAACAAAGCCTTGCCTGGAACATGCAAGTGGATGACGTCCAAAGACTGGACTTGAGAAATGTGGAGTGCCGTCTTGGAATTCACACCCGGGTAGTGAGCTGTTTGTCGGACATTGAGATCGACGACCAGATATCGACGCATATCACCTTCCGTGATAGTCCAACTCAAATTTGGCTCGGTTGAACCGGTCCTGTTCAGCATTAGCAGACAATTTACAATTCGCCTGAATTTGTACTTACGGAATATAAAGACTTTGATTGATGTTTTCCGCCAATGAGCCGTAGATCTCTTCGAGTTCTCCACCTGAAGGGGAGCCTCTAGCAAAAATTCTGAAATCCCAGTGTCTCTTTGTTCCATGAACATAGATATTGCCAAGCTCACTCCAGGCTTTGATTTGGGGCGACGCCGATTTCTCACCATCAATGATGATCTTGAATGTGTTGCTCGTATCAAGATCAAAAAAGATCCACTCAAAGGAAACCTCGCATGTTGGTGAGTCGTGGTGCCAGAGATGTTGGCCCTTGGTATCTTTCATCTCAATCAGATATTGCATCTCTGCAGGCAGAGTAGTCAAGATATTAGTGAAGTAGACACGAGCACCGTGTTCTGGATTGAGAACAGTCTTGTTCAGGTGAAACGAGTCGTACGGTTTGTCATCCGCCATTTCAGAGCTGCCGAAGGAGACGAATTCAGACTTGATACCTCGATAAATGATACGACCAAACTCTGCGTGCACTGTGAGTTCTCCTCTAAAGCCAACCAGGCGCTCCAACAGCGCGTTGAAATTAGGCTCAATGTCACTGACAAACGCGGGACGGGGATCGTTGTAGACTTCGGGGACGACGTATCCAATTCTATGACCACTGCGAAATCTTGGCATTTCGGGTGCTTCAAGTCTGCCTGCGAATGGATTTTTCTTTGGCTTTGGAGCCATTTGATTCATCGTGTTATGAAATATTCGCGTCGCAACTTCATCGAATCGTTGGAGATTTTCCAATTGTGAGGACGCAACAATCGGAGCGGATGGCTGAATAACGGGATAATCGAAAGTCGAGATTGAGTCGTCTAGAATGTTCTGCTGGTTAACAGATTGTTTTGAGTTGTCCAGAATATTCTGCTGCTCAAGCGTTTCGTTTGAGGTGGAGACTTCTGCTACCTTTGGGACTTTTGCAACCTTTGGGACTTTTGCGTCGACCAGAGATTTGGTCGATTGAGAGGAAGTTCGTACAGGACTACCATTATGCATAGGCAGTCTTATGGGCCACAAAGGTTCCTGGAGAATCGCTTTTTCATCTCCCATACCCTCAGGGACAACTGGTGCAATTGTCACAAGACGCTTGGTCGGACTTTGATATTTCTCAGGGACATACTCCTTGTATGTATCCCAGGAAGCTTTCACAGTTTGTGAACCTATTCAAAATTAGTCTGGCTGTTGAAGACATGATTATCTTACTGGGTGCATCAGCGTACCATTGGCAGGTCCACCATTCTTGTAACCGTAGGATGAACCATTAGGTCGAAGTGATGGCTTTGTCCTGGGTGGTGGTAAGTTTTCCGCCCACTTCATAATCTGCTCTGACCCCTTCGACGGCAGAGAAGGCGCAGCTACTTCAGGCACTGCTGCAGGAGGATTGACTGGCACAGCAGTGGGGAATCTGACCAGTCGCATGGGGTCATCTCCTTTGCCCAGGAAGACATAACCTCTCCATTGCTTCCATGATGTGTCACCATCCCGATCCTTGATGACAGGAGAAATATTGAGCTTCTTTACCATGTGGTATGTACCAACGGTTTCGTTGAGCTCAGCAAGGCGGACTGTAATTCCTTCATGGATATTTTCGTACTCATGGACACCAGGATCATGCGCCTCTGCATCCATGTTACTCAGTAAGGTTGTCTCAAGGTACTTCATCCGAACGAGAGTGAAGGGCTTCAAAATAAAGCGAAATTGCGCAATACTCTCGGTATAGTATGCATTGTGAATGAAAATGTTGGGCCACTACCACTGTGTCAGTTCGCATTCAACGGCTTAATGATCGTCACTTACATAATATTCTTGGATAACGTTTAACTTGTGCAACGCCATCTCACACGCCTCTTGGGAGTCGGCGGCAACGTAGACAACTCGTGCTCTGCTCTCCAGCATCTCGATAGCACAGCCAGTGATTTGACGGAGCTCGTCTAAATTCTTCTCGGAAATGTAATCATGAATATCAAACTGTTTGGATATCCATCGGTAGTGGTGCTTGAATTCTTGCGTTGAGTCTGGGAAGTCTGAAGTCGCACCGGCTGCAGGTTTTTCGATTGAAGTCTCTGCGTTGGCTGGTGGCTGACTGGTTTTTCTCAGTATAGCAAGGCGTTGTATCTTGGTGCTCTCGATCTTCGGTCCAGTTAGAAAGTTGATCAATGCAAATTCTGAATATTTGTACTTACTACTTCGGAAGTATCAAGATCGAAGTCCTCGAAGATATCGCCCTCATCCCCTGTGGATAGTCTGATCTCCTCTTCAATGATAGCCCGGAGAATATCGTGGAAACAACTGTAGCATCTGCTGACATCTCCAACAGTGCATCGGATTTTGAAGAGATTCTCATTTTCTAGCCACTCAACTTCAACTTTCTATAGAGCGAGTCAGCTAAATTCTGTGTGGCTAGAAGGAAAATTAAGCCAAAGTATTGAGTAGGAGAATATGTAGAGTCTCCCAATTTCTTCGTGTGCTAATTTTGATCGAGTTGAATGGGCCCTAACATGGCATAAGATTTGCTCCATGGCTGACGATAGAGTGCTAGACGAAAGTAATCAACGCCCACCAAATGCGGCCACTCGGGCAGCCGGTCGCTATGCCACAAGAGACTTTGTTGATAAAGAAAACCAATAGCTGCTTAACCAAACAAAGACAAAGACTGTCAACTTACACGAGGGAACTTCTCAGCGAATCTATTCTTCACAGCACGAACACCATCTGGCTTGAAGTGCCATTCCGTAGCAATAGTGATTGATCGGCTGAGAGGAAGGCTACCTCTGATGTCGGAGACAACAGACTGCTGTGTAGGTCTGTAAGAAACACTGGTAGGTGCGTAAAGAGACATGTTGGTCTGCAAACCGAACGATCAAGGTACTATTGGAGGTCTAGTAAGGTGCTCGGTTGGTATCAAAGACAACAGGCAGTAATAGAGGAATCCGGGCACATACCTACTTCTGGGCTCAAAGGGTATCTAGTAAATGTAAGCTAAAGCTGAATGTGCTTCTTGTGATTTCAAGGATGTGCAATGACAGCAGCGAGGCGACCAGCAATTGAAAGGCCGGCTGAGGCTTGATGGTGAGGATGTGAGCTGGAGGAGCCGAGGAGAGACGACTCTCTGTATGAGTCGCCGACCAGTGGGAGGCGTAATTGTAGGAGCGTGTCTTACAGCGCGCCTGCCAGAGAATTGAGGGTGTAGTTGGTCTAGATGAGCTCAGTGCTGGTTGCTTCTGTCTATCAGTAGAGCTAAGTCCAAGGGACGTGACTTGCAGCGCGCTGGCCTAGCCTTTAGTATCAAGGGGTATATTGGCTAGAGATTGAGAGGGGCTTCTCTAATGTGAGTAGATGGTCAGCGTACGCCACAGTATTGAGGACGTGTTTCTCAGCGCGCTGGATTTACCTTCAGGCTTGATATCAAGAGTAATAGCACACCTTGTTGAGGGAGGCAAGGAGGGGTTGTCAGCAGGCCTTGCGTTTGCTAGAGATGTGGGCCGTCGCAGGAGACCAAAGATGCAGAGGCTGATTCCATTAGCATTGGCATAGAGCGAGGTAGGCAGGCAATGGGTACAACCTCTGGGCGGCTCACACCCGAAGGCTGGATTCGGCTGAGCACCAAATACTGAGATTACCCCACAAGCGACTTCAGATCTACCACGCCTTAAACCTGAAAGGAGGAGATTAGTGATGTCCTATGTTTGCACCGTCTTTGTTGACAGGATCGAAGTACCAGCCAAAGTGGCACAAAGAAGACCAATGTCAATGATTGAGAGAAACGAAGAATTGATCACAATTGAAATGCTCTGCAATAGACGAAACTTTGGGAATGGTGCTTGCTTGCTTTGAAGACTTTGGAGAAAGGTAAAAGCGTACAGCAGGAAGTTTGTGGTGAATGTTTGTGTGGTGGCGAGAAAGGAGGGAAGGAGGCCGTCAACAAAGGTCTTTCCCAAGTCGGTGGCCTGAGGACGACGAGCTATCGTCAGGACGACCACAATTTGCATCATTGGCGGAAGGCAATAGCCATAGATTAGCCATGTATCTTGAGCTTCAGGGCAGAGATGATATCGTGGCGGATGAGTGTGCTCTTGTATAGTGGTGAGGGCCGTGGGTGTTAGTGTAGTCCGTGCACCAACCCCTTAAACGAGCTATCAAGACGATCTTTTTGATGCTGTCATCCCAGTACTTGTGCCAAATAGCCAGTGGAAAGGCAGCATGCATTTGCATTTACAACTCAAAGGCTACCGAGCTGTAATGGACAAGTCTTCTTGCCTCTCCACAGGCCGCAATGCCAGTCAGGTCCCATCAGTGCAAGAGTAGTGGCCCTATTCGAGCTCAAACCAAACCTCAGAGAAATGGAGAGGTACTACCCCCCGGTAATGTATTTGCAGATACCAATAGCGAAGTAGAAGGACCCTCTTTTGCCAGGCATGAAACTATGCCAAGTATGAGTTACAAACGAAGAGACATTTACAAGTCTCCGTAGGTAAGCTCTGTCGTTCAATACAGCTACTCACAGCGGCACGCAACATAGCATAAGCTCTGGCTAATGATCAGATAGGAGGCTAACAAAGCAAGGGCAAATGAATTGAACACCCACCGCTGGGGGAAGCAAAACTCGAAGCAAGTGCAATGTAATAATGCTTAATAGCTGCAATCAAAAGTTGATAGCCTCAAGGCAAATGGAATGCTACCACTCACCAAACGCTTTCCAGACCTCTAGCCCCTATTTTCAACACAATACCAATAACATAGCAAAAACACACCAAGCGAAATGGAGTCCGCTCCTCCAGCCAGCAAGCAGGGAATCCTTGACAAGTTGAAAGTACCAGCTCTGGAAGAAACTACTTCTATCCCCCTACCAGGCACAGAGCATTGTCAAATTGTACACAGCACCAGCATTTTGAAACTCAAAAACCAAAACCTCAAAGCCCACCTACCTACAAATCATCATTCAAATGATAAAATACCCTCAACGGACACAAGACAACCAAAGAATCAAAGCCCATCCATTCTTCTCCCTCCAGTCCCACTTCTACTATCTTAAACACCTAAACAACATCAAATCTAATGTACAGACCTCTCTCCTCCTTTAAACGGAGAGATGATACTGAGAGCAGTGAGCAACGCCAAACACCATACAGCTCTCCAGCTTTCAGGTCTGGTCCATCATGAGAAGCAGAAACAGACATAAGACCAAATCAAATCAAAGTAGTGCCAAATCCATCATCATTCATGAAGTAAACCTTCTTTAAACCCATCTCAATGCCTTCCGAATATAATAGACAGCGCACATCCTCTATCGCCCAATAAGCCACCTCGAACAACACATGCCCCCCACTGAGCTCAAAACCACCTCCCGCCTCCTCTCCACACCCCAATCCAGAAATAAGCACACAATTAAAATCAGACTCGAGTTTCGTGTCATAAGCCTCTCTTCATATAGGTAGGCAAAAATCCCTATCTTATCCTAAAAACCCCAAATGCATCCTATGCAACATGCTAAAAGAACCGCATACAATGCAATGCAACAAAACGCACCACCGAAGAATCATAGCGCAGAAAACACCGGGTGGAGAATGATAGACAGATAGACAGTAGGAGAATCGTTTGCTCTACTTCCGCCTCTCAGTTGGGGTGAGAAGTGGTAGAGAGAGTATTTTTCGTAATAGAGATTTTTGCTTGCTCTGGTTCTTGATCAAGTTGAGTTGGAGAATGTCTGGCATAGCTCTTTTTGGGTATGCCGGCTGTGCCTCGTTTGTAGATCTTCCTGTGGTCAGAGGTAGAGGTAGAGGTAGAGGTAGAGGTAGAGGTAGACAGGCAGTAGCCAAAATGCTCCACGACTCTCAATAAGCAGACCAGCATAGAAAAGAAGGGTATCAACACCAGATCCCACACTATTCCACACCCCTAACATCTCTCTTAACACCCAGCGCCCATTTCAACTCCCCCAGCACTCTCTGTGTCTCCAACAAAGCCATCTCATTCCTCTCCTCCTGCTCTCTAGCTCTCCTCTTGATGCCCTCCAAGCTCTCTTCCTGAAGAACCTTATATTTCCCAAACGCCATCTCGATGCCTTCTTTCTCTCTCTGTAACCTCTCTAGTTGTTCCGCTTGCTGATCACAAAGTCCTTGAAGCATGTTCATCCTCCTATCATCTGCCCTCCTTTCCTCGACCAAGGTACTGATTTCCGTGCCGAGTTTGGAGACTGTGCGTGAGACTTCAGCACCTTGTTCTTTCCAATGCGATGTCATAGCTTTGTTCCTCCCTTCCATTAATGCAGCATATGTTTGCGCCTCTTCCACTTTCTTCTTACACTCCTCCTGCATCTGTTCCATAGCCTCTCGCCACCCCCTTTCCCTCTCAATAGCAGCCTCAGCCCTCTGCTTCTCCGCCTCGATCTGTGCTTTCATCTCAGCGACCTGTCGTTCCCTCCTCTTCAAAAGTGTCTTATTAATCGCCGCATCATGTAATTTACTATCGTATTCCGCAGCCAAGGCCTCCATCTTCCCCTCTGCCATCTTGACAGCCTGTTTACTCTCCTCCTGCCTCAGCCGCTCTAGATTCAGATCCCGTTTCAACATATCGTTCTCGCCCATCAATCTCTCAATCACTCGTCCGCTTTTTCCGAGATTGGCGCGCCCGACTGCGGAACTCCATTGCGGTATCCCAGGTGCAGAAGGAGATGCAGACAGCCCGTTTCCGTTGCTAGAGCCGCTATCTTCAGGCACATGTAATTGATTAGTCGTAGGAAATGACCTAGTCGGCCCAAACTCTGATGATATCTTCCTGACCACGCCGTTGCCTACTGCGAGGTTGGAATTCTGCCTTATAGGCACTGGAATAGGTTGTGGGTATGGTATTTGCGGTAGTGTTTTCGTAGAATGAGGCATCGCACTATCGCTTCTACTTATGCGTCTCCCGCCACCGTCGCTCCCTGAAGGACTAGTATCGAGATGTGAGGGTTCGGAGGGCACGGAACGGATCGTACCGTTTGGGGTTTTTGCAGTGCTGCGTTGTTGATCGCGCGGAGGTGTGTTTGATTTGTTCAGCGCGTTCATTGCGTTGTGAGATACTGGAGAGAGAGTTCGGACTGGTACATCGATAGCTTCGAAGTCCGAGTCGCTGCCAGCTCTAGGTTTTGAATCTGAGAGAAAGAAACCCATTAGCACAGGCGTCATGGAAGATCAAAAAAACCTGGACACGTTGAATCTGAACATCGATTTGGACACATGAAGACAAATATGAGGTGATTGTGTCCCCTTGGTGTCACAGTATTCAATAGGCCCAGGATGGGACAGCGGCGAACAAAGGAAAGACCGTTTACCAGCAGAATCCGTATGAATCCGTATAGACCGGTGTACAGTAGAATCCGGCGTTGGATGTGTTTCTCGAGCGATCATCGCTCATGTCTGTCTATCCCAACGATCCGCAGGTAGGCCTATGACCTCGTTCGATCAGTATCAATGTCGGTGAATTAATAAGGCTCTCCTCCACCGCGCGCAGTTAGTGTCGCTGCGAGGTGAACAACAAGACAATAGCGGGTGAATAATGTATTGCAAGTATGTAAGCAAATTTCATACAATGAGTAGGTAGGGTATGGTATGGTATGGTGTAGTGATTCTCCTATCTGGCTATGTTGGTAAGTGTGCTTTGTGCTTGTGCTTGTCTGTAAAGATGAGCGCACTGACAATAAAGTGCAGTTCCGACGCAGGCTTCTGAATAAGGCTGACATTGATACTCGCAGCGAGACTTCCAATGAGTGGTCGTCGACGCGGCAACTCGGCCCCTGTACCACACTATACGGGATTCAGGATGGCAGTACTTACCCCTGCATAAGCAGGAACTGCAGTGCCTGAGTGCTTCCGCTCCCCTTGAACTCTTGACTGCTTTCCTCCACTGATTTCACTGCCACATCCAACCACATCCACTCCTACTACATCTCAGCCATACATCTCAGCCAGCGGCTTCCCACCTGCACCATCATTACACCATCCGATGATCCTGAAACCCGGGTCCAGGTCTCCGTACACGCCGTTTTGTTTCTAATTGGGAGAACTAGAGGGAGTGGCTATCTGCTGCCGAGTCTGGGAGCAGGCAAGTTGCCTCGAGGAGGATATTAAATGTTCAAGCAGTTTGCTAAGTTGATGCAATTTTCAGCCAGTTATTTCTTCTTCTTAATTGGGATTATTTGGTTTAAATGAAGTCAGACGGTTCTTTTGCCACTCCGTTTTTCTATTACTATCCCCTATTTGATTACCTCCCTGGCCAATTATCATTGCCCGTATACTTTTCCTTTCCTTCCACCTTTTAACTCCTTCCACCCGCACAGGTACAGCAAACCATCAGCACTTGCGACATCCGAATCCCATCCCTAAAATTCAAGGATCCCCCACAAAGGCAACGAGAGACTCGATTAAGCACAGAAGGCCTACGGAACGTTCTTTCTTTAGGCTCAATTCGTGCGACGGCTTATGCGATGATTCTTGGCCAATGCGATTGGGTGCCATGCAGGATGGGGGCTTGATATAGGGAGGGAGATGGAATTAATGGGAAATTGAAAAAAATAAAGACAGTTGCTCCAAAGTTTGGATGGAGGTATCAAGATTAAGGCTACTTTGGTTGGTACTTTTTGCCTCAGTAGTATTGTCAATGAACTGAAGGGTGCCATTGTAATTTGCATCCCCATCTCACGGGCCACGATGGGTGTCGATAAACTTCACAAATGAACCTGTAGCATTGACGAAAGAGCTATCATTCTTCGTCCAGATGAACTGGAGTAAGCGTCAAATCTAGCCCGATTTCGTATCTGGTTTCCCTTCTGTCTTAATGTCTTAAAGGGTTCTGAAAAAAGCACTTCGGCCCATGATATCCATGAGGGCCAAATATAGAATTGTTACAAGAAAGGCTTCCTTCATCCATTCCTTTTATGCATCTCGAATATCCCTTATTCAACCCAATACGCCACCCAATGCTCAAGTAGAATACAGGCCCAAGCGCCCCAAAAGCATTGCTATTTTGTCCAAGTATTTTCACTAACCTGTACTTAAGAGGCGACAGCAACTTCGTTTCCGTTCGGTTTCTGCTCTCCCTCTGGTTCTTTTAGTCGTTCTCCGAGACCGGGTCTCCATTTTGTAAAGAGCTTAACGGCTATCGGTCTTGCATCCTCATCTACGATTCATTAGCGCATTCCTGAAATGTAATAGAAATACCTACAAGTCATCCAGACATCCTCTACGGCATCAAGCACCAGTTCTCTCACCGGTGGTCTGTAAGCAACAAGAAATAACAGGCTCTGCAATGCCATATTGACCGTAGCAGGGTCTCTGCACATTCCTTTGATTCTCTCAAGAACCTCGGCACTAATCCCAGGAATCTCCCCGAGAAATCTGATCACCAATGCTCTGTCCTGACCATCGAGGTAAGGAACCATACCATCAAGTACCTTCAGAACCCACTTCTCGTAATGCAGAACCGCCTCTTCGCCTGACTTCATTTGCATCTTGTCGTTGTACCATTCCTCACAGAGCCATGCAAGAGCGGTATCGATCCGCTTGCGGAAGTCCTCCATGACGTACGAGTACAATGTTTGGCGTACAATGTCGCTTAGACCAAAACTACTTTGTTTTGATTCAACTTTCACAGGTCCTACTGGTTCCTCTAGACCGGCTGAAGCTCGTGTTGCTAATCGCGTAAAAATCGTAACCCATGAGTCTTTGTCGTATGCACTAGCAGCAAGTCTGTTGATGCCCGCCTTTGACTTCTTGCCCTTCTCTTCTAAACTTTGCATCGCACTGAAGACTCTGGAAATGGTTCCTTGCCCGATTTGAGCTGCTTGTTCGGAAGTCAATGGAGCTGGAGGGGGCAATGTGAAAGGGCCAAGGGTCATGGTAGGCGCAGGAACAGGTTCATCCTCCGGTGGAGCATTGTCGAGCTTGTTAAGAATTTGCTCTGTATCTTCTGCAGAGTAAAAGTCGGGCTCATAGTCGTCGTCTTCCTCTTCAACTCCCAAAGGAGCTGTGGCAGCATCTAAAGCTTCTGGCTTTATGACGACATTGAGAGAGTTGTATCTTTGACGTATTCCCTGATTTATTAGACAATGCTCCACAACGGTGTGGCAGGACTTACATCAATGGCTTGATTGAGAGTGTTTGCATCGAGCCTTTGCAAGATAGTGATCCCAATTTTAACAACCAAGTCCTCTGATAATTGTGCAACATCAAACGACTTTAAAGCCTCATCGGTCGTCACAGTATATAGCTCGGCAACGGTATGCGATCCAGGCTTAAGCGGAGGCACTTCAAATTTGGGCTTGATGTTGACTTGCGCAGCGAGCTTCTGTCGTTTCGCTGCATCGAGGCCATCGGTAGGCTCAGGAGGTCCACGCTTTCGACTTGATTCATCAAAGATGTCTGACTTTGACCGCATCATGCGTTCGACATATTGTTGGATACGCCCAGCAAGCGGATTTTGGTTATCGCTATCATCAATCAGCAATGATTTATGAGAGCATTTGAAAGACACGTACCGTTTGAGAACATGTACAAGAAGCGATCTCGTGGTTTTCTCCATAGATTTGACCATTACACGTAGCTTTGGGGTCATAGGGGAGTTGGCTTGCTTAAGGGGATTGAAATTAAGGATGACATTCAAGATTTTATTGGCAATATGTGGGCGGGCACGAATGAGAATAGAGAGTGAGTTCAGAGTGGCATCAACAAGCACAGCATCGCTATTTTGATCAGTGAGTGGGACGAGGGAGGGTATTCAACTTACCTGACGCTTTCTTGGAACACGAACAACATCCTATCCAGCAGACCAGATGCTTCAGCTTCGAGATTCTTGGGGGGTATGAGAGTATGGTTTTGCGGAACCATGGACAGAGACACTTCGAAGGGATCACCGCGCTATTTGCCGTCAGTAAGTGTATGAATATTCATTGAGCCTGGCATTGTCATACCCTTGGATCGGCATCAGGCCCTTTCGTTTGGACCAGTACAACCCTCTGAGCAAATTTAATGCAGCATATCCGAACACCAGGAGGGGCAGTATCCCATATCCGTAGAATTCTTGATTTAATAGCAAGCATCTTCTCCCAAGTTGGGCCATCATACGGATTGTTGATACTGTTCAGGGATACATGTTAGATCATCCATTTCAGTTTGTGTATTTCCATGGCCATTGAGCGTAAAGGAGAGTTTCAACAGCGCAGGCAATGGCAAGGTCTCATCGATATGCACGTTTTTACTGGAAAGGGGGTTGCAACGTACATCCATCTGAACACCAAAGGATATATGCTGGCAGCTGTCTGCACAACACTCTTGACCACAGCAGGATCCTCCTGTGGGTTCTCAATCAAAGCCTTGAGTGTATCCAAGACTATTAAACTCATGGCCTCTTTTTGTTGTGCGGGTATTGAAGGACTAGAAAAAGTCTCCGCAAAGAAATCGGATACCCATCGTCGTAACTCAACTCTGGCACCAGGTCCAACTATAGGCAGGATTCCTTGTATGATTTGAGGGTAGTAATTGGCATCGCTGAGAACCAGTTTCCGAGCATCGTCGAGTTGCTTTATTTGCTGTTCTACCGACATTGCGGGTGAAGCCATCGTGAGGGATTGGAGCCTTTGACAGAAGCTTACAGTAGTTGTAGAAAACAGGCAACGTAATGATCACACTGCGCCTAAGACTTGGATATGTTGTTATCGAAAAAGTGAATACGTCCTTCCCAACTTCAGCGTTGATTTCGTGCTCTAACTTCCCTCTTTCTTAACAGTTGGACTGTGCTGTAGTTGTAATGTAAGACTGGGTTCATGGGATGGTTGTAATCGTCCCTTCAGACGGGATTATCGTTGGGATCTGCCGTTACAAGCAGCTCTAGATGTCGGAGATATGGGCGCCTTCGAAGATACTGACAGAGCTCTACAGAGATATCTAAAACTGGCTGCGTGAGACAAAATCTGGTCGCATCGATCCCCAATTCCCTCCCCGAACTACTTCTCTCCAGTATTATTACCTGGCAGCTCGATGATGTATGTTCCAGAACCAAATGAATGCAGATGAGGAAGTACTGGGAATGTGAAAGTGGATTTTAGAAGTTGTTAATCACTCGAAATCCTCGCTCGAACCCGTTTCGATAGTAATTCGTGTCTGCTCCCCAGTACTCTTCCTGTTATTTGCGTCCAGTCGAATATCTGCAGAAGCCCAACACTCGTCAGAATTGTTCATTCTGGTTGCGTTGTTGTACTCAAAAGCAGAGGAACAAAGAAATGCGATCAGTATCCTTGGACGCGCCTTCGTCGCTTCACGTCCAGCACAGCTTGACTTGAAGTTGCGAAATCTGACAAGGGTGTGCGGGCAGCTAAGCCACATTAGGCGATTAGAACTTCAAAAGTGCTCTGAGGTGGTTCGACATTCAATGAATTCAAGTGCACCCTTTGCAATTTGCAATCATCAAGATGCCAATGTAAGGTCAGCTAGTATTGAGATTTAATCGCAGCATCTGACATCTCCCTCTTACAGCATTCCCCGATCGTCGTATTACGACACACACTACAAGCAATCTGCCGCCCTCATTCGCGCTCGACGACCATATCTCTTTAGAAATGCTCTGACTGGTGTGGCGCTATTTGGATTCTGTATAGGAGTTTGTAAGCTTTTTGATTAGAAGGAAGCAGGACGGCTCTGATTCTTGCGCTATAGATTCCTTCACACTCCGAGCAGTTTCTCAAGACGAGTTTGAGGATGTTAAAGTCCCAGACGCTCCAGCACAAGCGTCATCCGCGGGGGCAAGTACCATTGCAGCGACTGTTAAATAGACAAAATGGTGGGAATACCAATAGGCACAGTGGGAGGGAACATATGTACAAATAAGCCGTGAGGGGATTCACAACTCCGATTGTAATCGGCTCAGCAGGGTCAGAATGGCGTTTGGCATAATGAATTTGTTCAAGGTTGCCATTGTAGATTATGTCTACCTTATAAGTACAATGCAGGAAATAAAGCTCTGCGCGAAGAGTCATCGTAGTCTGTGTCTATACAAGACCTCCGGTTCATCCCAAATACTCCAACCAATATCCCAGATCTCCGAATGAAAACGCCTTCCCATATGTGCGCCAGTCATAATCACATAAACCAAATCAAAAGCGACTCATCATCGCTGCTGCTTGTTCTCGCCTCATATCGTGTGAAAAGTCACGGGGCTCCGATGGTCTCGGAGGAGAGTGTTGATTGCCGTTAGTCGACGGAATATCTTGGGTGATTGACGGATTTTGTTGTGATTCTGGTATTGATGGATGGCGATTCTGTTGTGGGGATAAGGATGGCTGCCTGCTGCCCAAAGGGGATGGTGCAATTGTATGGGAATGATTAGAATTACCGAAAGGATTGTGCGGGGATACACGGCCACCCGACATCTGAACGCCATTTGAATGATGAAGGATAGATGGCCCTGCTGAGAAAGTACCCAGAGGCGGAGCAGAGGCTTGCTGATGTGAATGTCGTCGGGGTTGCATTTGGACTTGAGAAAATGGACTGGTAGTTCGTGGCGTCTGTTGAGCCGAAGTTTGTCTCTGGAGTAAATGTGCATGTGAGGGATGCTGTGGATTAGCCCATGGTGTCTGCTCGATGAACTGCTCTTCGGCTGGCTTGAAGCGTGATGTCGAGCTTACGTTTCGCAAGGCTACTAGTTCTTGCAAAGGCAAGCCTGATGCTGGCTGGGCTTGCTGTATCTGCTTCCCTCGCTAAGTGATGTCAGATCTGATTAGGATACAAGTAGTTGAATTGGATAGAAACTTACGCCCATTTTCTCTAAATCTTCCTCAAGTTCCGATGACGAAGCTGGGGTCATTTGTGGCGCCGCTGGAAAACCAACATACTTTGCGATACCCGACAGAATGGACACCTCGTTTGAATACGCAATTTGTTGTCGGATTTGTACCGCCTTTGATGTCGGAAATCGCAAACCAAAATCAGGTACAGTTCCAGCGTAACTCCGTCTGTCATGTTGTATATCGTACCACTCCTTCCCAAGCTGTTCGAGCTTCTTTTCGCGCAACTCTCGGACTTCTTGTTGAAACTGGGTGAGAATTTGACTTCTTCTCGCAACAGCATAGTTTCTAAGAGTCTGAAATTCATACTCCCGGTGTTTATCAGCGTGCCGTATTCTCTCATCTCGTCGCGCATCAATGGCTTGCATCATGGCGAGATATTCAGGGTGTGTAGGTTTATCTAGTCGAAGCATCGCCTCTTCGCGATTAAACTGCTCAAGCCGTTCGTCATAGAGCCTGAAGTATGTTAGAGATTATACGGGATACCATAAGAAGTACTGACTTGCTCCTGAACGCGTTAAACCGGTGCTCTATGTCGTTCAATTGCTCAAGGGCGATTCTCTTCCTTTCCACTTCGATTCTTGTCAGTGAACGAGTCAAGCTATGCAATTGTGACAACTTACATTCTTCTTCATTCCTCGTCGCAGCTTCTGCTTCATCATCGCCTTCGTTGTCGGCATTGTCTTCCTCTCCATTTCTAACTTCATGATCCCCATTTGTGACTTCGGCGCCAACAACCGCATCCGCGTCCTCGTGGTCCCCTACCCCATTCGCAGTCTTCTTCTTCTTGCGTCCTCTTTTCTTAGGTGAGACTGGAATATCCGGGACTTCTGGCGCAGGTTCTTCAACTGGAGCAGGTTCTTCGGCCTGGTCTGGGTCATCTTCTTGCGCTGCACCCGCTTCGTCACCAGAAGCATTGCCACTGATTGGATTAGAAACGTCTATGTCTTCTTCGTTATTTTGGTCGTCTTCAATGGCATAATCATTGCCTGGAGACATGATTGTGCCAGTGCGTTTCCGCAAAGGCTCCTCGAGATCTTCCTCGAATGCTCCACCCGCCATGATCGAGCGCTTGCGCTTCCTTGTGTCGGCATCCACAGCTGAAGCTGATATTTTGTTCTCGCCCGCTGAATCTTCTAGAGATGTATGAGTTGTGGTCGGTTCAGGATCAACTTCGTCTTGGGCGGGGCTTTTAATTGACTGTGGAGAGTCATTCAAGGAAATATCGTCGGAGGACAGTGGATCGTCATCCTCTTCCTCATCCTGATTGTCGGCGATTATTTGGTTGTGAAGTTTGCTTGGGCTTGGCTCGTAGGGTTGGAGGGAGTTGTGTGAAGTCAACACAACATCTTGGTGTTGTCGAACTTTGTTAGGAGACTCCTCGAGACGCTCCGTCTCCGCTTCAGAGTCATTTTCGTCGTCGGAGACATTGCTTAAATCGTCTGATGCTTCTGCGTCCTCGTCTTGATCCCCGTCCTTATCTTCAATCTCACTCAAACTGCTTGAACCGTCCCCATCAACGTCAACATCAACATCAACATCGCTGAGATCGTCCGCAGAGGCGGACTGTCGAGCGGCCTGCAGTAAAACATCTGCCGCTTGATCCATGTGAATATCCATCATATATTCAACGATATTCGGGCCCTAGCTTTCTTGTGTTTACGGTTGGTGCTCACATAACCTCGTGTCTGGTTGCGGGTGTCGAAAAGGAACTGCGAGGGGATTGTGCGCGATGCTCGATTTTGTATGGTTTTCGGGGTGAAATGTGAGGATTCTTGGTCGAGAAGAATGCAGGATCGTCGGATCATGGATGGCCTACTCTGCAGTCAAGCGTGCAGTGAGGTGTGGTGGGCTGGTGGTAAATGACCGTGAGGGCTCTCGTGGGAGAGAAAGCTGGAGGGAGCAGTTCGTGATTAGCTGGAATAGGGTTGGCGCAATGCACACCGCCTTCCCCTTTAGTCGTCCCATCACGATAAAGCGGTTCGAAAAAAATCATCACCAAAGTCGAGAGTCAAATATTTTCCAACTCGGCCTCAAAGACATTTTAATATGGGGAAACGCAGTCGCAATGCTGTGGAGGAGCCAGAGAGGCAGAGCAATGGCAAAAAGCATGCAAAAACCTCGATCGTGGTGGACGAAGCTGCTGTTGACCCAAACCTTGCTCTTTTGTTTGCGTCCAGCGTAAGTACAATTTTACAACCAGATAATAAATTCTTTAGATTTAGTTAACAATTTTCCTAGGCTGGGCCTGTAAAGCCGCCCCCAAAATCCCGATATTCAGACCTTCCTCCGCCGAGGCAAGCAGCTCCTAAGGACTCTGAAGAGGATGAAAGCGAGGAGGATACTAGCTCGGATGCAGAAGGTGACAATCTGAGCAGTATTGACGAAGATCTGGAGGACGTTAATCTTTCGGAATTGTCAGAGGCCGGAGAAGAATCGGACGAAGAGCCAGCATTAGACAAGATAATCGAGGCAGCAATTGCAAAGCCCGAAAGAAAGCGGAAGAGAAAGACAGAGGACGAAGATTTGGAAGGGAAATATATGCAAAAGCTAGTAAGAGAGGAAGAAAAAGAGGAAGAAGAGCGACAGGCTGAGCGAAAACTCAAACGACAGAAAAAATCTGCAGAGAAAGATGTGGAGGAAGCAGATGAGTCTGGAGATGCAGTTTCCGATGAGGACGAAGAGACTCCGGCGGATGACGGTGAGGAGGAGTCAGAAGAGGAATCTGCAACAAGAGCTGCGCCATTGGATATCCCTTTACACGAGTCTTTGGCCCCAAGCAAGGATGACTTAGAGATCGAGAAAGCTTCACGAACGGTTTTCTTAGCTAATGTATCTACAACCGCCATATCTTCGAAGGCTGACAAGAAAGCCCTTCTTGCGCACATGGGTTCTTTCTTGGAATCACTTCCCGCGCCGCCGGAGGGTAAGCCTGCCCATAAAGTGGAGTCTATTCGGTTCCGTAGCACAGCATACGCAGGTACAGCTCTTCCCAAGAAGGCGGCTTTTGCAAAGAAGGACCTCATGGCAGCCACAACGAAAAGCACCAACGCTTACGTTGTTTACTCTACCGCATTTGCAGCCCGAGAAGCGGTGAAGAAGCTGAATGGCACTGTGGTTTTAGATCGACATTTACGTGTTGATGGCGTAGCTCATCCAGCCAAAACCGATCACCGCAGATGTGTTTTCGTGGGCAATCTTGGTTTCGTAGATGACGAGAGCATGCTTGATCAGGGAGGCGAGAATGAGCGCAAACGGTCCAAAATCCCATCAGACATCGAAGAAGGATTATGGAGACAGTTTAGCAAAGCAGGAGTGGTTGAGAGTGTTCGTGTTGTGCGAGACGAGAAGACCAGGGTTGGGAAGGGATTTGCTTACGTTCAATTCGAGGTAAGCCTGTAATTCAATGTATTTGACATCACTACTAACAACAACGATAGGATCCCAATGCCGTAGAAGCAGCGCTATTGTTCAATGAAAAGAAATACCCGCCAATGTTACCCAGAGTTCTAAGGGTTGTCCGTGCAAAGGCAGTTCGCAAGACAGCTTTAGCTTCAGCGGCCAATCGTCCAGATTCTAAAAATCCCCGAGGCAATGCAAACAAGGAAAGAGTCTACAACCCCAGAATCACATCCGAATTATCGTCTCTTAAGGGCCGCGCGAGTAAATTACTGGGCAAAGCCGGATCAGCACAGTTGAGGAAGAAAGAAGGAAGTGGGGCGAATGGCACTGTGATGGGTAAAAGAATTGATGGTAAAGCCATTGATGGCATTGCGAAGACTCCGGAGAGCATTGTTTTCGAAGGATATCGAGCGAGTGCGAAATCTGGGAAGCCGAAGGATCTGAAACTAGGCGGTGGTGGGAAGAAGGGAAAACCCAAGGGAAGAAGTACGAACCGTGCTAGCGAATGGAGAAAGAGTGGTGGGAAGAAACAAAAGTAGTCGCATAAATTGTGTAGATAGGCTAGGACGGACTAGACATGGTACAATTCATGAATGCTTCAGTAAAGACGTCAAATATTTGGGTCATAATCCCAGCCTTCCTTTTCCTCATTTCAGTTGCTCAAAACCCACTGTGCACCCTTGCTTACATTTACCAGAAACTCCTCTCCTCCTTTAATACCAGGGAACAACCAGAAGTAATGTGGCACGCCATCATAATAATCGCTCTTTGTCTTGACACCCAATTCCTTCAACATACTCTCCAAAACTTGACCATCATCTCTCAATGGATCCTTTCCACACGTACAAATATACGTGGGAGGGAAGTCCTTCAGGTTCTTGCTAAGCGTGACGAATGTCTTCTCGTCCTTGGGATCCGCGCCCGCGGCATCGAAGAACGTTTTCATAGAGCCGGCATCGATGATTGGAACTCCAGTGCCATTCTCAGTGTATGCTTTGTATTGAGAAGCGTACTTTTGAGGAATGGAGTCTGGATGGGCTGTTACTGGAACCATAGCTACGATACCTTTGACTTGGTCTCGGGAGCCGGATTTGATGAGCTGGTCTGCAACTGTAAGAGCGAGACCACCGCCTGCTGATGCGCCAATGGTGAAAAGCTGGTTTGGGTCGCCTCCAAAAGAATCTGCGTTCTTGTGTGCCTTAAGGATTGTCAGATAATATCTGAAAGAGAGAATCGGTCACATACCCATTTGAATGCTGTGATGCTGTCATCGAGTGAAGCGGGCAACTTAGCCACGGGACTGAGACGATAGTCGACAGACACAATAACCGCAGGTGTAGACTTGGAAATGAATCTGCACCAAGCATCCTCTGAATCGAGACTACCAACTAGATAGCCACCACCATGATAGTAGACTCCAACTGGGAGCTTCTTGCCCTCGGCTCCTGGCGGGGTATAGATACGGACAGGAACTCCATCTGCTTTAGTATCTTGGGTCTCGATTGAGGTATCAGGAGGTGGTGCTTGGGCAGCAAGTGCTGCACCAAGGCCATTGAATTGGTCTGTAATATCTTGAGGAGATCCGCTGAGGAGGGGGCGGGATCCGAGGACTTTCTCGTACTAGAGCTCGATTCAGCATAATTCTCTGAATGAAGGGGTGGAGTATTCACCTCAAGCCACCCTGGAGCATAGCCTTCAGTAGAGGGAGCAGCCATGGTGATATCAATGAGTTCTATGTGTGATTTTGGCAATTGACTTGGAATTGGTAGATAGAATCAATATGAAAGCAGGAAAAAAGAGTTCGAATGCTTGGATGGAAACAACACAGAGCTGAAGCACAATGCGGGGAAGCTCCCATATATACATTCCCGAGCTCACGTCTGCTTCTTAAGGCTTCTTAGATCACTAGATACACAAGACCTATACCTATTTGGACAATGGTGCACTGTAGCACCAAGTGTAGGTAGCCTAGCGAAGAATGGCCCATGTTTATTTGAATTAAAAGGCTATCTGTGCTAACATACCATGTTGGCGAAGTAGCCGTGTGTATCATCGGCGAAAAGGATATCGGATAATGCAACAGGTGAGTATTGAAGAAAGGCTGGTGCGAGTCGCCCCTCTTCCAGACCTTCAGCCTCGTGCGGGGTTAGCGTAAGGCGAGTTAAGACCAGAAGTCTTCCCGAGGATGAGTCGAGAGCAAGGAGTCAAAGAGAAGTATGCCAATTTCATGTCGGGTATCGGAGATAAATTGTCTTTTGGTATAGAGCCTGTTTTCAAGATGAATCTTGAGATTGGCCCTGTCCGGCTTGCAAATTCCTCAGCCTTGGGCTTGGCGCAGCTGGGGTGGGGAAGTAGGAGTGTACTTTTGCTTTCCTTGCTGTCCGGCTTGATTATCAAAACATTGAACTCTAATGGTTCGGTAGGTAGGTAGATCTTGGCCATGGTGAGGAATCATGCTGCAGAGCGCTCCCGTGCATTGTTCGTCCATCAGCCAGTGTTCGGCTCAATTCGACGGTATTTTGACTTCCACCACAGCCCGTCTCACCCCATCAGATTCCTCTCTGATTTGCTCTACATTTGCACCTGCAGCTCTCACCAAATCGCAGAAGTCCTCCATGGATCCGCCTACGCCAAAATAAACTTTCTTTGCGGCTACCAAGGCAGTTTTAGCTTTGTCTGGCATGCCACCCAGAAGACTGATCAGCGTATCGGCGAATGATCTGAGGGCGGCTGGAGAATATATTGTTTCAGCTCCCACAACCATGAGACGAGCAAGAGACGAAGACATCTTGTCCTGGACCAGATGAACGAATTCTAGACTCCATGCTCCAGAGAAGAAGGAAATGACGATTCCATGTGCTTTTAGCGAGTCTTGAAACTCTCCAATGATTTCAGCGTCAATATCAAGCTCTCCTTCAGCCTCCCAAGAGTCTTTCCGCAGTACTTGTGCCCAGGAGAGTAGGATATTTGGCAACGTGACGAGCTGCAAGACCGTAGGGTTATAATCTGCAAGTCCGAGATGTAACCGGTCCATCGAGCCCTTGCTTTGACTGTGTAGCAGCCATTGAAGAACGGCTAACGAGGGTAAAGCAGTACCACAACCCAACTGTCTGCATCAGCTATACTCATTTCCACTCCAAAAATGACCTACCTCAAGGAATCTGATTCCACCACCCAATACCTCCTCCTTCCTTCTCTCCAAAACCTTAACGACATCAACAGAACTCTCCCAGCTCTTAAACCCCCCTTCATAGACACCAGTCTTCACATCATCTTTACCCAGATTTCCTAGTCCCTCATCGTCTTCCTCAGCCATCAACTGTACCCTCACATCCCACAATTCTCTCCTCGGAATAGAAATTTGACTTCCGTCATCCAATTTGATTGTCAAAGTGTTGTAAACAATCTTAGATGGGAGCAATTTCAACATTGCTTCGATATCATGACTTTGAGGCTGTATGAGAGGTTGGCCTGCGATCGGGAAAGCAGACGACGAGCTTGGTGCTCGTTTAAGGCTCCCCGTTTCGGCGGCATGGTTCCGTACAGGTTCAGCATCTGGGATTGCTGTATCTTCTATGTCATCTCCTGAGAAAGAGAAGCTGAATGACATTTTGTCTCGGGTTTGGGTGGTTTGCACGTGAGCTTGAAGGTTTGGTTCGAGCTCGGCATAAAATTTTGGCGTGGATGACATTCGCTTGCACAGCACGTGGTCGTTCCAGTTTTATTTTGGTTTGTGTCATCGAAACAGAATACCCAACGTAGGAAGTTGCTCTTTTCCATTTACAGTTCCAGAATGTCTCGTTCGTGGAGTCAGAGTTTAGCATCAAATTTATAGCACGGATACCGTTCAAATCAGAATGCTACTCGATCATGTGAAATCCCTTTCTCCACAATCCATCTCATCTCAGCCCCTATATTCAAAACATGCTTTTTTAGTTCAATTGACATATCGAAATGCTCTGTCTCTATGTTTCGTTTTTTGGAACGATTCTTCGCGTTATCAATATCTTGAGCTCCTGTTCATGAAAGGTGGCCCACCCAATTTACAATTCTCTCATCTCGTTCGTTTATTTCAATTACAACAAGTTCAGAGATCCTATATTATTTTGTACGCGCATAATTAGTAGCCATTATTTTGGGGTGCGACCATCTATGGTTTGGGATTCCATAGGATTCCAAGTTCTAATCTTCCTTTGCCAACTCAAAACACAACTTTGAGGCATCCTGCATTTTGACGACTTTCGCGATTTCGAAATGACCAACAACACTAATCACCATCACTCACTGGAATTCCGACATAATTCATCATAATATGAACCCCATCATTATTATTTAATCCACCAATCCTCATACTTATCATATTTCCTGTACTCTTCATCCTCAACATCATGCCAACTGTTCCACCAACGATACAACCATCCCCAAGGAATTGGAAAATCAACACCTGGAACAAGGCGCAGTTCTTCATCTTCAGTCCAACTGCCAGGAGTCGATCTTTGGGCGATGAAACTATCGACATGTTTGATGAGATTTTCGATATGACCCTCATACAGCCTGGCCAGCTACCATGATGAATACGATATCCACCTCCGTTAGCGAGAGTTTTTTTTAAGTTAGTACTGTTGATATCAAGGGCCATCAAGCACTCGTTCTCGACAAGGTTTATGTTTCCTGACTCGGCCACCCACTTGCATATTTCCAAATCAAATCCCCAATAATCCTGTTGTATGAGGGTCTTGTATGTGGGCATTTCTGTCCACTCGGAAGTTATGGAGGAAGCAATATCAGTCCCATCGAAAGCTACATAAACAAATCAGTTGAGTTTCAGAACAAATACAAACTGATTCATAGATCACCCAATGCTTAGACTTGATTCGTGATTTGCCGAACGGAAAATCATATTTAGATTTTATGCAGAATGGAAAAAATATGAATTGATATGTATTGCCACGTGAAGGAGGAGTATAAGTTTGGACAGATGACATACGATCGAATTTGCAATTAGCAGCTAGGATGTTGATCATTTGGGGGCCATTTATATAATCCTCAAAAACCTTCGGGGCCCAAAATAAGGTAAAACGAACCCTTTGCCAACTCCAATTGCGGCCTATGTTGAGGAGAGTTTGAATCATTCTCAACGAACCAGATGAGAAAAATTAAGAGGGCATCGTCTAAAAGTGCTTGTCCATACACATCAACATCGAATGGGCTAGCGTCCCCAGCATCGAATAATCTCTGCATTTCGACAAGATCTCCTTTCCAGACAGCTTCAAATATTAGGGCTCCCAATGGTACTATGGAATAAGCCCTTAGATTCACGCCAATGCCAGGGTCGGAAAGGCAGAAGTTAGATGGAAGTATCAATTCGAATCCTTTTCGTAGGTATCGGATTTTCTCTGTACCTTGATAAGCAGAAACGGGTGATTTGTAGTTCTCTTGTTGGACATCTAATTCTTGCCTCCATTGTGCTGCAGCCGAGGCGTACGTGGATTTCGAGAGCGGACTTCGAGGACAGTCAGCCAATAGACTCCGTTCCAGAAGTAAAATTTGGAGGACGCAACATATTGATACTTGTTCTGGAAGACACCTCTTGATTCGAACGAAGCGTCGATGGAAGAGCATGAGATATCTTTCGAAGATTTAGATTGGGTGATTCCTTGCATTGTTTGAGTAGCAGTGGTAACATTACCCACAGGGGGAGGTGTGGTTGAATCGCCGTTGTCGCGGGAGGAGCTTTGGATCATTGCTACAATGCGGTGTGCAAGCATGGGTAACTCCCTCCGTAACTGGTCGAGAGTGAGCATGTTCGTCGCGACTTGCGATACTTCATTGCATAAACCAGTAACGCTGGCAGATGATTCTCGCTGCAAGGCTAGTATTTCTTGAGTCGTGGAACCGATATCCCCCATGGTAGATTTCACAGCAAAATCCACATCTCAGATTAGGTCCAAGGTTGAGTTGACGGCCCCATGAGTTTGAGCTATCATCGTAGATGATGCATCATGTGAGATGTGAAATGTGTCGACGGCTGCGCCTAATTTTGTAGGGTATCGTGTTGGCGAAGATTGATTGCTCTGGAAAGATGTTAGCTACACACCCCTTGATCGCAAAAGACCTCATATTACTAAGTCATGCTAGCCTGGGTCCCAAAAGCTAGGTCTCTGCTTGTTCTAGCTTTACGACAAGTTCCTTCATCTTCGGTGTATTTAGTGCAGCTCTAAGTCGGTGCCATTTCTTTCTCCCTTTCTTGCGATCAGAACTAGGAATCTGAGCTGAGTTCTGGTTTGCGGGATCGTTTCCGAGTTGGAATGCGTCCAATTCTGGCTTGACATGGTCTTCCAGTGCCTTGATAGCCTTGCGACAAGCATCAATGCCAGGCGTTACATCCACGATGTCAATATTCGCTCGAGCTGCTTCGGATTGCTGATTTTGAATTGTCAAAAGAGCGGATTCCACTCGCTCTAATTGTGCTTTGATCGACTATATCTCAGCTGGAGCATCTTTGATCTGGCTGACCAGGCTCTTCAAGAATAGGCAGCCTTGAATAGCCTGCCCACCAAATCCCAAAACACCAACGGTACCTGCAACAATACTGAGTGGATCTTCCAAAGTGATGCGAATTCGGTGTATTTGCTCCGCTCGAAAGTGTAATTGGTAAGGGGAAAATGGTTTAGAATGAGCTGAGGGAAGTCATCGAAATCAAGGTAGGATGTTCGTCCAGCCTCATATGTGGCTTGCATAATGGTGCTATGTGAAGTGTTTTTCGCCACTAAATCATGATAGCGGATGGTATCAAATCTACCCTCAAAACTGCCCAAGAATGGCACATACTCTGTCACATGGGACTAGGACACAACGAATTGGGGCTGATTCTAGCTCGGGGTTTCAGTTCAGACCTTGCTTTGAGAATTGTGAGCATTGCATGGAGCATAAGATTTGAACGATCTTTGGCCAGCAAGCATTATTTCGTAGTATTGAGAAGAATCGTGAAACTACAAAAGAACACTGGTGATACATAGAATCAATTTCTCCTATCATCCCACTGGGTACCAGATCCACTAGGCTTTGGCACCCGATTGAGCAAACCATAGATCCATAGCAAAGATTCAAGCGACGGAATGAAGAAACATGTCGCGAAAAGAGCGTAATATGGTTTCGGAAAGAGTGCGCACTTGCTAGAGTTTTCATAAAGCGGCGAAAACGACAAACTTCAGGCTTCCCGACTTCAAGACGGGCGTAATCAGCCCAACGAACATAGACCAACCAGATGCATCACGCAGCGCACCTTGCAATCATCCGTCAGCAACATATAAGTCCACACTCAACTCGCAGACCTAAAATTGCATTTCTCGCAAAAGTTCTATTTCCGCTCCATGCGGCAAAAGGTATCTAGCATCCAAAGCAAGCACTCTCATAGATATCCACCCAGACTTTTTTATCTCTGTCAGCATTCGAAGCCAGCAGAGTCCCGTCTATCTTGTCGAAAGTCCAAAACGCCAACTACCGCCCATATGACCCAAACGCCAAAGAAATGAGATCGTGAGGTTTAGACACATAGAATCTATGCGGATCCATTGCCATTTACACCGTTTGTGCCATTGATTCCTTTGAGACCATTGGTGATCTTTGGCCAGACCACTGAGCGCTCCAATGCTTGCAGAACATCTGCCTTCAAATCCTCTGCATCTTCGACACCACAGCTCATTCGGACGAGATCATCAAATACACCGACAGCTTCTCGTTGCTCCTTTGGAATGCCGGCATGTGTCATGCTGCTAGGTACCTCGACCAAACTTTCCACACCTCCCAGACTCTCAGCCAATGTGAAGATATTGGTGGTTTGGCAGAATCGCTCGGCTGCTGCATGGCCTCCTTTGATTCGGAAAGAGAGCATACCACCACCCATACCATTTCGATGTTGCTTGACAGCAATAGCTCTGTGTGGATGAGAGTTCAGGCCGGGATAATTGACGGCAATGACATGTGGTGAACCTTCCAAAGCCTTTGCAATTGCTGTAGCATTGGCAGTCGCCTCTCTTGCTCTCAGATGCAGAGTCTTCATGCCTCTGTGTGCGAGCCAGCAGTCAAATGGAGAAGGAATGGCACCAATTGCATTCTGCAAGAAGCTCAACCGCTCGTAAATTGGCTCGGAATTAAATGCTGCTACACCCATGACAACATCGGAGTGTCCGTTGATATATTTGGTGACCGAGTGAACTACAATATCTGCGCCATGA
Source organism: Filosporella fistucella (assembly GCA_030077755.1). Taxonomy (NCBI): domain Eukaryota; kingdom Fungi; phylum Ascomycota; class Leotiomycetes; order Helotiales; genus Filosporella; species Filosporella fistucella. The sequence continues at coordinate 720,389 of JAQJZZ010000007.1, forward strand.
TCCAGAGGGTTCTGAACATATGGGCTCATAAATGTGTTATCAACCACAACTTGAATGCCGTGCTCGTGAGCCTGAGTCGCAACCGCTCGGATATCAACGAGTCGCAAAGTTGGATTTGAGGGAGTTTCAATCCAAACCAATTTGGTATCTGGAGTAATATGCTCTCGGATGTCGACCTCGATTTCTGGTGTGAAAGTAACCTTTACTCCATGGGCCTTTGCAACCTGTGTGAAATATCTGTGTGTTCCACCATAAACATCGCTCACACTGATAACGTGGCTGCCGGCTGCCAGGCTCTGCAAAATGACCGCAGTAGTCGCGGATCCAGAAGAGAATGCCAATGCATGCTTAGCATTTTCTATTGCTGCTACGGCAGTTTCGAAGTTATCGCGATTGGGATTGGAAGAGCGGCTGTATTCATATTTTCCAATTGGCTTGCCAACTGCAGATTGCGCAAAGGTCGTGGAAAGGGAGATAGATTCGATGACAGCACCGGTGACTGGGTCATGAGGCGATCCTGCATGTACTGCGAGTGTACCAAACCGGTGGACTGGAGATGGAGCTCTCGGTGGAGTCTCAATCGGGTGATCGATGGGTGACATTTTGGAGGCAATTATGACGACGCGGGGTTGTTTGTCTCGGAGTGGCGGGGTAATTTACACTGGACGCAAAAGAATTGCAAACTGCTGCTGTCTCAATTATTGTGAAGGTGGTGTTGAGAAATGACTTCCAAAATAAATTGTTGGTGTTGAAAAGTATTTAAGGAAGATTCTTGTTCGAAAGAGTTCTGATGGTAGATTGGTAATATCGATAGGAACTTTCCACAAGGAGCAGCTAAGCCGGTTTCAATTTCGTAAAAGACAAAGGCCTAGCACGCAATCGATTTATCAAGGACAAGAGAACCGAGGATGATAATAAGACGGAACGGTGATCAGTAAGCAGCGGTGAAGTTTCTTTGAGTCATCGTCATTGGGCACACAGACAACCAAAATATTTGTCAAATCAATAAAATGGTGTGTTGTCTTGTACCTGCGTCCAGTGTCGGGTGAAAGAGGGGCAAAATTCAAGTCAAAAAACAAATCGTACGACCGGCACAGTTTCGGCCAACAACGAAGCCGATACGCCAAGAACCGAGCGGCGGATCGTTGAGCCGCATCCGAAACGTCACAATGGGAAGTCTGGAAGCCTAATCAAGTCAAGTCGGGATGACTTCGTGTCCCCTGCTTACTTGTGTTATATTGTTCAAGCTGCACGGCTGGCTGTTTGTTTGCACAGCCCGGCTCTTGTCTCTTATTCTTGTTCTTGGTAGAACGCGATTTGCTCTGCAGCACAATGCACTTCTCTCTTTCTCAAACATTGGAGTATCGAATACCTTGATCCCACTCCCGAATTCAAGATGCCCCCAAGGAGATCTCATAAGAAGTCAAAGGCCGGATGCCAGAGGTATGTTCTTCTCTGATTTATGTCTGAAGCTTGTGCCAATTGGAGGCTTCTCTCAGGGGCACCAGCCGCAAGCCTAGCACCGGTCTGTCTGGACTAACTTGATATAGGTGCAAGAATCGCAAGATAAAGGTCTGCCATATACACGTACATCACCAATTAACTCATCTGACCATTCTGTAGTGTGACGAAGTTCACCCAACTTGCGGAAATTGCTCAAAGCATGGAGTACCGTGTGATTTTGAAGGGCCAATGACCCCGGACGCAGCTCCAATATCCCTCCACAGACAGAGTACAACAGAGACCACAAGCCATAGCTCCCAGATCTCCTCTCCCCGAACGAATTCGACCCTCATTCCAATATATCAGGCTCCAACCCAATTGATCAGGGCTAGTCACAACCCAGTTGCCTCCCGAACGTTGGAGCTGAAGCTCATGCACCACTTCACAGCTCGCACATGTCTTACATTCTCCGATACCGTGGAGCAGAACATGGCATGGCAGGTGGATGTTCCGACCATAGCATATGATGCGCAGTATTTGATGGATGCCATATTGGCTGTTTCTGCTCTGCACATGCGTGTTACCAACCCAGATGATCATGGTTTGATACGGGCTTCACATGCATATATGGCTTCGGCCCTAGAGCAGTATTCTTCGTTACTGAACGGAGGACTGTGTGAGTTGAATGCAGAAGCTCTCTTCTCCACTGCGGCTCTTATTGCCTTCCAGTCATCTGCATCTCGGCGATTCGAGGACGGGCACGATGGTGGGACATACGCTCTTCCCTTAGCATGGTTCCACTCCTTCCAAGGTGTGAAGACAGTAGTCATGGCCAGCTGGCAGTGGCTTAGAACAAGTGATAAGATATACCCGATCATCAACTCTCAACCCGCACTCACTCTGGACTTGGACCCTGAACGAAAGCTATTCTTCGCACCGTTGCTCGAAGGTATCGACGACCACATTTTGCAGTACCCGGAGATGGCACGAGCAGAAACAAAGCAAGCATATATTCATGCTGTTGCACATCTAAACTGGGCACATTCAAGGCCAGTGCGGAATCGTATTCTGGGGTTTGCTGCCACCGTATCCCGACGTTTCGTGGAATTGATGGCGCAACATGAGCCTCGTGCTCTCGTTATCGCATCTTGTTTCTTCGCATTAACCAAAATGGTTGATGATGTCTGGTGGCTGCAGGGTATTGCCAAACGAGAAGTCAATGGAATCGCAACTTTGGTCACGCAAGAATGGTGGCCCAAGATGGAATGGGCCTTGACAATTGCAAATCATGAAGGTCCTGTGGATGAGCAGACCTGGGGATATTCTGTGCAGCAGATGGAGGATATGATTAAACAGGAACCCGAGGTTAATAATGTGCATGAGCATATTGACCTACTTGCGGCAATTATGAATGCCAGCGCCCCTCCACCACCTGTCGATTGAAGCCACTATGGAAGTTCTTGCACTGTAATATTTGAAAGGACGGGTTGTGACATTGCGAACAAAGTCACGTTCTGTCAACTTAAATGGACCCCTCCACTCAGCAAAAGATCGAGCTGACTGATACCATTTGGCAATTGGAATAGACAAATTCCTGTCCCTGAGCTGTTTGAACGAATCAACATGAGGGCCAAACTTTACCCCCACAGGCAGTTGTTACCATGCTTGCTCGATCGTCACTTTGCCATTTTTGTTGTATCAACAAAGGAAAATCTCCATCATCACACGGCTTGCTCGCGAATCGAACACACTCTGCCGATGACACCCCTACATACCAAATTTATATAGGAATGCGCCTCAGCAAGACTGTCACCTACCAATTGATGGCTTGCATAGGTCGGCGCGGGAAACAGTACGCGCCGGATCACACCAGTCACCCTCTCCCATCTTTTATCATTATGGACTCTCAAGCGCGTGTAAGAAAACAGGACTATGGCTAGGAAACTAAGTTGCAACACATAAGGTGTGCAACCAGGGGCTAAGTTCTGGTTGGCAGATACCTAGCGGGTGCTAACCACAGTGTAACATTACCAATATTGCGGTGGGCATATGTCGTATAACTGCAGTAATGAAACTATATTCTAATGGTATATCAACGCCTTACGCCGAGCCGCCTGAACCTTTCCCCCAAGTCGAACAACGTACATTCATTCTAGCCCTCATTCTCTGCTTTTACTACCTCTTACCACCCTCCAGGCCCTCCACCACCTCCGTGATGCCCTCCCCCGCCATGATGTCCCCCGGGCCCTCCTGGACCCCCGAATCCACCACCACCGCCTCCTCCGTGATGCCCTCCGCCTCCATGATGTCCCCCAGGCCCTCCTGGGCCCCCAAATCCACCACCGCCTCCTCCATGATGGTGCCCGCCATGATGTCCCCCGAATCCTCCTTGGGGACCATTAAACCCATTTCCGTGCTGTCCTCCAAAACCACCTCCGTGGTGGCCTTGCTGATGGCCGCCATAACCTCCGTTGCCACCGCTCATCATACCGCCGCCACCACCATTGTAGTATTGTGGTTGTTGACCCTGGTTACTGTTAGTTGCTGTTTCAGGGAAGAAATAGGGATGAAGGAGGGGAGAGGGATACATACATTGTATTGGTGTTGTTGTTGTCCATTACCTTTATGCATTTTCTTTTCGACTTGTTGCTCCACCTTGTGCAATATCTTTTCCATCAGTGTCATTGTGAACGCTGTGCTTTGGTACTTCTTGGGGATATAACTGCTTGTTGTTGATAAATGTGAGAATTGTGATATTTGTTAGAGATATGATATTACAACTTGTGCAATTGACGAGAATAATTGAAGTAGAAAAGTCGTTTTAATAAGATTATCAACATCTATATATATCCCACTCAATCATACTTCCTCCTCCCTACGTCACTCCCTCTCCACCAAAAGAATAAATTTCCTCAGCCTCTTCAAGGAATGCGTACGCAAGCACGCACGAATCGTGGCTTGAGACCCTGTTTCTACTAGGAAGTGGACGTTGATTGTGGAGAAGTTGTGGAGTTGAGAGTGGAAGTCGGCAGCGGGCTTTGAAGGAGGCTTCGCTTCATGGAAAATGTTCGGGTGTCGACAGGGATCATAAGGGTTAATTTTGAAGTCCGGTTTTTCGGGCTGGGAGTAACAATAATGATTTCGACGGACATGAAGAGATTGATTCATGATATGTATCGAGGTAAGGGAGTTGTTAGATGGAAAGATCAAATAAAGTCGAGCCCACATCACGTGCACTCCTGAACGTCTGGGCGTGCTCTTTTTTCCCGGAAACCGGATCCAAGTTCATTCCGGTCCTAAAGTTTTCAGGCTTTCTGGCCACAGCAGGATTCCTATCGCGTGTTCATTTGTATATTGCCCAATAAGAGCGTTTGTTACTGTTTGTCGTACCGCTTGGATTCTGATGTGTAAATTACAAACTCGTATGAGAGATGGGGACAGATATCCTGGCTATGCCACATCACGAAAATCAACAGTTGGAATGAAGCTACTATTGAAGGTGTAGATATCCGCTTGAACAATGAAACATTTTTTCTCGCCATCAAGCAGGATTTTGTGTGACATATCTGTTATAGCGCGTTATATCAATTATTTCCAATCCAGCGGTAGAATTCTATATGGCTGCTGCAAAAGGTGTCGTAAATCTCGACAAAGCGGCGCCCAAATCACAGGTTCCAGATGTCGAAGTTTTCGAGCATAGGACTGGATTGAAGTCAAAGGGCGAAGTTGTCGAAAGTCATGACACGGACGAACCACAGACTGGGAATTACATTTTTGATGAACATGGACAGCCTGTTAAGCAATACCTTCAGGGTTGGAGACTCCACGCATTGACTGCTGGGTAGGCTCATCTATGATCCAGTACTTCCCGTTCGGAATTTTAATTCACTATAGCATCTGGCTGAGCCTTTTCCTCTCTACACTTGAAACAACAATAGTCAGTACATCACTTGTGTCTATCACCAACGCCGTGGATGGTTTCATTCTTCGAGATTGGGTGGTCACTAGTTACCTCCTTACATATGCTGGTAAGATCTTGATTTAATGAGATAATATATGCCTTTCCTAACATGCCCAGGCTTCCTAATTATCCTCGCGAAGTTCAGTGACATCTTCGGGAAGAAGACGATGCTTCTTCTGTCACTTGCTGTATTCACTCTCTTTTCGATATTATGTGGGGTGTCTAATGACATCACGGAACTGTGAGATTGTTAAACTTATTGATAAATGTATGTCGTGCTAATAATTTATCATAGAATCATCTTTCGAGCGTTCCAAGGTATTGGAGCTTCTGGTATATACTCCATTATAATGGCTCTTGCTCCAACAATGGTCCCCGAGCAGGAGTTTGGGAAATACATTGCCATCATCTCGACCGTATTTCTACTCGCGAGTATACTTGGTCCAGTTCTGGGTGGCGCGATCAACGCTCATTCTTCATGGCGTTGGGTATTTCTTTTGAAGTCAGTATCGCTTATAACTATTTCCAGTAAGACTAGCTCACAAAAGCTGCAGTGCCCCAGCAGGAATTGTTTCAATGCTTCTGGTTGCAGTTTTTCTGCCCTCGTCAATGCCTTCGAAAGGATCAGCGCTGATACCACACATACGTGGGAAGTTCACGAAGTCGAGATTCGAACGAGTTGACCTTCTAGGAACAATCCTCCTTCTTGCGTTTTCTGTTTTGCTTGTGTTTGCGTTAGAAGAAGCTGGCTCTCGATACCTATGGGACAGTCCGGAAATCATAGCAACATTTATTGTTGGAGGGGTTTCGGGAGCTCTTTTTATTGCATGGGAGTGGTTCGTAGAACACTCATTATCCAAGCAAGAACCGATATTCCCTCTCACTTTGATGAAAGATCGAGTTTTCTCAGCAATGATGGCGTAAGTTTTTGGACTATGTTGGTCACAAGAATTTTCTGACGTTGACGTAGTACAGCATTCTTCATTGGCTTCCCTTTCGTGGCCATTGTTGTCAATATACCCCAAAGGGCTCAAGCGGTCTATGGAGCAACACCACTAAGAGCTGGACTTGTCCTTTTGCCTCTGCTACTCACTTCTCCTGCAGCAACCGCGCTATCTGGCTATCTGACCTCAAATCGAAAGGTCCCACCGATTTATCTCATTCTTGCAGGAGCTGTGTTTCAAGTCATTGGTGTAGGGTTGACTTGTACGCTCCCCACTGATGTGTTTCAAATTCCACCGCAGCTTTATGGTTTCGAAGCGGTCATGGGCATAGGTTTTGGTTTAGGACTTAGTACACTTCTGACTTTAGCTCGGCTAGTAGTTGATGAGAAACATCTTCGTAAGTCAGTGATGTGAAAATGATTATAATACACACTGAATGCCATAGCTGTTACAATGGGAGCAATCACTCAAGTTCGAGTTCTTGGTGGCACGATCTCGTTGGCTATCTGGTACATATCTCGTACACAATATTTAGAGTTTGCTAATGCTATCGTAGCTCTGCAATGCTGAACAATCACTTGAACTCTCGAATCTCAACGATTATTAGCAAAGAAGATATGACCGCTATCTCAGAATCGCTTTCCACTATCGCATCACTCAGCCGGGAGCAACAAGCTGCGATAAGAACGGCGTTTGCGGAAGGTTACAACCGGCAAAATATATTTTTGGCAGCGCTTACTGGTGTCGGATTCATCGCTTCACTTCTTATTTGGGAAAAGAACCCCAGGAGGGTTAAGTAGTTTTAAGATGATTTGCCAACAGCCTCTTTGCATGTCATGAAGTTCCTCAATTTGCCTGCCGAAATTGCACCTTCTTCCGCATTTGTCCTAGCCCTACTGTCTACTCAAGATTCAAGATCCTTCGCCCTCACTTCAGTGTTTCTTCAACCTGATCATCGAGTCTCAAGCTCTCCTGTATTGCAAGAGTCAAGTGTAGAGAGATGACGAAATCACTGCGAGGAAGAAATCTCGACTGCTGCCTGCTTTCCTTTTGTGCGAAAGTGCGAGGTGAGGGAGGAGGGCATTAAATACTTCGCGGGATTACTGACCCCTTTGCAAATGCCCATGATAGTATGTTATGGGGTGGTGGTTTCCTAAATAACTGTTTGCAAAATGGTTGAAGAGGCGAGACTAAAAAGCTTCGGACTCATTTGAGAGTTTTTAATACAAACCAAATTCACTATATTAGATGCTACCATTTTATCTGGAAATCTACTTTGCTTCTTCTCCCCAATTTTCTCTCCACCCCATCACCAACCTATGCCTCTTCAAACAAACTGCAAGCTGGGAACCTATATTCTACACACAAATTAGCACACGCCCTTCGCTCAGCAAAAGCAAGAGACCTACGATCAAACAAACTCTCCCAAAAGTCCACCTCCCTCACATAACACCAATCCGTCGTCAACATCCAATAGCCCTCATTGGGCACCGTGCTCTCGGTATTAACATAACACTGCAATCTCACCTCATGATTGAACTCATATCGTTTCTCTAACGTACTATTACCTCTTGGTTCGCTATAGCAACGAGCATACTCTTCGCCGACGGTGAAATTGACAAGGTACCGTTTGTTGATATCTGACCTTGGTTCTGGGACTGGGGCTCTGTTGCGGCGGCGATCTGATGGGTCGGGAGGATCGATCACTGTGTCGTTGAGCTCTTTGAAGGGGATTGGCCCACAGTTGTCGAGTGTAGCTTTATTCACTTTTTTGGTCATGCCAATTTGAGCGACGTAGCAATTGGAGGTTGTTTTAAGCCAAGTGCTATTTGAGATGTCAAAAAATGTCTTGAATGGATGAAAATCAGAGTACTAGAGGAATCGATTTACCTGTCATCGATGATCAAGGTCCCTTCGTCAGTCCAACATGTGACAGTCAAGTCTTTTGGTGGGCTGAGATATGAGACCACTTCTCCGCTGTACTTAGGAATAACATTGCATTCTGTGTAATACTTTACACTTGCCGATTGCTTTGTCAAGTGTTCAACTTCAGATGCTTTGCCGCAATATTTCAATTCGTCGACATCTATTTACATATGAGTTTTGAAGATGGAGTTGAGAGGGCAAAATCTTACAGCTGCCATTATACTCTAACAAATCATATTGGGTGACATAGCAGCCTTGATTAGTTTGGAGCCATATGCTAATTTCATTAGTAAAGTCAGGCAAGATTTGAATGTTAGATTCGAGACTCACTTATTGCCATCGATCTCTGTTCCATGTGTATAGCAAGTAAGCGTTACAACTTCATCGCCATCATAGTATGCTTTGTTTGTACACAACGAGTAAGGGCAGGTCTTGCACTCAGTATTCACACCATGCTCGACAGTATTATTGACAGAGGCCTTTTTAGCGGCTGACACACCCGAGACTGCAACGAATGTAGCTACGAAGATTGCGGCCTTCATGTTAGCAAATCTGAAATGAATTCCTTAGAATTGAAAACCAATGACTAGAAGATAGAAACAAGTATCTACTAAACCTCTAAAAAAAGGATACACTCCCTAATTTATACTATTCATTTGAAAGTGAGATGTCTTCTCGTCCCATCCGACCTTTGCCACCCCTCATAAGGCTGCATGCAAATATTGATTTCTCGCATGCTCCCATGCTGTGGTACCATCGCTTGCGAGTACATCTTGCTTACTCCTGTCTCCGTTTGTAAGAAAACCCATTTTATTCTCCCGAGCCAAGAGATGGCGTCCGGAATCAGATGGGGAACAAGTCAAGAAGGGGCGGGTATTGACGCTTTTCGCCCTAGGTCTGATAGGCTAATGTGGTTCGCGAGCCAGGTTAAAGGATAATAAATTGGACTCGCAAGTGTTGCATGGACACCCAGCACCATTTAATTCATTGAGAGTTTTTCGTCCGATATTTAAATATAGTAAAAAGACAATATAAGGTTGCCCGAAGAATGCCGATCATGAGATGCGGGGAAGCAGCTGAGATATCGGAGGCTGATACTTGGCGTTCAGGGACCAGGGGAGAAAAGCTCGTATTGTCCGACCATCCTACTTGTTGAGCCAATTGAAGAACTTGATGGTAACATTCTGTTTCCGTGATGTGCATTGCTTTCGCTGGAAAGGGACACGAAGCGAAAAGGTTAAATCCAACCTCACACTTTTCTGGAGGTGGTGTAACCACTTTTATTTCGTCCAATCGTATGTTCATTCAATTGTCGTTACAATCGTAAATTACAACCATGATAATTGAAAAAGGTCACATCTATAACGTTGATCGATACTCATGCAGGTCAGACCATTACCATTTGACCTCGCCATCGCTCTGTCCCAGTTTTAAGACTCCATTCTTCCTCCTTTCGGCCATCCATCTTTCAATCCAGGTCTTCATTTTCGCTCTTCCTGCAGCCGATCCCACATTCACAGTCGGGACAACCTTTTCAACCCGTAATGCACAAATAAACATTGTAAGCTCTCGGAAGCTGCTATGCTCGCTGTAAGGCACGCCGAAACAGGACGCTTCCTTTGTACTTCCACGCTGTGGAACCAGCTCTGCCATGCTAAAGCTCGAGCGCCAATTAACAGAGTGCAGTATGGTGGGAACAGACGGGGATTCAGTAAATCTAACAAAGTCAGCTAGTAGTTCGCTTGATTTTGAAGTATTTCATACCTCGAGTTCGGAGGTTTATAGTTCCAGCCGCTTGGTCTAAATCCTACGATTCGACTGAAATGCGGCTTGTAGAAATTCAAGTATTCTTGAAGCGTCTCTGGTCTGATTTCCATCAACATCTGCATGTGTATCTGTGCCTCCCTTGGATCATCCGTCATCCGACTCATCAATTCTTCATCTTCAAGTGCTTTACATATGCGCATCTTCCCAGGAGGAGCAAATATCTTGCAATCGAGAGCTCGCGCAATACCCAAGCAGATACGCTCTTTGCCAATACTATATGTTCCACACACTACAAGAAGACGACCTCGCGGTTTGGCGCCATTCGAGGCGAGCGACATGGCAATGCTATCATCTTCTGCCTTAATAGCGGAGTTGACGAATTTTGTCATGCCTGTTCCAGCTCGTTCACGCTTGACCCTTTCCCATGCATCGCTCTCTTCAGCACGTTCCTTCTTCAGAGAAACACACATATCCGCGCAGGCACTAATAACCTCTTCCTGTGATGGGAAAGAGTATCGTGGGTTTAAGTATGTTGTGTCCAGGTAGCAAACATCAATTTTTTGCTGCTTCGTCTTGCCGGTGATAGAGCATACCAAATTTGGCATTAGCAACGGGTGTGCAACATGTGCAGGACAAGCTCTGAAGTCACCGCAGTGGAGTATGCGCTGAATCTTTGGATTTGCACCTTTTCCAACTACTTTCTCGTATAAAAATAGCGAGCTTCCAGGACAATGATTCGCAGGAATCATGGTAACTGCAACGCCTTGCGTCCCAGGCACTTCAAAGCGCTCGTCGAACTCCAACGAGACGACCCATTTAGGGTCGACTCGGAGCTGTTGCTTAACCAAATTGCCGGTCACTTTGCTACAGTATATAGGTCCATGACACCAAGAAGAGGTAAGCCCGATATAGTGATCACTGTGGAAATGACTAAGGAAGTAAGCATTACATCCTTGGACGGCTCCATATCTGAAAGCATCAACGCAGATGAAAAAGCCAGGCATGATCTTGTAGAATGGACAAGTCCTTTCATACGCAGGCTTTCCTCTGGATTTCTGTTCTGCTGCAGCAGCATTCGCCCAAGCAGCATCTTCTGCATGCCCAGACATAAGCTTTGAAAATGCGGAGGAGGATTTCTCGGTTGGATCTCCAAGCTGAAATGGATTTGCTTGACCTGGTCTTGCTACTGCTGCCTTTCGAGCAAAGCGGTTGTTCGCTTCAGGTGGCATCAACTTTGGCTCTTTGACTTCACCAGGTTCCTTCTTTACCGATGCTGGTGCTGGTACCGGTAACGGTATGGGATTCCCATCCAGACAGCCGTTAACATGTCTTGAAGCATCATCTGAAGAAAGTCCGTTGAGGCTAGCCTCACATATTGGACAAGCTGCAACTATTTCAGCAGAGCCCTGGTCACGAACGGGGTCTTCGTCGAATCCATTGAATTCCTCTGCATCTTCCAGCTCAGCTGCTTCAATTCTGGCTTGCTCCTCCATCCACTTCTTCTCAACAAATTCCTCTCCTTCCTCGAAGTCATCGTCGGGGAACTCTTCAAGATCATCAAATTTAACCCACTCATCCACACTGGTGCTCTCCTTTTTCAATGCTGGCACCTTCGGCTTTGCTCTGGCTTTCTTCTTCTTCTTAGGCTTCGAGCCACCGTACGAAGATCCATCGCTTTCCCCAGCATCCGGAAATATCTCTTCTGGAGGCTCTGGTACCTTTGGTTGAAGTGCTTCCCATTTTGCTTGAGCGGCGGCTACGTTAATCTTGTTGCGCTTTTCGACGGGTCTTTTCGTGACTGGAATCACGGCCTCAACCTTGGGTACCACAGGCTTATTTTCTTGAATCCGTTTCTGCCTGACTGGTCTTGTACTTACTATGTGATTCATGTCTAGAGTTTGATCCACCACGGCATCGGCTAGTGCTTTCTCTTCCACCGCTACAGCAAATTCTTGAATAATTTGATTCAGCGCTTCATCGTCTGATTCTGAATCTGAAATGAAAGGCCCACGCTGTTTGGGTTTCTTAGCTTTCGACTTTGATGACTCAACCGTTTCTGGTGGTGGAGTGCAATCACTCTTGGCAGGTAGCAGAGAATTTCCAACGTTATCTCCCATCGTCGTATCCTCCTCTATGTCCTTGCCAGGAGTAGGTGTACTTTCATTTGAGGTCTTCCGTCGCTTCACTGCTCCTGTTGCCTCATTGAACCTCCCAAAGTCTATACTTTTGTCATCACCATATAAATCCTCCAGGCCCACTTCAAAGTCGTCTGCTGAAGGCTTTGATGGTGACACATCATTGTATTGCGATCCTTGAGATATAAAAATGGAGTCATCTTTCACAGGAGAGTCGACCTTTTTGAAAAAGCTGAGGATGCTGGCATTCGGCTTCCCAGAAGCTTTCGCAGATCCAGGCTTCTTGATTGTCTGTCGACCGCCAGCAGACACATTTGCCTTTGAATTGGGTCGTGGGGTTAGAGGCTTTGTCGAGCCTCGGGATGCCATTGCAGCTGTAGGCTGACTGCGGGCGCTATTTGGTGGTGTAGGGGGTCTGCCAGTAGAGGGTTTTGATGGGAGTATCTATCGTTGGATTGGCGTTCTCTCGGGGGTTGCGAAACATTGCTCTCTAGTCTTATGCCATTCGGGATGGTTGTCATAGATGGTACGAGTGGCGATAGAGTCGCAATTGAGAGGCCAACTTGGGAGTTGTAAGTCTGCAATAACGAAATAGCTACCAGTATACAGTATTAATTCATCAACATATTCTCAATGTATCCACAGTGAGTGGCGAGAACAGATGTGGAGGCGGGGCTGGAGGGTATCGTTGTCTCATTGACCAGAAGTGGAAGTTCGTTGACGCGCTTTTGTCCCGAGAAGCTTGACGCGAACCGAGATCACGAAATCAGCCGACTAACCTCTTGCGTATATTTAAGCAACACTTTCCGACAATAACATCTTGGAAGCTCCTGCATTGTATCGATCATCTAAACCACATTTCTCCTCGTTTCAAAGTCTTTAGTGTGTTGTTGCGCAATTGCGCTTCCTCGCCTACACCACATGAAGTGCCTTTCGAGCTGCCATAGGTAGCTTCCAAATACCTAGGGGCAAAACGATTTCTTCCGCCACAAATCCGAGTACATCTTGGTAAGAGCTGAAATGTGCTGAAATATTACGTGTTGTCTGCTTAATTATGGAGCCGAGGAGCAAGCCTCAAATGGATGAAGCAAAACGCCCATAGGTAAATATTACCACCGTATTTGCCTCTGTCCCTACCCATCATCGATTTAATCAGACAGCTTCCTCTCCTTGCGGTAAAACTACAGCTCACTTATGTACAGGTGTTCTCGAACTCGGCGTCTATGAATACGGTTCATCAGAGAATGGACCTGACATAAGGCGGCGAGAATCTCCGTCAAAATAGAGTGCCACTTATGTATTTCGGGGAGATGTTTGGAGCCCTTCGATACTGGTGTCCTTCTACCCATTGTCACTTTGAATTCCCTTTCATACACATTCAAGGTTCTAGAAAGCAAGAGGGTGCTAGAATATGCGTTTCATCCGTACAGTTATTGGACAACCAAATCCCTTCACTCCAGCCCCAGCAGCTCCTGTTGGCTTATTGACCTTAACGGTGTGGCACACCTCGCTACGTAGCCAATAGAATGCCTGCACAATTTCATGATATCCGAGCGCAATAAAAATGTATCTTTTCGTCCGCCAAGCACAGTGACAATTGCTCTACATCCCTAGGGAGAGATAGCAATAATAATATTAATAGGCTACCTCGCTTGTCTTTTGATCGGTGGTCCTCCATTCTCAGTCTTTCTTAGATCTTTGTACTGCTCTATTGCTCGTTGAGAATATTCAGTAGGATATCCACGCTTCTGACCCGTATACTCTGTGCCATAATAGGGTGTAAGCCGACGATTGCCCTCCGAGATAACAATCCTATTAGCAGGGACAGGAACTTGCTCTTCGCCCCGGAGCCATTCAACGATTGTCATAGCAGCATTGACAGATGGGTGCCCTATCACCATTGAACTAGGACTATTTCTTCGACGGCGAACCCATTTAACAAAAGGTTTCCCAAACATCTCAGATCCGACTTTTTTGCATAGTCCAGAGATACAGATGCCAAGCTTCAAAGCCTCTTCCGATTCGAAGTAATGCGCGTCAAGGTCGATCCAGGGATTTTTGTGGGTGCTTTCCGCCAAATCTAAAGTGACTGTGATCTTGTCTCCTATGCATATGCCCATTGCGTCTAAGAAATCGCGATCTAGACTGATGCTAAGATGATCGATAAAAATGATTGGAGAATGTCTGTACCCGCCACCTTGTCGTCCGCCTATTGATCCCGTTGGTATCTGGGCTTCACATAATTTCTGAGCACTAAACTTTCTTCATATAGCATTCCATTTGACTGCGTTTGATTTCTGCGGTGTCTTCTGCTTCTCGAACTATACGTAGTAAATAGGAGAAGTAATATAAGGAGAACCAGAAAATAATATATAAATAAAAGAGAGCAGGCTTCTAGTAGTCTTTAGCTAATTAAGGCACAATTAACTAAATCTCTATATATAGCAGATTAAGTCGAAAATAATATAGCAAAATACTAGAAAATAGCCAAACACGTACTATATATAATTAGGACTATAAAATACTAAGTTCAGAGCCTGCTTGTTCGACGGATATGATTGTAAGCGAGACTTCGAGGAATGTAAAGGAACTTGAATTTGTTTTGCAAGTAAGGTAATAAGGCCTCGCTTACAAAACGAAGCGCAAGCATTTGGGGCCTGTGGTTTAGTGGTATAATACTCCCTTAGCATGGGAGTGGTCCAGGGTTCGATTCCCTGCAGGTCCATTTTTTTTTGGACTACATGTGTTACACGCCAAATTATTTCGATGGCTTCATTAATTACGGCTCGGCTCAGTTCAGTACGCAGTAGCGATGGCAGGAGGGGTGAAATGGACTATTCAATCGTATTGTACAGCGGGCCTAGTTATAGTGATATGGACTACCAGGAGAGCCGCGCAGAGCCTCAAGTGGCATGATGCTAGCCACCCATTCTATTCCAGTGCAAATCAGTAGGCGATCTGATGCTCACCACTCTTTTGGCTACAAGTGGTCCAATGCTACATACCACTATTGGGGCCCTAGAAAGCAATGAATAATAGGGAGCTCTAATTCACAAATTAATTTCACAGTTTCGATCGATGAGGATTAGAAAACTTTTGTCCTGATACCTAGCCCCAAATTTTTCCTGCTGAGACAGTTATAAATCAACCAAGTGAGAGAAGGAGATATAAAAAGGCGGCAAATTTCCTTCGTATCTTATGTCATTTCCTCTGTCCTCTTATCCACAGTGTTTATAATAAAGTAGAGGGTAAGTCCAAATGATCTAAGCCAAGAACTAGCTGCATCTAGTCGCGAGTAACATCTGTAAAGTAAGTACGTAGTGGCCACGCAATGCTTGTTTATGATTAACGTAGTAAATTTCTAGTCATATGTATCTCTGATTACTATCGTCCAACAAATTGATATACAAGGCGAGCTACATGGTACTTTCCTTGCTTATTGGCAACCACAACACGACGAACAAAGCGGCGCTCATTTTCAATCAACTCAAACCCCCAAACCTAAGTGGTGGATTAGCCCCTACTCTCTCCAGAAATACATATGTCACATGAATCCTCAAAAGAATAGGCATGGCTTACTTGCTCTGTAGTCCACCCAGCTTTTAAATTGCGGATGAACAACTGGACCCAAAGCCCCTCTCCTACTTCAGCGCCATTTTTCTTGGGCTCCTCTACCAAGAATCCTTCTGAGATACAGTTTTCATCAAGAATTTCTCCTCTCAAGAACCTTGCAATGGTGTCACTCTTGACTGGAGTTTGTATGTCGATATTTGGGACGACTTTTCCATCAGCCTGCTTGATACCGCGTATGAAACGGGTCTGGGCAATGCACTTTCCAAATATATGATCATCCTGTACGTTTTCAGACCAGTCCAGAACCCTCTTTTCAGTAGTACCGGGCAAGCCAGTTGAAGTGGACTGCACGATGTCGATCCTTGGCACAGATTTTGAGGCTGTAGTGTCAATCTCATACTGCTCTGTGATATTGAGAGTCACGCTTGTTGCTCTAATTGCTTTTCGGATAATCCAATTGGTACCTTGCTGTATATTTTTGAGCAATTAGTACATTGCCAGAGAGATGAAAGCTAGATTAAAGAAGAAGGCGCTGCTTGCGGGCAGACAAAATAAAGACAGCAAAGTAGGTTGAAAGCTCCACCACTCTAGCAGTTGAGTAGATTTGTATGATCATCTTTTTTCAGAAAAAGATATAACATAACCAAGAGACTTCTCACGTACCAAAACTAGGAGTGGATCTGTGTCCGGCGATAACGACTTGTCCTGTTGTCCGAACCCACGTTATCTTGTGTTCAGATCAAGTATTGGGAAAGACTTACCAAAATCCAGGTACCATTGAGATCCTCCAAGCTGACATCTACAGGCGCAGCCATTGTTTTGATTGGTTCAGCAAAGCTTCACACGCCTCGTAAAGAATAAGATTATAAATAGAGATCACCGGGGCTTTCAAGGGCTGAGGATTTGGCTCGGGTCGAAGTAAGATTGAGAGAGATATCTCCAGCAGTGATATTTATGGGGTACACTACATCAATTTAATTAAATATATCATAGCTTGCTATGTTCGGAACACATGCATAAACCGAGGTAGAGGAATGAGCCACAATAAAACAGACCCTTTTGCCACCACCTGGCCTCCCTCTCTGACTTACTGGCATATGATTCTCTATGCCGATAGGCTCGATTTCGTTGGCTTTACTGGAAGCATACGGTACCTGAGCTTCGCCGAATTTCCGTGTCGGGTTCATTCACGGAGAAGTGCGGGACTGCAACCTTGTGGTCCATTTCCCAAAACCAAGGGCGCACCGAATAAGCGAACTGATGAAATTGAGGGGGGAGATCCGAGACTGAGGAAGAAAACAATAAATCATTGTTGTGACAACCCAGTCAGTCAAGCAATTATCATCAAATTGGCCTTGAGAGTCTTATACGAAGAATTATGGACCACGGATCTCTGCAGCTCAGGTTTGACGTTGAACAGACAACTCAATCGATAGCTGCAATGCCACCAACTCGACATGAAATTCTTCCCCAGATACTGTTAAAAGGTGGAACCTTGATTCTTCACGACCAGAAGGATCACGTTGCACCCTCTCAAGCGGATCTTTTGATCGAAGGCGACCGAATCCAGACAATCCAAAAGACCATTAACCCAACTGATTCTATGACTGTCATAGACTGTACCGGTCAACTGATCTCTCCTGGATTTATTGATACACATCGCCACCTCTGGCAGTCGCAACAAAAAGGTTTACATTCGGACCAAATCCTCCTCGATTACTATCACTCAGGTAAGCAATCAGACCACTTGACATGGCCCTTCTCATGGACAGAAGATGGGAGTAAAGAGAACAATAGGAAACCTTGCCAGCTCTCACTACACCCTTGATGATATATTCTGGGGAGAACTGAGCGGAGCAGTCGAGGCGATCGACGCTGGAACCACGACCGTAGTGGATCATGCACATCTCAATTATTCATCAGAACATAGTGAGTACTTCTCAACCTGTTCCATTGCACTTGATGCTCAGATAGATTATCCAGGCAAGACGGCGCTTTCTGCACTGGTCGCATCCGGAATTCGCTCTATTTTCTGTTACTGTGCGCACCAACGCGTTGCGACGTGGCAGCCAAACTTTGCTTTCGAGAAGGACCTGATTCCTGACTGGGTCATGGAGACTTTTCGGGACTTGGCATCCAAGAAACCCTTTGGTCCAAATGGACGCGTACGTCTCGGTTTTGCCATTGATGTTGGTTTTGTGTCTACTGGCAAATTGAAGGACATTTTTGCCGAAGCCAGAGCGGAAGGTGCTCACTTGATTACCTCTCATGCTACTCGTGTCGCCATGCTTGGTAAGACCTATGAACCTTGGTGGTATTAACCTTAGCATGTGGCATTTTCTCTGCTGACTATTTTCGATGCAACTTAGATCTCCCATCAACAGTTGAAACTATGGCGAAGAATGGGCTGTTAGGCCCAGATGTCCTGCTTTCGCACGCAAATCATACGACGGATGTTGAGCTGGATCAACTTAAGAGCGCCGGCGCCCATCTCTCAAGCACGCCAATCACTGAGATGCAGATGGGGCACGGCAATCCAATATGTTTACTTCCTGACTTCTTTCCCATTTCTTCTCTTGGGGTTGATTGTCACAGTGTCTGTAGTTCTTATCTCCCAAGTCAAATGCTCACAGTACTACAATCGAGTCGAGCTCGAAGATTTGATTCCTTGACGGCAAAGAACGAATGGGATGCATCTGTGGGCCCAACTGCGGAAGACGTTTACAATCTGGGTACGATATTAGGAGCCCGGGCAACTAATCTTGAAGATGAAATCGGCAGCTTAAAAGTCGGGAAAAAAGCGGACATAATTATTTTCGATGGCCGGACTCCCAGTATGATATCAGTTTCGGAGCATAACCCAGTAGCGGCAATCGTCCTCCACAGCTCGGTCAGAGACATTAGGACCGTCATTATTGATGGGGTGATCCGAAAAGACGCGTTTTCTCTGACGAAAACATCGATTCCAAAAGATCTGAATACGATTGAAGGAAGTGTAGAAGGAGAACAGATGATAGGGTGGGACGGGATTGCCATGGAGCTAGATCGAAGTCGGCAGCAGGTAAAATCGAAAAGCGAGACAATCGACCATGAAGTCGCTAGGGATGGATTGATTAGGGAATTCCTTGAAAATCATAGCAAGTCTTTACAACCCGCCCAAGCCAAATAGCTTTGCGTCTGATAGACTGCAATATATTGAACTAAAGCGATCACTCAGCTCTAATTCACAAATTAACTTGCCGTGGCCTCCCTGCATTGCATATTTTGTTTATTTAGATTAAGATGATGGTCTGTAATTTTGATAATACTTCTACTATAAAACTTTGTGTTGAATAGATGCTTTTTCAAGTTATTCTAACAGATCTTGTAATTAGTATATTAAAGCTAGCTATAAATCATAATTGGTATAAATAATCTTTTGCAAGTGGCAGTGAAGTTGCGTAACAAAAGCGTCATGATAGGACATTACCTATAAGTTTAGTACTAACACAGTATTTGGGATAGTATCATAACTTAATTCTTAGTTACATTTGCTCTACCTACAATAACATCCAGCCAACCCTCATCCGGAGTTTCGGATGGAACAAGATTCGGCGTACGAGGCGCATGAGTCCCCCGCCGCTATTGCCCATTCTCCGGGGAGTCAAGTCAAATATACCGCCGGAAATTGTACCGGCGCTCTGTGAGCAAGTCATTCAGTCTGAAAGCGCTTTTCTTCCAGCTACAGATCCCGCCGGAAAACGGTGGACCGAGGTGGGGAAAAAGCACACAACAATTGTAATAATCATTGCGGTACATGTCAAAAAGCCGAGGACAACTAAACTACATAACACCAGATCAGAACTGAGACTCGTGCGCGGAGTTTTCATTCAAAGGTCACTTGCACTTATATAAGCATAAAAACCATTGCCTTATTCATTCCTGGCAAAAAACGTCTCGTGCACAAAGGGAGCTAGGATATCCGAACAACGTCTAGATTCAGCCAATTGTGTCAAGATGAGTGAGCGAGGCATATTTTCCGACGTTGTGGGACTCTCATATCGCTGTGGCTCGGTTGAAGGCACGACGACGGCTGATGGCACCTACTATTACGAGTCCGATTCCACTGTCACTTTCTCCATAGGCAGCATCGAAATTGGCCAGTCCGTTGGAAAACCTCTGCTCACCATATCCGACCTCATGCCAATCGATACTCCACAATTTGACGCCAAATTGATCAATCGCGCGAGGTTGCTCTACAGTCTCACCCCCGCGCAAGGGTTTGAAACGCCGGTAGTGATAAATAAGGAAGTAAGTTATTTCAGACTACGAATTTGTTGACCAAAACTTCCTTCTGACCATTAACAGGTCGAGGAAATTTTGACCAAATTTGCTTCCCAACTAGATCTGAACTCTCCAAACTTGTCTGACCTCGATATCACGCTATCTAAAATTTGCACGCAGCTGAAGCTGTTGCCCAAGAGTGTGCCGCATACCCGCAATCATCTCCGTCGGGAAGCAGCTGGATTCAAAGTGGTACGCGATGTTCGCATTCCTACCCAGGATGGAGGGGATGTGCTAGGTGATGTTTACCTGCCCCTCGAACACCAACTGGGGACGAAGTACCCTGTATTGATGAGCTGTACTCTCTACGGGAGAAGAATTTTCCACTCTGGACCTGACCTGGAGATTGTGGATGAAATCATGGCATTTGAGAAAGCCGAAGATGACTGGCATTCCACTTCCACTGATGTTGCCATTCAACTCCCTCGCGGTTCTTGGGGTACACATTGGGAAACTCAAAGAGGGTTTGAGAACATTGCAACATTTAACACATTCTCCTATGTCCCTCATGGCTATGCAATGGTCAAGATTGATCCCAAGGGTGTCTCGCAGACTCCAGGATCCAGAGGCGTTCCAGGAGAACTTGCTGGCGCCTTTTATGATGCTGTTGAGTGGGCTTCTGAACAGAGCTGGAGTAGTGGAAGCATCGCTCTTGTTGGAAGTTCCTATGGCGCGAATACCCAATGGCAGGTTGCAAGCTTGAAACCAAAGGGCTTGAAATGTTTCGTACCTTATGCGAGTAAGTCCTCTTTCTCTATGGCAAAATTATCATGATTGACCTCCTCCGCTACAGCTGATCTTGATGTGTATCGAGAGGCGACTTACACTGGAGGTATCCCGACACTTCGATATCTCTCTGACTGGTTTTCTCGGGTGCAAAAGTCTTCTCCCAAATGGGCGGACCATATGGATCTTCTGAACGTGATGAAGGCGCATCCATTTTACGATGGTATTTGGGAAATGATCAGCACCAAATTGGATCAAGAAGATCTTCCTTGTTTTCTGGCTGCGCCTCAGATCTTCATCATCCACGGCCGTGGGGCTTTTGAAGCGTGGAGGACCCGACGCCCCGAAAATACGCACCTTCAACTGGTTGACTGTAACTATTATCCATGGCCAAGTCGTGAGGCATCGGGAAAGATTTTGCAGTTTCTTGACCACCACCTGAAGGGATCGCAGCATCCGAAGTTGGAGAGGGTAGGCATCCAAATGCGGCTGGGTTGCAAGACGTGGTATTGGCGCAAAGAGAACAACTGGCCCGTACCTGGAACCACGTACACCAAGTGGTATCTTGATGTTAATGGAGGCTTGTCAACAAATGAGCCGAAGGGTCCTGAAGAAAATGAATTCTCATATTCCACGAAGATGCCAGCAAACGGCAAATCAGGCACGAGTTTTTACTCGGCCCCGTTCGATTGCGACGTGGAATTTGCAGGACATTTTACCGCAGTGCTGAGCATTTCATCATCCCAACCGGATGCGGACGTGGTGGTTTCATTATGGCCGGTCAACGAAGAGGGACACATCGTTCCATATGGATCCGATGGTCAACCTGAGCCTCTTGCAAAAGGTTTCCTCCGCGCAAGCCACCGCAAGACTGATCCCACCAAATCTCTCCCCGAGCGTCCATGGTTTACGCACACACAAGAAGACAACGCACCATTACACGCAGGAGAAGTGGTGCAGGTTGAGATTGAGATCTTCCCAGCAGCAGCAAGGATTCGGAAGGGATGGAAACTTCGGGTGGATATCTCTCCTTCGGAAGATCAGCCGGACATTGTAGGGTATCACCCGCCTGATATGAGAGAGTGGTATGGAGAAGGTCGTGATGAAGGGGAAAATACTATTCATGTTGGGGGTGGTCGGTTGAACTACATAACTTGCCCTGTAGTGCCACTCAAGCAAGGTTATCCTAACATAATGTAATTGGACGCTCGAGCAGACAGCAGATGCCACGAAGCATTACTTACTCAATTAGAGTTAGAATAAATTTGCAGTAATTAGTAATTCACTCATTGCCTACCCTTCGAGTTGGAGGGAGTACCTATGGAATTAGATAGTGCTAGTCAAGTGCCTGCACTTAATGGTAAAGATTGGTGGTATTTTGCGGAGGCGGGATGCGGGCCCTGCCGGGTTTACAGGGTGGAAATCCCGATGCATTTCGGACGAAAAACCGAACACTCCACGGCTTCCATTTCAACACCACCTCATGACCTGAGGCCATCAAAGTCTCAGAGCCCTGTTTCCCAGGCTAGCAACCATAAAGTAATGGAAGCCGAGGCCTTCAGGCCCATCGTCTTTGGGCTACTGTAGAAGCAGTTACCTCCCTCTGCTCTCACTCGTTTCACCTCCATCTGTCAATTGAAAGTCAATATGTCGTCTGAAGGAACCCCACTTTCGTCTCGAAGTCATTTGCCAACCTAAAATGATGAACACACGCGTAGTATCGTCAGCGAAGCCTTCTAAGGCTTGCGATGAATGTAAAACCCGCAAGGTGCGCTGCGCAAGTATGTTCGACTATACGCTCCCATGTCTAGTTGGATGGGCTTAATTCTCGAACAGAAGCACCTGATGCTGAGGTATCGGACTGTATCAATTGTCTTGTAAGATATACATTGCCTATCTATTCACATTCCGATCTCCTGACTCGAGCTTGAAGGATCGTGGAATTTCCTGCCACTTCAGTCCCAGGCAGAAACGGCTCAAGCAAACCCAACGCTTCTCATATGAGAATATCGAAGGTAGCATCCAAAAATAAATCCAGTGCCGCCAAGTGTCTCTATGTCTTACCAAGTTAATGATAGGCGTTGCTGCAAATTTACCATCCGACCCAGCAACTTATTCAGAAAACATTGGCACCAACCAAAATAGCCTGTACAATCTTCGCCCAAATTCCTCTCCACTAGGGATAGCGCCAGCCGAGCAGCAATGGCTGGGTGGGTGCTCAAAGAAGCTGTACGTGGATCTATTGCTGGAGCAGAGAGGGACAGGTGACCGGAGTCGAAATGAAGACTCGATACTGAAGGTATGAGATCTCTCCCACGCAGCTATTGCATAATTCTCTGATATCCTCTACCACGAACAGCAGCATGACCAATTCGGTAAGTTAATTTGGCACCACTCCATTCAAAGCACGGAATCCAGTGACAGTATGAAAATTCAGTAGGGAGTTCTGGGATTGCGTTCTTCTCCGAACAAAGAATCGCATCGATATCCGAGAGGCTTGGCCATAGGAAACTTTGGGGAATTATGGAAACGTTGAGCACCTCTATCGCCTCACGGATGAACGGAAGCACTCACCCTTCTGCTACTGCCATAAGGAACAAGACTCCGTCCGCTCCATTACAATTTCCTAGTGAATCTGCTAAATCCTATATCTCTGGTAGATTTTCTATTTATCCTATGCCTTACTCTAGCAGCTAATCTAGTCCGTAGCATATTTCAGTCATATGCACCCAATCTATCCGTTTCTGATGCGACAATCATTTGAGGAAAAAGCTTTCGACCCGAACCTAGCCCGGTTACTTCAAGATAGTGTACCGTTTTCTGCACTCTATCATACTGTATTGGCAATTGGGTGTCAGTATCGAGGCGGTGGTTCCTTTGAGCCCGGCGGAGGAACTGCGTGGAAGCTTTACGAGGTGGCTCTAGCATCACTCTCCGAAGTTCTCGTCTCAAAGGAGCCATTATTAAGTGTTCAGGTCAGCTTTCTATAGCCACTATTTTTATCTGTACTGACTGAATTGAAGGCAGTGCTTGCAATGGTATTGAATCCTTGCAACATAGTTTTGCATGAAACTAACGCCATCTTGTATAGGCCATATTTGCTCATAACTCATCTTGCGTGCAAATAGGGAATATGCTGACTACGGAGGCAGCCAGAATGGCACAATCAATTGGTCTCAACAAAGCGGTTTATCACGGTCAGAACGAATCGGCATGTCACCGAACTTTCTGGGTAGTATTTATGCTGGAAAAATTGATCTCTTTTGCTTGTAACCAAACTTCTGTAAGCCTTTCCCCCCCTACTATTTGCATGCACTCCGCTCAAGAATATAGGTCTTAGCCGATTGTGATATTGGTACTCCAATCCCTGAGATCCCTGAAGCAGTCTTTGCTGGGTTCGACTGGTTTTACTCAATGAGTTGCTTTGGTCGGCTTATCTCTAAGGCGCATAGCACGCTCTTCTCTATCAGTGCGACTTTGATGCCGGCATACCTAATGCAGGCAGCCATTGATGCGTTCAACTGTGAGCTCGAGCAATGGAAAAACTCTATACCGGATGATTTTCGACCTGGTATCCCTTTTCAGGCTTCGAAGTTTACGAACAGTAGCTCGATCGCGGTTGCGTTGAGAGTGCACTACCAATATCACAGTGTCGTCATTGCAATGTCTAGGCTCAGCCTAAGCCTCCGACTTAGTGAGTCTTGTCGTCCTATGGCGGAAAGCAGGAAGGCGCTCTTGAATGCAGCACAAGTGATTGTTGAGGTGACGAGATACATTGATACCGAGGCATATACTCCGATTTGGTCAAAAATCTGTTGCTATTGGCGTGAAGATGGTTCTAACTGCAACAGGATTTTGGCGTCCATGCCCTTGACGGCTTTGTTCATTCTTTTCGATTTCATTGTACATAACCCGACTCACACGGAAACCAGGCGGAATATGTCTCTGCTGGGTGCTGTGGCTGGCTATTTCTGCCGTCTCGAATTTGCATCTGATGGAGCTTTGCAGACCTCTCTCCTGATGGACTTCGCCCACATTGCCCGGGATTATGTTCAGGACGTTGAGTCTGGCGTTTTGAATGGAGCGAATGGGTCCGGACATGTAGAAATTTCACATGAAACGAGTTTAGTCAATACGGATCCAGAAACTCCAGCCTTATCTCTCCCCGTAAGCACTTTGATAGCTATGCCATACCTGCTCATAGATTCCTCAAAGGTGATGCTGACTTGAAGAAATCATTAGGGATCTGATTTGGTCGACCAAGCACTTGGATACAGCTCCACTACCGAAGATTTCTGCTACCCAATTGAGAGCGTTCTATTTCCTATGGGGAGCATGTTCTCAGAGGGTTACGACCTGGGTGGTATTCTTGCAGGCTGTCCTCAGGAAATATCGGGTGTATCAGGTGAATGCATTCCACAGAATGGGTATTCTTAGTAAATTTTATATACTATTCGTGTGTTTAATGTTCATTCTCAGCTGTTACTGCACGTTTCTGCCGTAACATGATTGAAATCCCGAATACCGAGATGTTGACATGTCTCGGCAGCAAACACTTTGTTGGTGAGGTTAAACGTAAGACATTTCCAGGAAGCCCCTGGCTCGGTGTTTCGCTTATCGGAGTTTCGCTTCTCGGAATTTGGATTCGGAGCAGGAGATTCAGCTCGGTACTAACATGCGGGGACATTGAGGTCTCAAACAATGTGAATGTCTATACCTTGTGTCAGCGTGCATTGGAAACCCAAAAATTTAAACCTATTTTTCTGAATCGGTGCCACTACTACACCAATATGAATGATTTGTTTCACGCTCCAACTCTAGTGAATTGATTGGTCAATCTGCGATCTCATTCTCCAGCTCTATCATTCATCAAGCCGTCGTTAATTACAGGAGATTCAGAAAGTCTCTTGGCCATCAACACAATCAAGACCGACCCCATCTTCTACTGATTCCTAAATTGAGTTTAAACCCCAGAAACCAATTTTCATATTTGAGTTAAGGGAGGAACAGTGCTTTTGGTCGAAGTGCGAGGTCATTGACATCTACTTCGAAAGCCTGCCTTTCTTTCACAATGAGCCAGATCCAAGATGTATAATTGTCCGAGCTCATTGACTATAATTCTGGTCTAATTCATGCCATTCCTAGATCATCATTGTCGGAGCGGGCCCAGCTGGCTTGTTAGCAGCCCTGCAATTACACCGAGACAACAATATCTCCCCCGTCATCTACGAAATCCGCTCAGAGCCAACAACTCTTGGAGGAGCGATCGGTATCCCTTCCAACGGCTTACGGCTCCTTCATCGGCTTGGACTCTACGATGCAGTGCGAGCACGAGGGGCGGAGACCTCAAACTTGGTGTTGCATGCGCTCAAGGGCCGTATTATGGGACATATCGACATGGTATCTTGGAGTAAGGCAAAAACAGGATTTGGATACTTGCGGATCCGGAGAACTGATCTAATGGAGGTCCTCTGTGAAGCTATCAAAAAGGCAAAAATCACAATTCATTACGGCAAAGCTCTAGTGCGGATTGACGAAGATGACCAAGGAGTTAGGGCAGTATTTTCCGACGGTACGATCAAACCAGCGTCCTTCCTCCTTGGCTGCGACGGCCTTCACTCTGCTGTCCGAAATATCTATGTCGACCCGGAATTTACTCCTGAATATTCTGGTATCTCAAACATATTTTCTCTAGTGCCCACCTCGGGGCTCCCTCGAGCTGCTGGATCGCTAGAAGGCCTGAACGCAACTCTGACTACGGATGGCCTCTTTGCACTAAGTCCCTGCACAACGCCTTGCGATACGATCTATTGGTTCTTTTCTCGTGAAGTTGAAATTCCTACTTCGGGTGACACACGCGATGGGTGGGAGGAGACGGGGAAGAAAGAAGTTGAGACTCTGAAAGATACCTTACTAAATCTCGTAGGAGGGGCAGAAGGTGAATGGGGTGATATGCTGACGAAAGTGATTCGACAGACCGAAGTGCTCAAGTTCTACCCGGTGTATAGGATGCCTTTGGGTGGAAGATGGTCGAAAGGACGCTGTCTTCTCATTGGTGATGCCGCTCATGCGATGCAGCCTCATGCAAGCCAAGGAGTTTCGATGGTTTTGGAAGACATCGCCTTACTTTCTAAGCTTCTCAACAGAAGTGGAAGTTCTCTGCAAGAAATTTTCAAAGTCTACGAGGGGATACGGAGACCACGGGTAGATGAAATGCACAAAACTGCAGACCGCAATGGCACAGTGCGCAAGAAGACTGGCCCCTGGCGGTTGTGGCTGACGGAGCTTGGGATATCAGTAGCCTTGTGGTTTTATCGCCTCTTCAATTTGGATAAGCTGGGCATGGGACAGAAGCCATTAGCTTATGACATCGATGAGGAAAATTGAACGCGTTACAGAGTAATATCGTGCTTTTATACCACACTCCACTACTAGTACACAGAATGGGGATTAATATAACCGGATTCAAATTGGGCAATTTTTGGAATGATGTGACGCTTATATGGAAAACCTTGTGTGCTAAGTTCATCTATTGACGTTGCTCCTCTCGCAATAATACTGATTATCTCTATCTCTAATACACTCACTCATGCCGTTAATTGCGTATCAAGTGCTCCATAGATCTTCTTTGGAACAAAGAGTGCTCGATTCCTCATCGAAGCTCTCAACACATATGGCCAAAGGGGAGCAAGCGTGGCTTGTCACTTTTTATGCACGTCGCAGCACACAACAGCCCACAACCTGCCAACATAGCCACTCCTGAGAAAACTTGTGCATACTCATACGCACCGCCCTTAATCTGGATCAATTGCCCTGCAATTGGTGGTCCCGTTAGTACCGCAAAGCTGACGATAGTAAAGACCATTCCCATCCTCGTGCCCGCCATGCTCAAATCCGTTGTAAGAGAGCTCAATGTCGCAGGGAATAAGCTCTGGATGGCGGCACCTATGATTCCATAGACGACAGCCCAGGCATACATACCTGTTCTGGATGTGACTCCTATCCAGGCAAATGATAGGACTGAGCTAACAATCACTGCTGGTATAAGCGTGTTCAGAGGGCCGAAATATCGATCTGCCAGGAAATTGGGTATAGTACGTCCAAGTATTCCAACACCATTCAAGACAATAAGTAGATTGCTAGACTCCTGACCTGAAAGGCCAAGGATTGTCCGTGCAAAAGAGCCAAGATAAAAGTAAGCAAAATACACTCCCCAGAAGTTCTGCATAGCATTAGCATTTTGCCCCAATGTGCCTAGTAGACCCCTTCGAAAGCTTACCAAAAACATCCCGACAGTAAATAACACATAAGTAGCGTCCTTGAAGCTCTTCCAATCGATCAGCGCGCCTGATTTTCTGGGTGGTACACGCGGCCGAATCCCAAAGTTACATATCAAGAGTGAGCCTAGTTGAATAAAACCTAGGGTCCTCATCGTCCAAGCAAATCCGATCTTAGGAAGTAGATTTTGTACTAGAGCTGGAAAAAGCATCCCTCCAGTTGCACTACCTGCTGCAGAAATCCCAATTGCTAAGCTCTTCTTCTTACTGAAATACGTGCTCAACAAACTCATGCTTGGACAAAATAAACATCCATTTCCTAATCCACAGCAGACTCCTTGAGCAAGAAACAGCTGCCAGTACTTTGTAGATAAGGCGCTCATGAAGATCCCGAGCACCTCGAGACAGGAGCCAACAAGAAATACTGATCGAAAATACCCCGCATCAGTAAGTCGTCCAGTAAACGTCCCGATGAAGAATAGGAGGAAAACCTGCATACTCCCTATCCATGAGATATCGCTGGGAGATCGATTGAGTGCGGCTACATAGTATGTCTGGAAGACTCCGAAGGAGTTTATAGCCCCCCATGTATTCATCATAACAAGGTGGCTAAGCGCGGCTGGAATCATGTTAGCTTAGGAACATAAAAGATAGTTGAAAGCGATGTCGAGACTTCCTTCCCCTAAATCTGGCTGGAATGCTTGAACATGTACCAAGTATCATATAGTCCTACATGTGAAAGCAAATACATACTTTGTATCCAGCCACTCCACCCACCGTCAGGAGGCGGCCCTGGATCCTTCCAACTCCTCTCACTCGGTATCCGAGACGAGGTACCAGGGTATGTATCATCACCACTCTTGTCCCTTGTTGATTCAAGGTTCTTTTCTTTCGAAAATTGCTCCTCATTGAAAGGTATGCGTGAAGATTGGACATCGAGGTCCTCATCACGTGACTGAAAGAAGGCGCTCTGGGTAGAGCCTCTTTCTCTCATGTTGGAATCGCTTTGTGTTCTAACTGAAAAAAGTGTAATGTCAGGGTGCTATAATAGAAGCAGGGTAACAATATTTGCTGTGATTATGAAGATAACTACAATAGCAATTGATAAAGAAAACCCTTCTCGGGTTTCCGGCGTTTCGGAGATTGGGAATCGATCAAACTTTCATGAGCCACAGGGTATGCTCTGTCCGCATACAGAGCTGGCCGCTGAAACCTCTTTGCAATCTCCGCATAGTATCTGTTGAAATCCACATTTTTCAGACGCCTTCATATCTAAAGATAAGCTACCACTCAATGCCTAGGAGACCTACTTAATTCTAGAGGATAACGTTCAATCCAGAAAAGTTCTTATTGATATGACCACCAACACTCTTGAGTTCTCTTAGGTTCCCTTCCTACTGAAATTTACACGAGCTCTGGATTATCTCTTGAACAATACCTGTGAGGTCGGAATAATCTAGCAGAATAAATTTCCACGGCTGACCAAGCCAGATTTGAGATGTTGATGATCTTTGATATCACCTCCAATTCTCAATGACCACGACAACATCTCAAGAGGCTTAACAAGAACAATTTGCCCAGCCGATTCCCACAGTTCTTGCGAAAGGCAAGTGAAGATGATAAATGATCAAAAAAAGGGGAGGGCATTGAACGGCTACTGAAGAACGACTAAGCTGGAGCTAACTCAAACAGCCTCAGTATTCGAGTACTCTCTAAACATCCAACACCCCATAATGCCCTAGCAACCACCCTCGTGCATCTTGGCGGATGTACTTCCCACAAGTAGCCTAGTGATCCGATTCAGCCGGGAATGTGTAATTGTGATCGAGTAGCCCGGGGTCTTTCAAAAGGAACATACCTATAGGGTTTCGTCCATATGCTACACATAGATCTATCCCTCAAAACCAGAGCTGATTTGATATTGAAGGCTATCCGACCTTACTCTGAGTGGTGTTGTGGTTGTAGGGAACTACAACGTGGCATAGAAGATCATCAGCATGTCTCAAATCTAGCTTTGTGACACAGACAGATATTTTCCAGTAGAGTATTCAAGAGTCACGCATGTCCGCCAAGAGACAATCAAGAAACTACGTAAGAGTCACCCGGAAGAGATCATCCGGGGAGTGGCATATTAATCAAACTTATTGGATTGAGTCTCACCCATCAAGAATTATTTCCCCGTCATCAAACTAAAGTGCCGGTAGTGCTCCCAATTTTAATTACCTAACTCCCGGACTTGGAGAATGAGGACGTCGGAATATTCTCCTTGTATAGGACGTTGATTTCTCGCAGAAAGTCCAAACAAGAATTGGAAATCTAACAGCTAAGACCAATGGTGCTTGTAATCTGGAACCACTGAAAGTGCTGTGTAATTCAAAGTATGCTTGGTGACTTGTTTTGTCACAAATGTCCCGCTTCTATATCGTCAACCACGAGTTTCATAACCACGGAGGGGAAGTTGCAATTGACCAGGTAACTCTGAAGCAGGGTCGCTGTCCAAATCCATTGCTTTTTAGATTCTGAGTCTGCATGGATTTGGTAAGTTGGCCACTCTGAGAGAGCTCTCTATTTGCCTTGTGCTTCAGGCAATTATAAATATACCTAGAGTCACACCGAATGCCAGGATACTTTTCTCTGACTCGATACTTGCCATCATTAATTTCTTCTATCTGAGAAAAGCCTATGACAGAAGTGATAAAAGCATCAGCTTTCTCTCTCCTCCATCATCTGCCCCAAACCTCGAAAGGTTGTCGTTCAAAGCTCGCTAAGCTCAAGGGGGCAACACTAAGCCAATTTAGACTAGCGCCCACAAAAGTCACCGTGAACTTTTCAAATTGAAGATCACGACGAACAAAATCTACAACTTCAACTATTCGGACTCGACGTTTCAGTCTCCGCTCAAAACCGCGGTTAAATCGATTGATCCTCTTGTTCACCAAAATCTACTTCAAAATGTAAGAGATCATTGTGCAGAGTGCGCAGTATTTAAGGCGCAGGAACTAATTGTCGCAGCTACCAAAATGAAGCACCTCGCAGCTTACCTTCTTCTCACCATCGGTGGTAACACCTCTCCTTCTGCCAAGGACGTCAAGGCTGTTCTCGAGTCTGTCGGAATCGAGGCTGATGATGAGCGTCTCTCCTCTTTGATCTCTGAGCTCAAGGGCAAGGATCTCGCTGAGGTATGGAATTACACATTTGGATAGGGCATGGGCAATGCTAATGGACTTACAGTTGATCGCTGAGGGATCAAGCAAATTGGCATCCGTCCCATCTGGTGGTGCCGGTGGTGCTGCTCCAGCTGCTGGAGGAGCTGCCGCTGGAGGCGCTGCTGCTGCCGAGGAGAAGGCCGAGGAGAAGGAAGAGGGTATGTTTTTACTCGGGCCCGGGCAATTGAGATATGCTGACAATTCTTGCAGAGAAGGAAGAGTCCGACGAGGATATGGGTTTCGGTCTTTTCGATTAAGCGATCAATTCACGTCAAAATGGATACGATGCACCGGATACTTCGATACAAAAGGACGCTTCTGGGAGAAGCTGTGCGGGCTTCGCATATCGATTGCATATCATGGGTGTAAGGGTCAGGATATACTGGTCCGCTCATGATTTTATGACAAGAATGAGTGATAGATGAGCAATGAAGTCGTGCTTCCTCCAAGATTTTGCCTAGTTATGAACGTGAAGTGAACTCCATATTATGCCAACTAAGTCCTTCATGCCATGCATCTAAAATGCCCAATTGGCTTTCACAGTGCAGCAGCCGTAGAAGTTGTCAATGAACAAATGTGATATGGTCACGTGTGACTGGAGCTCAAGAGAACCTGGAATGCAAGAAGCCCAATGATGAGAAGACCAACACGATGCAGAAGGTCTACTTTCAACCATGATTCCCTTGAAACGGTGTGTTTCATCCTGTCATAACACGTACGCTTTTGTCGTTCCATTTCTCTTTCTCAGCATTTCTCGTCCTCGAAGTCTCATATCCTGACCCCACAAACTTAGGTCTTCGTGCCCTACAGCCGCATCTTTCACGCTAATGACTAAGCGAAGCGAACTGCAAATCTGGAAATCCACCACGCCAATAATTTTGAACCTCATCGCCAGAAACCCTTTCGCCTTTCGACCAGAATCGATTTGCGAAGTCATTACCAACTACCGCAATCATGGCTGACGAATACGTGAGTTCAATCGCATATACCATCCTACATCCTCCCCTCGTCGCAGATGCGCGCGCCCCATCACATTCGAAGACACAATGCTAATGCTTCTCATCACAGGATGCCGTTGAGGCCGCCGAGATCAAGAAGAAGAGAACCTTCCGCAAGTTTTCCTACCGTGGAATCGACCTCGATCAGTATGCCTCCCATACATACATACCCTATACACAGTCTTGAAGAATTCAAAGGGGAGCAAAAGCTAACCCTATATTCTCTCAAAATAGACTCTTGGATCTCACCTCGGACCAACTCCGTGATGTTGTCCACGCCCGCGCTCGCCGTAGGTTCAACCGTGGTCTCAAGCGTAAGCCAATGGGTTTGATCAAGAAGCTCCGAAAGGCAAAGCAAGAGGCCAAGCCAAATGAGAAGCCCGATTTGGTCAAGACCCATCTCCGAAACATGATTGTCGTCCCAGAGATGATTGGAAGCGTTATCGGTATCTACTCTGGAAAGGAATTCAACCAGGTTGAAATTAAGCCTGAGATGGTCGGACATTACCTTGGAGAATTCTCGATCTCATAGTATGTATTCCCAATATCCTAGTATGCCAATGATTAGACAGAACAATTCTAACATCTTCTAGCCACCCAGTCAAGCACGGTAGACCAGGTATCGGTGCTACCCACTCTTCGCGTTTCATTCCCCTCAAGTAAATGCTTGCTGTATGCTGGGTTTCAATGGATGGGATTGGTTTGGGTGCAATGGGATTTGGCATGTTTGTGAGCAGCAAATAGGCTGTGGCGAATATCAATAAAATCTTCGCATCCAAAATATTTTACTGCAGTGGTATATGGCGTGAATGTGACAATCTGAATCAATGCCCCCGCAAGGTAGATAGAATGCAGACGGCAGACAACGGCGATGTTGCAGGATCCAGAGTGCTACAACCGGATGCAGTCAGCGCACGAGTGTTTGAGCCTACCTATCCTATCAAAATGGCCATGATACCAAACTGCCCTGTGTTCCAACCTACGAATCCCATGCGTTCACTTTCCACACATCAAGTAAATATCGGTGCATCCCATTGAACAGCATCAAACTGGACGATTTGGAAATGGAATCCTCTGACTCAAATCTTCATTCACTATGAAGCTCAAATGCTGTCACCTTTATAACCCCGCCTCCCCCAATCGCACAATAAACCACCTCAAAGATCAAGAGTGGCCGAAATGACGTGATTTATCGTTCGCATCTGACGAACAATTCTCATGTCCGAATGGTATTCGCATGCCAGAGAACCATTTTCCATTCCTGACATCAATGTATCACTTTACCGGGTACACTTTCAAACAACCTTCGTCCGCATCAGCTCTTATGGACTTCCACCTCCGCCGCCACCAGCACCTGATGACAGATGATATTCATCACATTATTAGTATGAACTGGTAAACCTCCTTCTATTATCTGCTTCAGATTATTTGTAGAACTTCAACGTAAGCGGTATATGACAAGCGTAGCTCTGAAGCAGCAAAAGGGATGGTCAAGGGAGGTTTGAAATGGGCTTAATAGTTTCGGAATGCATATTATTTTAAATTTGGTTCCGGAGGAGCTGATTGGGGCAAGTGGCTCAGGTTCTTTTTATTTTACCTTTATATGGATTTGCTAAAGAATAGAGATATGCAATATGAGGAACACAGTCATACTGGCCATTGAATTCAATGTTGATACTTGAGCTCATATACAAGCAATACAACTTTCGACTTTGAAAATAGCCAAAGGGTTTGGGTTCGGGTGAAGCTTACTACAATCGTTTATCTTCTTAGCTTTGCTCAGAGAGCTACAAAATCAAAGCATGAAACTTAGAACGACCAGTTGTGAAGCCTGATCTGTTGCAAGTTTTTCATGAACCAAATCTCAGCCCAACGTAATTCCATTAAAGATGAGCAAAGTGGAAGGCACCGGTCAAGACGCTCCTGCACCATTCGTTGTTAAGCTGGTCCAGTCCATCTCATATGATTGATTCCCCAGCAGTATTTATAGGTTTAAGCAACTCTATCCAGAGAGAGCAGTCAAGGCGGATCACATGGATAGAACAAGAGCAGCTGGCATGACCTGTTATCATTTCTTTTGAAACCAAAGTTTACTATGATTTAATTCAATCTACAACCAGCCCGCCGTCAACCAACGATCAGTCGATGCTATCTTCTCCTATGTTACTTCCACACCTGTACCAGTTTCCATACAATGACTGCAGTGCCCGTAAAAGCTGATATGTCGATACAGAAATAAGGCAGGGTAAGCTGAAGCTACACATTAATTGGCATGTTACATTCATCTATTATAGCGGCCCTTTACTGAATATTGCGCGAGTCCCATGAACAGAAGCGTCCGCGAATCTTGCCAGAGCCTGGAAGCCATGTACATTAATGTATGGAAACACATTTTGGACTATCCAGAGAGTATCTTAAACACCTCGTCATAAATTTTGATTGGAATCATGTAGAAGGAAGCACCGCTATCAGCACAATTCTGGCGAGGAAAAGTTTGGAATCAATTTGTAGAAACTTTGTACTCATTTGACAAATTCAAAATACAGCCATGTAATGATCGCATGCTAAATTCATACATTCTAAATAATTCACTGGCGACACTATGTCTCAAGCAAATCACAAAATGCACATGGCGCTCTAAGAAACCTTTATTGAAGGTGATTGCAGACCAAGTTCACACGCAATAATCTATGATACAATCAAGGGGTCTGATTCAGCTACTAGTTGCGTGGGCAGCACCTTCATGCCAACTACTGCTGATGGGCAGACAAGTATGAGGTCACACCACCGTGAAATGTAATAGGTCAAAACATTAGGCGTAGCTTTCAATTGAAATGAAATACAGAAGGGATGCAAAAATACAGGGGGGAAAGTAACACTTTTGGTCGAAGGGGAGTGCAAAGCTCAACGCAGTGTTCTCGAAAATCTCTCACGACATAGAACGCCAAGGAGGTATAGAGTGAGAAGTCCAATAGACCTCCAGAAAACATGTGACCGATTCGCCACTTCAAATCCACCGTCACCCTCAGTCTGAGAACACTTTTGCAAATGCACGAAACATTCTGCAGAAGTAGTGCTGTAACTTAACGCCATGTAAACCGGAGTGGAAACCCTGCAAGTAACATCGCCCTGATCTGAACCGAAATACTCCAGAGTGCAGCGAATGAAATGTCGATTGGGTAGAGCTGGCACTATGCCTCGCAAATAAAGAACAAGCCGAGAGATTAATTGTCTCCGTAGTTGAGATTGTCGTGATAACCGTTGGTCTCCTCACTCTTGAATCTCTCTTCGTGAGTTGGTACACTACCAGTAAGTTGATCTGGCATCAATCCCTTCTCTTTAAGGTACTTGATCGACTTCAAGATTGTCAGATCATCTTTGGCTGTGTCGTTGAGAATGAGGCGTTGAGCGAGTGTCATCTTGCCACCATTTGCTTCCTTATCTCTCAAAGCTTGATTGCGAACTTCTTGATCATGAACGAAGCGACACTT
The DNA here is from genome assembly GCA_030077755.1 of Filosporella fistucella. NCBI lineage: Eukaryota > Fungi > Ascomycota > Leotiomycetes > Helotiales > Filosporella > Filosporella fistucella. The sequence goes on from JAQJZZ010000007.1 coordinate 756,159, forward strand.
GCCCTTCTTACCACAAGTACCGCCAGTAGAAAAGTACTTGCAGTGACGCTGGAGTTGAGCCTTTGGTGCTTGATGAACACGAGTAGGTCCATGGCTACGGGAAGACTGAGCCTCGGGCTTAGAATCATCGGAATCTGATCCAGAGGAGCTAGCTGAATGTTCGCTCACTTGACCACGGTCTTCGTCGCCTTCATCACCATTCTCACGCTTGCGCTTAGAACCAGACATTTGTTCTTGGATTCTTTGTTCAGCCTTCTCCAATTCGCGTCTGAGCTTTTCGGCTTTTCGTTGCTGCTTCTCCAACTTTGTCTCTCCTTCCTTCTTGATTTCGGTCTGGTGCTTGGGTCGGACTTGTTCACGACGTTGACGCATCTCTTCTGCGGCAGCGTCTCTACGAGCTTTCGTAGGGTATCGACTTCTACGCTCAGCAAGCCATGCATCTAAATCAGTGGGAAGCCTATGCAATGTTAGCTAGAAGAACTAATCTTCCTCTCATATAATAAAAACATACTGTGGGGTATCTGGACCAAGCAAAGTAACAAGACGAGCTTCCTCATCAACATCATCAATCTCATCGTCGCTGTCTTCATGATCAACACCATTTGGTGTGAGACCGAGAGTGTTGGTACGACGCTTCTTCTTCTTTTTACCATTGCTGTCTGCACCTGCAGATTGCTTATGATAATTCTCAGAAGTAGCTCGATGACCATTATTTTGATGACGATGATTATTGTCTCGACCGCGAGAAGATTGGAAGTTATCACGACCACCTCTGCCTCTGAAATTCATGTTTCCTCTGCCCCTATTAGGGTTTGAGTTGAATGGGTTGGGATCAAGTGGTGGACGTTGTCCTCCATGAGTGAAATCCTGAGGTGGATAACCTTGATAATGCGGTTGAGTGAAAGGGGCTGGTGGACTTTGATGATTTGGAAACTGTTGAGGGAAGCCATTGCCCGCTTGAGCCATATGACCGCCTCTCTCATTATCAAAACCCATACGAATAGGAGGGCCCATCAAAGGAGCTTCATGACCACCACGAGCATTGTTAAAACCACCACGACCACGATTATTATTGAAAGGAGGTCGGCCATGTTGATTGGGAGGACCATTCCACTGTTGTGGAGGTCCCCCATGTGGTGGTTGATTGGGTGGCACACTGTGACCATAGGGAGGAGCTTGAAATGGTGGTTGTTGCGGGCCATACTGTGGCTGCTGAGGTTGTTGATAAGCTTGAGGGGCGTAGTTTGGGTGGTAGTTTTGTGGTTGCAATGGGGCAGGTTGAGGCGCATGCATCGGTGGTTGGTTATGTTGAGGAGGACCATGATGTTGCGGGCCATGTTGATGATCATTCTGCCATTGAGGACCTCCATAACCTCCAGCAGGATTTGAGCCTTGCTGGTTCTGAGGAGGAGCTTGAGGACCTATGTATGGAGCACCATTTTGTTGACCATTAGGGCCATTGTAACCAGCTGGTGGACCGTGATTTTGAGGAGGTCCCTGACTTGGGAAGCCAGCATTTGGTTGTTGTGGATTATAAGGCACATTTCCGTGGAAATCACCTCGACCACCTTGATTCCCACCTCTGCCACCTCGAGGAGGTCCACCACCACGTTGCGATTGTTGGTATTGAGGAGGTTGCTGCTGGTATCCGTACTGCGGATGTTGCTGCTGTTGTTGATGATTTCCTGGAGGAGGACCAGGTGGGGGTGGTGGTGGAGGAGGAAAGTTGTACTGCTGAGCACCAGCCATTGTTTGCAAGTTGCTTCGTCTCGACGCGACACAGACTGAACCTGCGAATTGTCTCGAGTGGTGCAGAGTATGTGTGTTGTGAGGAAGATAGTGATGGGCGAAGCGCCTGTCGTGAGGAGGATATCGAAAAGGGTATGCTATTGATGGGCAAAGTGTGTTAATTGATGCTTTTGTAGTTAAAAATGAAATCTGGTGAGAGGAAGCTGAATCTGAAGAGGAAGGAAAGGGTGAAGCTTGCCTGCCATCTGAAACCCTGCTAGCGAAATACACTAGACCGAATTGTGTCGCCAAGGAGTTTATCGTACAGTACCGAACTATTTTTTAAGACGACAACTTCAAGAATTGACTTCAGATCATGAGCACAAATGCGGTCGATGAATCGCGTCGCGATACAAAGATTGTGAAAGGTTGCAGTGATAATTTTTGATCAGAGAAGGCTTAAAGTGCGATTTTTTGGCGCTACGCCCAAAAGCGTAATTTTCAAGCAAAAGTATCTCTAGCGTCGAATCACGTGGAGTAACGAGGACAAGAAATTTCCATATCCAGCTTCATTTTGAAGATACACAAAGTCGTCTCGTATTTTGTAGCTTTTGATAGAAGAAGAAGCTGCATACGACTTCACGCAGTCTTCTGAAGTGCCGAAAACTACCCAGCATGTTCATCCTCGTAAGTTTAGATGCCAACTATGACACGCCATCCTGCTTCAAAATGGACGAACATCTGACAAAACGTAGACCAAAATCGCGGACCTTGTCCAAATTGTTCCTGAAGACTTCAATAAAGATGCTTCGCAGGCAATAGAAGATAACATCAATGCCAAATACGCAAACAAAGTCATCCAAAAGATCGGGCTTTGTATCTGTCTTTATGACCTTTTATCAGCATCAGAGGGATTGATCGGTCATGGCACTGGGCTTGTGAATGTAAATGGTGTGACTGTTTACTTTTGCCTCTTTTGAAATTGAAATCGAAAAGCTAACCCAAGTAGTTGAGTTCCGCTTAGTCGTCTTTCGACCCTTCAAGCACGAGGTTATGACGGGGCGAATCAGCAGCGCCGTGGAAGCTGGCATGAGGAGTATGTTCAGTTTCTGATTACAATTTCGTCATCAGTTTCATTACCCTCACTACAAGTCGATCTACAATTTCCTTTCCTGCTCGCCTTCATCTCCCCCTCTTTTTCAACTGCAAGCGCCTTCCTCAAGCGCCCCAATCCCTCCTTTCTCAAGAACGTCTTCAATTTGACCCCATTTCTAACAAACCTCAGTCCGCACCCCCTTCTTCGACGAAATTTTTGTCCCCGCACACAAGCTCCCCGTCGGCGCTCGATTTGACTTTGACCACCAACTTTTCATCTGGGAAGTCGACGGCTCAACCCTCTACTACGATAATCAAGAAACAGTTCGTTTTCGTATCTTTGAAGAGATATGGACGGATCAAAGCCCGGTGGGCCCAAGAGAGAAAGAGGACGAAGGTGCTGTGAAGCAGAGCCCATATGTCTTGCATGCTACTATGGAAGATGCGGGTCTAGGACCGTGTTTGTGGTGGGATACGGAAGAGGAGGTGCAGCAGGTGGCAGAAGCGGAGTAGTGCCAGACGGGTTCGAAATGACGAGAAAGCAGGGCGGCGATATCTGGCGTCTAGGAAAAGCATTGATGGAGTTTGGAAATTGGCATAGTGTATATTCTGCTGTTGATTCCTGTTTTCTCATGCACCTTGGATCTTGAACTTCGTTTAAGGGTTTGTTGTGCCCTGTATCCTGTGTGCTGTCCTCCACTCCTTTCTGGCAATCCCCTAATTTTCGCATCTGCTGCTTGCTTCTTTTTCCATGTTCTCGATTACCAGCACTTATTTACTTTCAAAATTCGCAATGCTTATTGAAAACTTGTCATCTATTTCTCTCGCTGGGATTACCAGCTCTCCAAAACTCTTAATCATGTGCTTATCAGTCCATTTCCGCGTACTCTAGTGACGAATTAGAGACTCCTCAACTGGCAGACTTCATCTATTGCTCAATTAAACAACCCATTAATATGCTCGCTTGGTTTCTTACACTCCACTTTCCTCGAAACTTATCTCATTGAATTTCATTACCTCTCGACATTCATAATACACTACATTTCGGGGATTCTCCCCACTAACTCCTAACTCCTAATTTTCTATCTTAAATCTCTCTCCGTGAACTACGCTTTGAGGTTGTATTTCAACTCTTTTTCAATGGCCAATACGAACCATAGTGAGTGAGAGATCATTATCTGAACTTGCACATTTCATCAGTCCCATATTGTCGGCAAAATTTGGACCAAGACTCGCGACGCAGCGTTAAGGTCAAAAATCGCCGAGTCGGATTCGCTTGAGAAGCGGCATGTATCACATCTTTGTAACATCAGATGGAACATAAAGATCTTCTTCTTTCCCATCCGTTAGACCTCAGCTCGCAATGAATTCATTATTCCAACTTTTCGCTTCATGAATGTTTGGATTTGGGGGTGCATGAATTAAATTCTTGTAGCTGGGAAGAAATTAAACTCTAACAACCTCCACTGTCACCCGGTCTCCTACCGCGCCTTGTGCCTCCTCATCCCATCTCTAAGCCCTCCCAACTCATAACCTCCCTTTCATCACAAAGAAACCGTCTCCTATCTCCCGCTAGCACGCATCATCCGCACGTCTGGCTTGCTCGTTGCGAGACGTAAGTCCTACTTTCTTTGTTCGATTTTCCACATCAGTGACGGACGAAAAGCCATAATCAAATCACCATTAGGAGACTAAGAAGAAGGCAAAATAAATCAATACGTTAGCTTGATACGGAGATTTCAATTCTTAACGGTCCTCTCAAGAATATCAGAGGCATTCGTCAATTAATTGATCAAGTGGCTGTGCCTGAGAATATTGATGGATCTCCTCGAGCAGGTATATTTGAGCCTCTGGATTTCGACCTTCACAGCTATCATCTGACAAGTAAACAGCAGTTGTCAAAATTGCAGATTGAATCTATCATAAGACAGATTTTAGAAGTGTTAAAGGAGGTACATGAGCGAGATATCGTTCACAAAGGTCAGCAATCTCCTCCCTCTTGATTCCGAGAGTTCCAAGAATGAATAATAACATATGTGGCGTTGCACTAGATATAAAACCGGAGGATATAGTATTCTCTCTCCTGCCAAATTTATCCAAGCCAGATTTCCACGTTAAGCTCATTGATTGTGGAGTTGGTATGCTCGCATCCTAGCACACACGTAACGAGGAAAGTGCAGATATCAAACTGACATACTCAACATCTCGAGGCCACCACGACCGCACCCGTCTAACAACAAATCCATATTACCGCTCACCTGAACCCTGTCTGGGAATAACCTGGGGCCCAGCAGTTGACATCTAGTCTTTTGGAGCTATTGTAAGAATTTTACTTCTCTAGCACCCCTCCCCCATCTCCCACTTACCCTTCATCTCTCCATATAACAGCTAACTTAATTCATCACCAAGATCGGATCTCTTCTCATGGAGCCTGGCGCGAAATTTTCAACCCTATCGGCGGTCAAAGCCGTATCCCGCCCCAAGAACAGGACCGAGAATTCGTTGAGCATTACACATCATCCTACCTTTCCCCGATAAATTCGTCAAACGGATGTCTCAAGAATGGCAGCATAAGTTTGAAGCATTTGTGCCGAAGATGGCGCCTACAGGTGTGCCAGTAACGTTCGATTTCATTGGTGAAATCTTTGAAATACCAGCTACAAATTGGGGTTTTATAAGAGAAGTCTTGGTGGTTGATCCGGAGGAGAGAAACAGTGCGGAGGATTTATTGACGCATAAGTGGTTTGATGTAGATGGAGATTACGGACGATGAAACTAGACACCTAAGTTAAAACGCAATATCAAAATTGACATCGCAGTTGTTGCAAAGCGAACTTTTCGGACCATAGCTAGAAAGAAGAATTGCGAAGCATCTAGATACAAGGTAAGTTAAGTAGAGATTGTTAATACTGAATTCAATCCCGAGCCTCTCCCACAATACCAAGGAGCTTACAGTCGCATTTTAATGGAGCAGGATATGAACCAACCGTACGCCCCTGGGAAACACGATACGCAATAAATCTCATTCCTACATAATCTGAATATGCCGATATAGCATCTGCTAAATAGAACCACATCTTTCATTTCACAAGTTAATAGTATAGTAAATGAGAAGGGAGAAATAAGGAGTTCAAAGATAAGAGAGCGACAAGAGGTATTCTATTCAGCGATCTAGCTCCAAGCTAAGAACTTCATCAGATGTCTCTCTATCTATCCCTCAACGCCATCGCTCTTACGCAATGTGCAAACCATACAAACGCTAAAACCAAACATCAATTCTCTGCCTATGAAACAGGAACAATCTTCTCATTATCATCGCTACTGCTCGGTTCAAACTTCGGTTCTATCCTCGGCGAGCCTTGCGTCGTACGGAAGAAATGATGAACGCTCTCTGGGTACTCGTCTCCGTCTTCATCAGCTGCTGCGAGACCATCCTCACGCTTCTGCTTCTCGGCTTCGCGGGATTCCCAATCGGCGCGCATGTCTTCTACGCGGCTTACTTTGTCTAACTCAGGATTATATTGTTTACCGACTCCGGTCCAGCGTTCCCACATGGAGAGATGCTTAGGATGGATAGCGATACCGTGGTATTCTGCGCCACGGCCGGCGCGGAGGTAGCCCCATCTTCTCTCTTGTTCTTTGAGGTCGAGACCAGTGGTATCTGGAAGGAAGAGGTATGTGAGTAGCATACCGGCGAGACCGAACCATGGGACGAAGTAGAATTTTGTTTGTGTGTCGATGTAATTGTACAAAATAGCTGCGAGGAGAGCACCTGCTTTTCCAGCTGCAGCAGATATTCCGTGTGCGGTAGCGCGGACTGGAGTAGGGAAGACTTCGGCAGCTACGAGGAAGGTGACGCTGTTGGGACCGAATTGATTGAAGAAGGAGGAGAGGAAGTACATTGCTTGGAAAGCTTTGATGTGCTCAATGCTGGTGTAGTATTTGTAGTGGAAAGCTGGGACAACGAACATGATGAAACACATCAGGAAGCCGACTTGTTGCATCCATTTACGGCCATAGAGTTTGTTATCGATGAGGAAGGATGCGAGGTAGTACCCTGCGAGGGAGACACCGACGTTGACGAGATTCCAAAGCCAACCTTGCATGACATTTCCAGTCTTGGCGGATTGAGGGTCGATGACTTTGATGAATTGGGATTGGAAGAGCTTATTTCCGTAGAAGAAGACATCGTTACAGAACCAACCACCTGCAGTGGCAATCAGACGTGGCCCGAAGTATTTGATTGTCAAAGTCAGAGACTTGACATCGTATCCCGTGACGTTGGCCTTCTTTTTCGCGATATTCAACTGCTTGGACGCCAAAGGCATTTTGAACCAACGATAATAGACCAACCAGAGAGTTCCAACTGCAGGAATGGCGAATGAAACACGGAAAGTCCATTGGGCTGAAACTTTGGAATATGGTGGGTTTCCACTGTGGTGGAAGATAAGAAGGCAAACGATCAAAATGACTTGATTGAAGAACTGTCCCCAACCTTGCATCAAGAAAGCCATGGTGACTTTACGACCACGGTGAAGACGGTCCTCTTTGGTCGAAACACGACCTGATCCAGTAGCGTTCTCCATCGCGGCTGTGGCAGTCATAGGATATTCTCCACCGACTCCGATGCCGTAGAAGAAGAGCGACCAGGCATAGCAGATGACCCAGCCATTGAGATCGACGCCCCAGGAAGCAGTAAGCATGAGAAGACCAATTAACATGATTGCGGCATCTTGGATGAGACCATATCGACGTCCGAGACTAAAAGAGGTTAACTTCTATGTGATTGAGGTTCTCCGCAAAACATACCCATCACCAAGAAATCCCACCAAGATCTGACCAACAATTATACCAAGAACCTCAAGATAAGTAACGGCATCAATCCACCTCTCGCTGCAAACCTCGAAAGTTTTCCAACAAGCAGGCCAGACAGCTTGGAATAGTGGAGTCACATTTCCAATTGAGAAAAGTACATATCTAGAATGTGTCAGACGTCATTTTTGTATATCATGTGAGAAGTGAACATACCCTTCAAGACCCAGTCCAGCACCAGGTAAAACTGCATTTTTGAAATACCATGAGACTGGGCTCAGAGGATCGTTCTTGAACATTCTCCATGTGGAGCTCAGTTCCTTGCCGGCCTCTTCATTGTCAACCTTGTTAATAAATTTGATTCTCTGACCAATTGGGAGATCAGCCCAGTAGACTCCTTCCGGAGTGTATAGATCATCTGGGTGGAGGAGAGTGCCGAAGACGTTGTCTTTGTTGTTTATATCGAAATCGTATCGGATTGAGGCGTGATCATCTCCAGTCTCTGGACCGTGAGGAGCGCTCACCATGCCGAAATTGGATGGGTCATGATGCCGATGGTGGTGAAGAATATCAGCCATGTTGTCGGCGGCTTTTGAGAAGCCGGCAATACACGATCGTGTTCTTCGAGACGTGATTATATAGACCTCGAAATGGGGTCTTGAGGTTTGGGCGGAAAGTTGATCGCTGAGGAACAAAGTCTACTGTTGGATGGGAGGAAGGGCTTATAAGGAAAGTTGAGGTGGTGGTGGTGGTGGTAGTGGGGCAAGATGGCAAGTGAGGGTTGAACTAGGAAAGAAGCCAATCCCAATTGGGGATATTCCTTTTGTGCAGCAACAGAGCAAGATGTGGATGATGTGGATGATGTGTGGGTGGATGTGGGCAGAGGGGAACAAAACACACAACACTCTTGCAGGAGAGGAGAGTTCCGGTCGAAAAGCGGACGTTTCCTGCCTGCAAGGGTGAAGGGTAGAAGCGTGCAGGCAGATCCAGAACGGGGAGGATGTGAAGATCCGGATGAGGAAGGAATTGAATGTGATTCGCAGATCTAGGAAGGCACAGCGGGCAGAGTCACGGAGCATTGGCCTGGCAAAACTGCGAGGGGAAATTATTTTATTCTTATTTTTATCTCAATTTTTTTCGTCAACCGGAGTGGATTGCTGATCGTCTAGCTTTTCGCCATCCAAAGTCCAAGTGGGGAAGGAACCTGTTGGAGTCAAATGCTTGCACGCCTGCCATGACCGAAGCCAAGACCTGCCCAATCCAGGGTCCAAATCCTTGTTCGGCTCAGGGTGGATCCTAAAATGCCCCTCGATGTGGACTTTTATTTATGGAGGAGAGAAGAGGAGCTGGATGCATCCGTAAATTCTTTGAACGAACATCGACAATTATATACAGAAAAATTACACGACGTATATATAGCATTAAATCTGATATCTTTTGCGCAGGCGAAGGCTTCTTTTCTGCCTCGTTTCTTAGATGCACCCAGCCCGAGCACCGGCATCAAAATAGTCGACTACTTCGTAGTACTCATCGCCAGTCAAGACGAGGCGAGGCGTCTGTTTAGTGGTATTTTTCTGGCGATAGTACCGTGTTTCTCATCATCTGATGGAACGATGGTCGAATAGAACCCGATCCACCGTTGTTCCACACCGCACCTCATTTCATCCACTTTTCACTTCGACCGTCGAGCTGACCATGCTGTTACAGAACGGAACGTATATGCATGACAGCTCGCCTGCGCTAACTGTCAAAAGAATATGTAAGTATGTGGTGGATCTGTTACATACATAGGTACAGAGCGTGGGAAACCCGGGGAACAGCAGCATAGTGATTTGATATCAAATCAGACTTCAATTGCGACGTTGACTCTCAACCATTCATATGCTCACCTGTTCTCTCCTCGTACTCTTTTCAATGCTTACGTTAGTCAAGCTTTCTGTTGTGCGACTCGACGTCATTTACTCCCGCGATAAGATTAATGAATCAATCTCAATCAGCCCAACGACGTCCCGCCTTGTCATGTCTGCTTGCCGCACGCAAGCAAAACCAAAGCTTTTTTGGCTGAGACATTTCACCCACGCCTCATGCCGCCATGTTCACCACACTCGGAATCTCGCTTTCTTCCTCATGAGCGACGGTGGACCAGTCCCACGCCATTCGCGTCGGCCTCAAAAATCAAACTTGGACTTGAAGATTTCTGATGTCGTTGAATCATCCAATCAGCGGGTCACAATCGAGCACGTTTCCTTTCTGTTGGTTATCAACCCCAGAAATTATAAGCGAGCTGCCTCGGCCACCATGCAGTCTTGCTTCGCTCCAGCACCACTAAAATCGGAAATCCTTGTCGTTATCCCTGCTAATATACTACTCTGCCAGAAAAGGTAATTCCAAGCGTGTGCCTTTTGCGAAAGAGATTTCATGTTGCTGTATGGAAATAGCATCGCGTGTTGAGGATTGTCACGATATGGGAACATCTCATGAAGTACATGAGTTTGGTAGCTATACTTTGCCATCGAAACGATAGCTCGGAGTTAGTAGTACTGAGTTCGCGGCATTTGATTTTTGGTTCGGCATATTTGTTTCGAGCTTGATGCTCAACGCTTAAAATGCGCAGTCTGGCCTCGATTCGATTTCCGCGCCAATTGGTTGTTTCGGTTTTATCAGATTAGACGAGATCGATTTCATGTCGTTTGCTGCCTTACTTGCTCCTTCACTATAAGGCCATCACCCCTTTAATCCTTCATTCAGCCCACGTGCTTCATTCTCTCTCTTCATAGGTTCCGGACACATCACGGCTTTACAATCCCAATCTCACCATTACCACAATCTCAAACCCCTTTTGTAGCTGATTCGTACTTCTCTTCAATATCCGGAACAAACGGACCATAAATTCCAGAAAAACTTACGGCCTCACCGGCCTCTCCCATCCATCAGGATTGCGGCATGTCAATTTCACCCTAGACACGACATCGCCTTGCATTCTGCAAGCTCAGATCTGCGGCATGGCGTCTGTCTGTCCCAGTATCTGGGCATGGGGGCTAGTAAGCCACAAAGCTTGCTTGTGCCACTGTCTGGGGACCATGTTGGCAGCACGTTGAGGCTTGCTTGGCGTTGGTTGGTTATGTTGACGACATGTGTTGTTGAGGACTTGATGGGAGGGAGATTAGATAATCTTGATGCTCTCAATGACGGGTCCCGAGTTCTGGATATGCAAGTGTCAAGATTTTTCGGAATGTTTATATTTCTGCTTACAAGGTTGCGTAATCGATTATGGTCGAGGTGGTGAGGAACCATTGCAGAGAAAGAATGCTCTAGGCAGTTCTCATGGTCCCAAAGGAAGTGATTTCACTCTGTTGGTTTACTATGAGTATCAGTGAGATATGAATCTCGGAAGTTCCGAAACTGAAACACCTTATCGTAGTTCAGTCCCCGAATACAGGCACATGGATGTATTTCTCCTGACCTAAACTGCTTTTCTCGCTTCCAAAATGCACACCTTGTTCGCCTCAATTTATATCCATCGAGTCAAATAGCGCTAGAAGAATGCCCTCAATTCATAATACTTATTCTCAGTGACATCGGTGATCATTTCCCATAAATGTGGTACAAATTATTACGACCCAAATTCGCTGTCCGATTGGCACAGACTTGATATAGCCTCTTCATAGCCAAGAAAGGTGCATGACGTCCATATTCAAATTTGCAAATAGCATCACCCCCAATCATTCAGCATCTAGCAGCTCTTTGAACAATTCGTGGCTCAACAGGTCGACTCTCATGACCCTGCAATGAGCCTCGTTGCAGTAAAGTCAACTCGCTTCTTCCCTTCCAAGTCTGATCAACACAATTTCGGACAACTTGAGGGCTGTCGATGACCTCTGCTATAGTGATAAGTATACCTCACTGCTTCTGTGAGATCTTGAAGCTTTGCAGAGTGTCTAAAAGGTGTTCAACAAGTATTTGAGGGCAACGATGCATCATATTATGTTTCACCTATCTTTTCTTGATCGACAAGCAAAAACACGAATGCTATATTAAACGATATGGATGCTGGACGGCATGAAATTAAGAATACAGAAGTACTGGTCCCAAGACGGAGATAACTGAAAGGTAGAGCTGAAATCGAGAGGATTCGAGACAGGATCAGAAACCATCAATATACCTTGTTTCCTCGTCGGTCTTGTTTAAATATGTGTGTTTATCTTACGCTGCTGCGCCGATATAGCTGACTTTATGTTCTGTGAATCGTTCTGTTTGTATATAGTCAACGTCGCAACTGCTGGAATTTTGCGCCAGTGCTCAAGAACAGCTAGCAGAGAAAGTGATCTTATAGCCAAATTGGCACTTGATGGTAAATAGATCAGCTCTAACATAGGAAGAGCCTTGTTGACTTCTGTTTTCGATTGAGAAATACGTTCGATCTGCAACTTCTATTTCACTGTTATTTTTATTGGCTAATATAGCTAAGACTAGGAAATATTATAACAAGTTAGGCGATATTAGATAACTTCATTTGGAGGGGATGGAGGTCATGGTAGTACCGCCAAGCTGTGCTATAGTATGGTTCAGCATCCACTAGTAGTCTGCATCGGGACACGAGGTAATCTGCATACCATCAATGCTGCTCGTGATAGTTGTGGTAGCGTAGATTCTTATCTTTTGCTTTTGAGATTGAAGGAATGTGGATGACCGTCAGTTGTCCGGGAAGGAGAGGTATAGCTCTCGAGCTGTTTTAACACAGAACCACAAAATAAGAACAATAATAAAAGGAGGGTAAGCAGCTGGTGGTCTTCGGTAGTTGTGGCATAATCGTCAAAGTGCTATGTACAGAAGGTCGATCCCTGGAATGATATGGCAAAACACTAGAAAATAGCTGAACACGTGCCCCACGTGACTAGTACAATATACACTGGTTTCAGGGCCCTTTTACACTTTCCCGCTTTCATTGTTTTGGAGCTGTCACCCCAAAGAGAAAAATGTTTAAAGATTCGGGAAATTGCATATGTTTGATTCGTGAACAAATGCGCTTCGACTTCTAGGGGTTATGGCAGCGCTTCTGGTGCTCTGCACTGTGGCGTATTGGCGTCCCCGCCGCTTCACAGTTTCTGAGAATAAATGGAATCATGCAATCTGAAACTTTGCACGAGGAAGCGGAAGAATATGTGTTTTTGTTCTGCTTTCTGAGTAAACGAACCGACTAACGTCCAAAACTTGCCTTCCTAACTGTACTACCCCTTTCCTCTCTATCTAAACCACCCAGAATCTTCATCCAAGGTTTTTCACAAATCTTTCATAGAGATACTTTATCTTGCGCTATATCATTATAGAAGAGCAAATGCCCCTAGAAAACCTCCAAACACGATCGCAGTCCCAACTCTTATGCTTTTATCTGTGCCACTCGTCGACGTTGCTGCTTGTGATACTGTCCCGGCACTAGTACCTGTCCCTGCACCCGTTTGTGTCGGTGCTCCGTTTGTTGCTGTGGTTGTAGCGAGGGCTCCTCCAGGCAACTTCGTTGGAGTAATTCCAGGTGATTCCGAACAAGAGGACATAACAGATAACCACCAAGCTACGTTCGAGCTCATGGAACGCGTATTGGTGTCCCAAAATATATTAGTAGAATACCCAGGACAATACGACTCAAAACATCTATTTACGTTTAGCTTCGCTCAATCTCTAGATAAGCGGTTATAGATATACTGGTACGATTGAGTCATAGACCAGCATCTGCAATCCACTGCTATTCCATTGCAGTATGAAAACCAGGTTGAGATGAGGGAGTTGAAGCGCGCGTTTCCGGTGCTGGATTTGCTAAGTTAGCTTGTGTAAGAATATCAGAAACTGAGAGGTTACCTATATACTGGGTTGTAATATGGGGCGGGACACGAAGTGATTGCAATACCGGCGATGGTGACCGTACAGTAGGGTGCAATAAGTTTGAACACCCCCCCCCCTACTAGCGTAGATATTACAGGCTTTCAAAATGCGCAGCCTGGATACTGCACCCCTGAAAGTGCGCATACAAAGTCACGCTAGAACGTTGGCAGGGTGACGGTGTTCAAACTTATTGCACCCTACTGTAGGACCCACTGTGGTGGTAGAAGTCGCGATTGTATATGCGAAAGTTGATGGCGTGCCGTAGTAAGTGACAATCGCGAGAAAAACCGCAAGGAATTGATAGACCCTCACTTTCACGCCAAGATTGAGGATTTGAAGTGACATGAATAAAAACGAGAATTATCATGGAAGATTGCTTAACATAAAGGGAAGACCCATCTATGGTAGTCAGCTGTCTCTTTTTTTGCGGTGGCTTAATGATAGCTCTGCCAAGAATAAAAAGTATATTCATACTCAGAACATTGGAGATGTTTTAGCTCGCCAAGAAATACACTTCTATTTTGAGGAGAATAACACTATTGGCAGAGGCGGTGGAATCCATATTTGGAGCTGTAGTGGCGCTTCAGGCGTTCGAACCGGCAACTGCCAGCTTGGCGGATAGAAGAAAGAACAACCCAATATAAAGCTCTGCAAACTCAATGAGCACAACAATTATATACTTTGAGCAATCAAATGACACCCAGTCTTCCTCTTAATATCGCAAGAAACGTGATTCGGACTATTTATTGGTAATTATATTCATAATCCTCTTTTCTTGACGTCCTTTTCCAATTTTGCAGGTAGTAGAATATTTTCCTATACCGGTATATACACCGAGTGTTGCACTTGCTATAATTGCAGGGTGATAGCATCAATAGCAGAGTGGAAGAGGCTTATTCGTGCTTGAGCTCTGTTCATATATTGTCGCTTTGGAGTAGAGAGAGGCAGATGTGGAGCTTAGTGACGTGCAAATCTCGCTATTACTTTTTTGCTAAGGATGAGGAAATGCTAGATTTGACTGGAGCTGTGATTGAAGATTTGATACCTGATGAGTTGAATATTGAAATAAATGACGGCACTTTCGAAATAGAAGATGTCAAGTTTTTAGTGCTTACACTAGCTATCGTATTTTTCAGACTCGTTGATACAGCCTCCTTCAATGAACTCGTGCTTGCTACCTTTTTGGAAGATGATGCAGATGTTGGTGTTGCAGACGACTAACATAAAAAAACAACGAGGAGATATCAGCGTGGGATTTGAATCTTGGAAAGATACAGTGGGATAATAGCTTGCATAAGCTGCAATAAATTTAAAGAAAGAGGAAGTTTTAGAGATAACCAAGCGTTGCTGAGAAAGAATGCAGGAAATAGGAAAACAGATCGGTATTGGGAGAATTGGGAGAATTGGAATGGAGTCTGCATAGTGACATGAGGTGTGGCTCACGGCCAAAGTAAAATGGCAACGTTCATAACAAACTGGCATATGAAAATTCAGAAACTTGCTAAAAATCTCTAGCCAATTGAAATATTCAGTAAAAGATATCTGGTAGAAGTGAACAAAATTGGAACAGAGAATTAGTTAGGCAATATAACTGAACATTGGTCATAGGGAAGTATAGATATGGTACAGGTGAATAGTAGTTGATCGCGACCAAGAATTCAATCCCAAAAGACAGACACACCAATGAGCCGCTGGTGTGTTTCGAACCGCCAAAAGAACAATATAGAAAGATTGCATCATGCAAAGGACATTAGTGGACTCGTCATAAGGTAGGCTATTGGAATTACCTCGTCATCGATGATCATGTTGACGGTCCTCTTGTTACCAAATTTAGGATTATGAATTTCGTCTTGGAAGATTTCTTGGCGGATTCCAGCGAAATGAGCAAGAGATAATCCGTATTGTGTATTTTGGGCACTAGTAGCTGCGCTTCTATACGAATGATTCGAATGATTGTTGTGCTAGTCAAAGATATTTCTACAATCCCGAATTTTTTTTTACTTCACCAGTAGGTATAACATTCAGCTGAGAGAGAGAGCGATGCGCGATCACAGATGGCAATCATGATTTGAGTCTTCTAATTCGGACAGCCGGTTCTTAGAACCACCTGATTTGGGAAAGCGGGACCGCCTCGGTCTCCTGTCATGGCTGCCATATAGCGTGATCTTCCTGCCATAGAGTCCCGATCAGGCATCAAAGGCTTCTCGGCTACAATGTAACTGGTGGCTCTCAGCTTTCCAAGTAGGTATCAGAATTGATGCAGCTATATCATTTCAAAAACGGGCTGAAAATCTACTGGCAATCGTTTGTTTTGGCGTTCAGCCCCCAGGAAATGGACTGGTTCCAATAGACTCTTGGGTGAATTCGCCTCAAACAACCATTTCTCAACCAAATAAAAGCGACCTGACAGTGCTTTATCCTTATAGAAAACCTATCCACTGGACGAGACATGTTTGAATTTGTAAAAGGAATGGTGGTGGCATGATGCATGGCATGACTTGGAAGTGCAATTCACGACTTCATTATTTTGTCTCAGCCAGATGCACGGCTGATTAGTGCTGTTCAGCTGGCATAGAATATTTCGGCATCTGATTCAACTGAACAGCCTCCACAAGGCGTACTACCTACAGGGCCTTTTAATTGTAAACTCAGGTGATTTTTGCCACCCGCTTAGCCCACACCTCACCTATTATAAGCAAGGGCCACCCACCAATTATATTTTAGGATTCTTCCTCCCTCCCTTTTACCTTTTATGCTACTTTAGCAATAATGGATTTTAAAATTAAAGCTATTCACATACCTATTCCGAAGATTTATAGAGACCTCTCTCGTGATGATAAGCTTAGGCTATATACCCTCTATTATACCGCGGGTTGGTCTATATATAACCTCCTTTTATAGCACCCTCAATTCTCACGGCGCTAAATCGATTATGCTCTAAAAACACGGCTCACGCCATAAAAGAAGGGCAATTGCGGAAGGCCTAAGCTTCTTAATACCCCTAAAAGAAAAGAGCTCATACGCTAGGTTACTTCGAATTTATTTATACGCGAAATACCATGGGCAAATATCCTTAAGTGGCTTAAATGGGATAAATGGTGTGGAGAAAAGGCTATATAAAATGCTTTAAAGAAAGAGGGTTATTGCCGTGGTGTGAAAAGACGCAAACCACCACTTTTTATAGAAAACTAGCGTAAAAGGCTCGAATAGGCTCTTAAGTATAAGCATTAGACCTTAAATTAATGGGATTTAATCTTTTAGAGTAATAAGAGCTAAATGCAGCCTGGTTATTATAAATGGCAGTGGATTATAAGGCTAATTGGCGAAGTAGAGCTTTATTATCCGGATTATATAGCCTATAAGTGGCAAAGGAAAATTGGGTGGATATTTTAAGGGGGAATAAGCGGTAGATATAGCAAAGGCTTTAGTATTTTCTAGGAAAAGGAGTAGAAGATAATTATAAAGGAATCCTAATCCTAAAGGGTTATTCCTTAAATTATAAAATATATGCGTATGCATTTAGGCCTCGAATTTTAATAAGATAGAGGGCCAGGGCACACTATTATATATATTATAGAGGTCTTTGCTAATTATGGTATAAACCCCATTTTCTGGCCTCCCTTTTCACCGGACCTCTCACCCATAGAAAGCATATGGGATAGAATAAAGGATATTTTATAAGCTTTAAATCTATAGGTCTATAAGAATTATAGGAGGCTTAGGGTAGCAATTCTAGAAGCGTGGGAGGCAATTATAGACGAAGAAGTAAGGGCCCTTATATATAGTATGCCAGAGCGCTATAAAGCAGTAATAGCTGCTTACGGTGCATATATAAAGTTTTAAATAGCTTTACTTTAGAATCCTTAGCATACGAGTGCAAAGATAGTGTAAAGTAGCATGCCATAGAGTGGTGTGAATAAGGGTGGGAATAGAGTGGCAAAGTGTCTGTGCTTTTACAATTAATAGGGCCTGTACGTAGTATTCCACGAGCCCTGGTATGATATCAAGGCTTGTCAACTACGTTCATCAACTGATCATGGACTTTGGATGACCTAACGAAGTGTGTTTTCCTTTTCGGACGACATGAAAAGCCTTGCGTGTTAAGATTTATATGAATAGCAGGAAAGCCTCCAAAAGTTTTCATATTAGCATTGCGTTCGAATCACCAAGAATCCAGCATCATTACCTCAGCAGCAACCTCTAAAGTTCCCCTCAATAATAATACATCAAGGTCTGTACTCTTGTTGTCCGAGTTCAACAAACTTGAGTACACACACATTCTAGTATGTTCTGACATTCTTAAGATACTACCAACATGAAACTATTTCCCGTCCTGCTCGTAGCAGCCAGTCCTCTCGTCTCCTCCTGGCGCATGGCCTGGGGACCAAATCAACGATATGTCAGAGCAGGCCTTAAGGATCTGAGCACATGCCAAGATTTCCGTCAACAATTCGCTGGCGCTGGTTCTTCTGTTGATCCAGGTAGCTCAACAATCTACTGGGACCCTAATTATGCACGCTCGAACAGCGGATGCTGTCTTCATCTTTACGTTAGTCATGAGTGTCGCAGACTGGAGGGAGGCGAGAGATATTTTTGGTGTGGAGCAAATCATAGAAAGCTACTTGCGAGTGAGCAGATTGGGAGTTATAGAGTTTTGGGTTGTAAGTGAGTGGGCAGTGATGGCTGCGGTGAAATTGGCGTGATGGGAATGATTTGCAGGTTGTGAAATTTCTTTTGTGGCTGAAAGCAAATTTTATGGGATGGATAGATAGGAAATAATCAAGCCTGATATATTCTTCATATATTTCTATATCTCGCTCTGCAAACCGAGATCGACAAGCGGTGGTGCTTGAGTGAAATAGAATTCCATGATTATCCGCGGAACTGGAATCTATTGATCTATGTGAATTGTTTAATGCGCCATACCTGTTAAGAGGCGTGAATTGACCAATTTCAAGAAGGTTACAGTGCTCCCTAGCACAACCGACTGCTAAGTCTTCAAAGAAGACCGAGACTTGACAATCTTCCTTAAGGTTGTCTCTTCTCCCCTCAACTTGTTCGAATACTCATCTCCGCCTTCTCCCACAGACCGAGCTTGAACAGTTGGAAAAGGGAAAGGTGGCAACAGAAGCGAAGAAACCAACGTTAAAGTCGCCGAAGTTGTAGCATCTGTAGGAGAGGGGAATGAAGGAAAAGAGGAAAGTGGAAGAACAAGCGATGATACGGGCGTCAGCGCCACCGAAGTTGCCACCTGCGTGGTGGCTGGGGACTGCGATTTCAGAGCATCTGCAGAAGTTGCAGGACGACCTGGATCATCCAACAAATCCACCTCCCCAAAAATTCCCATAAGATAAACCTGTACCTTTCCATCTTCCACTATTCCATCAACTGGCCTTTCATATTCAATCACCACTTCCTCGGTTTGTAGTGGAATATTACTTGTAGTGGTGAATGTACTGGTTGTGTAACCTGTTACTGAACACCCAGCAGTGGTAATAGTGCTGCAAACCGTAGTGGTACATGAAGTAATAGTTCCAGAACGTACACATGAAGCTGTGCATTGAGGGACGAAGGTAGTTTCAGTGCATTCGGAGGTTGTTGATGAAGGAGAAGAAGTGGGTGTTTGAGATTGGGGCTGGGTGCTGGGCTTCTGATCATCGGGTGTGGGTGTGGTCTGAGATGGAGGATCTCCGCCTTGCCCTGGTGGATCGCCACCTGTTCCTGGTGGATCTCCCCCTTTCTCTCCAGGAGGGTCACCTCCTTTTTCTCCTGGTGGATCACCCCCCTTCTCCCCGGGAGGATCTCCCCCTTTTTCACCCGGTGGCTTGTCCCCATTTCCCCCAGGACCAGTTCCCGGTCCTGTTCCGCCATCTCCAGAATCACCACCAGAGTTTGAACTCGGACCACAGAAGAAAGGGATTAAGCAAGGGAATTGAAATGGTGGCGGTCCAGAAGGGCCAATATACCCTACGCCACCTGGGCCTATGATGATAGGGACAGGGATGACTGTTGGTCCGCCATCAGAACGGGTTTGTGAGACAGGTGTTGTGATGGTTTGTGCTGAGGTAATAGCAGAGAGGTCAGAAAATTTGGTCTGGGAGAAAATTTGGGTTAAGGTTCCTGAGGCGAGGGTGATGAAGAGTGGAAAGGGCGTTGTTGAGATGGGTGGGAGTTGGGCTGAGACTGTAGGATCTGGCGATACAAGACTGGTAGCCGAGACAGTAGGGTTTGGTGAAGCCAAGTTGGAGGATGGGATGGGGTTGGTTACAGTATGAATTCCACCTGTAGAATCTGTACTTATAACCAAAGGTGGCTGGGGGAATAACGATGCTGGTCGTAGTGTAGAGAGATCCTGCGGAGTCTGTCGTCGGTATCAGCACAGCGGTAAAAAAAGAAGTGCCGGTACTCAAGATTGTCGTAATGGGAAGTATATTTGTAGTGTAGGCGCAGAGTTGGAGATTGGTGGGGCAGCGGAAGGCGGGGGTGGAACTGTAATATATGCACATGCGCCTTCCTTGGTGGCATCGTCTAGAAGTGGATATATGTAATCATAGCCTTCGCATTTGCAACCTGGAATTGCGTCAAATGTATCTTCCAAGCCGCTAGTATAGTCAGCGAGAGGTTCAGGTTGTCTCTATAGTGAAATCTACTTGCCTGACAGTACACTTTGGCCGAGAAGAAAGGTCCTGGGCTAGAGTGTTCAAGACAAGAACATTCAAAGAAAATAACAACAATGAAGTTGAAGAGTACATGATGCGTAGAAAAGCAAGAAGCAACTGAGTAGAGGAGGGAATGGTGGATTCTTGTAGGAAATGTGATTATTCTGCTCATTAAATATACATGATCGAAATCTTAGTATATACATGAGTTTACATCTTGCGCATCACCAGAGAATCTGCCAGGTATTCTTTTTCGGTGAGTCTCCATTTTCGGAAAGGGCAAGGGTGTGGTTGACCAATAATTTGAACAGTGCGTAAGTGCGGATAATGCAGCAGTTTCAAATGCTGCGACCGTCATGAACGGCGCTTGGAAAAGACAGTAGGCTTCTGATTCCATGATGAAAATAGGAATTCATATTTTCTTGGGAAATATGACGCTACTAACATACAGTAAGAAGGATATTCGCGATGAAACGGAAAATCAGCGGTCGTCATCCAGGTCTCCTGAAATAAGCGAGTTGGAATTTAGGGGCTCGAAATACTTTTCGCTTGATTCCTACAGACAAGATGCAGGCCGTTTATTCTACCAACAAATAGAATAAATATATCGTAAGAGGATGCGCTTAACAAATTTAGCTGGTTACCGCTCCATCGGAACCGAATCCACTATTTCGGGTGCGGAATGGACATATTATGGCGTGCAGATGTTGGTGACAGGGTTCTGCGCAGCGGCTATTTTGCATGCGGGTCAACGAACGGAGGCCTTTCTAACCGTGAATCAATCTAGAACCTTTCAGCCACCTTCTATATGATCTTTAAATTAGTAAGATGTAGTTTCTACTACAAACCATCTCCCAGTACCAGCAAGCGCAGCCAATATGCCTTGGACGCGTTTGTTGGTATCGGTTCCATTCATAGATGCATCATCACTTTCTTCATCCTCTATTGGAGTATTCCAAATCAGACTCGTTTCAAGGTATTTTGATGTAATCATAGATTTCGAGTGATATGACTCTACCAAATGTGTCTGTAGACAGGTTTAGATACATGTTTTTATCAAATAAAGAACAAAGACTTACAACCTCCAACTTATATAACATGGAAATGATTCATTTCCTAAGATTGCGGACAGTTAGTTAATTCCGTTCTCTTTTAAATCCTCACAATTACCTATCCTGGAGTCCTGAACAAATGTATTCCATTTGCGTCTTCCTTCCGCTGTCCCTGTTTCTCTGGTTCTCCTGCTCACTCGCCTTCGATCTTGCCTCTCAATACCGCATCAACTTTGCGGACACTAGTACAAATGGTGGTTGTCATGCCCACGAGCAACTTCTTCGAACATCATATGCAGAGGCGATACAAGCTGCCACGATAGCGTCGAGTAGTTTGAAAATAATAAAAGCGCCACGTCCGAGCAAGGCGAGTGACGAGGCGGCATGGGCAAAATGGGGACGGATTGCTAGAGTATTTACAGAGCTTTTTGGGGTTGAGGAGAGAAGCTTCACTGCTAGGAGATTCAGCCCAGTGAAAGGAATAATTGGTGGGTATTCGACTGATTCAATTACCTCTACTCGCCAATTTTGTATTCTGGATACTTGCTGACCACTTTGAAATGATATAGATGCTTTTGATCGGATGACAGCAGATGTTACAACAATGGGTATATTCGGTGGTGTTCACCCAAAAGCAAGTATTTATTGTTCCACGAGCTGGAGGGCTCTCCTTCGTCCGACCGATGTCGATTTGTCTGATAACGAGGACCCCAAGCGACTATTGTCGGTGACCCATCCAGGTACATTTTGCATGTCTTTGCCACTCTCTCTGCTTTTCTAACAGCATTCTAGAAATCACCTTCGCAGCACCCTATTCACACCCCGATAACTTCCTTGGAACCATCACCCAAACTCCGAGTGCATTGATTGATCCTTGTACCCCACCTCATCTGGCATTTATTGATCTCCTCTTCTCGGCTATAACAGACTATTATAATACCGGAATCTCGACACCTCTTAACCATCCAGTTCACGTGATCTCGCGCCGCCTTTGCTTAGGCTGGCACAGGCCCGGCTTAGCTTCGGCTTATATCTGCTCAGGTCTGCTCACTCATTTCACCAGACATCGTCAACTTTTAATAAGGGGCTTAAAAAGGCCCCTATTCCCTGCCAGGGGATCTAAATCTATTCCCACTACACTTTTACAATCTATGCTAGCTAGAACTCACTCTTATAACTCTTTGCCCGTCTTTATGCAAAATATGCATATGTAATCACAATTTATTACATTTTACTTTAGGGTATTTAATGTCATTCTCTATAATTTACCTATGGCTTTATACTTTATAAATGGCTATCTCTCTCTTGCCTTTTTATATTTTCTTTTCCATCTTTTTTCCTATCTTCTTTCCCATCTTCTTTCCTAGCTCCTCTCTAATCTCGTCTCTTACCTCTTTATATATCCTCTTGCCTATCTTCTCCTCATTTCTCCCTCTAATTCCTCCTATTCCTTAAGCAAGAGCTTCTTTTCTCATTTCCACTTTAATTATTTATATTCGCACGTGCATGTTATAAGTATCAAGCGGGCAAAAGAATATAAGAAAAGTCTAAATCTAGATAAGCGGATAAAGGTAGCCTTAAGGGATAGCCTCCCTAAGGATAAGTCCGGGATTAATAATAATCCTATTTATAAAAAACTTAATAAAAAAATTAATTAATTATAATATAATATAATATAAGAATTTTGGGAAGCATATATTATTAATATTATAAAGTTAAGAATAGCAAGTATTAATATATCTTAGATATAAAAGGAAATATTTAGGATTAAACTTATATAATATAAAAGATATAAAGCATATTATTAAAGCTATAACACGCTTAATACCCGGTAAACTAAATAAAGAAATATAAAAAGCAATTATTAAAACCATATAAAATAAGATGCAAAAACTCTTATTAATATAATAGCATAAGATTAGCCTTATTATTTCCTAAGAAATCCATGACTCGGTAGCTCTTATAAGTATGCCTATAAGCTAGCTTATTTTAAAGCATTAATGTAATGGTTATTATATAAGCTATTGCTTATATAATGATTTTGGATAAGGAATAAGTATATTATAAAGACGTTTTAATTGCAATATTATTAAGTATAAAGAATATTATTTAAAGTTAAGCATAAAGCTCTTATTTAATAATAAAAGTGCTAGTCTTATATAAAACCTTTATTCTTAATAAATCCTTTTAGGATCTTAGGGCTTTAAGGCTCTTAGCACCTTAAATCCTAAGGGTTTAATAGAATTTAATTAATTATATAACCTAGGGTCTCTTATTTAATAAGTGTCCCTATTAATTAAGCCTATAATTTACTAGTCTCGTGACTTATTACTTATAACTATAATATTATCCCCTTTTTAGGCTAGTATAATCTCTACGCTTAAGTATGCTAAAGGAAATATTAATAATTATTTATAACTATTTCTTCTTTTTATTATAATACTTAAGGTTTTTAAATATAAATAATAAGTGCTTTTTTTTAAAACCATTAATTCTTATAATTCGCCTGCTATATTATATTTTAATTATACCTAATATTAATGCTAATACGTGATTTTAAATAAAAAGTCCTAAAGATATAAGGAATATATAAGGAAAGGCATAAAATATAATATTTTTTAAATATTTATAAATAATCTTTAAAGCCTTTAGGCTAAGGAAAATTATTTAAAATTTAAGCGAAATATAGCCTTTAAAGCTATTATAGCTAGCCTAACTCGCGTCCGCGAGCTTAAATAGCATTAATAAGAGCTACGCGATTGCGGTCGCGAAATAGTTTATAAAGGTCTTTATATTCTTAATAAATTCAATGCCGCGGAAGCCTATGAATAAAAAGAGGTATAAAGGGTTTTAATTCCCTTTACTTCCCAAGTGCCGCTTTCTTCTTATGCTTCTCCTAATTTTAATCTTCTCGGAGCGCCTTTTTTATCCTTATATAAGATTCCTCCCTTTACCCCTTTTAGTGCTATAGAATTGCCTAATTTCTCTAAAAAAGCTTTTTAAGTAAATCTTAATTTGCTTAATAGAATTTTTTAAGGAATTTTAGGTAATAAAGGTTTAACCTAAATTTTTATATATTTTCCAAGTATAAGTAATCCTTTTATTTAATTAAATATTTAATTATTTTATTAATTATCTTATAATTTAAGATTTTTTCTACTTTATATTTGGCGAATAAGTTAATTAATTTTATTTTAATATTAGGGGCAAATAATGCCCTTAATAATATTAATTTAAGGAAGGAAATATAAAATACCGGGTATATTCTTATATTTTTAGGTAATTAAAATTAATAATTTATTAGTCCCTTAATTTTAATAATTTTAAATAGTTCTAATTTCCTATAATTTAATTTATTACTTAATTGCTTTATTTAGATATTATAATAAATTAAATAAACTTTATCCCCTTTTTTAAATATAGGTTTTATATTATATTCTTTATTATAATAAGATATTAATCTTTTTATAAAGAATTATATATCTTTTATAAGCTCTTAATATAGCGATTTTAATTGATTTACTTATATAATAGCTTTTTTAACTATAATTAAAATCGGCTTAAATATCTTATAAGCTATTGGATTATAGCTATAATTAGCGTAAAATAGTAAAACCTAAGTCATTTCCGTGCTTATATTATTATATGCAAATTATATAATAAAAAGCATTTTTACCTAATTATCTTATTAATAATTTATATAATAATATAAATATATTTCTATTATTTAATTTAAGCATTCCATTTAATTATTTATTTATAAGTAAAATAATATTAATAATTTATGCTTTATTTTAAGTAATATAATAAGTATTATTTAAAATTTTAAAATAAAGAGCTTATCTTAATTTAAAATAATTTCTTTTAGCGTTTTATAATTAGTAATAATAACTTTTATAAATATATATGCTAAGTCCTCGGCTATACTTGCTTTTAGGTATAATATTATATATATATACTTAATAAGCCTATTTATAATAATAAGGATAGAGTTATATATTTTATTTATAACTAGTTCTTTAAAAAGAGAAAGTTTAACCATGAAATCTTAAGCAATAGACTTTTATAATTATAAGGGCATTTCTAATAACTTTAGCATATTCTTTAAAGCTTATTAAAAAGATTTATTCCAAATATAAATATTATATATAATAATAATTTCCTTAACCATTTTCCTTATTCCTAAAAAATAATAATTCACGGATATTCTTTTTATTATTTTAAAGGTACCCATATATTTATAAGCTAATAAGCTATAATATTTAATAATAAATTCCTTCCTAAGTGCTAATAGTATAAATACTTGATTATTATATAATAAAATCCCGTTTTTAAGCGTATATTATTCTTATATAATTATAATATTCCATTTATCCTTATTTCTTTAATATTCACTTTATAAGCGCTTATTTTAAGGGCCTATGCTTAGCTTAGCGAGTGCTATTAATTTTATTTTATTATATATTAAGGATTCTCCTTTTTTTTTAAATATTATATAAGAAATATATATTTTATTTTTAAGGTATTCTAGTTTTTAGCTAAGGGCGTCTGCCCTAGCATTTTCTATTCCCTTTATATAAGAAATGCGTAAATTAATAATAGCTAGAGTTTTTACCTATTATATTTATTATTTATTTAATTCCTTTATTATAATAAAGTAAACCAAGTTCTTATAATTTATTAATATTTAAATTGGGTCCGGTGCTCCTTTCAAATATATTCTCTATTTCTTATAAGCATTTATAATTACCAAAAATTCCTTATTATAAATTTCATAATTTAATTTAATTATTAATAATTTACGGGAATAATAAGTAATTAATTATTATCTTTTTTGCTTATTAGGCTAGCTAAATATAGCTCTACTAGCGTAATTGAAAGAGTCTATTTTAATCTTAATTAATAATTAGGGGTTATAAGTAATTAGGACTAAGGCTTTTATAAATGCTCTCTTAAGTTTTATAAAGCTTTAATTTGCTTTATTACTCTATTTAAAGGTCTAATCCTTTTTTATTAACTCGGTTAACGGTATTATTATATTTAAATACCCTTTAATAAACCTTTTATAATAATTGGCGAATCTTAAAAAAAATTATATATCTTTTATATAAGTTAATTCCTTTTAATTAAAGATTATTTATACCTTAATTGAATCTATTTTAAGTCTATTAATACCGATAATAAACTTAAGAAAAATTACTTTTATCTTATAAAAGAAATATTTTTTTAGCTTAAATTTAAAATCAATTAACTTAAGTATTAATAATATAGCTCAAATATTCTTAACGTATTATTAGGTGTCCTTTAAGTATATTAATATATTATTTAGGTATATAATATAGCATACGTTTAATAAGTGCGAGAGGATATTATTTATAACCCTTTATATAATAGCTAAGGCATTAATTAGCCTAAAAGGCATAATTTAATACTTATATAATCCCTCTAATATTTAAAATGCTATTTTTTACTTATTTCCTTCCTTAATCCTAATAAGATTAAAAGCTCCCCTTAAATTAAGCTAAGTAAATATTTTTGCCCCTTATAAGCGATCCCTTAAATTATTTACTAATAATAGTAGGAAATAGTTTTTAATCATAATCTCATTTAACTTCTTATAATTTACGCATAATCTTAATTCCCTTCCCTTCTTAAATATAAATAATATTAGGCTAATTGCTAGTGACTTAAATAATTATATAAACCCTTTTTTTAAATTTTCGTTAATATATTTCTTAAGCATCCTCTAATTTTTTATAAAATGGTTTTAAATAATAATATCTTTCCTTTTATAATCTCAATCGCGTAATCTTATAGCTTATGTGCTAATAATGCTTTTAGGCCTACTTTATCCTAAAATAATTTATTAAACTCTTTATATTCCTTAAATATCTTATTTAATAGCGAACCCTAAAATAAGTATTTTAGCTCTTTTATAAAAGTGGCATATGCTTTTTATTAGCTAAGTTTTAAGTTCTTATATTTAACCTATAATATCTTATTATATAAGCAATTCTTAAAGATTATTATTCTTACCTTTTAATTAATAATAGGCCTATGCTATTTTAGCTATAATATCTTAAGGATAATTTAATATTATCTTATCTTAATAATATTAAATTATATTTCCTTCTTATATCTTCCTTCCGTCTTTATATAGGTTAATATTATTTATATATTAATTAACCCTTCCCGGTTATTAATTAATAATTTATTAATTATTAATAACGGGTATAAGTCCTTAATAACCCTAATTAATATATTAATAAGTAATATAATCTCTAATAATATAAAATTTCCTATTATTCCATAATTTATTATTACTTTAATTAATTCCTTATATCCTCTTAAGTATACGTTTATATATAATTATTTCTCACTTAATCCTCTTATAATGCATATCTTATCCTTAGTAATCCTTGGCTTCTTATTAGAGTCTTTTAATATTTTTTAGCTCTTATTTACTTCGCGGATTTCCGTACCCGTTTATTAGGTCTTAATATCCATTTATATTCGGGTATCCGGGTTTAAATATATAACCTAATATATTTCTCTTAAATAGAATATTAATCCCATAAATCCTTTTATGATTCCTTTATTATATAGCGTTCTTATAGCATTATTTTACTAAAAGTGGTTTTTTATATTTTATTTATATAAAGTCTAATATTTATAAAATTATAGGGTTAAAGGTTTTAATTTTATAAGATTAATTTAATAGGTATTATATACTTAATTTTATGCCTTATGCCTATAAAAGTTTATTTATATTATCCCTTTTTTATTAATCTTAATTACCTTTTAAAACGTTCCTTAAGCCGGTCCGCTTAACTTAACCTTAAATAATTCTTTAAATATAATTATTTTATTATCCCTAATTCCTATTATTTATTATTCTTAGCTCTAATAGATTAGGGTATCCTCCCTTTAAATTACCTCTTATAATTTTCTTATTTAAGGATCTTCTTAATAAAGCTTTTTATTTATTTAATACTTAGCAATATATTAATCTTCTTACTTAATATATCAAATTCCTTTATTAAATACTTTACATTTAATTCCTCATTTTTTATCTTAAATATCGGATTTTAATTAAGTATTAATCTTGGCTTCCTTTAATTATTCCTTTATTATTTAATAAATGCTAGGTTACCGCTTTATAATATAAGCTTCTTTTAATTTTATAGGTCCCATAGTCCTTATAGCTTAGGGTATTCCCTTTTTTATAATATTTAAGGTTTTTTTCCCTTTTTTATTTCCTTTTTTCCTTACCTTATATAATAATGCAATGTGATTAGGGAGTTTATAATTGAAATAAAATCCCTTTTCTTAATAATTTTAAAGGATTTCCGGGGATAGTTTCTTTCCCTTAAAATCCTTTTTCTTCCCTTTAAAGGTCGCGTTTACTTATATAGGGTTATAATACCGATTATAGGACTAATAGCATATGTTATTTCCTAACTTATAAGAGCCTTTTTTCTTTAACTTTTTTTTATAATTATAATTATCAATTTTTACCAATTTCTTAATTAAAGCTATTAAGTTTATTAATTTCCTAATATGCATTAAATTGTCCTTAATATCGTTTTTTAGGCCTTTATAAAACTAGGAATATAAGGCGTCCTTATTTTATATTAGCCTTATTATATATTATTAAAATTTTATAATATAATAAGCCATTAATCCTTTTTAGCATAGCCTTTATAATATAAAGGGATAAGAAGTATGCTATTTAAGTGTATGATAAATAATATATTAATCAAAATTATAAGGGTAATATTTAAAAGAAGAAGAAGGATTATATTATTAAGTTATGCTCGGGCTATATTATATATAAAGTGAGTATTAGAGCGGAAAAACTATTTATTAGTAAAATACGTAATCTAAAATCACGGGGCTTTAACCTTATTATATATGTCCCCCCTTAAGAATAATTGCCCCTTAATTATTTTAAACTTATTCCTTTACGTTTTAATTCTCTATAAAGTAAAGACCCTCTTTATAGGCCTTTATTAAAATCCCTTTATTTAATATATTCATATTTGGCTTAATCTTAGGTATAAGAGTTTTAAAAGTACGAGATTGCTTTAAGTAAAAATAGAATAACTTTTCCTTAAATATACGCTTTTCTTCCTTTATTATATCTTTATATAATATTAAAGCCACACGCATAGCTCTCTTACGTCTTTCCGTAATAAATCTATAAATAGCTTCCTTATTATTACCTAATAATATATTCCTTTCCTTTAAGATTATAAGTAAGCTTTAATATTTATAATATATGAAAGCATTAAATAAGGCCCTTAAACCCCTTAATTTAAAGCTTATAAGAAATTTAAAGGGTATAGCGCCATATTTATTAGCTAGGCCAAATGGGGTAATTATTAAAGTAGTCTAATCTTTATATAACTCGGATAGCATATATTAGGTGCTTCCCTTAATTACTTTTAAGTTTCTCTTATTATTTTATATGCCTATAAACCAAGGAAGCATTATATGTTACACTTTTATAATAGGGCTTATAGCTTTATAAGGTATTAATAATAACGTAATTTAGGCGTTTCCTAGCCTATAAAATACGTTCCTTTAACCTTTTAATCCTAAAACCTTAATATCCTTTTTAATAAAAAGCTAATTAATAATCTTATAAATAAATCCATTTATAGCTTATCCTTAAGCAATTACGCGATCCTATTATTCTCTTAGCTTATGCTATATTTTAGGTAAAATAAATATATAATTCTTATTATCTTCTTTATTTATTAATATTATTCCTTAAATTATATATATGCTACGCTATTTGGCTAGCAAGTCTAATATATTAAGATTAATATAATAAAAATAAATATTATTTTTAGGAATAAAATATTTTATATAATAGGGATAGCTAATTAAACGTTATATAATATTGGGTCTTAGTGCTATATATAGCATATAATAAGCATAATTTTAATATATTAGCTATTAAGTAATCGAGTAAAATATATTTCTTAGCTAGCTTATATTCTTATAACCATTAATTTCTTAAAGATATTAATAATATATATTAAACTCATTTAATATTTATTTCTTTAATTCCGGGATCTAGAATTATTAATTAAAGAATAGGGTAATAATGGACCTATTAGCCTTTTATTTAAGAAGAATTATAGAGTCTTAAGCATTTAATATCTTTTCCTAATTAAAAGCAAAATCGGTTCTTTATTTATTATAAAAGAACTTATAAGGGCCTAATTTATTAAAAGGTCTTAATAATTAATTTATAACCTAAAATTATTAATATATTGCCTTATTAGTCTTTAATTTTCTAATATTTAAGTAATAATTTAGCACGTATTTTAATTAATAATTTAAAAGAAGTCAATTTAAGCGTTTAATATAAAGCCTAATTTATTTTATTATAAGGCGTTTATATAAAAAGTAAACCTTTTTAAATATATGCATCTTAGCTAATAGCTTTATTTTAATTATAATTCTAAGTGCCTTCTTCTTTTTTATTATAATCTTTTAGCCCTTTATAATATCTTTTATATAGCGGCACTAGCGGCTTATTACCCATATATCCTTATTATCTTCTTTACCATTTATTAATTCTTCCTTTATATTATTTATTTCTTCTTTATCTAGCTTATTTATAAGTCCTAAAATTATGCTATATTCCTTTACTTCCTCTTATAGCATGCGAATTCCTTTAGATTTAAGAGCCTAATTATTACCTTTAAGATTTATATTAGGAATTAGTAAATTTTAATCCATTAGGCGGGGTAAAATTTCTCTATTATTATCCTTGCTATTTAATTATATCGGGTTTTTAGGGATAGGTTTTTTAATTATTCTTATACTTATTTCTTTTAAAAATTTATAAATATTAAAGATTATCCTTAGCTTTTATACCTATTATAATAAAATTTCCTTTACCTTTTTATTCCAAATTTTTTAAGCTTTATTAAAATTATTAAAAATGAGACCTTTAATTGGCTTAGCCTATTTTTTTCCACTAATAAGATATTAAATTGCTATAATATTTATTAGGCATATAAATTGTGTCAGGTGTATAATTGGAATTGTAATTTCACATGACCTCGACTATTCGGTTATGTTCGGCAGTTCACAGGAACCCCTTAGGCACCCCTTAAATAGTCCAACTCTGGCATTCCAAAAGGCCAGAGTTTAGTCTCATACTAGAATATAACTTATTCTACTCATTGAATTGCCTCCCATTTATACGTTTCACAGATTGCTTTAAGCTATTAATAAATTAAGCTAGCTTTTTATATGCATAAAGGAAATTTAGCGAATAATTTATTTTATTTAACCATTTTATAATATTATTATCCTTTTACTTATTATAAATCGCCTTTTTTGCTTTATATATTTGGTCTTATCTCTTTTTATTTTCCTTAATAATTAATAGCACTTATGCCCACTTATTAATAAACTCGTCTTTAAATATATATATCTAATAAGCTCCCCTCTCTTATATAAATAAGAATACCTCCTTAATTATATTAGATGCCCTTTTATAATATTATAGCATGTCTTAAAGAATTCTTGCCTTAATCTTATACCTATTTTACTCTAAAATACTAGCAAGATAATCCTTTACCTCTTATATATTTTAAAATGCTATGTTAATAATAAGAATAATGCTCTTAAATTAAATATCTAATGCGTTCTTTATAGCTATAATATAACCGGTTTTTTTATATAATTTAAAAGGAAAAATATTAAAAAGGAAAAGACGTTTTTAAGGAAAAGAATCCTTAAATAATTAATTTAATTTGGCTAAAGGTAAATTATATATGGCTTATAATTATTAAAAGCTATTAAATAAATAATTTAATTTTTAATTAATTATTTGCCTTTGCTACCCCTTACCTTAAACGTTTTCTTATTTAAATAAACTTTTTAGCATTAACCTTAACCTTAATAAAATAATTAAAAATAGCTCCTAAGGACTTAAAAAAGTATGCTATTATTTATAATAAGGGCAAGAAGCAAGCTAGCGCTATTATAAAGATTGCTTTAATAGGTATTCGCTCTTTATAGCGTTTATAAAGTTTGATTTTAATTAATAATTTACTTTTATTTTCTTTTCTTTTTAAGGTTTAGCAATTCGCTTTTATATAATAGCAAGCCTTATCCTTATCCTATTTAAAGTATAAATACCCTTTTCTATTTCCTTTTAACTTTTTCTTTTTAATAATTTTTTAAATTAACCAAATAGGTATTTCTTTATATTATCCCCTTCCCTACTTATAATAATCCCTTCCTTAATTAATCTCTTATAATATACCTTAAGCATATTAAGATATCTTTACTTAAGCACTAAAATAATTTATTTATTCTTAAGCACCTTAATCTTATTACCTTACCTAGTGGAAATAATTAAATAAATATAGCTCCTTAAGTGCCCGCTATCTTTAACCCTATATATTATGCCATTAATACCCTTATATATAGCTTAATTAATCTTGCTCTTGCCTAGCTTATAGCCGGATTTATTAAGGCTAATATAGCTCTTATTCCTAGTATTATTAAAGCTATTAGCTATTAATCCATTACCCAAAACCCTATTATTATTCTTAAAAAGGAGTTTTTTAATAAAAAAGCTCTTACTTTTTCTCCTAATAACCCTATTATTTTAGCCGGTATTAAATTTATTATTACTTATATTAAAAATGCCAAATTCTTTAATTTAAATTCCGCTAATTATATTTTAGAATCTTTATATAATATTAAAGTTAAATACCGCCCTCTTTTTAATTACCTCTTTAATATCTTATAATTTATTAACGCTATATCCTAAATTATATAAATAGAGGTTTGCTTATTTAAAGCTACCTTTAAACCTTATTTTAAAATCCAATTAGCCTATAACTATTTTAGCTATCCCTTTATTAGTCCTAATAATAATATTTTAACTATTCTTAATAAGGAATATAATGGTAATAACTTTAATCTTTTTAAGTCTTTTTATAATAAAGCTATTATTGCCAATTACCCAAATTATTAATAATAGATTAAATATCTTTTAAATGCTAATAATCCCGTTATAATTAAGCCTTATTATTATTATCTTACTTTACCTTATCCTTTTATTATTAAAAAGGCTTTTATATCCGCTATTTCTAATAAGAAAGACTATGGTACTAAAGATTCTCTTATTTTTTCCGGAAAGGATAAAGGAAAAGCTATTATAAAGCCATTTATTACTAGTTTTTTATTTGCTAAAAAAACTAGGAAGCGCAAGGCCCTTAATTCTAATATTAAGGACGATTCCAATGCTATTATAAACGCTGATCCCACTTTATTTAAAAAGCTAAAGCTTAAACTAACCTATATGCTTATAGCTAGCTCACCTCTTATTAGCTTTCTTCTTATTGCTCTTATTAAATAAATTAAATTTAAGAAAACTTTACTACCTTTATACCTTAAAACTAAGCCCGAATTAACCTTAAAAAAAGCTAAAAAACCTAAAAAGATTAAGAAATCCAAGAAACCTGCTCTTATTTCATTTAAATTATTTAAATAAATTATAATTAAGAAAAGTCTTAAAAATTATATACCCTTAGCCGCTTATAACCTAAATAAAGAGGCTAGTAATAAATTTAAGGATAATAAAGAAGTTAATAAGAATTAAATATAAGTCTTTTTCCTTTTAAAATAGTGCGCTTTCTTAAGAGCTAAATAAAAAAAAAAGGCGTAAATAAAATAAATATTTAGGTAAGATAAATAGCAAATATAATAAAATAGAGAAATGAAATAAAATTAAATATTAATTCTTTTCCTTTTTTTAATAAATAAAACTTTTTATATAAGCTATTCTTAGGCATATTATAATTTATCTTATTAGGCGGGGTAAAATTTCCTATTATTAAATCCTCTTATTATATATTAATTATTATTATTTAAGATAACCCTAAAACTCTACCTAGCTAATATCGCTATTTAATAAGCTTTTTATCTTCTTATCTTTACCTCCCTTTTCTTTATTTTTTTAATTAATAAATTTAAATCCCTTTATTCTTCCGGTGGAATTTTTATAATTTTTTCGCTATTTCCCTTTTCTTATTCTATTTCTTTCTTATTATTATTTCCGTCCCTTACTTTTATATTATATTTAATTAATATGGGATTTTAAATACCTTACCTTTATTTAAAGACTTTTATTTTATTATTAGCATATGTCTTATATAATTTTATTTTATTTATTTTTTTTTAGAAAATATATTCCCTTATTAATAATTACCTTATTAACCCTAAATGGACCTAGCTACTTATATTTAAACTTTAATTATAAAGACATATTTATCTCTTATAATATATTATATAGCAAAATAACGTTTCCCCTTTTTATTTCTTAAATTTAAATCTATTTGGATCTATTAAATTAATCCTTATTAATAATGCATATTCTCTTTTATTTTGCCGCAGCTTCTTTTAAATCCTTATCCCTTAATTAAATTTGCCTAGCCTTAATTGCTAGGAGCTTTATTATGCTTTAAATATTTTCCTAATCTAAAATTCTCTATATAGGGATCTGTGTTTTTATAAGTAGCACCGCTTCCGATTTATAATTTAAGTAAAAGGGCGAGAACCTAATTATTATCTTTATTATTGCTTTATTAGTTAATAGCATAATATATAAATTATTTATCCATTTTCCTTTTCTTTTATCCGTTATCCTGGCTAAGGCTTTAATAATTGGCTTATATCCTCTTTTTATTACTTTATTTATAGCAATATAATAAATAAAAACCATAACGTATTAAATATTATACTTTTATATTAATTTCTTAATTAAGCCTTTATTTTCTAGCCCCCTATTAATAATTAGCTTCCTAAAAATTTTATGCCGGCAAATTATATTTTCTTATATAAAATCTATTATTAATTTAAAGGTTATTATATTTAACGCGCGTCCTTTAACCTAGCTTAAGAAATTATATCGTGCTATAATCAAGTATTTCTTCCCTTTATATTCCGGCATGTGAATAATATTTAGGCTTACCTTTAATTAAAGGGCATTAGACTAAGTTAAATATAAAGGTTCCTCTTGCCAAGCGCCGTTTTATAGCTAGCACCTATTGCACCCTAAAATAAATGCTTTTATATCTTTATAGCAAGAGTCTTAGAAATATTTCTCGGCCACTTTTTAATAGGTGCTTTCTCTTCCTTTATGCCCGGTTTTATTATAGAGTGCTTAAAGAATTGCTTTTCTTTTAGCTTCTAAGTTAATTACTCTTCTTTTTGGCAAACCCTTATTCGCCCTTTGGAATAGCACCCCTCTCTTAACCTTATAATTAAGCGCTCGCGTTTTAAATTATTTAAAATCGGATTTCACGACTTATATAGGCCTCTTAAGTATTATTAAAAATTTAGCTATTAGTCTTAAATTGAGACTCTAGTCTCCTTTTAATAAAAATGCTTAAGCAGGTCCAATTCTAACCTTATAATATGAAATAACTTAATAAGAACCTATATAAGCATTAATAAAATCATTAATATCTTCCTCCTAAGCTTTAAGTCTTAATTCCTCTTTTATTACTAATTGCCGAGATAGCCTATTTATAGCGGTATATTTTTTCCTAGGCACGTGCTTAACCTTAAAATTAAATAGCCGGATTTATATTATCTATTAAGTTATTAATGCTCCCGGTAAATCGGATATAATAAAATTTAATTAAGCTATTAAGATAGCTATATTAGTCTTTAATAGGAAGTGCACTTTATAAAGATATTTTCAGACCTTCTTAAGAGCCTTTAAAACGCCTTTATACTCTCTTTTTATTATATTATAATTTTGCTTAGCCTATAACCACTATCTATTATTATATTAGACTAGGTGCCTTTTCTTATTAATATTTAGCTATATTAAAACCATTCCCTACCCGTAAAGACTAATATCTATTACCAAAATAATCAAGCTAGCGCCTAAGGATATATCTAATTGCATAAGCGCCGGTGCCAAAATTAGAGCTAATTTTAATAAATCTATAATAAGGTTATGCTCATTTATTTATTTAAACTTTACCCCCTTATAAAGTAATTAATAAAGCGGTACCGCTATAATTGCAAAATCCTTAATCCATATCCAATAATAGACATAAACCCTAATAAACGCCTAAATTTCCGTTATTAAAGAGCACTTCTTTTAATTAATAATTTTTAATACCTTTTTATTATTTGACGAGCGTCCTTATATATAATATATATATCCGATTAGCTTAATCCCGTTTATTCTAAATTATGATTTTAGACTAATTATAGCTCTTATCCTCTTAATATTTGCTAAAACTTGATTTAAATTAATTAAGTGCTTTAAAATAAACTTTTAAATCCTAGGAGCAGCTTTCTCCTTATTATATCTTATATGCGGACTAAGAATAGGCATATTATTTATAAAGATTTTATAACGTTTAGGAATATAATCTTTTAAAATTGCCTTTCTTATCCTTATAAATTAAGCAATAAAATTTATAGCACCTTATATTAAAGTTATATATTTAATTAGCCCTTAAGACGTTATAAAGGCAATTATATCCCTATTATTCGGGTATAAAGAGATTTAATTATATTTAGAGTAAAAATTAATAAATAATATAATCTAGTATTTAATAAATTCTTTTAAGATTTTATTTATATCCGGTAATAGGTTAATGTCCCAAATAATAATAGTATTATATTTTATAGCCGCATTAATTAATTTATGCTTTTTATTCTTTTTCTTTATAATAAACTACTAATTCTAATAAGGTTTATAATAAAACTTTAATATATTAGCCTTAAGTTACTTATTAATTATCTCATTGATTTCCCTTATTAAATGTCGCGGTATGGCAAATCCGGGGCTTTATTAGGCTTTATATAATATAATTTATATTTCTTATAATAAAATAATATCTTTATTAATCCGTTTATACTCTAAAAACTTAAATGCAATAGCCTTTTCCCTTTTAAATAATAATTTTAGTAATATCTCCTTTTTTCTTTTTTATAACTTATTTCTTATAATTAACTTCTTAATCCTCTTTTCCATTAACCTATTTCTCCTTTTAATATCTAAAAACTTAGGGATTAGCTATGCATCCTATTTATTCCTTAGCTTTATTAGCCCTTTAATTTGCTTTATTTCTAGCTTCTTTTATTTTTAATTTGGGTTTTTACCGGGCATTAATCTATTAGAAATACCTTCTTTTATAAGCATAACCTTATTAGCCTTATTCTTATATATATTAAAAATGCTAATAATAGGAAAAAAATGCTTTGCTTAAAGTAAAGATATAAAATTAATTGCCCTTAAATAAGTAATATTACCCTTAATATCTTTTATACTTATAAAAAAAACTTTTACCCCTTTTTATTCCTAAATACTATTATTTAATCTATTAAGCGGGGTGAAATTTAAAGCTAATATCCCTTCCCTATTAACCTTAATGCTTGGCTTACCGGGCAGCCGCATTGCTTTTAACCCGGCTATAAGTTTCCTTATATAGCACTTTTCCCTTAATAGGAGTTAGCTATATTAGTAACGCAAGTTATGGCTTGCTTTATCCTCTTATTATTAATAATTATTATAAATTAAAAGCCATTCCTATATAAAAAGGAAAGTAAGCTAATAATAATAAATGATTGCCCTAATATAATCTCATTTTACGGGTTATTTATAATAAAGAAGTTTATTATTACTTTTATGCTCCTAATCTTAATGGTAACGTTTTTATAAATTTTAATAAACCATTTCTTTTTATTATTATAATTAATTATCTTAAATTAAGGATTAGGTCTAATTCTTAAGCTAGCTTGCTTAATTAGCTTAATATTTATAATATTCGCCTCGGCCTTATAATTAAGTAGCGCTAGCCTCTTAATTCCTTTAATCTTTATTTAAAGCTTTAAATTAAATATAATAAAAGGTGATTTAATTTCTTTTATTATTACTAAATTTACCTAAATCTTATTATCCTTTATTTTTCCTTTTATATTTGCCGATAAAATAATAGCTATATTCTTAAATAATATCTTTTATAATATATTTAAATAAGCTAAAACCTCCCTTTTAATAATCCCTTTTAGCTTATTATCTAAGATTTTATTTATAAGTTTTAAAGGATTAATAAAGCGCTTTAATATATTTAAATACCGCTTAATTCTTTAAGCTATTCTTGGTCCCGCCTTTTTTAAAGCCTCGGTTTATTCTTTATTAATATCCATTTCTTTAATTTTATTACTCTTAATTACCTTATCCTCCGCGATTGCCTTCCTTTAATTTATAGCCTTAGGGACCTTTAGGATAGCTATCTTCCTTTTCTTATTAATCCTTTCCTTTAATATGCGCCTTAGATTTTCTTATCTTTCCTTTTCCATAGCCCCTTTTTCCCCTTAAAGCACGGTAGCTGCTATAAAGACCCCTAAATTAACATTTTCTTTAATTTCTTTATTATTTAATTTATTTATTTAAATAATAATGCTAAATATTTTACTTATATTTATATGCTAAACCGGGATAGGCTAAGGTAATGCTTATTCTTAAAAATAATAAATAATATCCTTTTCTTTTTCCCCTTTAAGAATATATATAAACCTTTTTCCTTTACCCGGTTTCCTTAAATATATCCTTCCTTTAATGGTTTTATAAATAAGGCCTTATTTATAATTAATCCTAAACTCGGGATATTATTATTTAAAATAACCTTCTTTTAAGTAATAATAATAATATATTATTTAAGGGCAATATGCTTTTTTAATAAAGGCACCTATATTAAAAATTGGCCCTTAAGGCGGAGCTAAAGTATTAATCTTACTAATAATATTAGTTAAATAGGCACCACGATTCCCCCCGCTAAGCGGGGTAAATCAAATCCTCTAGCTTCCTATTCCTATATTTATAATCGCCTTAACAAATATAGCTAGAAATTAAAAGGCCTTGGTTAATTCCTTAATTATTCCTTTAAAAATTGCTTAGGCTCGCGGGGCCATAATAGGGACTATAAATTGCTTTTCCCTTAATACCTAAGCCATATTCCTAAATTAATTTATTAATTGACTTAGGTTCTCGCGCTTTTAAGTATTAAAATTAAATTCTTAAATTATCTTATTACTCGCTAAAATTTTAATAATAATCTTAATTATATTAATATATATTATTATAAAGGGAAGCTTAATATTAATTTTATTCTTTTAAATAACCTTATTCTAAATCCCTTAAGAAAGACTATTTAAAAACCATATCTCCCTTATATAATCCTTAATTTAACCCTTATTCTTTAATGCTAATAATATACTTATAAATTATTGAATATAGGCACGCGTCTTAGCCTTATTACTACGCTTTTTATCCTTTAAAGCTTTTAAGAAAGCGCGAGAATTTATTTGCTAAATGGCGTCATGATTCTTATATTTGGTCGTGAGTGCTTTAATTAATGCACTCTAATCCTAATTAATTCATTCTTATAAAGTTTTAATATATTAGCTTATAGCTATAATATAATATCTCGGTAGCCATTTAATCTTCCCTTTATTATCCTATTTAGCATTTTTAGCCTAGTCTTTAAACCTCTTTAGGAATTTTATAATATTATACCCTTTAAAGTATAAAGCCTTAGGATTATGCGAAAGGGGTATAATAGGCATTACCCTTATAAATATTATAATTATTACTTGTATATTTGCTATTTATATAACCTAATTTTATATTATATCCGGTTCTTTTTTAATATAATAATCTAATTCGTCCTAAAAGCTTATTAATAATATTGAAAATTATAAATTTAATAACTTATATTTTAAAAACTTAAGTAAGACCTATATATTTAATAAAACTATTATTAAAAGGGTTTATAAGACGGATATAATTAATCCTTATAGCTTAATTTCCATATTATCTTCCTTATTCCTTTTCTTATTATTTCATTTTAATTTTTCCCTCTTAACCTTAATAAGCTTTGCTTATACTCGCTTTCGCTTAATATTTATTTATTTACCCATTTTTACCATTATTGATTTTAGCTAGGCTTAGCTCTATATTAATAGGAGAGTCTTATTTTATAATTAAAATTTAATATAATAATTTGCCCTTATATTAAGGCCTTATATTATAGCCTGGATTCTTAATTATTAAACTTTTAACTTTAGACCAATTATTATTGCTTTTTTTAATTAACCGGTATATTTATAATTAATAAAACCGATTCTTACCTCTTAAATACGTTTTTATTAATATGAATTGAATATATATTATCTTTAATTCCTTATATAGGTTACTAATATAAAGGGGTAGGAAGTATACCGTTTAAGTATATAATAAATAATATAATAACCAAAATAATAGGGGTAATATTTAAAAGAAGAAAAAGGATTTTATTATTAAGTTATGCTTAGGCTATATTATATATAAAGTAAGCATTAAAGCGGAAAAATTATTTACCGGTAAAATATATAACCTAAAATTATAGGGCTTTAACCTTATCACAATAGCTATAAACGGTTATTAATATTTCCTTTAATATACTTAAGCGTGGAAATTATATTAGCCTAAAAGGGGAATAATATTATGGTTATAAGTAATAAGTTATGAAATTAATAAATTATAGGCTTAGCTAATAGGGATACCTATTAAGAAGGAGACCCTAGGTCACGTGACTAATTGGATCCTATTAAACCCTTAAGATCCAAGGTGCTAGGAGCTTTAAAGCCTTAGGCTCCTAATAAGACCTATTAAGAATAAAGGTTTTATATAAGACTAGCACTTCTGCTATTAAATAAGAGCTTTGTGCTTAACTTTAAATAATATTCTTTATACTTAATAATATTATAATTAAAACGTTTTTATAATATACTTATTCTTTATCCAGAACTATTATATAAGTATTAGCTTATATAATAATTATTATAATTAAGTATACCTTTTAAATATATCCTTTATTTCTTATAAGCATCTATAATTGCTAATAATTCCTTATTATAAATTTTATAATTTAATTCTATTATTAATAATTTGCAGGAATAATAAGTGACTAATTACTATTTTCCTTACTTATTAGGCTAGCTAAATATAGCTCTAATAGCATAATCGGAAGAGTCTATTTTAACCCTAATTAATAATTAGGGTTTATAGGTAATTAGGACTAGGACCTTTATAAATACTTTCTTAAGTTTTTTAAAGCTTTAATTCGCCTTATTATTTTATTTAAAGATTAGGTCCTTTTTTATTAATTCGGTTAATAGTGCTATTATATTTAAATATCCTTTAATAAACCTCTTATAATAATTGGCGAATCCTAGGAAAGATTATATATCCTTTATATAAGATGGTTTTTTTTAATTAAGGACTATTTATATTTTATTAAGATTTATTTTAAGTCTATTAATGCTAATAATAAACCTAAAAAAGGTTACTTCCGTCTTATAAAAAAAATATTTTTTTAATTTAAATTTAAAATCAATTAACTTAAGTATTAATAATATGGCTTAAATATCCTTAATATGCTATTAGGCGTTTTTCAAGTATATTAATATATTATTTAAGTATATAATATAATATATATTTAATAAGTGCGAGAGAATATTATTTATAACCCTTTATATAATTACTAGGGCATTAATTAGCCTAAAGGGCATAACTTAATATTTATATAATTCTTATAGCATTTAAAATGCTATTTTCTATTTATTTCCTTCCTTAATCCTAATTAGGTTAAAAGCCCCTTTTAAGTTAAGTTAAGTAAATATCCTTATTCCTTATAAGCAATCCCTTAAATTATTTGTTAAAGGTAGCGGAAAATGGTCCTTTATTATTATTTTATTTAATTTTTTATAATTTACGCATAACCTTAATTCCTTTCTTTTCTTAGGTATAAATAATATCGGGCTTATTACCAGCGACTTAAATAATTATATAAACCCTTTCTTTAAATTTTTATTAATATATTTCCTAAATGTCCTTTAATCTTTTTTGGAAAATTTATATATAATTTTAAATAATAATATCTTTCCTTTTATAATCTTAATCGCGTAATCTTATAGCTTATATATTAATAATGCTTTTAAGCTTATTTTATTTTAAAATAGCTTATTAAACTCTTTATATTCCTTAGGTATCTTACCTAATAATAAACCTTAAAATAAGTATTTTAGCTCTTTTATAAAAATAGCATATGCTTCTCGCTAGCTAAGTTTTAAGTTCTTATATTTAACTTATAATATTTTATTATATAAGCAATTCTTAAGGATTATTATCCTTACCTTTTAATTAATAATAGGTCCATGCTATTTTAGCTATAGCATCTCAAAAATAATTTAATATTGCCTTATCTTAATAATATTAAATTATATTACTTTTTTATATCCTTTTTCCATTCTTATATAAATTAATATTATTTATATATTAATTAATCCTCCTTAATTATTAATCAATAATCCATTAATTATTAATAGCGGATATAAATCCTTAATAACCTTAATTAATATATTAATAAATAATATGGTTTTTAATAATATAAAATTTCCTATTATTTTATAATTTATTATTACTTTAATTAATTCTTTATATTCCCTTAAATATACATTTATATATAATTATCTTTTATTTAATTCCCTTATAATATATATCTTGCCCTTAATAATCCTTAATTTTTATTTAAGGTCTCTTAATACCTTTTAGCTTTTATTTGCTTTATGGATTTTTATACCTATTTATTAGGTTTTAATATCTATTTATATTCAGGTATCCGGGCCTAAATACGTAACCTAATATATTTTTCCTAAATAAAGTATTAGTCTTATAAATCCTTTTATAATTTCCTTGCTATATAACGTCCTTATAGCGTTATTTTATTAAAAGCGGTTTTTTATATCTTATTTATATAAGATTTAATACTTATATAATTATGGGGCTAAGAGTTTTAATTTTATAAGGCTAATTTAATAAGTATTATATATTTGGTTTTATACTTTATATTTATAAAAGCTTTATTAAAGTATTCCTTTTTTATTAACCTTTATTAATCTTTAAAATATTCCTTAAGCTAGCCCTTTAGGCTTAATCTTAAAGGATTTTTTAAATATAATTATCTTATTATCCTTAATTCTTATTATTTACTATTTTTAGCTTTAATAGATTAGGGTATTTTCCCTTTAAATTACCTCTTATAAATCTCTTATTTAAAGGTCTTCTTAATAAATTCTCTTATAAAGCTAATATTTAGCGATATATTAATTTTTTACCCTTATATATTAGGTTCCTTTATTAAATGCTTTATATTTAACCCCTTATTCCTTATTTCTTATAATAAGCTCTAATTAAGTATTAATCTTAGCTTCTTTTAATTATTCTTTTATTATTTAATAAATGCTAAATTATTATTTTATAATATAAGCTTCTTTTAATCTTATTTATCCTAGGGTTCTTATAGCTTAGAATATTCCTTTTTTTATAATATTTAAGGTTTTTTTCCCCTTTTAATTCCTCTTTTTTTCTTTTTTATATATAAATGCAATGTGATTAAGGAGTCCGTAATTA
Source organism: Filosporella fistucella (assembly GCA_030077755.1). Taxonomy (NCBI): domain Eukaryota; kingdom Fungi; phylum Ascomycota; class Leotiomycetes; order Helotiales; genus Filosporella; species Filosporella fistucella. The sequence goes on from JAQJZZ010000007.1 coordinate 799,904, forward strand.
AAATAAAGTCCCTTTTCTTAATAATTTTAAAGGATTTCCGAGGAAAGTTTCTTTCCTTTAAAACCCTTTTTTTTCCCTTTAAAGGTCGCGTTTATTTATATAGGATTATAGTATTAATTACGCGGCAAATAGCATATATTATTTCTTAACTTATAAGAGTCTTTCCTTTTTAATTTTCTTTTATAATTATAGTTATTAATCTTTATTAATTTCTTAATTAAGGTTGCCAAGTCTATTAGCTTCCTAATACGCATTAAGTCATCCTTAATATTATTCTTTAAGCCTTTATAAAACTAAAAACGTAAGGCGTCCTCATTTTAGGCTAATCTTATTATATATTATTAGAATTTAATAATATAATAAGCTATTAAACCCTTTTATTATAAGCCTTATAATATTTTATTTATAATATTATTCTTATTTATATCTCTAAATACTTATTTAATAAATATCCTAAAGTTAATAATTTCCCTAAGTATATTTCTTATAACTTCTTTAGCAAAAGTAATATAACGTTTTAAAATATATTTATTAGCTAAGAAGTCCTAGAAATAGGGTTAAAATTAGTCTTAGGCTAGTCCTTTAAGGAATATAGCAATTTATAAGACCTGCGCTATCTTATAAATAAAGTCTTACTTATTAAAATATATATAAAATTCGTATTAAGTAAAGAATTTATTAAGTCCTTCTTTAATTCTTATAAATTTATTTAGCATATTAATTTTAATTAATCTTTTTATAATAAGTAATTTAGGTGCTTTAAGCGCTATTATAAATAATCCTCCTTTAACAGACATATTATCTTAATAAGTTAATATCCCTTAAAAAGGTGCTTAAAATATAATAATTATTATATAAGCTAGTGCTTATATAATAATTTTAAATAAGGAATAAATATATTATAAAAACATTTTAATTATAATATTATTAAATATAAAGAATATTATTTAAAGTTAAGCATAAAGCTCTTATTTAATAGCAAAAGTACTAGTCTTATATAAAACCTTTATTCTTAATTAAATCCTAGGATTCCTTTAAGCTAAATCCGTGGATCCCCTTTTGCTATTTCGCTTATAAGGATCCAGGGATCCATTACGTGACTATTTCCTTATGACTTTCCCTTGCGTGATTCTTAGAACTATTAAAAAATAATATATCCCTTATCTTATTATTATAATAATTTCATAATTATAATAATAAGGGAATTTAACTTAGGTAAAGGTATAATAGACTCGTCTATTCTAGCTAGCTTGCTTTATAATATTAAATGCTAAGGGCTAGAAATATATAATATTAAAGCTATTAAATGGCTTAAGGCATTCCTAGCCAAATAAAAAAAAAGAGATTTATACGCTTATAATTTAATGCATTTATAATTTAGAAATTAAAGCTAAGATTATAATATATATCGCTATTAAGGGAAATATTAATACAATTATTCTAATAACCTATAAAAATGCTATTAATTACTTAATTTATAAAGCTTCTTAAAAGGCTATTATTAAAGAGGAAATTAACTTATTAGTTATTAATAATACTTGGCATAAGGAATTGGCCTTAAATAGTGCTAATTTAGTCTTAATCAAATAGGTATTTATTATAAAGACTAATATTAATAATAATATTAAATGATTTAAAGCTTATTTAATAGCTCGCGGATTCTTATAAATTTATAATAAAGATTATAATTAAACGTTTGCTCTTATTATATAAACGGATATGCTTTAAATATTCCTTATTATAATTATTGCTTAAAACCTTAAGTGTTAATAATATAATATAAAAAACGCATTTATAAAATCCTTTTTAAAGGAGAGAATTTACTTATTCTTATTTAAGGGAATCTGCATTATTCCTAACTTATAGCTTTAAGTTTTATAAAATCTTTATAAGCTAAAGCAATTTGCTTATAATTAAAATTCGCTTTATAAGTCTAAATTAAAACGCCTTAGATTTAAGTAAAGACTTATTAACTTATACTTATTTATAAATAAAAAAAAGGGTATAATATTATTAATATATATTAATAATATCGCTATTGCTATAATTAATATTACCGCTCTTAATTGGTTTTATAATAATTTCCGTTAATAATTTAATATTAAGGACTTAAAGGAAATTTCTAAGCTCCTTAAAATATATATAATAAGAAATTAAAGGAAAAGGGAATTATTTATTAATTAAGAATAATACCTTAAAAAGGTTTTAAAAAGAATAGGATTATTATTATAATTATCCTTAATATATAAGCTAAAAACTACTTTTATTTTTAGGAAATATAAAAAGCTTAAACCTATTAAGGATAATAAGGAAAAAATAAATATAAGTAAGTATTAATAAGATATTAAAAGCATTATATATGCTATAATTTATTCTTGCCTTAATATTACTTTTTATATTAAATAATTTAGCTAATAGCTTTATAACCCTATTATTAAGTATTAAAATATAATAAAGAAATTAGGTAAATATCTTTAATCCATAATTAAATAAAAGATAAGATATGAATTAGCAAAGCATAAACTCGGCTCAATTAATTAAAAGGATAATTAAATACCTAAATCAAATAAGTTCTTATTATACTTAAACGCTAATTAAGCTAATATAAGAAACCGGAAAAGCATATTAGGCTATATAGCAATGCTATATAATAAACCTATAGCTTATAATAATAAGAAGTAATGCATAATATTAATATTGAATTATAAATTAAAGTATATTAAAATATTTACTTATTATAAATAAGGCTAATAAATAATATAAATCCTAAGAGATATTAAATGCTTTAAATATATTAATAATAATACAAATATTATTAAGATGCGAGCCAATAATTAAAAAGCTATTATATTTTATAAGAATTCATATTTATATAAGAAATTAAAATATATAAACATATATTATTATTATATTAAGGACCTTAAAAAATAATCAAAAATTAAGATTATATATATGCTAATATTTAATATAATAGCTAATAGGTTTATTAAGCTATTAAAACATATAATATTTAATAAGTTTAAAAATATGCTTAAATTAATTAACTTATTTAGAGTTAAGAAAGATAAAGGGAGCTATTAATTAAATAGGTTATAATTTAAGTAAGAGCTATTCTTAGGACTATTAAGATTAGTTTATTTAAAAGATAATAGGGAAGTATTAAAATTGAATAAGAGTATTAAGAAAGGTAATACCTCAAGCACTTAACTAAGTTATATAAGCATTATATAACGTTAGGGAAACGTTATCCTAGCGCCGGGGGTCTAAATATATTCGTCTCGGATTATTATAATTAAAACTCTTTTTAATTAATTAATTATATCCCTTATATATTACCTATATTATTGCATTGCTATTATATTGCTTCCTTACCTCTTAATAAAACCTGAGTATTTGTGCCTTAATTTAAAATAAAGCTAAAGCTAAGACTATGGTTTATAAATGGCATAGCCCCTTTATAAGCCTAAGTAGAGTATTTATGCTTTTTTCCGGAAGAAGATAGCTATGAAAACTGAAATTTATAAATAATATAACTAATTCACGGATTTAAGTGCTTGCGGCATATTGGATTCCTAGCCTTATTTAAAAAAGCAGAGAATTCATATAAATATGCGTGATTTAGCTTTTAATAATATATTCCTATATTTTATATAAAAGTAAGTTATACCGAGGGCTAATATAATTCGCTTATTACTTATAAAAACGGCCTTATAATCACGCTAATAAATGAGATCTTAAAAACTTTTTATAAGAGATTTTAAGAATTGCTTTTATAATTAAGTTAATATAATTATTAATTTATATAAGACCTTATATTATAAAATTATTAAAAGATTGAGTTTTAAAAGTGGCTAGCGAATTTTGCCTTCCCTTAATACTCCTCCTCGCGGTACTCGTATAATATAGAGTGGATATGATAACCTTAAGTGAATCCTTAATTATTGTTTAGACATGATGGCATAATGATATGATTTCATTGAGTTGAACTTTAATTATTATGCGGACATGATGACCTTAAGTGAATACTCAATTGTTGTTCGGACCTGAGGACATGATGGCCTTACCCTTGGCTGCGCTATCACATGGGAGCGAATGAATATCGTTCTATATGCCACTAAGCGCGCCAAGCCAGCTTACCCAACCTGCATTGCTAACAAACATGATAGCTACTGATGGTCAGGTGATCACGCACTGACCAATATGCCGCATGAGCGCCTGTTGGTCGCTGGGATCGGTCTATGAATATGTCAATCAATCAATCAATGAATGAATAAACCTACCTTGACAAAACATATTGATACAGCCCTGAACGCCTGTCGGACTAACCCAAACCATGATATTACTATTCAACAAGCTCCGAGATCCCTTGGAGACTCCATGCTATTACTTTCTCTCCTCTGATGACCGAAGCGGAGGGTCCTCATCGGCCATCGTCGCCAGTCTCTCGGCTATCGTCAGTTCTGCTTCCCGAACTACCCGAGTTCTTGGGTCGCATAGTTGCGACATCCGAGATTGAGATTGCTGGCGTCTCTAGATCGTCCATTTGGTGGAACTGCGGCCCCGACCGGTGAATGTACCCGAAAGAGGAGCCGTTCTTTCTCTGTACGAGGTGCCGGAATGAATATAATTTCGGCGCGTTGGCTACAAAGGTAGCTGCTAGGAATTCTCCTGTCGTCCAGGTGATCCTGATACTTTCGGAGGATTTGGATTCGATGGTGAATGGGATGCGGACGGCTGTGATGATGATGATCATGAAGCCGATGCTGAACAGAAATCCGAGTTGTAATTTCCTATGTTGTCAGTTCCGCTGATGGAGGAAAAGACAAAAAACTCACTTGACGATGCCCAGTCTCACTTTGAGCAGAACGGGGATGGGGAGGAAGATGAGCATCAAATCCGTACACATATTGCAAATTCCTAGGCCAAGAAGTGAATACAAGGTTGATCCAAACTGTCAAGTCTGTAACTTACCGACAAAGTACAGTTGTACGATAGCTTGGGAGCAGTTTCCTGCGAGATCCAATAAGCTTTAATCCGATTCGACGAAAGAAACTTGTACCTGGATCAGGAAGAACCTGCCAATAGAGACGGAAGGGTTTGCACTCCACAAACGTAGAGATGATGCTCCCGAAGAAAGTGACAGCAAAAACAATGCCGTACACAAGTATAGTCTTCTTTTCCCATGGCAGGTCTCTCACCAGGTGACGGTAGAACATAAGCAGCACCAACTTCTGTATCCACAACCTGAAATCATCAAGTCAGCAAATGTTCTTGAACTTTTGCGAGCCACGCTTTTCAAGCTCATGCCCCCCCAAACATGAACAAACTCACAGCGAAATATACAAGCATCTCGCAATCAACGTAAACTTGCTCCCAATCTCCCTGCGATAAATCTCCTGTTGTGAAAACATATGCGTAGCCTGGTACGTATCGCTGACATTGTTGGTCTTCCAGATGATGAGCACATGCGTGAAGGCGATGCGGGCGATGGAGAGGAAGATAGCGACAGCAGTGAGGCTGTCACCAGCATCCCATTTCGTCTCGCAGTACCGGCCCATTGCTAGGCGGACAACCATTATGAAGATGGCGAGGCAGACACATATCCAGACTGTACCCAGAGCGTCCACCATTTTCGCCCATCTGCAGACTCTGATGTTAGTGTTTGAGGAATGAATGCATAGAGGAGGTGATTAATCGGAGAAAGGGCCGCTGCGTAGCGATGATGAGAACTGCCATGAGAGACGGGAACGTCTGAGGAGTGAATAGCAACCAACATATATACCGAGCGCTAGCGGCTGCGACGGTCTTTGTCGCGTGAGCTTTGCCGCAACCTATCAAAAGTATCATCAGAAAGTCTCAATGAAGAGAGCTTGGTAGACTCCTCCAATAACCATTGTTGCCTGGGTTTCAGGAGACAGGATGGACTATCAATTCAATGGCCAGCAAAAGACGAATCCGTGGAGAAGTGACCTGCAGACCTGCGCCTCTGAAAGCATGATGCGGGGAGAACCAGCATTTCAATCCCTGATCCTTCTTGAGCCTCTAGGCTTGATCCATGGAGTTAATCAACCTGACACATCTCGTGCCGAAAACTCAATCAGTTGCTGCACGCGACAGGTTGCGCATGATCTGTTTCCGCTTTGGGCCATCGCGCAATCAGGACCAAGATCCTCATTGTCGAAACATAAGTTTCGACGATTTATTTTGGACTGCGGGAGCTAGAGGAGGTGGGGGATCCCGAAGTGGGGTATGGCAGTTGCTGACTTCCTTCCCGACTGGAATGAGATATTGTAGCACGCTAGGAGAGCGGAAGCTGACATGGAAGAAGCGATGCCTATTGGGTGGAAAGCGCTGCGGGGTGAGCTAATAACTCTTCTACTAACACACCGGGGCGGCACGATCACCCTTGCGAAGACGTGGGGATGGTGAAGACCTTGTCGAACGGGCATCCTGGCAATTCGACTTTATTCCGGCACGTCCGTGCATAACCCTAACAAGGGCTATTAATCGGAGATTTCTCAATTTCCATCATCCGATTTGGCTGCTACCAATTTTCATAACACTAATGGCATTGCTACTGCTTTAGGCAAGAGTAATAAGCCTAGCTAAGCTAGGTCTGGCCAATGATATATTATACCTAAAGGCCGTCCCTTTACGGTAACGCTAGAGCAATATATTACGCCGTTAGCCTTTATATTAAACTAAATCCAGAGAATGCTATTACCTAGCCAAATAAGGTAAAATAATTACTTAAACTATTTTTAATAATATTGCTTTAAAATAGATAAATAAATTTAATTAAACTTAATTTGCCCGTGAAAGTTTAATTTAAGTAATAAAAGCTAAGCTTAGGACATATGAATATTTAAGTGCTAACTCGGAGCTTTATTAAATAGGAAACCTTTATGCCTTAAAATAATAATTATTAATTTATTTATATAAGTCCTTACTATTAACTTTAATTTAATTATATTTACTTAAACTTTTTAAATTAATTATATTTCTTTTTTAAGAAGAGATTATTATTAAGCGCATTCGCCCTTAATTTAGGTTTATTTATTTTTTTAAATATACTCGCCCTTACTTTAAAAAAAATTTATTCTTTGCTTTAATCTAAAATTATTACCCTTAATCTTTATATCTCTAATTAAATAATTGAGAATATATAATTATATTTAGGTTAAATTATATTATAGGCATATAAGATATATAATTCACGCATAATATATAAATTATAAAATAATTTATAAGAAGTGCCTTTTATTAATTATAGCTATTAAATTTAAACTTAATAAAAGATATAATAATTAAAAGAATCTTTTATTACTTAAATATATTACTTACTTATATTATAAAGGGGTAAAATGATTAATTATAAATTAATTAAAGTTATGACTACCTATAAAACTAAGAAGCCAAAAGCCGAGAATATATATACGCTAGGTGCCTTAGTATTACGGTCATAGGATTATCACAGGAATAGGATAGGGAATACGCCGTCTCTTAATAGTTCTGAGAACCGCGTAAGGAAAAGTCACGAGGGAATAGTCACGTGATGGATCCCTGGATCCCTATAAGCGAAATAGCGAAGGGGGATCCACGGATCCAGCCCTAAGGGATCCTGGGATCCAATTGAGAATAAAGGTTTTATATAAGATTAGCACTTCTGCCATTAGATAAGAGCTTTATACTTAACTTTAAATAATATTCTTAATACTTAATAATATTGCAAATAAAACGTCTTTATAATATACCTATCCCTTACCCAGAATCATTATATAAATACCGGCCCGTATAGTAACCATTATACTTAGGCACTAAGGCTAGAAGCAAAACCCTTTTACCTCCTTTTTAACCATTTTACCCTATTATAATATAAGCGACTATTATACTCTAATAATATAGCTATAAATAATACGTTTATTAAAGGATAAAATATAAAGTAATAATAAAAAGAGCAAGGCAGGAATTATAAATATTTAAAATCTTATAATTTCTTAATAAAATTAATATTATCCTTATATCCTTTTATTATTATAAGCATATTCAGATCTGATTTTATTAAAGAAATAACTATTAAAAAGCGCTTATGCATAATCGCATTTATTAAAAAATTATATATATAATAATTACTTTCCTATTTATAATAATATATTAATAAGAAATAATTGCAAAATTCCTTTAAGCGTTAAAATCTCTCTTTTTTTAATATAAGCTTAAATTATTTTAAAGGATAACGGAGAATAAGATTAATATTTAAATCCGCCTTTAATCAATTTCCTTATTTCATTTATATAAAATATTATATAAGCATATATATAAGAGAATATATGGAATTAAGCAAATAATAAATCCATATTAAATAAAAACTTTTCTTATAATTTATTAAAGGAATATAATAAACGCGGGGAACTTATGCAATTATTATAAATAAAATAGCCTAAATGGAGCTAGGAAAATAAGGGATTAAATAAATTAAAAGAATATTATATAATAATTGCTATATAGGCCAATATTTATATAATAATTCTAGGTAAGGAATAAGTATATTATAAAAACATTTTAATTTATAATATTATTAAGTATAAAGAATACTATTTAAAGTTAAGCATAAAGCTCTTATTTAATAGCAAAAGTGCTAATCTTATATAAAATCTTTATTCCTTAATAAATTATTTAAATTAATATAAATCAGTTAAATTAAGACCCAATCCCCTTAATTTACTTAATTCCCCCGATTTAATCACGTGATACTCGCCTTATAATTCTTTAATTATAATTCTTTATATAGCCCCGCCAGTCTGCCAAGCCTTAGGCCATAGTCGTGGTTATAACCATAATATATTAGGTATATAATTGGAATTATAATTTTATATAACCTTAACTATTCGGTTATATTATAATAGGATTGAATGGTTAGAAAAGAGGTAAAAGGATTCTGGTTTTGGCCTTAGTGCCTAAGGCACCTAGCGTATATATATTCTCGGCTTTTGGCTTCTTAGTTTTATAAGTAATCACAATTCTAATTGATTTGCAATTAACCATTTTATCCCTTTACAATATTTAGCAATTTATAAAAATCCCTTAGGCACCCCTTAAATAGTTTAATTTTAGTATTTTAAAAGATTAGAATTTAGTCTCATATTAGAATATAACTTATTTTACTTATTAAATTGCTTTTTATTTATATGTCTCACATTTTAAACTCTTTGCCTTTAAGGATAAGAATATAATTTATTAATCCTTTAATTATTAATATTATATTTATTAATAACCCTATTATTACTAGCGTTACCGCGCGTGCTACTAATATTATAACTCGCTAATAAGCCTCTTCTTAAATTATTAGGAACCATAATAGCGAATCGTTTAAAACGGTTATTATAAAGGTCCTTAAGACCGCTATTAAGGAAAATGAAATTCCTAGCAAATATATTAATAGGATTAAGTCCTAGGTTATTAATATGGCGGATAAAGGCCATTAGCCTAAGTAAGAATAAGAAAATGTAAAAATGATTAATGCCCTTTTAAGGGTTTCTTAAGAGCCCTTTTATATTCTTACCCCTATTCTTGTATTTATTCTCTAAGAATATTATAAGAGGAATATAGCTTAACTTAATGCATTATATGCTTAAAAGATTATAATTAATAAATTAAAGCAGGCTATTAAATGCCTTAAAGAGAGTGCCAATTATAATAGGCAAGTATATAAAGCTATTATCTTTAATAAAGGATTTATACCTTAAGGTCAATTATATATTAGGTTTATAAACCCTAAGGGTAATCTTATAAGTGATTAAATAGGCCTTAATAATACTTTATTTATTACTCGTGCATATTATCTTATTATAAAAATAAGCGCTAATTACGGCCTTATAATGCAATTGCCTATATATATCCGTGATTTATATGCTAAGAATAGCGGCTTTAAGCCTCTTATAAGTGATTATATATGGTTATAAACGGATTAAGAGCGAGAAGTAAACCTCTTCTTTAAAATAAAGAAGAAGGCAACCTTTTTACCTTTTTATAAAGGTAAGAACCCTAAGGAATACTAGGCCTTTTTTAATGCCTTTAAGCTAGTCTTTAATAATTAGCCTAATTTATATAACTCTTATAAGGAACATATAAATATTATAATTTAAAAGTTTAAGATAAATTATTTACTTATAAAGCATTAGTCCATTTTTAATAATAAATATTAAGATTATTAGGGCCTTTTAATAGCTTAAGATAACTTTAAACGCTAGAGTCTAAATATTATATAAAGTAATAAGGAGTATAATATTAAGACTTATAAAAAATTATAAGGACTAAAATAAAGGCTTAATGAAATTATTATATAATTAATAAAAAGGATAAAATTATTAAAATAAAACCTCTCTAAAAGTTAAGAAGAATTTAAAAGAATAATTACCCTTAAGCTTGCCTTTATAAATAAGATATTAATTAAAAAAATGCAAATTATAATTATAAATATAATACCGGATATTATTCTTAGCTAGCAAATAGCCGCTTAAAAGGCTAAAATCCTAATAAAAAGAATAAATAATATTATAAGCTAAAATAAGCGTAAGCATAAGGATAATAATAAGTCTAAAAAAAGACGTGGTTATAAGGGCAAGAAGCCTAAGAAAAATTCTTTAAGAGCCTCTTAATAGCCTTAGCAAGATTATAATTATTAAAAAAGAAACGCTTCTTTTATTCTATTAAGCAGTTTTATAAGCACATTTTATAATAACTAGAAGCCTCTCTTTAAGGTAACTTGCTATTTATATAAATAAAAGGGCCACTTTATAAATAGCCTTATTTGCTTAAATAAAGTTAAATAAATAAAAGCTAACTTAAAGAAAGCAAAATTATAAGAGGCTAAACGGAATTTCTAAGCTATTAAAAGGCTAGTTATTATTAAAAGAGAAAATTCCTTAAGGAATTTAGGAAAAGCTCTTATTAAGTCTTAAGCGTTAAAGGGCTTAATAATAAATTATATAAGCGTTTAATAATTATTATTAAGTTATTATAAACTATAATAAGGGCTAAAGGTACCTTAAAGGCACTCGCTAATATAGGTATAAATAATTCCTTTATTAATATTTATAAAGCTTAAAGGTTAGGAATAGTGCTTTTAGCCTATTATAATATTTAGTTTAATATAGTGGGTAAAGGTAATTTTTAGGTAATTAAAGCCTATAATATAATTATTAAGGCAAAGGGCTCTTAAGGAATTATTAAGGAATTTAAAATAAGGCTTTACGAGTTTAAAAAGAATAAGTATAAACTAATCTTAAAATATAACTAATTTTGCCTAAAGGGTATAAGGTTATATAATTAAGCCAATTCTCGCTAGGCTTATATTAAGGACTAGAATAATATTAAAATTTTATTTATAAAGGAGTTTAATACTATTTTAGCTATTAATAATACCCTAAAGCCATAAGCTCTATTTATTATAAAGGCAAATAAATGCGATTATCTTTAAAATTATTAAAGGAAATGCACTTATTTTAAGAGGTATAATATTAGTGCCAAAATGGCACTTATATCCCTTTAAATATATATTATTAATAAAAAGAAGGAAGTCCAATTACTAAAATACTTAGCCGAGTTTAAAGACATATTTAACTCAAATAGCGCTATTATATTTAAATAAGGTTATAAATATGCTATTAAAACTAATAGGCAGGTCCCTTATAAGCCCTTATATAATTTCTTTAAACCTTAACTTATAGCCCTTAAAATATACCTTAAGGATGCATTAAAAAAAGGATAAATTAAGCTATTTAAAAGCCTTATAAGTGCCTTAATCTTATTTATTTTAAAGAAGGATAAGGGAATTAGATTATATATAAATTATTAAGGTCTTAATAAAATTATTATTAAGAACCAGTATCCTTTGCCATTAATAAATAAAACCCTTAATCGCTTAATTAATATAAAGATTTTTATAAAACTAAATCTTAAAGATGCATATTATTAAGTAAAGATATGGGAAGAAAACGTTTAAAAGATTGCTTTTAAAACCCGTTATAATTATTTTAAATATTAGATAATGCCCTTTAAGCTAATAAATATATTAATAACTTTTTAAGCCTATATTAATAGTGCTATATCGGGAATGCTAAATGATTTTATAATTATATACTTGAATAATATTTTAATTTATTTAAAGGATTCCTTATAATATCCTAAATACGTTTATAAGGTTTTTTAAAGACTTAGGAAGCATGCTTTATTTATAAAACTTAATAAGTGCGAATTTGAAATTAAGACTATTAAATTCTTAGGATTTATTATAATTATAAATAGTATTTATCCGGACCTTATAAGGCTTTAAATTATAGCGGGTTAGCTTATATCAAAATCTTATAAGGAGATCTAGATTTTTCTAGGATTTTATAACTTTTATTAAAGGTTTATTTATGGATATTTTAATCTAGCTATAGGCCTTATTAATTCCTTAAAGGAAATAAAGAATAATATAAAAATAAAACCTTTTATTTATATTTTTAAAGCTATTATAAGCTTTAGTGCGCTTAAAGAAGCCTTTTATAAAGCGCCTTTCTTGCTTTATTTTAATTCCTTTAAGAGGATTAAATTAGAAATAAATGCCTTTAAATTCGCTATAATTAGCATGCTTTTATAATAGGTAAGGAATAATAATATAAAGGAATATTAAAAGCTAATAATATTCTTTTTAAGAAAATTAAATTAAGCTAAGCTAAATTATGCTATATATAATAAAAAAATGCTAGTTATTATTAAAAGCTTTAAGGAGTAGCGATATTACCTTAAAGGTATTATAATAAGATAGGATAGTTAAAAAGGAGGTAAAAGGGTTTTGGTTCTAGCCTTAGTGCCTAAGGCACCTAGCGTGTATATATTCTCGGCTTTTGGCTTCTTAGTTTTATAGGTAGTCATAATTCTAATTAATTCGCAATTAACCATTTTACCCCTTTATATTAGTAACCTATATAGGGAGATAATCGAGGCTCCGTTATTACACGTCCTTATAGCTTATAACTATATTCTTTTAATATGCTAGCATATATACCCCCTAATTAGCGAATAACACAAGGAAAGGCTTTAAAGGCTATATGAAAAGAGGCTATATAAGAAGGGCCACCGCCATTTTGCTAGATTCGAGATTAGAGAATAAAGGTTATATAAGAAGGGCCACCGCCATTTTACTAGATTCGAGATTAGAGAGTAAAGGTTATACGGGAAGGGCTATCGCCATTTTACTAAATTTAAGGGTAGCTTGGATTAGACCCGCCGGGCGGGGAGAAAGGAGTTAATATAAGAGCTATTATTAAAATTAGAGTTTATTATACGGTTAAAACTAGGTTTATTATATAGGGTGCTTTAAAGCTGCTTTCTTATAGTGAGTATAGTTAAGGGGCGACTATACTTAGGGAGGGACATATATAATAGGGTAAGATAGTTAAAAAGGAGGTAAAAGGGTTTTGATTCTAGCCTTAGTGCCTAAGGCACCTAATATATATATATTCTCAGCTTTTGGCTTCTTAGTTTTATAGGTAGTCACAACTCTAATTAATTCGCAATTAATCATTTTACCCCTTTATAATATTATTTATATAATTAAAGTAATTATAAATTATTATAATCTTAAGTATTAAATAAATATAAAGTACTTAAAAGGAAAATAAGCTAAATGGGCAATATACCTATTTACGTATAATTTTGAGATTATATATTAAAAAGGTTCCTTAAACCCAGCGGATACGCCTAATAAGCGTCTTAATTATAAGAAGGAAACTAATATAAATAAGACCTTTTCAAATCCATAATTATAATTGCTTATTTTCTAGAATAAATTGGCCGGCGGCTTTATAATAATAATTAGGTCTATAAGACCGATATAATTAAAGAATAAAGCTATTAAAATAATTAAAGAAAATAAGCTATATTTTATATAAATAAAATAGAATAAAGGCACTTGGAAACCTTAAGGAGAGGATAGTAAAGCATTCTTAAGAATGGCTATAATAGGCCCTTTAAATAATTTATTTATAGATTTATTTAAGCCTATTAATAAAGGCAATTATATATACCTTAATATATTATGCTAAGGAATAATAGGTTATAAATTGCTTTTCCCACGTTTATAATTAAATATAATAACTCGCTTAGCTATTATATTAGCACTTCTTTAAACACTTCTTAAGATGCTTATTAAAATAGCTTAAACCAATAATAAGAAATGCATTATATATAAATTTAGGAAAAAATATAAGAATCCGCCTTAAGATTTTAGGACCTAAATAATTAATAATTAGGATGCTATTAAATAAAAAAATAGAATTTATATATTAAATAATTAAGCATTAAGGCAAGAAATTATAAAACTTTATTATAATAACCCTTTAATAGGATATTATAATATAAAAAAGACTTTAAAACTATTCCATAAATATTATTATTAAGAATAAATAAAATTTAATATAAGAAAATATATTAAAGAGTATATTATGTGCCAAAAGAATAAAGCAAAGAAATATGCTCTTTATAGATTATTTTAAACACCCTTATAATTAATATAATTATAGCAAGAAATTATTATAAATTTTATTATAGGATTTCCACTTATAAAAGGCTTAGATAAGAAGATTCTAAATAGCATTCTTATAATAGTTTATAAATATTATAAGATAGCAAAATATATCTTATATAATAAGGAGATTATAGCTCCCGAAATGGCAAAACTTTTTTAAGAAAGGGTATTCTCAGTTTTTAAGTGCCTTAAAGGCATTATTTTAAATCATAATAGCGTATTTACTTTAAATTTTTGATTTGCATTATACTTTTACTTATATTATAAGTAAAAGCTATCCACTATATTTTATTCATAAATAAATGGGCAAATAAAAAGATAAAACCAGGTGCTTAAATATTACCTAAAATATTATTATAATATAAAAAAATTAAATTAGGTGCATTAATTTAGCTTTACCGAATTTACCTATAATAATTCTATTTACTCGGTTCTTAGCTCTATACCTTTTAGGGTATATTATAAATATAATCTTAAGCTATTATAAAACCCTAAGAATAAGGGTATTAAGGGGGAGGTATTAGCTATATGAGAAAGAGCAAATTTAATAAAGAAAGAGCGAGAGGCGCTTAAAGGTCTTTAAAAGCATGCTTAAGAAAGCCATAAAAAGTACTTTAATAAATCATGGCTAAATAAATATTATTTCCTCTATTAATAAGTAATGCTCTTTATTAAGAATTTGAGAATAAAGTATAATAAACTTTAGCCTAAATATATAAGTTCTTTTTAGGTAATTAAATTAATAGGAGAATTTATATATTATTTAAAGCTTTTAAGCATTTATATTAAATTATATAATATATTTTATATATTACTCTTAAAGCTATATTATAAAAGAAAAGGAGAGGAGCTTAAGTAATATTAAGAGGGTAAGCTATTAAAGCTTAAAGATAAAGAAAATGAATAGGAATAGGAAATAAAATCCATTTTAAATTATATAAAAAATGGCAAAATAAAAAATATGAAATATTTTATAAAATGGAAGGAATAGCTAAAGGACTATAATACTTGGCTCCTAATATACCTAAATTTAAGGAATATAAAGGAAATATTAAATGCATATCTTAAAAACCATAAGCTACTTATAAAAGAATAGGATAATAAAATTAAGCTACCTAAAGCAAATTAAAAAGGAACTTCCTAGCCATTAAATAATAAAAAGAAGAGGAAGGGAAAACCTTAAAAAAGCGGGAAATAAATTAGGAATAATAGTTAATATAAATAAAATAAAATAGGAATAAAGGCACATTTTAGGAATATTATAAATATATTTAATACTTAGGTAAGAAAGCATTTTATTTTATTAAGGGTAAATATAAGAATAACCTAAGGTATTTTAAAGTAAAAATAAAGCTACTTAAACATTACCTAAAAACCACTTAAATTTAAGAAAATATTATAAGGATGCCCTTAAGGATATCTTTATTAATATTAAGAAGAGAAAGCTTATTATAAATATTATATTATAAAGCAATTAATAAGAGTATCTTAAGCTAAGAAAAGGGTTATACCTAATATTTATAAGCTAAACGGAAGCGCTTAACCTCTTAGACTAATTCTTAAAGAATAATAATCTTTTTAGCATTAAAACTATTAATATTAGGAACCTTATAAGCAAAGGTTAATTATTAGAGCTTAATACGAAATTCCATATATTTCTAATATAAATGCAAGTATAATTATAGGATATTAATAAGCACTAATAAGTAAAGAAAAGAAAACTTATAATAAGAAATCCTTTAAAAGTGAAAATATCCTTAATATTTATATTATTCCTCTTTAAAATATTAGAGCTATCCTTTATTCCCTAGCTAGCTAATTAGATTATAAGAAAACCCTTATTAATATTAATGAGCTCCTTGCCCTTATTTAAAGCTATAAATTTATTAAATTCTTTAATATAATCCTTAATTTTATAATAGATTTAATGCAAATTAATAAGAATCTAAATTTATTAATATTATTATAATAGCTTAAAAGGAGATTTACCTTCTTATAAATATTACTTATTCTAATATAATAAGTGTACGTAAACTTTCTTACTTGAGTAATATAAGTATAAAAAGGATTAATTAAAGTATGCTTTAAGTATCTTTAATAATAAAAGATAATAGGCCAAGTATTAACCTTATTATTACGCTTGCGCTTATAAAGCCTATTAATAATGATATTACGGCTGCTATAATCTAATATAAGAGGACTTATAATAAAGCTAAAAAAGAATAAAGATTAAGAAGCTAAAGAAGATTAAAGATTAAGGAATAAAAAAAGGAAAAAGCATACGCTATTATATAAAGGTTATTATAAGCTTAAAAAAAAGAAGTTAAAAGTTGAAAGGGAGCTATTATTTATATAAATAAGCTTAGCCTAATCCTAACTTTTAAATTATTACTTAAATAATTCTTGCCTTAAGCTATTTTAGGGTAGCAAATAGCTTTAATTATTTTAAAGTTTTATATAGCTAATTAAATACATTTACCATTACGTAATAATTTAGTTTTCCAGATTACTTAGCTTTATATATAAATTTGGGCCTTTTGGCCAATTAGAACCTTAGGTTTATAAGTATAAAAAAGCAAGATTATAGGAATTAGGCGAGTTTATTTATTCTTTAATATAAACTCGGACTAAATATAAAGCTATTTTCATATGCTAAGCCACGCGGCTAAAGTAAATAAAAGTTATAAAATAGCATAATACCCGGGGAATATAAGAGCTAATTAAGGCCTTGCTAAAGCTACCTCCTTATATAGGAATTATAACTTATAAGATTAATTACACCTTAATAGGCTAAAATATAATTTTATAATAGCACTCTTATATTATACTTAATTAAACCAAATTCTTATAAGGAAATATAAGTAATATAATAACTTTTAATTATTATTATAAGAGTTAATAAGGCTTAAGAATTAATGCTAAGATAGTATTATTAAAAGGGGGGAATCTTATTAGGTATATAATTAAAATTAAAATTTTATATAATCTTAATTATTTAGTTATATTTGATAATTTATAAAAACCCCTTAAGCACTTTTTAAATAATCTAATTCTAGTATTTTAAAAGGCTAGAATTTAGTCTTATATTAAAATATAACTTATTTTACTTATTAAATTGCTTCTTATTTATATCTCACAATTTGTTAAGCTAAGCATAAGCCTTTAAGATAAGCGCTTATAAAGTAAATATTAAAGAAATAAGAATAAATAGGATATTATAATTATATAAGGATAATATATATTTAAGGATAAGATCCTATTATAATAGGGTTAAAGCCCCGTGATTTTAGGTCACGTGTTTTGCCGGTAAATAGCTTTTCCGCTCCGGTGCTCACTTTACATATAATATAGCCCGAGCATAACTTAAGAATATAATCCTTTTTCTTCTTTTAAATACCACCCCTATTATTTTGGTTATTATATTATTTATCATACACTTAAATAGCACACTTCCTACCCCTTTACATTAGTGACCTATATAAGGAATTAAAAATAATTGTGAGACATATAAATAAAAGGCAATTCAACAAGTAAAATAAGTTATATTCTAGTATAAGACTAAATTCTAGCCTTTTAAAATACCAGAGTTAAACTATTTAAGGGGTGCCTAAAGGGTTCTTATAAACTGCCAAATATAACCGAATAGTCGAGGTTATATAAAATTATAATTTTAATTATATACCTAATAAGATTCCCCCCTTTTAATAATATTATCTTAGCATTAATTCCCAGGCCTTATTAACTCCCGTAACGGTGACTAAAAGCCACCGTATTACCTATATCTCCTTATAAGAATTTAGTCTAATTAAATATAATATAAGAGTGCTATTATAAAATCATATTTTAGCCCACTAAGGTATAACTAATCTTATAAGTTATAACTCCTATATAGGGAAATAGCTTTAGCAAGGCCCTAATTAGCTCTTACGCTCCCCGGGTATTATGCCATTCCGTAACTTTTATTTGCTTTAGCCGCGTGGCTTGGCATATGGAAATAGCTTTATATTTGGTCCGAGTTTATATTAAAGAGCAAATAAACTCACTTAGTTCTTATAATCTTGCTTTCCCACACCTATAAACCTGAGGTTCTAATTGGCTAAAAGGCCCGAATTTACGCGTAAGGCTAAGTAATCTGGAAAACTAAATCATTATGCAATGGTAAACGCGTTTAATTGGCTATATAAAACTTTAGAATAATTAAAGCTATTTACCACCCTAAAATAGCTTAGGGCAAGAATTATTTAAGTAATAATCTAAAAGTTAAAATTAGGCTAAGCTTATTTATATAAATAGTGGCTCCCTTTTAACTTTTAACTTCTTTTCTTTAAGCTTATAATAACCTTTATATAATAGCGTGTGCTTCTTTCTTCTTTTACTCCTTAATCTTTAATCTTCTTTATCTTCTTAATCTTTACTCTTCTTTAGCTTTATTATAGGTCCTCTTATATCAGGTCATAGCGGCCGTAACATTATTATTAATAGGCCTTATAAGCGTAAGCGCGGTAATAAGGTTAATACTTGGCCTATTATCTTTTACTATTAAAGATGCTTAAAGCATACTTTAATTAATCCTTTTTACACTTATATTACTCAAGTAGAAAAGTCTATGTGCACTTATTATATTAAAATAAGTAATATTTATAAGAAGGTGAGTCTCCTTTTAGGCTATTATAATAATATTAATAGGTTTAGATTCCCGTTAATCTATATTAAATCTATTATGAAATTAAGGATTATACTAAAAAATTTAACGAGTTTATAGCTTTAAATAAGGGCAAGGAGCTTATTAGTACCAATAAGGGTTCTCTTATAATCTAATTGGCTAGCTAGGGAATAAAGGATAGCTTTAATGTTTTAAAGAAGGGTAATATAAATATTAAGGACATTTTCACTTTTAAAGGATTTCCCGTTATAAGTTTTCCTCCCCCTACTTACTAATGCCTACTAATATCCTATAATTATATTTACATTTATATTAAAAGCATATGGAATTTCGTGTTAAGCTCTAATATTTAACCTCTACTCGTGAGGTTCCTGGTGCTAGTGGTCTTAACGCTAAAAAGATTACTATTCTTTAAGAGTTGGTCTAAGAGGTTAAGCGCTTCCATTTAGCTTATAAATATTAAGTATAACCCTTCCCTTAGCCTAAGATATTCCTATTAATTGCCTTATAGCATAATATTTATAATAAGCTTTCCCCTCCTAATATTAATAAAAATATCCTTAAAGGCATCCTCGCGATATTTTCTTAGATTTAAGTAATTTTTAAGTGGCGTTTAAGTAGCTTTATCTTTGCTTTAAAATACCTTAGGCTATTCTTATTTTTGCCCTTAATAAAATGAAATGCTTTCCTATTTAAGTGCTAAATATATTTATAATATTCCTAAAATGTGCCTTTATTCTTGCTTTATTTCACTTATATTAGCCATTATTCCTAGTTTATTTCCCGCTTTTTTGGGGTCTTTTCCTCTTCTTCTTTTTTTTACCTAATAGCTAAGAGGTTCCTTCCTAATTTGCTTTAAGTGGCTCAACTTTATTATCTTATTCTTTTATAGGTAGCCTATAGTTTTTAAAGTATGCATTTAATATTTTCTTTATATTCCTTAAATTTGGGTATATTAGGAGCTAGGTATTATGGTCCTCTAGCCATTTCTTTTATTTTATGAGATATCTTATATTTTTTATTTTGCCATCTTATATATGGTTTAAAATGGATTTTACTTCTTATTCCTATTCATTTTCTTTATCTTTAAGCTCTAGCAGCTCACCCTCTTAATACCGTTTAGGCTCTTCTCCTTCCCTTTTATAATATGGCTCTAAAAGCGATACGTGGAATATATTATGCAATCTAGCGTAAATGTTTAAAAACTTTAAATAATATATAAATTCTCCTATTAATTTAATCACCTAAAAAGGACCTATATACTTAGGCTAAAGTTTATTATACTTTATTTTTAGATTCTTAATAAAGAGCATTACCTATTAATGGAGGGAGTAGTGTTTATCTAGCCGTGATTTATTAAAATACTTTTTACGGCTTTTTTAAGCATGCTTTTAAAGACCTTTTAAGGCCTCTCGCTCTTTCTTTATTAAATTTGCTCTTTTTCGCGTAGCTAATACCTCCCCCTTAATACCCCTAACCTTAGGGTTTTATAATAGCTTAGGATTATATCCGTAATATACCTTAAAAGGAGTGAAACTAAGAACCGAGTAGATAGAATTATTATAGGTAAATTTAGTAAAGCTAAGTCGGTATACCCAATTTAATTTTCTTATATTATAATAACATTTTAGGTAATATTTAAGCACCTGGTTTTATCTTTTTATTTACCTATCTATTTATAGATAAAATATAGTGGATAGCTTTTACCTATAATATAAGTAAAAGCATAATATAAACTAGAAATTTGAAGTAAACACGCTGCTATGGTCTAAAATAATGCCTTTAAGGCACCTAAAAACCGAGAATATTCTTTCTTAAAAAAGTTTTACCATTTCAGGAGCTATAATCTCTTTATTACATAGGATATATTTTGCCATCTTATAATATTTATAAACTATTATAAAGATACTATTAAGGATCTTCCTATTTAGGCCTTTTATAAGCGGAAGTCCTATAATAAAATCCATGGTAATTTCTTGCTATGGTTATATTAATTATGAGGATATTTAAAATAACCCATAAGGAGCATATCTCTTTGCTTTATTCCTCTGGCATATAATATACTCTCTAATATATTCTCTTATATCAGATTCCATTTATTCCTAGTAGTAATATCTATAAAATAGCTCTAGAGTCTTCTTTATATCATAGTGCCTTATTAAAGGGTTATTATAATAAAGTTTTATAACTTCTTGCCTTAACGCTTAATTATTTAATATATATATTTTATTTTTTTTACCTAATAGCACCCTAATTATCAATTATCCAGGTCTTAAAATCTTAAGGCGGGTTATTGCATTTTCTCCTAGATTTATATGCAATGCATTTCTCATTATTGGTCTAAGCCAGCTTAATAAGCACCCTAAAAAGTGTCTAGAAAGGTGCCAATGCAATAGCTAAGCGAGTTATTATATTTATTTATAAACGTGGGAAAAGCAGTTTATAACCTGCTATTCCCTAGCATAATATATTAAGGTACGTATAATTACCTTTATTAATAGGCTTAAATGAATCCATGGATAAATTATTTAAGGGGCCTATTATAGCCATTCCTAAGGACGCTTCACTATCCTCCCCCTAGGGTTTCCAAGTGCCTTTGCTCTACTTTATCTATATAGAGTATAGCTTATTTTCTTTAATTATTTTAATAGCTCTATTCTCTAGCTATATTGGTCTCATAGACCTGATTACTGCCGCGAAGCCGCCGGCCAACTTATTCTAAAAAATAGGCAACCATAATTATGGATTTAAGAAGGTCTTATTTATATTAGCCTCCTTCTTATAATTAAGACGCTTGCTAGGCGCGTCCGCCGGGTTTAAGGAACCTTTCCGGTATATAATCTCAAAATCATACGCAAATAGATATATTGCCCATTTAGCTTATCTTTCTTTTAAATACTTTATATTTATCTAATACTTGAGGTTATAATAATTTATAATCACTTTAATTATATAAATGGTACCTTTAAAGTAATATCGCCACTCCTTAAAGCTTTTAATAATAGCTAGCATCTCTTTATTATATATAGCATAATTTAGCTTAACTTGGTTTAGTTTTCTCGAAAAGAATGCTATTAGCTTCTAATATTCCTTTATATTACCGTCCTTTACCTATTATGAGAGCGTGTTAGCTATAATAAATCCGGAGGCATTTATCTCTAGTCTAATCCTCTTAGAGGAATTGAAATAAAGCAGGAAAGGCGCCTTATAAAAGGCTTCTTTAAGCGCACCGAAGCTCGTAATAGCTTTAGGAATATAAATAAAAGGTTCTATTTTCATACCATTCTTTATTCCCTTTAAGGAATTAGTAAGGCCTATAGCCAGGTTAGAGTATCCATAAATAAACCTTTAATAAAAGTTATAAAATCCTAAAAAGATTTAAATCTCCTTATAGGATTCTGGCACAGGCCAGTTTGCTATAGTCCAAAGCCTTATAGGGTCTGGATAGACACCATTTATAGCTATAATAAACCCTAAGAATTTAATAGTCTTAATTCCAAATTCGCACTTGCTAAGTTTTATAAATAGAGCATGCTTCCTAAGTCTCTAAAAAACCTTACGGACGTGTTTAGGATGCTATAAGGGATCCTTTAAGTAGATTAAAATATTATCCAAGTATATAATTATAAAATCATTTAGCATTCCCGATATAGCACTATTAATATAGGCCTAGAAAGTTGCTAATGCATTTATTAGCCTAAAGGGCATTACCTAATACTTAAAATAATTATAACGGGTCCTAAAAGCAATCTTTTAAACGTCTTCCTCCTATATCTTTACTTAATAATACGCATCTTTAAAATCTAGTTTTATAAAAACCTTTATACCAATTAAGTAATTAAGGGTTTTATTTATTAAGGGCAAAGGATGCCGGTTTTTAATAATAATCTTATTAAGACCTCAATAGTCCATATATAATTTAATTCCCCTATCCTTCTTTAAAATAAATAGGATTAGGGCACCTATAGGGCTTTTAAATGGCCTAATCCATCCTTTTTCCAATGCATCCTTAAGGTACATTTTAAGGGCCGCAAGTTAAGGTTTAGAGAGGTTATATAAGGGCCTATAAGGGACCTGCCTATTAGTCTTAATAGCATATTCATAACCTCATTCAAATATAATAGCACTATCTAAGTTAAATACGTCTTTAAACTCGGCCAAGTATTTTAGTAATTAGACTTCCTTCTTTTTACTAATAATATATACTCGGAGGGGTATAGGTGCCATTTCGGCATTAATACTATACCTCTTAGGACAAGTGCATTTCCCTTAATAATTTTAAAAATAATCGCATTCGTCTACCTTTATAATAAATAGAGCTTGTGGCTCTAGGGTATTATTAGTAGCCAGAATGGTATTAAACTCCTTTGCAAATAAAATTTTAATACCATTCTAGTCCTTAATATAGGCTTAGCGAAAGCTAGCCCAATTATATAACCTTATACCCTTTAGGCAAAACCAGTTATACCTTAAGATTAGCTTATATCCACTCTTTTCAAACCCATAAAGCCTTATTTTAAACTCCTTAATAGTTCCTTAAGAGTCCCTTGCCTTAATAATTATATTATAGGCTTTGATTACCTAAAAACTACCTTTACCCACTATATTAAACTAGATATTATAATAAGCCAAAGGCACTATTCCTAACCTCTAAGCTTTATGGATATTAATAAAGGAATTATTTACACCCGTATTAGCGAGTGCCTCCAGGGTACCTTTAGCCCCCGTTACGGTTTATAATAACTTAATAACGATTATTAAACGCCTATATAATTTATTGCTAGGCCCTTTGGCGCTTAAGACTTGGCGGGAGCTTTTCCCGAATTCCCTAAGGAATCTTCTCTTTTAATGGCAGCTAGCCTTTTAGTAGCTCGGAGGTTCTATTTAGCCTCTTATAATTTTACTTTCTCTAAGTTGGCTTTTACCTATTTAGCTCTATTTAGGCAAATAGGGCTACTCGCAAGGTGGCCCTTCTATTTACACGAATAGCAGGTTACCTTAGAGAAAGGCTTCCGGTCGCTATAAGATATGCTTATAGAACTACTTAATAGGGCAGAGGAAGCATTCCTTTTCCGATAATTATAATCTTGCCAGGGCCATTAGGAAGCTCTTAAAGAGTTCCTCTTAAGCTTTTTACCCTTATAATCACGTCTTTTTTTAGACTTATCGCTATTCTCTTACTTATGCTTATTTTGGCTTATAGCACTATTTATTCTTTTTATTAGGATCTTAGCCTTTTAAGCGGCTATCTACTAGCTAAGGATAATATCCGGTATTATATTTATAATCACAATTTATATTTTTTTAATTAATATCTTATTTATAAGGGCAAGCTCAAGGATAGCTATTCTTTTAGATTCCTCTCAACTTCCGGAGAGGTTCTGCTCTAATAACTCCATCCTTTTTATTAATTGCACGATATTCTTATTAGGCCTTTATTTTAGCCCTTATAATTTTCCATAAGCTTTAATACTATGCTCTCCACTATTTTATATAATATTTAAACTCTAGCGTTTAAAGTTATTCCAGGCTATTAAAAGGCCCCGGCGATCTTGATATTTATTATTAAGAATGGACTAGTGCTTTATAAGTGGGCAACCCATCTTAAACTTTTAAATTATAGTGTTTACACGTTCCTTATAGGAGTTATATAAACTTGGCTAGTTATTAAAGACCAGCTTAAAGGCATTAAAGAAGGCCCGGTATTTTCTAGGGTTCTTGCCTTTATAAAAAGGTGAGAAGATTGCCTTTTTCTTCATTTTAAAGGAGAGGTCTACTTCTCGCTCCTAATCCGTTTACGGCCATATGCGGTTACTTATAGGAGCCTTAAAGCCACTATTCTCTATATATGGATCACGGATATATATAAGCAACTATACCATAGGGCCATAATTAGCGCCTATTTCTATAATAGGATAATATGCACAAGCAATAAATAAAGTGTTATTAGGGCCTACTCAACCACTTATAAGGTTACCCTTAGGGTCTATAAACCCTATATATAACCAACCTCGAGGTATAGATCCTTTATTAAAGATAATAGCTTTATATACTTGCTTATTATAATCGATATTCTTTTTAAGGCATCTAATAGCCTGCTTTAATTTATTAATTATAATCTTTTAAGCATATAACGCGTTAAGTCGAGCTATGTCCCTCTTATAATATTCTCTAAGAATAGATATAAGAATAAGGGTAGGAATATAGGAGGGCTCTTAGGAAACCCTTAAAAGGGCACTAGTCATTTCCACGTCTTCCTGCTCCTGCTTGGGCTAATGGCCTTTATCCGCCACATTAGTAACCTAGGACTTAATCCTATTAATATATTCGCTAAGAGTTTCATCTTCCTTAATAGCGGTCCCAAGGACCTTTATAATAACCGTCTTAGACGATTCGCTATTATAGTCCCTAATAATTTAAAAAGAGGCTTATTGGCGAGTTATAATATTAGTGGCACGCGCGGCGGCGCTAGTAATAATAGGGTTATTAGCAAATATAATATTAGTAGTTAAAAGGTTAATAAATCATATTCCCGTCCTTAAAGGCAGAGAGTTTAAAATGTAAAACGTATAAATAAGAGGCAATTTAATAAATAAAATAAGTTATATTCTAATATGAGACTAAACTCTAGCCTTTTGGAATGCTAGAGTTAAACTATTTAAGGGGTGCTTAAGGGGTTCTTATAAATTGCCAAATATAACCGAATAATCAAGGTTATATAAAATTACAATTTCAATTATATACCTGATAATAATATATATTCGATCCATATTAATAAGGACGTATTTAAGAGGTAAGAGTCGGTTTTATTAATTATAAATATACCGGTTAATTAAAAAAAGCGGTAATAATTAGTCTAGAGTTAAAAGTCTAATAATTAGGAATCCAGGCTATGATATAAGGCCTTAATATAAGGGCAAATTATTATATTAAATTTTGATTATAAAATGGGACTCTCCTATTAATATAAAGCTAAGCCTAGCCAAAATTAGTAATAGTGGAAATGGGTAAATAAATAAATATTAAGCGAAAGCGAGTATAAGTAAAGCTTATTAAAATTAAGAGGAAAGAATTAAAATAGGATAATAAGAAAGGTAATAAGGAAAATAATATAGAAATTGAGCTATAGGGATTAATTATATCCGTCTTATAAATCCTTTTAATAGTGGTTTTATTAAGTATATAGGTCTTACTTGAGTTTTTAAAATATAGGTTATTAAGTTTACGATTTTTAATATTATTAATAAGCTTTTAAGACGAATTAGATTATTATATTAGAGAAGAACCAGACGTAATATAAAATTAGGTTATATAAATAGCGGATACACGGGTAATAGCTATAATATTTATAAGGGTAATGCTTATTATACCCCTTTTGCATAGTCCTAAAGCTCTATATTTTAAAGGGTATAATATTATAGAGTTCTTAAAGAGGTTTAAAGACTAAGCTAAAGATGCTAGGTGGAATAAAAAGGGGAAGATTAAATAGCTACCGAGATATTATGCTATAGCTATAGGCTAATATATTAAAACTTTATAAGAATGAGTTAATTAGGATTAGAGTGCATTGGTTAAAGCATTTATAATAAAATATAAGGATCGCAACGCCGTTTAATAAATGAATTCTCGCGCTTTCTTAAAGGCTTTAAAGAATAAGAAGCGTAGTGACGAGGCTAAGACGCGTGCTTATATCCGATAATTCACGGCTATATCATTTATATTAAAAAAGAAGGGTTAAATCGAGGATTATATAAGGGGGATATGGTTTTTAAACGGTCTTCCCTAAGGGATTTGGAGCAAGGTTATTTAAAAGAATAAAATTAATATTAAGCTTCCCTTTATAATAGTATATATTAATATAATTAAGACTATTATTAAGATTCTAGCGAGTAATAAAATGGTTTAAGAATTTAATTTTAATATATAAGGGCGCGAGAACCTAAATTAATTAATGGATTAATTTAGAAATATGGCTTAGGTATTAAGGGAAAAGCAATTTACGGTTCCTATTATAGCCCCGCGAGTCTAAGCATTTCCAAAGAAATAATTAAGGATTTAATTAAGGCTTTTTAATCTCTAGCTATATTTGCTAAAGCGATTATGGATATGGGGATAAGAGGCTAACGGGTTCGGTTTACTCCGCCTAATAGGGGGAATTATGGTATTTACTTAATTAATATTATTAATAAGATTAATACTTTAGCTCCACTTAAGGGACCAATTTCCAGTATAAGTGCTTTTACCGGAAAAGCGTATTGCCCTTAAATAGCACGCTATTACTATTACTTAAAAAAGGGTTACTTTAAATAGCAATATCCTAATTTCGGGATTAATTACGAATAAGGCCTTATTTATAAAACCGTTAAAGGAAGAATGCATTTGAGGAGATTAAGTAAAGGAAAAAGATCCGCATATATTCTTAAAAGAGAGAAAAGAAAGGATATTATTTATTATTTTTAAGAATAAGCGCTACCTTAGCCTACCCCGGCTTAGCATATAAATATAGGTAAAATATCTAGCACTATTATTTAAATAAATAAATCGGATAATAAAGAGATTAAGGAGAATATTAATTTAAGGATCTCTATAATAGCTGCCATGCTCCGAGGGGGGAAAAAAGCTATAAAAGAGGAAAGATAAGAAAATTTAAGGCGCATATTAAAGGAGAGAATTAATAGGGAAAAAAAGATAACTATCCTAAAGATTTTTAGGGCTAGGAATTAAAGGAAAGTAACCGCGGAGGATAAGGTGATTAAGAATAATAAAGTTAAGGAAATAGATATTAATAAAAAATAAACCGAGGCTTTAAAAAAGGTAAGACCAAGAGTAGCTTAAAGAGTCAAGCGGTATTTAGATATATTAAAGCGCTTTACTAATCCTTTAAAATTTATAAATAAAATCTTAGATAATGAGCTAAAAGGGATTATTAAAAGGGAGGTTCTAGCTTATTTAAATATATTATAAAAGATATTATTTAAGAATATAGCCACTGCCTTATTAATATATATAAAAGGAAAAGCGGAGGATAATAAGGTTTAGGTAAATTCGGTAATAATAAAGGAAATTAAACCGCCTTTTATTATATTTAATCTAAAGCTCCGGGTAAATATTAAAGGGATTAAGAGGCTAGCGCTACTTAATTATAAGGCCGAGGCAAATATTATAAATATTAAGCTAGCTAAGCAAGCTAGCTTAGGAATTAGACCTAACCCTTAATTTAAGATAATTAATTATAATAATAAGAAGAAAAGATTTACTAGGATTTATAAAAACGTTACTATTAAGATTAAGAGCATAAAAGTAATAATAAACTTCTTTATTATAAATAACCCGTAAAATGAAATTATATTAGGGCAATTATTTATTATTATTAGCTTATTTTCCTTTTTATATAGGAATGGCTTTTAATTTATAATAATTATTAATAATAAGAGGATAAAGCAAGCTATAGCTTGCGTTACTAATATAGCTAACTCCTGTTAAGGGAAAAGTGTTATATAAGGAAACTTATAGCCGGGTTAAAGGCGGTGCGGCTGCCCGGTAAGCCAAGCACTAAGGTTAATAGGGAAGGGATATTAGCTTTAAATTTCACCCTGTCTAATAGGTTAAAAAATGGTATTTAGGAATAAGAAAGAGTTAAGGTATTTTTTATAAGCGTAAAAGATATTAGGAGCAATATTACTTATTTAAGGGCGATTAATTTTATATCTTTACTTTAAGCAAAGTATTTTTTTCCTATTATTAGCGTTTTTAATGCATATAAGAATAAGGCTAATAAGGTTATGCCCGTAAAAGAAGGTATTTCTAATGGGTTAATGCCTGATAAAAACCTAAATTAGAAATAAAAGAAGCTAAAAATAAAATAAGTAAAAAGGCTGGTAAAGCCAAGGAATAAATGAAATGCATGGCTAATCCCTAAATTTTTGAATATTAAAAGGGGAGAGAGGTTAATAGTAGAAAGGATTAAGAAGCTAATTATAAGAGATGGGTTATAGGAAAGAGAAAGGGAGATATTATTAAAACTATTATTTAAAAGAGAAAAGGCTATCGCATTTGAGTTTTTAAAGTATAAATAAATTAATAAGGATGTCATTCCGTTATAAGAGATATAAACGGTGCTATATAAAGCCTAATAAAGCCCCGGATTTATTATGCCGCGATATTTAGTAAAGGAGATTAATGAAATAATTAATGAGCGACTTAAGGCCGGCATATTAGAGTTTTATTATAGACCTTACCGGAATTAATGGTTTACTATAAAGAAAAAGAATAAAAAGCATAAATTGGTTAATATAGCTATAAAATATAATATTATCACTATTTGGGACGCTAACCTATCGCCGGATATAAATGAAATCTCGGAAGAATTTATTAAATGCCAGATTATATTACTTATTAATTTTTACTTTAAATATAATTAAATCTTTTTATACCCGAATAATAGGGACATAATTGCCTTTATAACGTCTCGAGGGCTAGTTAAATACATAACTTTAATATAAGGTACTATAAATTCTATTATATAATTTATAAGGGCAGGAAAGGCAATTTTAAAAGATTATATTCCTAAATATTATAAAAATTTTATAAATAATATTTTTATTCTTGGTCCACGTATAAGGTATAATAAGGAAAAAGCTACTCCCGGGATTTAAAAGTTTATCTTAAAGCACTTAATTAATTTAGACTAAGTTTTAGCAGATATTAAGAGGATAAGAGCTATAATTAGGCCAAAATTATAATTTAGAGTAAATAGAATTAAACTAGTTAGATATGTGTATTATGCATAAGAATGGTCGCTAAATAGTGAAAAGGTGCTAAAAATTATTAATTAAAAGAAATGCTCTTTAATAATAAAGGTTTAGGCGTTTATTAGAGTTTGCGTCTATTATCGGATATAGATTAAGGATTTTGCAATTATAGCGGTACCGCTCTATTAATTACTTTATAAGGGAGTAAAGTTTATATAATTAAATAAGTATAATCTTATTATGGATTTATTAAAACTGGCTCTAACTTTGGCACTAGCGCTTATGCGATTAGACATATCCTTAGGCGTTAGCTTAATTATTTTAATAGTGGATGCTAGTCTTTATAGGTAGGGAATGGTTTTAATATAACTAAATATTAATAAGAAAAGGCACCCGGTCCGGTATAATAATGGATAATGGTTATAGGCCAAGCAAAATTATAACGCGATAAAAAGAGAATATAAAGGGGTTTTAAAGGCGCTTAAAAAGGTCCGAAAATATCTTTATAAGGTGCACTTCCTATTAGAGACTAATGCAATTATCCTAGTAGCTTAGTTAAATTCTATTATATCCGATTTATTAAGAGCATTAATAACTTATTAAATAGCATAAATCCGGCTATTTGATTTTAAGGTTAAGCACGTGCTTAAGAAGAAATATACCGCTATAAATAGGCTATCTCGGCGATTGGTAATAAAAGAGGAATTAAGACTAAAAGCTTAAGAAAAAGATATTAATAATTTCATTAACGCTTATATAGGTTCTTATTATATTATCCCATATTATAAGGTTAGAATTGGACTTGCTTAAGCATTTTTGCTAAAAGGGGACTAGAGTCTTAACTTAAGGCTAATAGCTAAATTTTTAATAATACTTAAGAGGCCTTTATAAATTGAGAAATCCGATTTTAGACAATTTAAAACACGAGCGCTCAATTATAGGGTTAAGAGAGGGGTGCTATTCCAAAGGGCAAATAAGGGTCTACTAAAAAAAAGAGTGATTAACTTAAAAGTTAAAAGAAAAGCAATTCTTTAAGCACTCTATAATAAAACCGGGCATAAAGGAAGAGAAAGCACCTATTAAAAGGTAGCCGAGAGATATTTTTAAGACTCTTATTATAAAGATATAAAGGCGTTTATCTTAGGGTATAATAGGTGCTAGCTATAAAGCAGTACTCGGTAAGAAGAACCTTTATATTTAACTTAATCTAGTGCCCTTTAATTAAAAATAGGCTTAAATATTATTTATATACCAGAATATAAAAGAAAGAAATACTTAGTCCTAGCACGATATAATCTCTTAGGCTAGGTTAAAGGACGAGCATTAAGTATAGCGACCTCGGAATTAATAGCTAATTTTATATAAAAAGATATGATTTACTAGCATGGGGTTTTTGAGAAGCTAGTCATTAATAGGGGGCTAAAAAATAAAGGCTTAATTAAGAAATTAACGTAAAAGTATGATATTTAACGTATTATAGTCTCTATTTATTATATTATTATAAATGGGATAATAAAAAGAGGATATAAGCCAATTATTAAAGCCTTAGCTAGGATAACGGATAAAGGAAAAAAAAAGTAAATAAATAATTTATATGCTATAATATTAGCTAATAAAGCGATAATAAAGATAATGATTAGGTTCTCGCCCTTTTACTTAAATTATGGATTAAAGGTAATATTGCCTATAAAAACACGGATCCCCATATGGAGAATTTTGGATTAAGAAAGTATTTAAAGCATAATAGAGCTCTTAGCGATTAGGGCCAAGTAAATTTAGCTAAGGGATAAGGATTTAAAGGAAGCCGCGGCAAAATAAAAGAAAATGCATATTGCTAATAAGGATTAATTTAATGGATTTAAATAAATTTAAATCCAAGAAATAAAAAGGGGAAACGTTATTTTATTATATAATATGCTATAAGAGATAAATATGTCCTCGCGATTAAAGCTTAAATATAAGTAACTAGGTCCATTTAAGATTAATAAGGTAATTACCGATAAGGGAATATACTTTTTAAAAGAAATAAATAGGATAAAATTATATAAGATATATGCTAATAATAAAATAAAAGTCTTTAAGCAAAGGTAAGGTATTTGGGATCCCATATTAATTAAAGATAATGCGGAAATAGGGAATAAAAATAAAAATAATAAAGGAATAAAATAAAAAGGGGGAAATAATAAAGAAATTATAGAAATTCCACCGGAGGAATTAAGGGATTTAAATCTATTAATTAAGGGAATAGAAAAAAGGGAGGTAGAAATAAGAAGATAAGAAGCTTATCAAATAGCGATACTGGCTAGGTAGAGTTTTAGGATTATCTTAAATAATAGTAATTAATATATAATAAGTGGATTTGGTAATAGGAAATTTTACCCTGCCCGGTAGGATGAATTATAATACGCTTAAGAATAGTTTACGCAAAAAGTTTTATTTATTAAAAGGGGAGAAGAATTAGTGTTTAATTTTATTTTATTTCTTTATTTTATTATATCTACTATTTATCCTACCTAGGTATTTATTTCATTTACGCCTTTTTTTTATCTAGCTCTTAAGAAAGCGCACCACTTTAATAGGAATAAACTTTTATTCAATTCTCGCTAGCTTCTTTATTATCCTTAAATTTATTACTAGCTTCCTTATTAGGGTTATAGGCGGCTAAGGATATATAATCTTTAAGACTTTTCTTAATTATAATTTATTTAAATAATCTAGATGGAATAAGAGCAAGCTTCTTAAATTTCTTTATCTTCTTCTTAGGCTTTCTGGCTTTCTTTAGGGTTGGTTCAGGCTTAGTTTTGGGGTATGGAAGTGGTAAAGTTTTTTTAGATTTAATTTATCTAATAGGAGCGGTAGGAGGAGAACTAGCTAAAGGAGAGCTAGCTATAAGAGTATAGGTTATTTTAAGCTTTGGCTTCTTAAATAGAGTGGGATCGGCGTTTATAGTAGCATTAGAATCGTCCTTAATACTAGAATTAGGGGCCTTATGCTTCCTAATCTTTTTAGCAAATAAAGAACTAATAATAAATAACTTTATAATAGCTTTTCCTTTATCCTTTTTAAAAGAGATAAGAAAATCTTTGGCACTATGGTTTTTCTTATTAAGGGTAGCGGATATAAAAGCTTTTTTAATAATGGAAGAACGAGGTAAAGCAAGGTAATAGCGATAAGGCTTGATTATAATGGGGTTACTAGCATTTAAAAGATATTTAATCCATTATTAATAATTTAAGTAATTGGTAATAATGGCTTTATTATAAGAAAACTTAGGTAAGTTAAAGTTATCACCGTTATATTCCTTACCGAGAATAATTAAAACGCCGCTATTAAGACCAATAAGGGGATAACCGAAATAGCTATAAGCTAATTAGATTTTAAGGTAAGATTTAAAGGTAGCTTTAAATAAGTAAACCTCTATTTATGTGATTTAGGATATAGCGTTAGCAAATTATAAAATGCTAAAGAGGTGGTTAAAAAAAGGGCAATATTTAATTCTAGCATTATATAAAGATTCTAAAATATAACTAATAGGATTTAGATTAAAGAGTTTGGCATTTTTAATATAGGTGATAGTGAATTTAATACCGGCTAAAGTGGCTAGATTATTAGGAGAAGAAGCAGGAGCCTTATTATTAAAAGACTCTTTTTTAAGAGTAATAATAGGGTTTTAGGCGGCGGATTAATAGCTAGCAGCTTTAGTAATACTAGGAATAAGAGCCATGCTAGCCTTAATAAATCTAGCTATAGGCTAAGAAAGAGTAGGATTAGTTAAGCTATGCATAAGGGTATTAATAACATGGTATATAAGGTTAAAGATAGCGGGCACTTAAGAAGCTATATTTATTTGGTCATCTCTATTAAGTGGGGTAATAGGAATAAGGTGCTTAGGAGTAAACGGATCATTTTAATGCTTGGGTAAAGATATCTTAGTGCGCTTAAGGTATATTATAGGAGACTAGTTAAGGAAGGGACTATTATAAGTAGGGGAGGGAATGGTATAAAGAAACACTTACCTGGCTAATTTAAAAAATTATTAAAAAAAAAAAGTTAAAAGGAAATAGGAAAGGGTATTTATACTTAAAATAGGATAAGGATAAGGCTTGCTATTATATAAAAGCGAATTATTAAACCTTAAAAAGGAGAGAAAGCAAAAGTAAATTATTAATTAAAATTAAATTTTATAAACGCTATAAAGAGCAAATACCCGTTAAAGCAGCCTTTATAATAGCGCTAGCTTGCTTCTTGCCTTTGCTATAAATAGTAACACGCTCCTTTAAGTCCTTAGGGGCTATTTTTAATTATTTTATTAAGGTCGAGGTTAGCGCTAAAAAGTTTATTTAAGTAAGAAGACGTTTAAGGTAAGGGGGCAAAGGCGAATAATTAATTAAAAACTAAATTATTTGCTTAATAGCTTTTAACTATAAGCTATATACAATTTACCTTTAGCCGAATTAAATTAATTATTTAAGGATTCTTTTCCTTAAAAACGTCCTTTCCTTTTTAACCTTTTTCCTTTTAAACCATATAAGAAAATCGATTATATTATAGCTATAAAAAACGCACTAGATATCCGATTTAAGAGCATTATTCTTACCATTAATATAGCATTTTAAAATGCATAAGAGATAAAGGATTATCTTGCCGGTATCCCGGAATAAGATAGGTATAAGATTAAGGCAGGAATTCTTTAAGACATGCTATGGTATTATAAAAGGGCATTTAATATAATTAAGGAGGTATTCTTATTTATATAAGAGGGTAAAGCTTACTAGATATATATATTTAAAAACGAGTTTATTAGCAGGTAGGCATAGGCGTTATTAATTATTAAAGAGAATAAGAAGAGACGGGACCGAATATATAAGGCAAAAAAGGCGATTTATAATAGGTAAAAGGATAATAATATTATAAAATGATTAAATGAGATAAATTACTTGCTAAATTTCCTTTATATATATAAAAAGCTATCTTGACTTGCTAATAGCTTAAAGTAATCTATGCGCCTAATAAATATTATAATAGTTTAATATCTCATTAATAAAAAGAAATGGGCCAAGCCAATTAAGGGTTTCACGTCTAGTGATTTTAATAAAGCTTAAAAGATTTAGAATAAAAAGGTAAAGGAAATTTTATTATAGTAAGCATAAGAGCTAGGAATAACCTTTAGCGTTTATGGATTTTTAAAAGAGATAAGTGTAAGAATAATTAAAGAACCTATCCCTAAAGACCCGATATAGCTAGATAGTAATAATAGCGGTAAAGAAATTTTACCCCGCCTAGCAGGCCAAAATTTACCGGTTCCTAGTGCAAATCTTAAAGATAGCGGTCGGGCTCTTAAATCCAAAGGAATTTACATGTTATAAGAGGAAGCGGAGGAATATAGCATGGTTTTAGGACTTATAAATAAATTAAATAAAAAAGAAATAAATGATATAAAAGAAGAATTGGCGAATAATAGAGAGGATAATAAGGATATACGGGTAATAAATAGCTAGTGCCGCTATATAAAAGATATTATAAAGGGCTAAAAGATTATAATAAAAAAGAAGAGGGCATTTAAAATTATAATTAAGATAAAGCTATTAGCTAAAATGCACTTATTTAAAAAGGTTTACTTTTTATATAAACGCCTTATAATAAAATAAATTAGGCTTTATATTAAACGCTTAAATTAACCTCTTTTAGATTATTGGTTAAAATACGTGTTAAATCACTACTTAAATATCGGAAAACTAAAGACTAATAAAGCAATATATTAATGGTTTTAAGTTATAAGTCAATTATTAAGACCTTTTAATGGATTAGGCCCTTATAAGTTCTTTTATAATAAGTAGGGAACCGATTTTGCTTTTAATTAAGAAAAGATATTAAATGCTTAGGACCCTACGATTTTTCCTAAATAAAAGGCTAATAAATCCGTTATTACCCTGCTCTTTAATTAGTAATTCTAAATCCCGGAATTAAAGAAATAAATATTAAATGAGTTTAATATATACCGCTAGCATTTTTAAGAAATTAATGGTTATAAGAATATTGGTTAGCTAAAAAACATATTTTATTTAATTGCTTAATAGCTAATACGCCAAGATTATGCCTATTATATATTATACGTAGCACTAAGACCTAATATTATATAGCATTTGATTAGCTATTCTTATTATGCGAAATATTATATTCCTAAAAATAGCACCTATTTTTATTATATTAATCTTAATATATTAGACTTATTAGCCAAGTAACGTGGCATATATATAATTTAAGGAATAATTTTAATAGATAAAGAAGATAATAAGAATTATATATTTATTTTGCCTAAAATATAATATAAGCTAGGAAAATAATAGGATCGCATAATTACTTAAGGATAGGCTATAAATGGATTTATTTATAGGATTATTAACCAGCTTTTTATTAAAGAAGACATTAAGGTTTTAGGATTGGAGGGTTAAAGGAATATACCTTATAGGCCAGGAAACGCGCGAATCACATTGCTATTAATACCCCACGGTGCTATTAGCCCTATTATAAAGGTGCAACGTATAATGCTTCCCTGGTTTATAAGCATATAAGATAATAAGGAGAATTTGGAAGTGATTAAGGGAAGCACCTAGCATATATTATTAGAGTCATATAAAGATTAGACTATTTTAATAGCTATGCTATCCGGCCTAGCTAATAGATATAATGCTATATCCTTTAGATTTCCTATAAGCTTTAAATTAAGGGGTTTAAGGGCCTTATTTAATGCTCTCATATATTATAAACATTAGAGCTCACCTATAATTTTAAAGGAAAGGAATATATTATTAGGTAATAATAAGGAAGCTACTTATAGATTTATTATAAAAGGACGTAAAAGAGCTATGCGTATGGCTTTAATATTATATAGGGATATAATAAAAGAAGAGAAGCATATATTTAAGGAGAAGTTATTTTATTTTCACTTAAAGCAATCTCGTGCTTTTAAAACTCTTATGCCTAAGATTAAGCCAGATATGAATATATTAGATAAGGGGGTTTTAATAGAGGCCTATAAGGAGGGTCTTTATTTTATAAAAGATTGGAATATAGAAAAGTAGGTCTGAAATAATTAAGGGATAACTATTCTTAGGGGGGACATATGTGGTAGGGTTAAAGCCCCGTGATTTTAGGTCACGTGTTTTACCAATAAATAGCTTTTCCGCTCTAGTACTCACTTTATATATAATATAGCCCGAGCATAACTTAAGAATATAATCCTTCTTCTTCTTTTAAATACCACCCCTATTATTTTAATTATTATATTATTTATTATGCACTTAAATGGCATACTTCCTACCCCTTTATACTATTATATAATAATTAAATATTTATATTATTAGCACTTAAGAAGGAATTTATTATTAAATATTATAATTTATTAGCTTATAGATATTAGGGCACCTTTAAGATAATAAAAAGGATATTTATGGATTATTATTTTCTAAGAATAAGGAAAATAATTAAGGAAATTATTATTATATATAATACTTATACTTAGAATAAATCTTTTTAATAAGCTTTAAAGAATATGCTAAAGTTATTAAAAATGCCTTTATAATTATAAAAGTTTATTATTTAAGACTTTATAATTAAACTTTCTCCTTTTAAAGAATTAGTTATAAATAAGGTATATAATTCTATCCTTATTATTATAAATCGGCTTATTAAGTATATATATATAATATTATACTTAAAAGCTAATATGGCCAAGGATTTAGCATATATATTTATAAAAGTTATTATCGCTAATTATAAGATATTAGAAGAAATTATTTTAAATTAAGATAAATTCTTTACTTTAAAATTTTAAATAATATTTATTATATTACTTAAAATAAAGCATAAACTATTAATATTATTTTACTTATAAATAAATAATTAAATGAAATGCTTAAATCAAATAATAGAAATATATTTATATTATTACGTAAATTATTAATAAGATAATTAGGTGGAAATGCTTCTTACCGCGTAATTCACATATAATAATATAAGTATAAAGATAATTCAAGTTTATTAAATTCGGATAATAAGAGTATAGACTTTAATATATTATTATTAAGGGGAACTTTAGAGGTTATTATTAAGGTAATAATACTGGATTCTTAATAATTTGAATATAATGCTAATATAAAAACTTTTAAAGGCTTTCTTGCTATTTATATAAATCTTAATATATAAGGCTTTTTATATTATTTAAAAAGGAAAACACACTTTATTAGGTTATCCAAAGTCTATAATTAGTTAATAAACGTAATTGATAAGCCTTAATATTATATTAGGGCTCGTGAAATATTATATATAAGCCCTATTAATTATAAAAGCATAAATACTTTATTATTTTATTCTTATCCTTATTTATACCATTTAGGTTTTATTATTTTATATCAATTATAATTATAACCTAATAGCTTATAAAATATCTAAGCCAATTTTAATTATGGCTAAGAAGGCTATTATATAAGTAAACCAATTAAAATCGCTATATTAGGAGCTTATAAAAGATATACGATTCTTTATAAAAAGATTAGTATTATATTATAATAAAGGATATAATATAAAACCTATGCTTAAAGAAGGAAATAAAGTTTACTTAATTTATTATAATATTTAAATAAAGCGACTGAGTAATAAATTAAATTATAAGAAATTAGGATTATTTAAAATTATTAAGGTTAAGGGACTAATAAATTATTAACTCTAATTGCTTAGGAATATAAAGATATACCCGGTATTTTATATTTCCCTCCTTAAATTAGCATTATTAAGGGTATTACCTATCCCTAAAATTCAAATTAAATTAATTAACCTATTCGCCAAATATAAAGTGGAGGAAATCTTAAACTATAAAATAATTAATAAAATAATTAAATATTTAATTAAATAAAAAGGCTACCTATAATTAAAAAATACCTAAAAACCTAAGTTTAACCTTTATTACCCTAAATTCCTTAATAAATTTTATTAATAAAGTTTAGGTTTGCCTAAAAGGCTTTATTAAAAAGATTAGGCAAGGCTATAATATTAAAAGGAATAAAGGCAAGAGCCTCGAGCTTAAAGGCAGGGAATTAATTATTAAGAAATGATTTTAAAGACTTTAAAACCTATATGGGTTTTAAGGAAAGAATAAGGAAGGGTTTTTAAGAAACTATTTTATCATATATAAAATAATAAATAAGACCAGACTTAACTTTATAATAATTACTATTATTATAATAATATTTTTGCTTTATATGCACGTATTCAAAATAATATTAAAAAATAAAAAGGTTTAAGAAATAATGCTATAAAAGGCTATAGCAATATAAATAAGGGGTAACTAAGCGAGCAGAATTTTTAATATATAAAGCAAGAATAATACGCTCTTTCTTTTTCTTTTAAGCTTTATTTAAAGTATTATTATTATATTAAAAAAATATAATATTTAAGAAAGATAGCTATTAATAGCTATTAAATTTTTATTTATAATATAAGCATAAGAAATTACGCTAGACCTAAAAAGGGAATAATATTATGGTTATAAGATTATTATAATAATAAAATTAAAAATACGCTATTTCTTAATAATCCTAAGAATAGTATAAGAAAGTTATAAGGAAGCAATTATATAATAAATCCCTGGATCCTTATAAGCGAGATAATAAAGGGGGATCCACGGATTTAGCTTAAAGGGATTCTAAAAATCTAATTAAGAATAGAGGTTTTATATAAGATTAGCACTTCTGCTATTAAATAAGAGCTTTGTGCTTAACTTTAAATAATATTCTTTAAACTTAATAATATTATAATTTAAACATCTTTATAATATACTTATTTCTTATTTAAAATTATTATATAAGCACTAGCTTATATAATAATTATTATAGCTATTATAATATAAGGCTAACTCTTTTTCAATTCTTATTAAATACTTTAATTTTAAGAATAAAATAAAATAAGAAGCTATTATAAATAGAGTCTTCCTTAATAATATAATAATTAAAAAATATATATTTATTTCTATTAATAAAATTTGCATTTATAAGTCTTAAAATATAAATATATTATTATTAATATAAAATTATAAAACCATATTATATACTTTAATTAAAATATAAATATGGTTTAAAAAGTAGATTTTAATAAAATAAGCATATTTTTCTAATAAAAAAGATTTTATAAAAAGTAGAAATATATAATAATATAATAAATCTTACTTAGATTTGCTCTAATAAGCTATTTGAGGGCTTATAATATTTAGGTAAATTATATAAAATGCTTAATTTTTTTAAGTAAATTAATTAAGCCAAGGGTAATAAGCGCTTAGGCAAGAATAGCAAGCTTACTTATTAATATCCGTACAAAGCGAATATCCTATTATATAAGGGGAACTTTAATGAAATTTCTCACTATAATATAATAGCAATTATTTTATACTTAGCAAAACTTAATTTAATACATTTTAGCTTTAATAAAAAAAATTATTTTAATAAAAGCTTATTTAAAGGTTTATAAATTTTATTTTAATAAATTATTTATTTTATAATTAAGTTCTTTATATAAGCTTTTATCTTTATCCATTTAATATTTTAAAACTTAAAGCTATAATAATATTAAATTAAATAATAAGAGATTATTTAATTTAAGTCAATTTTCTTTAATAGGCTAAATAAAATAAGGCTATTACTTGCATAGGCTAGAGTAATAAAATAGCATTCTATTTTTATTTCCTTATCTTCTTATTCTTATACTCATATATATAAAGAGCATATAAGAGAGAAAAAGAAATAAGAATTAACTTCTTATTATAATAATATTCTCTCTCTCTTCTTTATATTTAAAATATAATAAATATATAAAAAATACTTTATAAATAATACCTAATATCCTTTATTTATAAATATTATTATTAATTTTATATATTTCTAATTAAGGGGGAAGATAGGATTAAAGAAAGGATTTAAAGTATATCTTTTAATATTTATAAAGAAAATATAAAAGAGGATTTAAGGGAGAAAGCAAGGAAAAGGTATATAATAAAATAATATATTATTTTATTATTTTAACGCTTATACAAATAATAGTTTTACTTTATTTAGCCTATTATAAAAAATTGACTATTCCTTATAAGATAAAAGATTTCCGTTTATTTGCCGCTATTATTATAAAGAGCATACTTATACCTAAAGTAATAAATTAAAATAATTTACTTTTAATACCGGTTTTAATATATCTTTAGCTTACGCTATTATATTTATTTACTTTAATTTAATATCCAAAATGAGAAAAAAGCTATTAAGGAGCTTATATACTATTTAATTGCTATTAGAATTAGGTAAATGGATTAAATAACTAATTTAATAATTTAGAGAATATTTTATTAAAAAAGTAATGGATTTAATAAAGGAAATATAAATAAAATAAAACTTATCTTTTTATAAAAGGATATTATAAAGGGAAATAAATAAAAA
Organism: Filosporella fistucella; assembly: GCA_030077755.1. Lineage (NCBI taxonomy): Eukaryota > Fungi > Ascomycota > Leotiomycetes > Helotiales > Filosporella > Filosporella fistucella. The sequence goes on from JAQJZZ010000007.1 coordinate 841,364, forward strand.
GTAAACTAGTTTAAGTATATATATAATATTAAATAAGAATTAAGTAGCTTAAATATAATTTATAAGCGCTTGCTCATTAGAATTATATTATTCTCATCCTTATATATTAGCTTTATTATTTATAATTACCATAACTAAAATTAAATAATCCGATCTTATGCATAAATCTTATTAGCCTCATTTATTATAATAATCCTTAGTCTTTCCCGGCTTTATTAATAATCAAGTATTTTACCTTTAATCATTTAATTTTAATTAAAAGCTAACCTATAATACCTATCTTATAAGGCATGCGGTCATTTTTATAAAGCTTAGCCTAAATTAACCTTTTCTTTATAAAATTGAGACTTTAAGATATAAATTATACTATACCAAATCTTATAATAATATATATGCCTATTAGGGCAGCGCCCTAGAGCCGAACCATCCTTAAGCCTTTAAATACCAAATTAATTACTTTAATATAATATTTAATAATAGCCGATTTAGCTCCTGCTAAGGTTATATAACGTGCCTTAGGTCTTATTTTCTATATTAACCCGCTTGCTTATAACCTATTTTCTTACCGGTATTTCTTATTAGGATAACTTAATAAAAGCTTTAATAATGCAATTATTATAAAAATCGCTATTATTATAGCTATATTAAATAGAATCGGTCCTACTCGTTATAAATTAACTTAAATTAAGGCATTAGCGCACGTCGTTTCCACGGTCTTAAGGGAGCTTACCGAGATTCTTTCCTTAATAGGTAATATCAAGCCGTAATTAAGTAAAAGTTAATTAAGTTATTATGAGATATTACTTCTATTAGTCAAATCATATCATATAAAAAGAGTATTAAGGGCAAGCTTTTATTATTGCATTTATTAAGGGATTATTATTATAAGAATCTTAATAGCGCGATAGCGAGAAAAGGAGGTAAGCTAAGCTTATATTTATATCTTAATTAAGAGAATTATATTTAAAATAATAAATTAAGGATTTTAGATTTAAATTACTCTTTATATTAAGGCCTTTAAAAAGAGCAAGCCTAATTAATAAACTATAATAATCCTTAATAAAATTGCCTTATTACCCTTTTTATGCGGTCTTATATAAATAATGCCTTACCTAAGGGAAGAATTAATAGCGTTAAATAATAGTTAGCATGCTTATAAAGAGCACTCTTAGGTTTGATATTATTGTCCTTTAAGCTATTTAATATTATATAAAATCGTTAATTAATTTAGGTAATAGTATTTTATATGTTTAAGTATAACTTCTTATAATAGAGAGGAGTTAAATGAGTATTTAATAAATCGATATAAGCTTATATATAAGGAAATTAAATTTGCGAAGATTAATAAGGCTACGTTAGTCATTAGGCGTGGCTCTTTCGAATAGGGATCTAGAACTGGCTTTAAAAGCATCCTTAACTTACTTTTATAGCTTTAGCCCGGCGGCAATCGTAGCCGAGGAGCCCAAATAGGCACCTGTCCGCTCATCATGGCTCAATTCCTCGGACTCACTGCTTAGCTTGGCTCACCCACAGCTCAGGCTATAGCAGCAACGACTCAGGTCCCAAGACGGAAATGGAAATTGCTTATGTCGAGATTCCGATATCAAACTGCCTGTCCTGCCACACTTGATGGTACAAATTCCGTTAAGCCAAGTATTGAAGCAGAGAAAGCGATCATCAAGGAGGGCGATCCGATAGGTATGCATCGAACTATGGCTGAGATATGGATCCATGAGTGGGGGCACTTATTGAATAGAGGTATGTCTTTGCGCCATTCGTTTTATGCCTTATGCCTTTTGTTATTTCATTTGCATGGACTGTGAAAGATGGCCCTACTGACCAAAGCCAAATAGGGGTGGATCCACAGGCTGTAGATAGTGACGGACGACCACTTTTTGACAGCTCAGGCAATAAGGTGATAGCCTATGGGTGGGATAACATTGTCAACCTCGCAAAAGCAAATCCCGAAGTTGCGGCCGACACACCGGATGCCTATGCTCTTTTCGCAAATGCGATGTTCTTTGACAACTTTGATTGGTCTTTGGGAAAGGCTGTGAAATTGTCTTAATGATTTTGCAAATTCTTAGGGAAAGCTTATAGATAGAATTAACAGTTTGAGCGTTCTCGAATTTTGATTGAAGGACGCGCAGTTTTCGGCAACTCTAAATACATTGACGAGGGTTCCTGGTTTGGTCTGTTGGCTGTGAAATGTGAAACTTCTACCACCTAATATCAGGTTTCAGGGTAAGAGGTATTGCTGGATTGATTCGTAACGATATTGCTGAGGGCTTTTCAAATGAGTACGGCTTCATTTGAGCTTTGTAGCAGATTTGCTAAAACCAAGAAAATAATTCTCTATAAGCCATAGATTGATCTTCCGTAAACAGATCCGAATTAAGATAATCCACCTGGAACGGTTGAATGATACTCTTATTCGGCTGGTACGCACTTTGATTTGGAGCAATGGTCGGTTTTATGTTTGAACCCGGTCCAGGAATAGATCCAGGTGATTTCTGGTAATCGATGAGTACTCGCGAGACAACTGCACCAAATTGTATAATCATCTTGGCGCAGTCTCTGGCTGATTCATTGCCTTGATCTCCTAATTCGGAAAGATATTGAATAAGAAAATTGACGTTGCCTTCATCATCTTGTATCGAGACCTCAGGCTCAAGTCTAGAAAGTTGAAGTGCAATGCCAGCGGTGAATGCGTAATGATAATCAAGGGTAGAAAACGAAGCCCCTTGACTGCTCTCGGAAAGTTCACGACACAAATTAGCATTTCGACGAGCTGCTTCTGCGCAGCTTTTGGCATAGTTCATTCTTGAGGAAGTTTTATGAGACTCCCTTGAAGTATATCGAGCAGCAAAGGTGTGCTTGACGGCTACGAACAGTAGGGGTCGTGTACATAGGATCAGAAGCTGGAAAATTTGCAAGTAAGTAAGAAGGTCGAATTCTCAGATCTACAATCTCACCTGGTTATACATCATATGCAATAACAAGCAGGGTTTTTCTATTACTAGTCTTCTTCCAGTATCTTTGCCAAGCTGCAAAGATGGTGGCAAGTCTGCCAGCCAGGAAGAAAGCTTTTGGATCACAGCAGCCACTGTTGGCATCAGCTCTAAAATGCTTCGCTCTTGACTAGTCGCGCCGTATAGCTTGTTTACAATCTCATCCATTATCATAGACAACTGGACATGTGCTCGGAGACCAGCTGCAGGAGGTAGAGTTGAATTAGGCTACACCGTCAGAGAAGCGTTGCGTGTCGACCGGGGCTTGATACTTACAATATCTACTGGTAAAGCGACGTCAACCGACTCGTGTGGTATCATTGCTGGTCTTCCCATCAAGCAACTTAAAAATCTAGAGGTGATGATTAACATTTGAATAGCAGTCAGCTCTAGAAACACTGAACACACCTATCCAGGATATAGGTGTTCCAGAACTCTCTCTTGCACTGCTCGCCAACCTCTCCTTGTCCCTCGATCATCCACCCTTTGTGAAGTCCATGTATTGCAGCAGTCCTCCCGGCGTGTCCAATGTACGAGTAAGCCGCGTCCCTCCGGTATAATCCAAGCATGAAGTGCCCCATGAGGCTTAAGATCCGCATATTCATTGGATTTGTGTCTTCAAGAGGATTTCCTAATAGGATTCGTGCCCGAGCAAAGTAAGTTTGCCCCGGATAAAGGTCCCAAAATAGAGATTGTGTGGGATCGAACTGGCAAGCAAGAGCCATTGCAGAATTCAAGTTAGCAAGCATACGCCTGTCGTTAGCTAGATCAGGCGATAGTGCGTATCTACGAGCCTGGTCCTCCAATTCCCACAGATTGCCCCAATAATATATGCCTCCAAAGGATCTCCCAATACCGTCCTGCGCATGGAGTCGAAAGGTACCTAAAAGCTTCGAGATCTCTTCAGGAGACGGAATTTCATATGGGTCAACGTCAGGGAGTATTAACGGCTTCGAATCATGTGTATGGTATCGACCCACCAGGGAGGTGAACGTGTCTTCTGAGTCATCAGACATAACGCCGCCTGTGTCCGAAAGAAATGGCAAGACGGTAAACACAAATTCGCGCAGGCGGTCCATGAATGCAGCACCAGAAGACTCTCCCAGGTATCTGACGTGCCCGTCTGGGTCTTGCAGTACACGTCCATCACCAGTCTTATCCTCATCCTCATTACTCACGTGCGTCGACGGTGCCTGCACATTAGATCCTGCAGGCTTCGACCATTTCGACATCAGAGCATTTCGACTCTTCTCTGACGGCACAGCTTCCTCTAGACATCTTTCCAAGATGGCGCAGCGCTCTTGAAGTTCCTGGTATTCTACCTTGGAACTTGAGTTCTTTCCCCTCTGAGGAGGGTATTCGCATGCTCGTGATGTGAACGAGCAATTAGAGCAGGGCTGTGATCCAGAGCATTTGACACGTCGAACATTACATGCATTGCAACTACTAGCTGTCAACACAAAATTCCAAATATATATATATTTATGTCGATACGCACGCCTGGACAACTCTTTTCCGTTGTTCTAGGAGCACCTTACGGCGTCGTGGATTTGGAGGTAACCGTTTGGAGATGGAAGTGGGGTGTGGGTTTGGAGCTTCTCTAGGGCTTTGTGACATCGCGCGGACTAGAATGGATTGTCGCAATGCAGTTCTTCTTAGCCTTCCGCTCACACACAGGGGTTGGTCAGGGGGTTGCCCTGGATGATAGGAACTTTTTGACGGATATTGGTGATGAATTCTCTGACGAAAGCTGTTGCCGAGGTTCAGACAGTGAGGAGCCGACTAGTTCGATTGCTGGGTTTGGTGGCGTTTATTTACTTTCCAGAACAGGACCAGAATGACAGCGAGCGAATGTAATAAATAGATTAAAATCCACCATGGGAAAAGACATATAGGGTTGCTGTTTAAAATATACTAATTCTCCAAAGCAGGAATGTTCTCAATGTCTCACAACCAACTAGGCTGAATGTTGTTTTATCTAGACTAAGTGTATTAGAAAACTATCATTGCTACTAAACCGATACATTTTCCCAATCAAGTCATCTCTCTCACTTTTGCTTCTTTACGACTACCTTACAGACCGTACATGAATATGTATTTCTTGTCGCCATATCTCTTGTCGGAAAGTCTTTCCTCCTCCTTATCGGCTTCTGTCCATCCCTCCATCTGTCGCATCCTCCACTTGTTTACCAATGAGAGAGTATAACGGTAAGACAGGTACCCAGCTAGAGCTACAGCAACAAATGCCAGAGTTGCATAAAATGGCAACAGATAACGTGGTGCGTACTTGGCTTGGAAGAGCTCTGAGCCGATGACACCAGCTAGATTCCCAAAGCCGTTCATACCGAGGACAAGTGAGCGTTTTCCGGGTTCTGCGAAGGGCTTAGTTACAATCTTATGATTTAGGAGCCAAATTTATCTCACCTGGGGTATTTCCGCTCAGCCATGCAGCTGTCAGTGGAGCCGAAACATAACTCCCAAATGTCAAGATACAAAGACCCAAATACCGAACTTTGTGAGCCTTCACAGTTACAGTAATGATTAATCCAATCAAGCAGATTACCAATCCGCCTGCAATGTGGTATCCACGTTCCTTGCTAAAATGGCGTTAGATGTGAAAAGTATGCTATCCAGAATGTAAGGTATTACCGTCTATCTGAACTGAAAGCGAAAAGATATAATCCGACCGCTCCGCAAACGTATGGCGGGACAGACATCTGATATGTTAGTGATATTCGCCCCACCAAATTAAACGTCACTTACCAAATTAGCCTCGATGGATTTGTAGCCTAGGCCCTTCACCACGAGTGGTAAGAACACCGAGAATGCCTGCCCTGGAATACTCGCGCATATGTTGAAGAATAACGAATACCATAGTTTCCAATCTTTACCAGTTTCGATAAGATCTCGCTTGGACAGGCCTTTGTCTTTCTTCTCCACTCCATCTTCTCCGTACGTATGTTGCACATAGCGAGCGAGGTCGATCTCTATCCTTTGAGCCGCGAACTTTCGTTCATTTTCTGTGAGGAACCAAGCGGATTCTGGACCCATAGGCATCCAAAACCAAGCAACGATGGCGAGGGCACAAGTCAGTGCACCCTCGATGACAAAAAGGTATTGCCAATTATGCAAAGCGCCGTTCAGGTGAAAGACACCATATGCTGGGAAGTGTTAGAAGCTGAGAATAGATTTTGCAGAACACATCTTACCGATGGCACCAGAGAAGGCACCTGCAATTGCGTATTGCCCATAGAATAGAGCAATTCTGACCGCAAGGTCAAATCGAGTATAAAAGCTAGAGAGGTAGAAGATCGCTGTAGGGTAGAATCCGGCTTCAAAAACGCCAATGAGAAGACGCATAGCAATGAGCTGTGCTATGGAATTGTCAACGGATATACTTGGGGACAATAGAAAATTGTAATTACTCACCACGGCCACGAATGAAGGCATGGCATATAGTTAGAACACCCCAGATCACCTGAAGTTCAGTTAACTTTGAATTTTTCCATTGTTCCTCGGGATTCTTGCCATAATTATAGGAATCCAATTCTTTGCTCCAATTCTGCGACCAACAGCAGATGAAATGGGTTGAAATATAACGAATGTGATAAAGAAGAGGGAAACTGCGTTGTTCAAATCCGCTGGTACTGCGCCGATGTCCGCAGTAAAGCCTGTATTCCCGTCTGGTCAACAGTGTATCGCTATAGGAGAACTGGGAGGAATCACCTTGGGTTTGAGCATTTCCAACATTACCCCTGTCTAAACCATTGAACAGATATAGCAATGATAGGAAGGGCAAAAGGCAGATATCAAGCTTTCGATTCAAAGAGCGGCTCATTGCCTTCTCTTCTGTTGTGACTGGAATGTATCCATGGGGGACGTTGATTCCATCGCTCAGCTCGAGTCCTTGAAGGCTGCTTGTGGATTTCTCCAAGTGGTAGGTATCCCCTAGTTTCCTTGCATCATTATCTTGAGAAGTCATTGTGTGAAAGATATTTTCTCCAAACTAAATTTTCTTGATTGATTGCAGATTGTTCAGATTTCGTGAATAATGATGGGCAGCATTGTGACTTTATAGGCACCAGAGGCTCGAATATTGTGTATGTGACTGGTGAGAGCACCCCATACCCCAGAATCCAGATTGAAGTCTTTGGGGAATAAGCTATGCTCCATCTTGTATGTCTCGGGTCATGTACCCGGATTTCTTCACGACAAGATAGTAGAAGAAAACAAGGCAGAAGACAGCCAGCCGGGTACCGTACCCGAAACGACGTTCAACTTTTTGACGCTAGGGACGCCCACTGGAAAAAGTCTCCATGCGGAGCATAGTGATCCCCAAACTACACATTAACAGCTGGACCATCAGGTCGGGATTCTTACCGCAGACGATCTTGTTGGATTGCTAGTCGTGCAGGGAGTCGTACACAGTAGGGTTCTCCAATTGGACAGATCCCAGTCCCAAGTAACCTTGAGATGAAAGATCCAACAGACTACGGGTACTGTACCCGAAGGGAATAGTTGGAATCTGGGGTATCACTTCAGTCAAAGAAAAGTCTGGAGAATGGGGCAACTCCCAATGAAAATCTATTCGCCCCTGAGTTTCCTCTTCCCCTATCTCTTTATAATATCTCTGGTTGCTTTCCTATGATTTATTTCGTTTTGAGATCCCCCATCATCTCTTGTTATTTTGATCTTTTTGTTTATGACCAATTTTGTGAAGATACGCTTTGAAATCAAGAAAGATCCTAGGCAATGGGTTCTATTTCAATTGAAGATTTTCAGGAGAGCGTCTCCAGAGCTCCGCTGATTCCTGGCCATCATAGCAAGACTCTTGACCTTGGATCGGGTGGTCGTACTGTCTCCTGTGGTCCGTCTGGCGATGCAAGTCTCTTCCGTTGTCCATATAAATCCTCCCTAGAAGCTATCAAGAATTGAGATACTAATATACCCGCAGATTTTACAACTCAGCTCCTTCCACCCACGTCATGGAATGGTAGTTGCATGCCCATTTGGACAATTTGATGGCACGCGCTTCCATGATTCAGAATATGTTCGAAAATACAGAAAGAAGCTCCTTAACTACGTACACAGTGGAACGCGCGGTTTTGGTCTCGGTTTCAATGGAGATTTGCTCAATCTCCAAATTGAGTTCGTGGACAACAATTGGATCCAAATCACGTATTCAATTGCGGAAGTGCAGTTTGCAACCAGCATATTTGTGACCAAAAGTGGCGATATAGTCCAATCGACTGTGTTAACTTCCGCGACCCCGGGGATACATTCCGTCGACTATACCTTGGACTTTACATTGAGCGTCAACCGAGCTTCCTATGGACAACTGACGGAGGGCGGCCCTATACCAATCCCAGAGTCTCGAAATGACTTCAAATTGTTGGAGTCTGGGAGGTATTGGGGAATTGTCAACGAAAACTTGGACGCCATGGTCGAAGGTTCTCTGTATATTAACGAAGAGGCAGTCCATCTCGGGTCTAGTCTATTTGATGAGTCGTTCATTCGAACACCCGCTTACAAAGTCTATCATGGCAACATCCAATTGCACCAAGGCCAAACGGTCACACTAACGGCGACCTTCAATCTCCACCCGGACACCACTCCAATTACAACCACAAGCTATCCATCCCGACCTCCCGTCAGCTTAAAGGGCGGTTGGAATCTCGCCAACGATGAGAAGGGTACCATAATCCGCAGAAATTTAGAGTATATCCTTGGCAATTGTACGTTCCCTGTCGGGGATGGTGCCGTATGCTTTATCACGGACCATGTGGCTCTCCCTTTGGGTTGGAATCGTGACAATTAGTACTGCTGTCTTATAGTCCTGCAATAATAGTTACTGACGTTAGTACAGCTGGCAAATACGCTTTCTCCTTGACGTCTACAACAACTTGCATACTATAGCGCATCCTATGACTGCCCAGGTATATTCTACTCAAATCCGAGACTGCGTCAAAGGTCACCTCAAATGGGCTTTCTATCTAGCCCAACGGCCACACGGCTATTGGCACAGATCATATCTCGCCAATGGCGTGCCCAAAGATGGACCAGTATTCCAATTGGATCAGCAGTGCTACCCTATTCTTGAACTTTGCGACTTCAAAAGCCAATTTCCTGATGAGCGAAAGTTGGTCGAAGGAATCCTGAGGGCCCCATGCTTAAGCCAAATTTGCCAGATGTTCGAAAATCATCGAGATCAATCGACAGGTCTATACTCCACTGATGAGACACCTGGAGATGACGCCGTTGAGCTGCCCTTCCACTTCTCGAGCCACGTCTTGCTCTGGTATACCTACTCGCAACTGGCTACCCTAATCCAGTCATTTCCAGACTCTTCACACCTCAAGTCTTTCAACCTCCAGAAGATAGCAGATGATATCAAATCCGCAACATTACACCACTTCATAACTTCTCATCCCGTATCTGGTAAGACAGTCTTTGCATACTTAACGGATGGAGCTGGGAATCACACATTCTACCATGACGCGAATGATCTACCTACTCTGTATGCATTTGACTGGGGATTTTTGTCTTCTCCCGACCTCCGGAAAGCCTGGGAGAATACTATGGAGTTCGCGCTCTCGCCTCTTAACAATGGAGGATATTATCCATCAGGCCCTTTCGGTGGACTTGGAAGCATACATACAGCAGCACCGTGGCCTCTGGGTTTTGCACAAGAATTTATCTACGCCAATCTCACTTCAAACAAAAAGAATGTAATCGATGCATGGAGGAGGATCAAGGGGAGCATGTTTTGGGATGGACTGTTTGCTGAGGCGGTGAATGGTGAAAATGGGGAGTGCATCAGCAAATCTTGGTTTAGTTGGCCTGGATCTGTAATCGGCAGTGCAGTATTAAGATTTGATATCAAGGAAAAGGAAGTATTAGGAACTCTCTGAATGTGATTTAAGCCCAATAGAAGTATTTAGTGTTTGACAAAAGCAAGGCTACAAGGTATGCGTGGAGAAGCTTTCTTCAAAGGGGGAATCTCACTTACCACTGTGAAAAGAGGCAAGGACTTGCCGGACTAGCATGATATAATGTATCAACCTAGCAACGAAGAATGTTTGACAACCTAGAGATGAGAGTTCGACTTTAAGCTCAAAGAGTACACACGAGACAACGTTAGGCATGAATGAGAATGTTAATGTAATTATAGAAAATCAATTATTTCATAAGGGTATAAGTAAAATATCACAGTTCTCTATCCTTCACAGAGTCACCATACAAATTTCTCTGCCCTTTCAGAGCTGTGAGAAACTCTTTTGCCCACTCCTCCTTTGGAGAGGCGAATGCAAACTTTTCAACATGAGTCTCCCAACATCCATCCTCTAGCATTCTGTCCTTGTTGGTCTCGCAAACCTTGGCCTCACTGACAGGCATTTTGGGCCAGATTCCCAGTTGTGCTCCCATTCCCTCATCGAGGAAATTATCTGTGACAAGCTGTCCAACCTTTCTTCTCACAACGTCGAATTCCTCTCCCTTTTTCAGGAATATCGCAAGCAGAAGTTCCATTCCGCCTTTTGATAAGAAGTCGTCTCGGATGAGAGGTTCTTTGAGCAAGCCGCTGATAGCAACGACTTTAGCCTTTAATGCTCCAACATCTTTTTCCTTCCCAAGTCGGCTTCTGAGTGTGGCGACAAAATCTTTGCCCTTCAACTTTCCCGCACAACTTGGATACATGACCATATTCGAAAACTTGCTGACTTCTTTCAGTGCAGTAGGATTGTTTTGAATTGAGGAAGCCAAGATGCTCGCTGCCTTGTGATCGCGTCTGTTCTCACCAGCTGGCATCTTTTCAGATCCAGAGCCAAGGGTTAGACAGATAAGCTTCTCAAGAACCGGTCCATCTTTGGTGATTTCGAGCCCGTAATAGATATCATGTGCTAGTTCTGATAAATCATCCAGTGCCGAGTCAAAAGCCCGGGCCTCCATTTGAATGGTCAACATGGCTTTTTGAAATGTTCCGATTTCGCCGCCCATAGTTGGTGGTGGAGGAGGGATTTTACCAGCCGACTCGTAGATTGGCGGGTCCATGGGTACTTGATCTCGAAGAGCCGGTTTCTGCTCCTTCTCCTCGGTTTCTTCTTCGGGCTGTGGAACGACGACCAATGACTGATCTGTGTATGCCTCTGCTGCTTCGATTGACACCTCGTCTTCCCCTTCCATGGGGATGTTCAAACGCGCCTCCTTTTCCCCCGACCAGATGTTCATTCGTACATGCAAGCCTGGAGGCAGGTCTTGTCCTTCCCTTATAATTTGGAAATCTTTCGTTGGTTCGAACACTTTTGGATAACAATCCGTTGCATTTGTAGGTGAGCAAATGAGGTTTGTCTCTGTTGAAGGAGTATCTGATGATGGCGGCGTAATAGCCCTAGAAAGTACCGGTAGAGTGAGGCATGCCAGGCCCACCAATTTTCGTGTGGTGCAATGAACCATTTTGATTATACAAAAGCGAATTGAGCCTCCAGAGGTGAGTACTTGGATGAACACTATCCCAAGGGATCAATCGGATATTACACGAAGCGCTCGCTGGTAACGTCGTTTTATTCTTCGCAAGACTCTTCTGCTTTGTTCCAGTTTTCTCTCCTGAACACGGGCCCTTTCGAATTCAAAAAGGTCGAATGAAGGCTCGCTCCCTTCCTGCTGCGCCTGTCTTCTGAGACTCCAGATTTTCACGATCTCTGGATATTGAGCTTGGAATGTTGTGGCAGATTCCCAACTGGATCGTAGTACCGAGCAATCCTTCCACCTGACTAAATAAAAATAGGTATCCCCTTCGTCGTCTTGTATATTGCTACTTGATTTTGTCTGCGCAAGTATTTGTTCCGGTAAATGGATTTCCCCGTCGTCTGTTTCTAAGGAAGCAAGTGATTCAGCGTGATCGTCGTCGGATGAATCGTCGACGCTGTCCAGAAAATGATCGAGAGACCCGTTGGTTGCAAACGCATCCATTTTATAAGGACAAGTGTCGTTACTGATCTGGTACCCAAAGGAATTTATGACGGATGGCGGTTTTGGTGATAGATCAGGCTTAGCGTGTGGCAGAAACACAGCCCACCGCTCAGATGACTAAGCAGCGGTTCACCAGATGAGTTCAATTCAACATCACCACCTTAAGTCGTAGAGGCTTGACGATCAATTGAACCACAACACCATGTTTGTCATTCGGCGAAAGGCAGTACAATCGGCGGGACGACTCCCTACAGCTGCCAGCCGGGGTGGATGCCGGTATTCGAGCGGCCAACACGGAAAGACGGGGGATGAGGTACACCACTTCGCGGGTTCGAGTACTGAGCATGGACATCATTCTGCAGGGCCAAAGGCAGAATCATTGGGTGTAAGTGAACTCGTATGGAACTAAGGTATCTGGTAGTAACATATTCGTAGAACGGCTTCTATCTCGTGCTTGCCGCAATCCCGATCAGCTTAGGCGTGTACGCCGCCTCGAGGCCCTCTGCAGATGGAAAGATCCCAGGTTTGTCGAGATTGATCGATAGCTATTCTTCATACAAAGAGAAATGGGCTGCACGAAATACGCTACATACTGCTGCATTGGAGAAAGCAGCCTTTGACCGAAACTTGTTCCAGAGCTCTCCTGGATCGAAGCATGTGGAGCTGAGATTTCCAGAGTATGGTTAAAACAACCCCACTGGTAGAACAAATAATTGATTACATTTATAGGATCTTCAACACCGGCTCGCCATACAACGTCACGGCTGGACAAGGCCCAAGAAACATGGATCAGTTGGTGGCACATTATGACAAAATAAACAAGGACGAAGTAGAGAGGAAGGAGAAGGCTCTAGCTGCGAAGGGGAATTAAATGGACATACAATACCCGTACATAAAATCATCTTTTACTGTTCCCTGGGATTGCTGTGAGATAGGTTACGTGTCCATTTGAGTCGTAACTTGCCATCCTAACGCCGAAGAGGAATAAATTCCTGGACAACGTCACGTATCTGGATTGGGTGACATACACATCCTATTGAGGACATGAAAAAATACCAACTGGCCAAGCTACGACCAAATTCAATCATACTTTCTTTTAGCTAACATTCGCGAGGAAGCCGAAATGAATGAAATATTTCTAGCTTTCGTTCCCTCTGTCGCCGAAATCCCCTTATCCGAGCCTGTATCGGACGCTTTTAACAATATGGCCGGTCAGTAGAGACTACTGGCAACATAGTCATACTTTTTCCAGCAACCAAATTGGGTATTAAAGCAAAGCGTCAATTAGGAGGTATGAACTACCAAAGTCGAAGAAAGTGCGTAATAGTTGGTCTCCCGAGCGAGTGGCGAAGTGGAAGGAAGACTGACCACGAGAGGTATTAATCCGAAGGCATTTCGAATCCGGCGTGCCTAAACTTGAAGATGGTCTCAAGAACTCTGTCATAATTGAGACATGGAGCAAAAGAGTTGGAATCTTTCGGGCCTAATGACTTCATCACATGATAATTCAGGACTCCTAGGTTTTAAATTGCTTTTACTTGCGGCTTGTGTTTTGTTACTTGAATTTGGCTAGATGGAGTCCGAGGATCGTTGGAGATGGATCTCCATATGCCACCAAACTCCTCTTGGAAATGTTCCGCTCAATACAACCCATGCAGCATCATCAGCTTCGTTACATCAAAGTCCAAGGTGTACTAGAGCTACCATCAGCCAAGTAGATGCGACACGAGATTGATACCATATCACGCTACTTTATCATCTCCAATGGGACGATCGTCAAGTTCTATGAGTAGTTTGCATAGAATTCAAGCTTGTATTGTCCGAACATCTCCTTACCTTAGCGCCTTGAAAGTTGATGCCCAGCTGGAGGGCGCCGAATCTCCTCTGTGGAAGCCGAATGAATATATCGATTGTAGCAATCACCAAGATTGCGTTGGAAGTCACACGATGAAACCCATCTTTTTCTCTGGTCTTTCTGGTTAAGGAGATCAAGTGAAAGTAATTTTGCTTTATGTAGTATTTACAATTATATAGCTACGTATGTTTACATGTGTCAATTCTTTTTTTAGTCTACTTTTTTATTAACCCACGTCTCCGTCAAATCCATAGAACATCGCGATGCACGAAATCTACTTCAAGATTTTCAAACTAGCTTGTGATTTCTACGATGCGAATTTGGTCTTTGGCCCGTATGTAACAATTCTTCACCATGAGCGTGCCTCTCTGCTCCCATTCCCTTGGCTATTTTTCATCGCCTATGGCACTTAGGAGGGTTAGCACCTGTGATCCTATGTCCAAACACAGTAAAAGCAGAACGTGTGTTGAAACAGTTATTGTAAAATATTACAGATTACCGAAAACGAAATATGTGTTACCAGCTTTGTTGAACAATTTGGTAATTTTTATAGTCTTGACTTGCGAAGTGGATATATAGGAGTCCAATAAGCAATAGAGTATCCTTAAGATTCAAAGATGAACTTAGAGATAGACTTGAAGAATTCTTCTGGAACTCTTCGGTACGTGCTTGAAAGAAATCATTATGTGCTCATAGCACACAGGAGGGATGCGATATACAACAGGGGTTAGTCTTAATTAGTTATAGCGAATAGAACAAAAAGCAAATGTGCAAATTTTTCCAGGTGCCCTAGTCTTTATAAGAATCTAGATGTTTCCGGGTGTTTTGGGGCTGGACGAGTATTACGATATCAGCCAATGCCTTCTGCTATCTTTCACAAGATGAAGTCTCACAAGCGGGATAGCAAATATCTAAGCTTAAGGACGAACTTTTTTCAGATAACAGGAGGTGCTTAGAGTATCGAGTACTTTGGAGAAGTAACACGAAATGCAACAAATGATGTTGTCACTCTCTTTAAAATTGAAGATGTTGTTCGGGTAATTAAAAATATTTAGAGCTGAGGGGAACTTCTCTCGAATATCTTCACAGATCTCAGACTGCTAGGTACTCTGAAGGAATAGTGTAATATGCAATAGGAAATCTCTCAATCTAGATGAGGCGAAATTGCTTCTCATTTAAAGGGTTGGTAAGTGTCCAAACGTGGTGTATATTACTGAAAAAACTCAAAGTTCTCAGATTTCCAAAAACTTTCAGGACAATATGACATGCAACACAACTCTGAGCGTTGATTGTCCCAGTTTATCAGGTATATCTCTGAGATTACTCAAAGTACCCATATTTCTCAGAACTTTCGGAGCAATGCGATACGCAACAAAACTCTTAATATCGATTGTCCAAGCCCGATGTATATCTCTGAAATAACTCAGATTACTCGGATTTCCGAGAACTTTTAGAGAGAAGCGATATGCAACAAATCATAATCGGCTATTGTACAAATATAGAATGTAGGTCTGAAATAACTGATTGTTCTCAGATTTTTGAGAAATTAGGTAGAACTGCGACGTGCAACAAGATTGGATATAGGATCGTAAGAGAGGTAGCGTAGTGGTAGTGGAGGTAGTGGAGAGATATGCAGGAAATGAGCTTGAATTGGGCAGGCTGTTAGACTTCGCGGTTAAACGTGCTTGAATTGAGGGGATTCTGAATCAAAAAGCGAGAGAAGCATGAACACAAGCTGGCATGAACAAAAACACCCATTGGGCTGTCACACCCTCACCAAAGTATATATGCCAGTGACCTGATTAACATTGCTGAAAACAGTATACACTATGCACAACTGCAATAGCAGCTCGAAGGAAGTAGGGACGCCTTCAATGCTTCTGCCCCTAGACGCCAACCCGCTAAAAGACAAGGTCTTCACCACCACGAAAATGCATGTAAAAACCACCGAAAAGCAAAGCCATGATCCGCCCGCCCAGTCTTGACTCATCTAACGCATCCATCATCATCCACACATGTACTCGCATTATCGTCTCGATTTGGCCATGGCAGCGAGTCTCCGACGTTTCTCTTCCTTCTCCCGCTTGAGCCTGTTTTCCTCCGCCAATGCCTCAGCATCTTCTCTACGGGCAATCTTGGCTGCTAGTTCTTCTTCTTCGTCTACTTCGAATGCGGCTGCTTCCATGTCGGAGGATACGTCTGAGGCGTAATCTTCTTCCTCTTCCTCTTCCTCCTCGCTAACATAAGCGTAACGAGCAGAACTACCATATCTGTCTCTTCCACGATCATGACCTCTGTCGTATCGTGAGGAAGATGCTGAAGCAGAGGATTTTGATGCCGCGTTTGGACCACCAGGTTTTGGACGAGCGGTTCCAGCATATCCAGTTGTCGCTGTAGCTGCCTTCTTGACCTTCTTCTCAACCACTGGCTCCGCAGGTGTTTTTCGACCTGTATCCTTCGCACCATTACGTCCATTCTTTAGTGGGGTTTGACCAGATTTGCTGAATTTGCTGTCCGCTCCAAGATTTTTCTGGATGTTCTTCCCCTTCTGTAGTCTCATCTCCTCCCTCTCCCGTTTGCTCGGTAGCTTCTCGATCTTCTTGTGTTGGATCTTTCCCACCTGTCCCAAAGTCGCTTGCGCTGCCTTACCTCGAGCCATGATCTCTGCATATGAACCCTTCTTCGGTGGGGCTTTTGGCGCATCGCTGGTTGGAGGTGGTGTTGGGTGTCCATTCTTGAAACCGGCGGTGGAGGGACTGGGGAGGGGTGTTCTGCCATTTGTACCAAGCTTCATCTTTGCCATCGGGGCATCCACTACTGAAGACCTCTGAGTCTGAATGACAGGCCTTGAAGAGTTAGCAGCAGGCGGATTCGGCCTCTGGATCTTGTCAACTGGCTTCCGCAAGTCGCCATCGGCTTTGCGCTTCGGGGGGAGAACGATGTCTTGGGTTGAGTCTTTGGAGCTGGGCTCCCCAGTGATCTGGGCTAGAAGATCCCCGATCTTGACCATTGTGTAAGTATGTTGCTGAGTGTCGAGGACAAAGAAGACTACAACGTACCGGCATCGTGGTGGCGTGAATGACACCGAATTTAAGAGAATATGGAAGTGACTATCAACAGGTTGGGACGCAGATCGCGTGAATAGGCGGCAAAGGTGAATTCATGAGAACATCTAGCAAATCATATGCTTGTGGGCGAAAGCGAGTACTATTTCGAGTCGCGTGACTGCGTCTCCTAACTTGTGTGGTATTTTGAGGATTGGTTGAATCGTGAGGACTCACGAGTTTGCGATAAAGAAATCCCCAGAACAAGGATGCTAGCGAAGTGGCACGTGAGGTATTTGCCAAGACCGGAGGCTTTTCTGAATGGAGGCTTTTATATTATTGATCCCTGGGAATGAACCGTTCGTGTATTGAAGAGGTGAATCATTTATGGCAATACTATATCGTCGCAATTAGAAGAAGTGCAAACCTATCAGAAATATTCTACAGCAGTTAAAAAGTCTGTCTTCCTCTGAATTTCCAGAGCAACAGGTCTGAATCGTTTCCAAAAATAGCACGGCAATTATTCATATCTGGCTGAAGGATGAAAAGAACACGAGTACTTCTTATTATGGCAGTAACGCTGACAGTGTCATGTTGGATCTTATCAGCAGCATGGGCCAGATGATTCCAACTCGAGTTTAATAATGTGTATTGATGAATGACCTCGGTTTCTCTTTTGGAGATGCAGTTTGGGGCTCCCAGCAGATATGCCTCTTCCGGATGAGTGCACTATGCACCTATCTTGTCTTTCTTGTAGCTCCCTGAGAACCAATATCGACAGCGAGCAATGCTCATTCCCTAAAACGTCGAAGTACCTAGACATAAGTATGCCCACAAATCCCCAGTATCAGAAACACACATCACCCAGCAAATCAAATCTTCTTTCTTATGAAAAATTGCAGGAGTGAAATCTCCTTCATTGGGTATTATTCTTTTCATACGCCAGAGCCGTCCATGCCGCCCGCCCCAGGACTCCCCGTAATGCATCAAGTCATCGATACCTTGACAATCGAGAATACCTCCATTCATCTGCCTGGGTTCCTCTATCCAGTAGCGTTTCGTACAATCCGCCTCAAATCTGCCTCCCAAGCTTCTTCCACTCAATTTCTATCGTCGTAGCAGCCCTTTTTGCTTCTCCCTCCAAGAACAGGTTTATTTCGCTTTCGAAGCTTGGTTTGCAGCCTCCCTCCTTGTAGCTGTCAAGAAATCAGTATTTCACCTCTTCAAGATATAAAGTACATACCATCTTCCAATAACGCAGTATCTACTGCGCTCCCTGGCAAATGCACATATCTGACCACACTACCTCTAATAAACACGTTCTTGACCGAAGACTATTCAATCCCAAATCAGCAACTGTCCAGCTTAACCCTGTCGCGCGCGTTCTTGGTCATGGGGAGAGACAAACAAGATGTGGATATTTCAGCTCCTCAACGACTTGTATATCATCAAGCTTGATATTGAGGTATTGATCGACTGATTTGAGGGTACCGCGGATCTGGATATCGTTCTTGAGCTCGACGGTGACTTCGTGGTCGACGAGGGTCTTGAAGAAGCTTCAGGAATTAGCTTTATTTATCTCACTAGAAGACAACAATGGATACGAACCTGAAGAAAAGCATCTTTGGGGAATTGAGCGCGGTGAAGGTTTTGGAATTGCTGTGATGTTGTGTTGGTGTTTGTTAGGCAGAATGTGTTTTTGCCTTGGCTTTTAGGGTGAGACATTGAGAGCGCGGGGTGTGAGGCGGGGCAACTTTCATCTGGTCACTTTTGATCAGAGGGGAGGGAAAGAATGTCGGCAGAGGTTTGATTTCAGATAAAATAGATGTAATTATAGGATTTTGGCAGAGTACATTGTTGAGTTTTTGGTCAACCCGAAATCGTAGCATTTATCTCCTACTGTGTTCACCTTCTGTTAACTTACTAACATTATTGGTCCATCTTGCAACATTTTGACATGCATTGTCTGCACCATTCAATCTGTTATCCAGGAAATTTCAACACCGAGCAGCACCAAGAATATATGTAGGGACTAGAGAGTACGTTTGCGCAGGCATATCTCTACCAGGAAAATTCTTGACTTGCTGACACCAATCCCAAAGTCTCCTCCTCTCTGCAAGTTCACGTTTCAATTACTCACTCTTCCTCTCGTCTTGATCAGGTCCATCTCTAAATTTGTATGAGTAGAATTCTGTCTGAGGTATCTTAGGAAGAATAAAAAATTGGATTTTTAAGACTATATTCACAATTGGAAACCCTCAACTTTGAAGCCGGGTTGCGAATTTGCTGGTACAGAGGTACAAACGAGTGTGCATCATGAGAATTCTCCTCGAAAATAACTGCCATATATCTTAAAACAAAGCATACTAGCTTCGAGGAATCCATGGAAAGTTTCTTACTAAGTTGGCTCCTAGTTAGGAGTATGAGGACAAAAGAACAGGGCTCAGGGTTACACAGAGTACAATCGAAGATGAATACAATTTACATGAGCAGGAACAACGTCAGTGACTATTTCATTTCAACATCTTTAACTGGAATCCAACTATCCGATTGGTATTCAGAAGTAAAAGAGACTTCAATACAATATAGTAGGTATTGAATATCAAAGTCGCAGGTTGTGAGGTGCAATTATCAGGAGACACCATCCTCTGCACATGAGAGATAAAAAATGTACCATGATTGCAATGGAATTGAAGACTGTCCAAGTTAGATACACTAACGGAGGTATTCCAAGTAGTGAGGTATTCCAAGTAGTGAGGTATTCCAAGTAGTGAGGAAGCAAGGACTTGAAGAAGAGAAAGGGAGCCCACCATATGTGAACAACCGTGAATGCTGGTTTGCTTACATAAGCGCGTGACAAGCGCTTGTTGCGCAATTTCGCACCTGTTCTGTTGCAGCAGCGATCGACTGCTTGCAAGCAGTCGCTTCTCTTATGTACCAAATCAAGATGCAATGCACCTACATTGATCAGGAGGTGAGCATGCAAGCCAAGCTCCCCCAAAACATTCTGGTCGCCTTTTCTCTTCTCAATCCAGCGCTCAATCGGCACCCCGCACATTTGAAGACATCTCACATTTCGAATATATCTTAGAATGCTCAGGACTTCCGGAAAGTGTCTTGAATCTTGGCAGAACGTGCAGAAAATCGACACAATGTCCTGGTCGGTGCTGCCTGCCTAAAATGTCTCAGGTTGCAGTAGTATACAGTCACCTACAGAGAATAGGTGCCCTTCATCCTTAGGATAAGAGTTCAGTACCCGTTCTGTGTCCATCGTATCAGATGGCACCCGGTCCTCGAGGAGTATTGCCCTAAGTTGTAGCTTTCTTCCTCAGCTAGAATCAATGCAGTACGAGGCAAGAGCCAAGAGTCATTCTTGGTTTCTTCCCACACGTCTGGAGATTGTATCATAACCAGAAAATAGCACTGGCACATCAGGGCGTGACATGGACAAGACCGGTGGCTCTAAGCCCTGAGAAGTGCCCATAGAAGAGGATCTGAACTTGAGAACTGCATACGGACCCGCCCAGGAGGGAAGTTAAGCTTCCAAGGGGTGTCAGACTGCGAACAACTCCCAAATGCTTGAGTTTTAGTTTCAACAAGCTTGCTTGAATGACAGAAGCGGCTCAACCTGATTTCCTTACACGCAAACTGATGCAAATCCATGACAGATGAGACATAGCAGCCTCTCGGGGTATCTGCTTGCATAATAATCAACTCAAAATTCGGACTTTGGTTACGGTGTTTTGTTGATTTCCTTTTTTCTTTGTGCAAAGCGTCAAATTTGTCATGCTCAACTTTTTCTCGTGCTTCTTCGTCCTGCAGGTCCATCCTTCGCGTATGGCAAGGATGTTTCGTGGGAAGACGGGTAGGTGAAAAAAACCTCGCCTCGTGCCGCGAATCTCGATTGCAAATTAAGATCTGTGTTTCGAGCCAGGTTGTGTCCAAATACTTGCAATCTGGATTCTGGCCAGCGAGATTCCTTGTTGAAAATCTCCTCGAGCTCCAGATCTTGGGATAATTCTTGGATCATGAGTATTTTGTTCGTTCAATGAGCTGCCTGGCGGTCCGACTTCCACCCGTTCTTCCATATCTTGACAGAATAAGCCTCGATGTCTGGCATACAAAGACATGCATCGACTTTGTGGCACAATAGGTGAGTTTTTATGGACTGAGAACTGTCCTATCCGAGCTCTCATGTAGGACAAATTTTGTGTATCTCGGCATCATTGGAAAAAGTGGGTTTAGGACGCAAGGAAGATGTGCGTGCGGGGTGCAAGAAATCTGGGACCTGACACTTGTTGATCGCGGGAGTTGGGAATCTTATTCCGAGCATGGCAATGCCTTCGTTCTTACCAAATCAGGGTAGCTTCCTGTACTCTACTGCAGGCGCGGGCCGGCTGAATACCGCTGTCAAGGATGATGGCGAATCAAGATTTCATCCAAACTTTTCCGCAAGCATCTAGATTGCTGACACTCAACGTTTGAAGGTCGAGGTCGAGACCAGACATTGGTGAAGGATATCCTAGCCATTCAAAGCACAAGCACTGTCCAACAAGAGTCGCTCCTTCGTCTGTTTCTGCTACCATACTTGCTCGTATTTCATATGTTTCGCGGTCGGGTATACCATTTCTAGCTCTGTGCAGCCATGAGACTAATACGGAAGTCACAATCGTAGTACAAATACTGTTCAACCCTGTCCTCTCACATGCTTTTGTATTTCTGTCCTTCAACCTCATTCACTGCTCTTCATTCCCTCTCCATTCATAGACACATTGAGATTATTCTCTGCTATCAAGCTCCTTGTTCCTTGCTTCTCCTTACAAGAAAGATGGCTGCAGCAGATGTTGAAGCACAACCTGTTGAAGCTCCTGCTCTTCCAGACTATCTCCTAGATCCCAACGCAACGCTGAAGGATGATAGTGCAAAATGGAGATACGGCAAGGCACCAGACTATACTACCACGAGAAGAGTCTATGAGGAGAGTGAGTATCAGCCAGCATCTTGAAATCAGGGTCTTTTCTTGCCGTTTTGATCTGCTAATCATCACACAGCCAAAACCAAGTCCCACGAAACAGCAAGTCTGCCGGATCTCGTCGAGAATCTAGTCAAGAACTGGGAGGTCGAAGCCAGTTTCAAGCCTGATATCGATGACTGGCGAACAATCGACCGTCCCAACTACACATTCTCCATCAATGGCGGACAACCTCAATCTGCAGAACATATGCTGAAAGTCGGCACATACAATGCTATCATTACAGCAAATGATTTCTACAGTCCAGAGAATTCAGACTTCTCAGCAAGCCACAAGACATTCAAGCGAATGATGCCAACTTTTGCATGGGAGGTTTTGGAAGTGTATAGTGGACCACCAGTCGTGGCATTCAAGTGGCGTCATTGGGGAACAATGAAGAACGATTACGTTGGCTTCAACGAGTAAGATGTCTTTTCACTCTTGCTCATATTTGTTCTAATAATTCGCAGCAAAGGGGAGAAAATTACTGCCAAAGCCCACGGCGGCCCAATCAATATACAAGGCATCACTATCGCCAAGGTTGACGATAAAGTCCGGCTGCAGAGCGTAGAGACTTGGTTCGACCCAATGGAAATGTTTCGTCAGATTTCCCCGAATGGAGATGTGACTCGGACGAAAAATGCAGTGAAGGAAGGGGTCGACCTAGCGACACAATTGCATGGCGATGATGGGCTGTCGCACGAATTGGAGGATTTGAATTCTGCAGCAGGTGGAGATGCGATGAAAGCTCATGAAGAACTGAGCAAGAGCGTCAGCGCTAGCGGAGCTTGCCCATTTATTGCAAAGGAATAAGCAAGAAACATGTTTGGAAATGTTGCATGTCCTTTAGCTTGACAGTCGTGTCCTCATATAGATTGAGATTTGCACTCTTTTAAACATATAACAAAAAGTGCAATAAATCCTCTCTGCACATGTTGTCTCCTTGCATGCGGCCCTATTAATCTTTAATATGCCAGCATCAACTTCAATGTAGCTAGAAATTCTTCTCCTGACATTTTCACAGTGTGCGAAACTTCAGCTTGAAGTCCCCCCCTTGATCTAAATCAGATCATTCAGAGCTTATAAAAGCTTTCCGGGAGTAGCATCTATCAGAGAAGAAAGCAATGAACGCAAAATTCCTCTTCGCAAACTCTAAAATGGAGGATATCTCAGCATCTGACAGATGGTAAATTCGAATTGGGTTGCGATGACTTGAGGCGGGTCAATAATATGGACCTTGCTGTTACTCTCTCATATTCAGACTATCGATGAAAGTTGGCGATATAGTGCATACTTTCAAATCATTTCTTTCTAGGTTTAAGTTTCTTGATTTTAAGCAAATAAAGGTCAATATTTCTCAAGTTCAACTTGCAGATGATTCTCTAACCGCATTCGGAGCTAGCGCATGATTAGTCATCCAAAATATTGTCGCAGCATCAGAATCTCTGAGCATCTCGAAATTTGGGCATCAGTACACACATCACCTGTACTCCTCACAAACCTCACAATGCTGAGCAGAACAATCAGAAAGTCCATTCTGGACACACGGATATCGTCATCCGCGCTCCCACCCACCTTCCTCCTCCCAAGCCGCGCCCGCTACTTTAACTCTACAACCCAACATGTAGACCCTCCACCTTCCGCACTCGAAACCTCACCTCTTCTCTCAGAATCAACAAAACCTGCTAGAATCCATAAACGATCTGCGCCTCCTCCTCCCCCCCCTACGGAAACACCACTCACACTCTCTTCCTCCGTTAAAGAGCTTCTTCCCCTGCTCTCAGCCCAACCAGACCACTACATCAGTACCCACATCCATGGGAAACCGTATCTCGTCACCATAGGCGACACCATCCGTCTCCCCTTCCACATGCCAGGCGTTGTTCCCGGCGATGTGCTACGATTAAATAGAGCTTCGAGTATTGGATCTCGAGACTATACTCTGAAAGGGGCGCCGTACGTGGATGAGAGATTGTTTGAGTGTAGGGCGAGAGTTATGGGTACGGAGAGTGAGCCGTTGAGAATTAAGGAGAAGACGAAGAGGAGGAACAGGAAGATTAAGACGGTGCAGAGTAAACATAAGAGTACGATTCTGAAGATTGCGGAGCTGAGAATTAAGGATTTGGAAGAGTTGGAGGGATAAGGAAAAAGAGATGGAGCGTGTTAGGGGAAGGCAGTGCATGTATGATATGATATCTGGTTGTCCGGAGGTGGATATTTCCTGCAGTGAGCGCCGATGTTTATCGGTTTGAATCTGCCCGAGTTGCCTGTCTCGTCACGGGACTGTCAATTGTATACTATCTGCTCTCATTCTGGGCCTCGATGACTGCTAGCAATGATGTATTTATTGGATGATAATTAAAATCCTGGTCCAGACCCCCAATTGTTCAATATCAAGGGGTATCTGCATCCCATGCTCGAGACAGTCATCTCGCTGGGCTTTTCAATGCAAGATCAACGTTATAGGGCTGAAGCCTAACATCCAATCTATTTCCAGCAGAAATGATCCTTCTCCAAACCATCCTCTAGGCGTTTCTTTTCCCTATCTTGTTGCCTTCATTTTCACCTATTCGAGTCATCCGAGTTTCAGCTCCAGCCTTCATCCGAAGCCGTGCAGCCTTACCCCTGACCAAAATCACCACCGCCGTTCAGCCCATTGCTTGACTGGACCACGGCAAGAGATTTTATCTAGATTATATCTGTTGCTGAGAGTTGAGTGGCTCTCTCGTCTTTGTCGAAACTCAGCCTCGCTCGGAGGAAGGCCCGAAAGACTCCTTTTTTTGGGCGGGATGGGTGCATTGTGTCTGGATGATATCCGGTTTATGGATATGTTCTAGACCTTTTTCCTTGGTTGCACTACCAACTGATGTATTATTTTGGCTTTTATTTGATGTATTTGTTGAAATGAAGAATTTATTGGCAGATGATGGTACATATTCATAGTCCAAAGCCTCCGCTTCCCTGGATTTGAGGATATACTAACTTTGAAATGAGTAGCTAGAGCTTTCTACAAACCATTTACAACGAGATCTCCTGTTTTATTCTTATTACTTATATTTACCCTACTTCTTATTGCACTGTTGGAGCTAGCATGTCGCTCTATTCCGAATCATGTGGGAATTGGACGTGTGGAAAGCTTCTGGAATGAGACGAACAGAGGAAATCCTAAGAGGGGGATAGAAAAGAGACAGACGTGTAAGTCTACAATTTATGTATGGGTCGGGATATTGCGAGAATTTAGAGCATCGACTAATGTTTCTGCTGTAGTATTGCTTAATCCATCTCTCATTCCGGTGCTCGCGACTTCTAGAATTCCGGAATCAGTGGTATCGAATACTCGAGGAAGTTTGCTGTTAAATCCTACTTTGATGTTGCCTGTTGGACCAACGTCGACGGTGTCAGAGACTGCGATCACCTCGACAATCCAGGGTGTGCAAAGCTCAAATGCACCTGTACGGTCGAACCTTCCTTCCCTAATTTTCAATCCTTCACTGGTATTGATCACATCCTCGTCGCCTCTCCCAATTATTACTCAACCAGCGACTTTCATCCACTTAATCCCAACTTTCATTATCATCAATGGAGTAACAAGCTCATTCACGACGACTGTCACTGGTGGGGGAGGACTTGTTCTTGGAGATGGTTCTACGCCAACACCTTCGGATGTACAGGTTGTGTCTCCAACGCCCACATCTGTCTCACCTGCCACTACCCCATCTCCAGTAGCTGGTCCTGTGATATCTCAGGCCGGGGGACCTACGTTGACAGACAACGGCGCACCATCTCTAGGGTTTTTGAGCCTAGGGAGTGACGGAAAACCAGATGCTCCATCTACAATCGCTGGCGCAGTCAAATCAGATGAGAAAGTGGCAACGTCCTCTCCAATCGACACACCGACTCCTATAATAGTTGTCGCAGATGGCCAAACCTCAACGATAATTCCACCTATCGCAGCTGTGGCCACTACCCCAACACCCATTGACCCCCCGCCCGTGGTAGCTCTCATCGATGGCAAGACAAGCACTCTTCAGGTGGGACAATCTGCAATTGATAGCAACGGTGCACCTTTACCGATCTTGACCTCTGTCAACGGACAAGCTGTTACTATTACTCCGGTGCTTTTGGTAACCGTCGTGGATGGAAGGACATTCAGTCAGGTCGCTACCCCACAAGTTACAATGGCTGGAGGCTCACTTTCCACTTTTACACCGACACCTGTAATTTCAGTTGTGGATGGGACAGCTTTTACGTTGACGCCAAGTCCATTCGTCACGATGGTCGGAAATTCTCTCGTGACATTTACACCGACGCCCATTATCTCCGCCGTGGACGGTACAATATTCACACTCATACCGTCCCCAGTTGTCACAATGATCGGTGGATCGCTAGTCACCTTCACACCCACACCTATTATCACTCAAGTCGCGGGCAAACTCGTCGTGCAGACTCCAGTGTTGACTATGAAAGATGGAGTTCTGGCTACTATCACGCCAGCGCCTGAATCAGCAAGGTTGACGGTTGTTGATGGCAGAACTTATACAGCTTTGGCATCGCCGATAGTTACCGTCATTAGTGGTAAAACATATACTGAAGTAGCTGCGGGTGTACCTTTGACGTCCTCTACCATTCGATCCAGTACTGTTTTGTGAGTCTTGAGTTACACTTCTCTCTGGTTTTATGACTGGCCTATCTTGGACATATCTGACTTCCCTCGCATATAGACATTCCATCCAGTCAACGCACAACGTTATCCACCCCACCGCAACTCTTGTTAACTCGACTGGCACATTTCTTGCCTGGTCTAATGGAGCAACGACAATCTTCCCACGAATCAGTCTGAGACAATACCTCTCGGTTTCATTTATACCCCTAATTCTTGCCGTTCTCTTTACCGTCCCACTTCGCATTCTGGACAGCACGCTCCGTGAACTGGAGCCATTTTACCAGCTCTCATCAGCATCCGGAGCTCTTGGATCATCATCTCTCCTCCTCTCATATCCTACGACCATTCTATTCGCCCTGCCCATTCAGTCCATCCGCAAGGGTCACTTCCTCATATTTTGGTCGTCTCTCATCACCATCACTAGCCTGACGCTTGCGCCACTATCCTCCGAGGCACTGTTTGTAAGCTCAACAGGCTATTGCCCGCCGAACACAAATTATGTTTGTTACGGAGTATGGGCGATTTACCCAGCACTTGCCCGCCTGATGCAAGGAATGCTCTCCTTTATCGGTGTTCTCCTTACTCTCATTTTGGTAGTCTCTTTCTGCCGCAAATCTGGCGTCTATTCGGAACCTCTCAGCGTTGTTGGTTTGGCGGCTCTACTGTACAAATCACCTGCCCTACAAGAGTTCAAGCAATTTGACAGTCAGGTTAAGATGAAAGAATTAAGAAAATCTTTGGGGACGAGAAGATACGCTCTACGCCATTTTATTGCGGACAACCAGGAACATTGTTATGGAATCGTATCGCTTGAGCCTGATACAGAGGCTGGTCTGTTATCAAAAACCCACTCAACAGCGAAGACAGACCAGAAGGGACCATATAGTCTCCTGAATACATCTGAGCGAGATCTACCTGCTGCCATAGTAGAAGAAGCAGCACCTTCGCGAACGAAGCATGTATGGTGGAATATCAAAGAGAAATTATTCTACATATCAGCTTTCCTGTTTTTGACAGGGGTATTGTGTTTAATTTGCTATTACTTCTGGACGGGGTTCGACACTTCATTTGAGCGTTTTATGGATAGTCAGGGGTTCGGCGTAAGATTCATGATGACCATCCTCGGAGTTGCTGTCAAATTGCTCTGGGGTAATATCGATCAAGGTGCGTCCTCTTCCCCCATTTCGATTCCTTGTGCAAAATTCTAATGCACTCTAGATCTTCGTAAAATGTCACCCTACCACTCTCTCCTCCTCCACCCGACCTCAGCCCAGGATTCAATCTTAGTACCCATCTACCAATCTCCACTCTCCGCCATCTTGCCTTCTCTTAAACGAAAACACTATCTCGTCTCGCTAACCTGCTTCCTCTCTCTCCTCTCGGAATTCCTACCTATTTGTCTCGCCAACGTCACATACTCCTCTGTCAGCACAAAAGCCGCATTGAGGGTGTGTAACATAGTCAGTATCGTAATTCTGATGCTCATGGTATTGACGATGGGATTTCTGGTATGTAGAGGGAGAAGAAATGTTAGACCACTGCCGAGAAGGCTGGAGAGTATCGCTGCTACGGGTGTGTATTTGGCTAGTAAAGAGGATAAGGGCAGACAATGTTTGATGGATGGAATGAAGGGCTTGAGTGTATTGGGGAGGAGAGATAGGGATATAAGGGTGGAAAAGAAGGGTGGGCTGTATGCTATGGGTATCGTAGAGGGAGATGGATTGAGGATAGAGGATGAGAGGCTGGTGGGAAGATGGTGGTCTGGATGAGTTAGAGCTTTTGTACAAACCACCGATATTATATTTATTCGATTTATCTGCATTTATCAGGTGGCAATGAAGACTGGTGGAAGAACAGCCAAGTCACGTACAAGAGACCATGAATACAATATCTACAGTGATGGAATAACTATCATTACCACACTCGTTCCTCACACGAAATCACAACCATAACCCCAAACTCCAACCCCAAATTCCAAGCCCCACACTCCCATCACACAAGATTGCCACTTTCCTGCCTTCCCCCCCAGTACCCATAGCCCCTACCAATACAAAAACTCTCAAACGCACAAAATAGCTCTCTCCAATATTCCCCTCCTCACTTCAACATCGCACTCCTCCAACCCCTTCTTCTCCAACATAGCTTGTAGTGCTCTTCCTTCTTCGTATCCCAATTCCCACCGATCCATCTGGAGGAACCAAAGATTCAGAGCGTGTTGTATTCAACACTCATGTCTTCCATCATCCCGCCCAGCATCTTACCCTCTTCATCTTCTTTAGCCTCTTGCTCTTTTTCGATCTTGCAACCATATTCGATCCCCAATTCCCCGAGCCAGTTTTGAAGCTCTTCAATCTTTTTGGCATCTTCGGGACTCTGACGCACATTTGACATATGTACGAATATGGGACTATCGATTGCCGCTCTTCTCCCTTCGAAGACCCCGCTGATGTACTGTTTCATAACGAAGGCGCCTTCCTCGGTCAACTTGAGGCCATCAATTGAATTGAGCTTCTTCGCCTTTGCAATAGGAAGAATCCACTGTCGTAACAAGACGCAGGATTGGCATCAACGAGACTCCATTATCAAGATGATATCTCCATCCCCGATGATTACTGTATGGGTTTGTGGGTTTGTGTAGATGTACTTGCGTGGATGATAGTCATGCATGCAGGCGTAGTGGATTTTGCGAGGGCCAGTGGAAGATTGGTCAGGTCGCCAGGTGCTAGTCGAAGACGCAGAGCTGTTGGACGGTGTAGACAACGCGAGTGATGGTTGGGAATCTTCTTTTCACAGGTTAGTCTTCCATGGTACACCATCCCATCTACTCAGTGACTTGAGCAATCGATTCAGATCGTCGCATCATTTTGATAAGACTTTTGATGTTTCAAGTAAATTTGATGGTGTTGTAGATGTGAAAGTGGCTAAATAAGATCAAGATCAGTGTTGTGGAAAAGGTTGTCATGATAATTGTGGAAAAGAAATAATTCCGTAATCCAACAAGGCGAGGGGGGCATTAGTCCCTACTAACTAGTGCATTAGGTGCATCTTATTGAATTTAGAGAATAAGAAAAGATTTAATTAGATTTGAATCTATCAATTCACTATCCAAACGTTTTGAAGTTCGATTCCGAATCGAATTCAAGTTCAGTTCTGCTGGAATTCGAGGTTTTTAAACCTCCCGGAGACTAGCACTTGCCACTTTAACGGGACCATGGTGATAGAAAAGCTGCGGAAGATCAAAGAATTATATATTTAGTTTATAAAAACATCTAACATCTTATATAGCTCTGTCTCTCCTCGTGCAGTAAGATGAAGGGGCGAAGAGGCCAGTTGATGAAGGCGAATTTTCGTCCAACTATTCGCTTAACTCAGGGGCTTGCTTCAACCAAAATTCCCTCCAAACGGACTATGCCTTTGCTTCAGAGGATAGCAACGGCGCCGCTGTTCGCTGAATGATTTTCCTCCTTGCGGATGTCGAGAAATCTACACTGAGAAAATTTGAAGGCTCGTCGACTCCTCACGACAATCTTGGATAGCTTCTGCACGGTTTGAAAACTACCGGGTGCTTCGGCTCCCACTTTCTTACACCACTTCATTCCTGATAAGGAGGCGGCCCTTCACTCCTCGTCTCTCTCCTCCTAAGCCCACCATCCAACTCCTTTCCCTCCCGTATTGAGCTCACATCCCCAATAGCCATCATATCCATCAACTCTCTTCTCTTCCCTTCAATCATGCCCCAGAATATCTCACTCGTTCCCTCTCCTGTTGTACCTGCTCTCTTTCTCATCGCCAGGATAATACTCTCCAACAAATCACACGTTGCAAGTCCATCTTCGACTTTCGCTTGTCGGGTATAACAATCGAGCAAGGTCCAAAGAGCATCACACCGATCAGGGTGATCTCCTGTCGCTGTTGCGGTCTTCTTGTAGTTCTCTGGCTTAGAGATCTCGAGTAGAATGTGTTCGGCTTCTGTGAAACGCTCCTGCATGATATAGATCCGAGCAAGTTCGTTCTTGCCAGCCATGACACCCAGATGATCCTCGCCCAAATGCGCAGATGCTATGGGCACAAGCCCGCTTATCAATCGTTCTCCTTCTTCCAGGTCTCCCATCGCGCCTTTAATGGCTCCAAGATGTAGTCGTGCGAGCCACGTATAAGGTTGCTTGTCACCAAGCTGTTTGACACGTTGTTCGAAGACAAATGATTGCTTCTCGTGTGCAGTCTGGAGATACAGTTTGCTGAGCATTGCATCAGTTTCCAGATACTTAGACCCGAGTGCTCGATAGGTCCTCGCAAGAGCTTCCATCGCGATCAAGGTTCTGAGATCAGTTTCGCCTAGTATAGATGTCAGGCCTTCGACCGCTTTTTCTTGGTGATCCCTAGCCTCTTCAAAGCGGTAACAATACCACAGCGTAACACCAAGATTCTCAAATGCATGATAGAGCGCGGGATCTCTATCTGAATGTTTGCTCATCCCTTCAATTGCTCTCTCATGAAGGACCATTGACTCCTTCAATTTGCCCTGTTGACGACGACCTGTGCCGAGCGCGTCCATCACCTTGAGAGTGCGCGGGTGGTCTGTCCCCAAGGATTTCTGACAGTTTTCAAACACTTCTTCTTGTAGATCAGCAGCTTCGTTGGTCCGAGTCAAGAACCATAGCGTGCCTGCAAGTGCAAGTGTTATGTCCATAGCTCTGGGATGCTCTGGGCCCCGCATTCGATATACAAAATCTCTCACTGCCCTCTGCCGAATTTCAGCATGATCAAAATACCCACACTCAGCGTATACAAGACTAGCTCTTGCTAACTGAAGAGCTTTCTTCGGATGTATCCCGCTACCAGTGAGCACCGGCGGCCACGGTCGCCAGCTGGACTTCTGGTTTTTGAGGAATTCGGCCCGGATATTCTCCTGTCGCTGTTCTACAGCGATAAGGTGGGGAAGAATCTGCCGTGGTACATCCGCATGAGTTTGTACCGTACTGCTCAGCGGTGGGAGTAGAATGCAACGTGATATCGTGGTCAGTGCAGCTTCGCACCAGACCGCCTGTCGTCTCGTGGTCATTTGAGGTCGCTCTCTCACCCATGTGTGGACGAGTGGATGCATCGAATAGCTGTCAGATCTGTCATGATATGTCACCAGGGATAATCGTGTGAGCTGATCCAAAGCTTTGCGAAGGCGAACGTTGAAGTTTTCAGCGGATTCCGAAAGCTCAGCATCCTTGAGAAAAGTGGGTAGGACAGTCGGATGACGATTTGTGATGTGCATTCCCAATCTCTCCGCGATCGTTTCCCGCAGATAAGTCAACCATGAATTTGGTTGCTTGACAGATTCACTCGGTTTGTCCTTTTCGTCTAGAATGGCGTCTTCTTTTGGAGCTTTTTCTTGAGCTTCTCTTTCCAATCTTGGATGCTGTACTGCCGCGATTAGTATGTGGAAGGGGATATTTTCGTGGTGAAAGAAGGAAAATAACTGAAGCAGCTGTAATGCATCCTCAAACTCTTCGTACTCCTTAGCCATATCTTCCAGTCCACGGTAGAGGATCTCGTAAGTAGAATAAACCTTGATATACTCATCCATGCTAATACTCCCCTTCCTTCGACGTGTGAGCCTCTGGTTATCACGTATCTCCTGCCAGCGCGCATCGTAATAACCAAGATAGTCATGGAAACCACCACAGTATTTTGCTTTGATAGCTTTACCGGCATGAATTAGAGCTAGAGGCAAACCTCCTAAAGCCTGCACAATTTTCGCGGCCCATAGTCCCACAGGAGGGGTTGGCGGATCTCGGTGTTCTGCGGCCCGAAGAAGAAGCTGACCTGCCTCAGCATCTTCTAATCTATCAAAGTGATAGAATCGCTCGCCGATTGTTCCATAATGCTTGATATTCGGGTTTCTCGTCGTAATAATTGTTAATCCATGCTCGCCGTCAGGAAGGTATCTCTCGAGTTCAAGCTTCGCATCATCGGCATTATCGATCAGCAAGAGCCAGGGTCGATCAATGCTCGACAGCCAGCTTTTCGCTGCACGTTCATTTGCATCAACACCGCAGAACTTCGCGATAGCAACAAAACTTTGTCGAGCTGTCTCAGCCGAACTTGCATCGACTGTAAACACAGCCCAGAAACTTTGCATTATCAGCTGACGCATATAACGCGAATCATTTGACTTACCGTTGCTTGTTATCAGAAGCAAACTTGCAACAAAATTGCGTCTTTCCAGAGCCACCGAGCCCGAACACCACAAATCGTTTTTGCGTCGGTTTATTCTCCGAGGGGGACAAGGAGTGATCGAACGCTTCTTTGAGTTTGTCTAAGTACCGTTTCCTTCCAGTGAATATTGGAGAGACGGTTTTTGGAGGATCAAAATGCTCATTCAAACGAAGCGAAGATAGAACTTCCGTCGCGGATTCCAATGAAGAATGGGCCTGGGACAATTAGACTGGCAAATTCTACGAGAGTGGAATGAACACTCACGCTGTCCTTCTCTTTCTCGAGTCTCGGCAGCCTTGATTGCAAAGCATACATCTGCTTTTGTAACATAAAAGCAAGCTGTTGGAAATGGTCTGACCCCCGCTTCGTATATATTCTGTATATCTTAGACCAACCCCCCAAAAATAGAATAAAACTCACAGATCCAGCATTGTCAATGATATATGGAGACTCTGACGATTGACCGAAATTTGGGATCGAATTTGACCAAGCTCTCCATCTTTCGATTGTTTCCTCAACTGCTTTCTGATTCCATCCCATTTTGAAGCAACCTTGTCCCCATGTTTTCCAGAGATTTCATCAAGTATATCGTACAGTCTTTTCACTGTAGCCTCACAATCCTTCAAATTAGTACCGGCAATCCGCCATAATTCCTCGTCTCGAGCCGGCAGTTTCTCCGATCCCGCGGGGATAATTTCGATCTCATTTTCGTGTAATTGCTTGATTTGTTTGTTCACAGCCTCGAGCGACTGAATCTCTGTCAGGAGCGATGAAATTTCACTCTCAACTATGCCAGCGGCTTCCTTAAACTCTCTGAGATACTTGACAACCCGCCATGTGATATCTGCTAATGAGATGATGCCGACTGATATCGAAAAAGGGTCCATTTCAGCATGAACCTAGACATGTCCTGAAAAAAATTACTCTCGGAATGAAATAGCGAGCTGGGACCCTGTTCAAGTCTTTGTAAAGATCGAGAAAGCTACCATAAGGCGACTCAAGGATTTAACTTTCGAGTATCGAGTTGTCCGTGTCTGGAGCCACGATCCAAGAGCTGTCCGATGATCTCTTCCCGCAATACTGGATGAATGCCCGACTTGTGTCTTCCAGAACTCTAGGATTACCTGGAGCCTCATGTCATTGCGACGATCGGCACAATTCACACCATGAGGTAGATGGAGCTGACCAAGCAGCTGAACATTTTCACTGACTGGCTCGATTGGCTAGGGAAGAGGTGTAATATGTGGTTGTGGGGGCCAGATATTCAGCGAGTAGCCACAAACAAGCTGGCACACCTCCTCTTCGGTTGGTGGAGGGGCGCATATTCGGAAGGAAGAGGGGTAAATCCAGGCTCGATGAGTGGCAGGAAGTACAATCTTATCAACACCACTGGATCTGCGGGCTCTGCTTTTTGACTTTCAGGGTTTCGATCATCGCTGCGGCCAGCCCCGCCCCGAGCCTCTGAGCAGCGGTAAGTAAGACGAGCGATGCGAACAAGGCACGACGCTGGCCGTTGAATGATGGAAACGATATACGGGTATCTGACAACTCCGTGTCGTGTTGAGCGCTGCTAATCCTCATACCGCGACGTTTGATTGCTGCGGATAGGAAGTGAGTGGTGAAAATGAGTTGCGTTGATGCCAGGCTTCAGCGACTGGGAGCGCTGAACTCTAGCCCCTGTCAAGAAACCCTGCGGAGCTTTTACGCCCATCCTTCAGGCGGCGGCCAAGGATGTCTTCAGGGTTCAAGAACCCGATGAAATAAACCGCAAAGCTCAACCTCTACTTTTATCTTTTTGTTGATCTAATCCACTGTTGTTCATCTCATAAGATGTCTCCAGATCCGTCTCCTTTCAACCTCATACTTCTAGCATTAGTCACCTATATCGCCTACCTTTACATCCAAGGTCGTCGTGCGTACGATGCGGAAACAGCATGGGGCGAGCAGCAAGGCTGCAAACCAATTGTCGTGAAATTACCATACAAGTATCCGCTAGCACTGGATATCGTGAAAAAAGGCTTCGCTGCACATTGGGATAAGAAACTTTTGCAATTGTTCCAAGAGTTATATGACGGTTTGGGACCGAATATTGAACAGACATTGGTGGGAGGAACCGGTTTCGTGACCATCGACCCGGAGAATATTGAGACTATGTTGTCTACAAAATTTGAAGGTAATCTTTGGAGCATCTGATTCCTTTTTGAGAGTCCGGGTTCGATTAGGTCATTGATAAACGATTTCATAGATTATGGGTTTGGACCCCGCCGCGATGCTTTCTTCGCTCTTCTCGGAGAAGGGATTTTCAATCAAGATGGACCGCCATGGAAACACTCACGTGCGCTTCTCCGTCGTCAATTCGTAAGAATGCAATATCAAGATCTCAGCGCGTTTCACGAGCATGCCGATAATCTCATCGATGCCATCTCATCTTCTGGGGATATTGTGGATTTGCAGCCTCTGTTTTTCAGATATACTCTTGACCTTACGACCGCTTTGATATTCGGGAAATCCGTTTACAGCCTGAAGAACGAGGGAGCAGATTCCTTCGGAGAAGATTTCAGTGAGGCAGCTGATATCACTGCTTATCGTGGTAGGTTGAACATCCTGTACTGGATATATACACCAACGAGGTTCAAAAAAGCGTGCAAAGCCATCAAGATATATGTCGATGGCTATGTCTCAAGTGCTCTAGAAACTTTAGAAAAGAGTAAAGCGTCTGGAGATATTGAGGGACAATTTGTGTTCATTAGAGAGTTGCAGGATGAGCTGAAAGATCCAATTCTGGTGCGAGACCAACTTGTGAATTGTCTTCTGGCCGGGAGAGACACGACTGCTTGTCTGTTGACGTGGACTTTGTGAGTGATTCTTAACTGCTTTTAGTAAATATGCAAACTAACCTACCCCCAGCCGGCTGCTTGTACAATATCCGGAGGTGTTGAAGAAATTGCAAGACGAAATCACAACTGTCATTGGAGACGAGAAAATTGTCACCCGATCGCATATTAGGGCCATGCCATATCTTGACTGTGTCATCAAAGAAGTACTCAGAGTCTATCCCCCCATCCCGGCAAATTTGCGTTTTGCCACCAAGACCACAGTCATGCCTCGAGGAGGAGGTCCTGATGGACTTTCACCAGTCCTGATTCGCAAAGGCTGGGGTATCACATATGCACCATATCTCATGCATCGAAGAACCGAGCTGTATGGTGAAGATGCTGAAAGCTTTAAGCCCGAACGATGGCAAGATGGCAAATTGAAAGGCATTGGTTGGGGTTGGCTTCCTTTCAATGACGGCCCAAGGATATGTCTCGGGAAGGATTTGGCGATGATGGAAGCTAGTCTGGCTATTGCGAGAGTTATACAAGCATTTCCGAATCTGAAGATTCCAGATGGCGAGAAGAGAGGAGCTCCAGGTACAGAAAAGCATGCACTCACTCTTGTATTGGCTCCAGCCGATGGATGTAAGGTGCAGCTGAGCAAATGAGAAGATTTGTTCTCCAGCGGTAATGCATCTACACTTTCTCCATCCATGCACATTTTAGCACGTGCCGTCTTCAGTGAAAGCCTTGCAACCACATTTATAATCTCTTAATGAGTCCGAATATCACCTCGATAATTGCCGACAATTCCTGCAGGCCCGTTGGGTACTCCGAAAAGAAAACGGTCAAAGCGTCGATAAAAGTCCAGGGCCACATCCAAAACTGAATCCTCCTCGTCATTATCTTCATCATCATCTGAATTCTCTCTTTTTCTTGGGGAAAATTTCTTGGGGTCGATTCGAGGAGTTTGGAGCGGGGGTGTGTCGTTCTTGTCAAACCACCATTTTCGCCACACATATTCGCTCGCTATCCTAATCACGGTCTCAACCAGGAGAGAAGTGCCGCATGATCTAACAAGTTTTGTTACAGCAGGGAACTTATCAACCAAGAGTTGGGAGAATGAGAAGGACTTGCTAGTAGATAGGAAACACAAACTAGAGATCAGGAATGGTCTCGCAATCTCCCAGCGTGTAGGGTATTGGAACAACAGGGTTTGGCCATGGTTTTCTTTCGCTTTTTGAAGCAAATCTTTGATTTTACTGCCATAGAACCCTTGCTCTAAAAGACGAGTACGATAGGTCCCTTCAACCCGTCTGCGCAGATCACCTTCACCACCCTCGAAGCTCGCTAGCCTAACTCCGAAGGGCATGGCGAAGTCGACACATAAGGCATACAAATTCAGTGTAGGGAGTACAAGCAAGTAAGCCAACCACCTGACGATGAAATGCTGTCTGGAAATCAGACGGCCCCAAAGTGTGTCTCTGAAGCGCTTCAAAAATGGAAAGGGCAGTGACTCGGAGCACCAACGGAGTCGTTTATCACAGGCAATGGTCAGTCCAGGTATCACAATCCATATCGCTCCGATTATAGACTTGACAATTGCGACAGGCCGAATTTGCAAGTATGATGGACGAGGACGTCGGAAACCAGTCCTGAGTGCGGGAACATTGTCTGTAGGACACTTCAGTAACGGTCCTACGTATCGTGGTGAAGATGAATTCAAAAATAGCGATCTCTCTTACCAATGGGTAGAATACAGCTCAAATTACAAAGCACGGTACCTCCGTCCTTGATGAGACCACACTCTGAGTGGGACCCAGAGCCGCAATCGTTCCATTCCAGAGGACAAATAAATTGCAACGATTTGGCGCCTGGTCGGTCGATAGTTGACTCAAGTACCTTGAAGCATGTGCCGTGGCCCTTACCTGCCACGATATAATTATGTAGGAAGAAGCCAATGACAGAAGATTTCATCTTCAAGATATCATCTGCTCGGCTTTGGCAGAGCGTTATCTTCGTATGGTTGACAATCCCCATTGGCAATGCTAGTAAAAATGACCCTGAAAAGTCGTTCCCCGCAGGATACATAACAAAAACAGATCCAGTGTCCTCAACTGCCCACTCCCAGCCACCAGTATCGTTGTTCCAGGTCATTATTCCATCATCAAAAGACAGTGGAAGAAACTCCGAACGGGAATTATTGGCGTTGATGAACATCGCTGGTGCCGTCGGGATCCATTGCGCCCCTGTGCAAAGTTTGGCCTGAGATGAATACGTATGGGTAATCATCATCAAAGGGAGACAGCTTTGGGATAGTAAAATAGCCAGTATTCTTTCGGTCGGAGTGCGACCTACAACTCTCTTGGAAAGACCCTCTTGCGCTGGAGTAATTTTGTGTTTCTCCAACGGTGAGCCTTCATCTGTTTGTTTATGTCCAGGCCCAATCCGGTCAAATTTTCCATAGACTTCGTCGACACTGAGTCCAAGCATCACAGCCAGTATTGATTGAACATCCTCCGGCATCGTAGTGAGCCTAGTTGCCAGGGAGTTCCACACATGACTGAAGAATTTCAAGGCATCAAATTTCGTAATGTCGAAGGTGTCGTGGTAGATTGCCTCCACTGACATCATGAGATCGCGGTGATCCTGCTCGACATCGTAGTCCGAAAAGCTTAGATTCTCAAGTGTGCCAACAATTGAACCACATATTGCTCTGAGACTAGCAAGACACTCGAACTTGAGTCTCATCTCCAGCACTGTCCGTGACCGGTCAGCTGGAAATATACCAACGTTGTCCGGATAGATTGTGTTATGAACCCCGGACGTCCGGACCCAGTAGGAAACCCACCTTCCAAACCATCTGCGAGGACTTATCAACCTATCTTGAAGCACGAACCAGAATTCTTGTGCCAAGCAAGCTTCTTGGAAGGTCCAGGATCGTTGCATCCAGGGACAGCACAACATAGCGGAAGCAATTTCCATGTCGGTCAGTTTCTCAAATTTAACCTTCTGAATTCTCAAATCCAATACAACGACATTCTCGGAGGCGGAGTATACAAACACCATCGAGTCAATCGCTTTTCTTTTTGCCTGTGATAAAAGACATGTTTTCTGATGTGTCTTTTGTTCCTCGGTCGGATTTGCGTTGTGTGGGCAGAAACAACAAGTTGGTATGCAGAGAGTGTCCATCCAAAGAATAATGCAGCCTGAGTGGACATCATCCAGACGCTCCCAGATGTGGCTTTTGTGCTCCCCAATATAACAAGACTTGTATAGCTCCCACAGCTGACATTCGGGCAGTACATTTGAATTCTGATTACCAAGTCCTCCAGACCAAACGTGCGAGATTGCGGTGAAGCGCATTCCAGGCTTGTACTCGATCAATTCAATATACAAAGTTCTTCCGAGTTGTAAGTTGGATACGAGACATAAAGAATGTGGCTGTAGGTGCGTAATCTCACCGGAATTCGATACCGAAACTCTGATCATTGGCACGCCACCGCCCTCAATTATGGTCTTTATTTGGTCGGTATCAAATCCTAACGGCTGGCAGATACCAGAGCCAGGACAATGTTCAGAGTGGCGAGCTTTGGTATTATCATCAGATATGTTGCAACAGCAGGTAGTTTCACTGCACCCTTTAGACTTTGATTGAAGCGGATATGCAGATAGGTAGTAAATCAGCGGTATCGACTGGCGTGAGAGGTGTATCGTGGCCCAATACGGGCACCACCCCGCTGCCTTCATTCGATTTCGCATTAAGCTTGATTTGCATCCAATATATTCATCCTGGAAATAAATAGCTGATAGTGTCCATCGTAGGCAGAGGAGTGAAAGGATGACTTTGTCTAGCTCAACGCTTTCTTCATCGTCGCTGAGATTTTGAAATGAAGGGTTGTTTTCTACGAGGTGTACCACCAGGTAAAAATCGCGAATTAGGTCTTGCTCCAAATTTGTCATTCTACCTCCAATCTTGTCCGTCTGTTCAAGAATTCCCTCTAGTTTAGAAATGGTGACGGACTTTGCTCCGGTAGCTTCATCGCAGCTTAAGAAATCGTCCATGTCGAATGCGGATCCGAGAAGCCCAGACAAAAATCCAAAATAAACATTTTCCTGAATTCGAATTGATTTTGAATGAGGATCAGGGAGATCTAGTATCGGTTGTATATAATGTGATGTTGCATATCTGACTCTGGTGCTGATGTCCTTTGACTTGACCGTGAAAGTCCAAGGAGAGACAAAAGAAGAGAACAGCAAGGGTATTTGGATTTGCGGTTGAATAGGCTCGGGACCTTCCGACGGATATGGTAGATGATCCATGATGGTTTTTTGAGATTGTATTGCAAGAAATCTTTCAAAAATGTGGAGTCCTTCAGCTGCAGATATAGGTTGGATCATAATGGTGTGAGCGCTGGTGGGCTGACAGAACCACCAAAGACGGCAGTAAAGCCTCAATGAGAGGCTGAAACATCGCCAGTTGCTGTTGAATTGAATGCATCGTGGGAAAGCCCTTTCAACTGGCTTCGAGGTAGGAGTCAGGCGAAGAGAATTATGCTTTGCGTCGAGATTCAAACCTTCCAGGAAGGGAAGGGGCAGCCAGGTCACGTGCCATCCAACATGCTTTAGGTACCTAGGTACTTGGTGTAACCCAGATCTTTGGATGTTTCAAATCCTCTTTACAAAGATTTTAGGGGTATAGATAGATCTCTATTGATGGTTAACAAATTGGGGTACTTGGTCCAAATTAGAGTCTCTCAGCAAATTGTCATGATAACTTGCTTATTACAAGAAAGATAATATACACAAATCGAGGCAAAATTGTCATGATATATACTCTTCATGAAACAGAAAAGTTCAGCATGCAAACTCCCGCTCGCTCACTCGAACAATACGCCATACAGATACAAAAGTCTAAAAGAAATTCCCCAAAGTAATCCTATACAACCTTTGATACTTGGTCTCCAACACCCCACCCAACCTCCTCCTCTCATCCGCTAAAAAGTCTGCCTCATCCTCATCAATCTTTGCCTTCCCTCCATACAGATCCGCATCATCAGGTTTCACACCCTCAGTCTTCATGATCCATTTATAGCCAAATATCATGCCTAGATAGATGGGAATAGGAATATAGCTCACAATGAAGCCTCTCCAATCGAACCCACCAACGAAGTGGGGCCATCCATTGAAAAAGGTAATTGCGCAGGCGAAAATTAAAGCGATGATGGAACCGCGAGAGCCGAAGGGAGAGACGTATGCGAGTGCGCTGTCGGGGATGTTTTGTGCTTTACGAGCGCGAACAAAGTAGATGTGGGAGATGAGAATAGATATCCAGGTTAGGATACCGAAGATTGTCACCAGCGAGACGAAATAGGAGAATGTTTTGAAGGTGCCTACATCGACGCTCATAAATGCTATTGTGCAGCAAGCGCTTGAGAGCGCCAGGGAATAGATGGGAATGCCTTTATCGTTTGTGAGGCCAAAGATGCGGGGAGCGTTACCCTCAATGGCTAAAGAGTATAGAGATCGTGTTGCGATATAGAGATCTGAGTTTGCGGCTGAAAAGGTGAAGACAAGCAGACAAACATTGATTACATCTGGCATTCCTTCCACGCCTGCGAGAACTGCCGCCACGACGAAAGGACTCGCTGCTCCAGAGACAGTCTTGCCGCTTTCCTTATTGGCGGAGAGGAGAAGCGGGCTGTTGTAGGGTACATTCATTCCCAGGAAGAATATGAGGAAGATATAGAACAAGACGATACGGAAGAAGGTGAGCTTGACAGCTCGAGGGATCGCTCGTCGGGGATTCTGAGCCTCTCCAACCGTGACACCGACAAGCTCAGCACCGAGGAAGGAAAAGACCGCAGATTGCATGACATTCCAAAATCCGAGAAATCTTCCAGCACTTCCGGCTAACTGGGGTTAGAAATGTTGTACGTGAGAGTTCGCGGACTTACCAGCTTTATATGCAGCAAAAGCTCCTGGGTCTTTCCAATACGTAAATCCAGTCGCTTTGTGGCTAGGGCCCCCTCCAACAGCCAGTACCAATGTGAAGATTATGAGTCCAATCATAATCAGAACTTTGGCACTAGATAGCCAGAATTCGAATTCTCCAAAGAAACCAACCCCGAAGTAGTTGATCACAATAATTGCGACAAGGATTATGGTAACGTAAATGATTGGACTTGCTCCTGGGCCATCGTAGTTTGCCTTGTCGAACCAGTATCGGATGATAAGTGAGGATGCAATAATGTTATTTGGAGTAGTGATGATATACTACTTGATGTCAGCTTTCGCTCAGTGATTTTTTTTCAACCTATTCTCCGCACCAATCGTCCTCCACATTCCACCCTTCAACTTTGCTCAACGAATTCAGGCTTCCAAATCCATACATTCCATTCTTAGACCAGGATCTTATTTGTCGTTTCAACTCACTTTGAACCAATAATTCCAGCCCAACGCGAATCCAAGAGCTGGATCAACAAATCGATGCGCAAAACCGGTAAATCCGGAGGGGAGGGGAAGCCATGCTGCCATTTCTCCCTTTAATCTATCAGCACATAATATTCTATAGTCGTTCGCGAAAGCCTACCATTGCACTCATGACAGTAAAACACAAGACTCCAACGAGAGCATACCCAATTAGCATAGAACCAGGACCCGAGTTGGCAAGAGAAGGACCCGTGTTAATCAACAATCCCGTTCCCAGCGCACCACCCAGCGCAATCATAGCAATCTGTCTCGTCTTCAAATCTCTTTTCAACCTCGATCTTGGATCCTCGTCGTAAACATTCGTCGTAGTATGGAACCCGGTTTTCTCCTCGTCCGACGCATTTCCCGGGTAGGGATGGACTTCCATGCCATTATACTGATCGATATCTATCCCTTGATATTGTGCCATTTCCACGCCTCGCTCATAGGCCTGATTATTGCGAACCATGGTGCCACTTTCGTGATTGAATATATAAATCAAGGAACACGATCAGAAATTCGAGAAGAGGGAGAGAACAAGAAAACTTCAGCCTCGTTCGAAGCTCCCACCTTTATCAACATCCACACCAAGCTCTGTGCTACCGGCAGAGGCTGGGCGCCCAGGCACAGATTCACAAATCAGACAAGAGTGAGGCTGAAAAACGCCCAACTGTTACCCATTCAAGAAATGATAAACAGGAGCCAAGCTTCTCCACAGCCCGAGGCACAGCCCGAATCGCGCCGCTTGGCTCGATAGAGATGCATATCTGAGACTTTTGAATCCTTCAGCCACCACTACTGCGAGAGGGCATGTGATACATTGCTGCAAGCTTGGAACGTTTCCGGGAGCAAGAATGGATGCCTGCGGACATCGGGGGATGAATGTAGCCGTCTAGGCGGAGGATTGAGAAGCCCGATGGAAAGCGTTTGTCGTTGAGGGATTTTGGATTGAGTTTGTTGATCTGGAGGAATGGAGGAAGATTGCGACCGATGATCGGTCGGTTCCGGATAGTACACGGGACCTTAGAACCAAAAGAACATGGTTCCATTGCTATTATTTTGAAGTCTTCTCACATAAAGGATGCCAAATGATCTGGTATGATGATGTCGCTCTTCTAACTGGACACAATGAAGACATGAATACCTATTTAGTGCATGTATCACGCGGAGTAGCTCACTCATCGAGGGATGCTAGATATTATAAGCGAGCCCAATCCAGGAGAAACACGACTTAACGCTCAAATTGCAGCTATTACACCTTCAGTTATTGTAATCAAAAATACAAGAACATGTATGATTGAGTTCATCTCTATACCTCCATC
Organism: Filosporella fistucella; assembly: GCA_030077755.1. NCBI lineage: Eukaryota > Fungi > Ascomycota > Leotiomycetes > Helotiales > Filosporella > Filosporella fistucella. The sequence goes on from JAQJZZ010000007.1 coordinate 884,734, forward strand.
CCACAAAGATAATTACAACAATCATCCTCTTCCACCCTCCACCAACACCATCAACAACCTACCATCACCTGAATCACCTCCACCCCAGCTAGCTCCATGCAATTCAAAATCCAGATTCCTATTCAAATGAGTTCAAAAGTAATTCCTAAAAGAAATTTATCAAATGAAAAATGATACAACCACACCTGCGAAAGCGGGATGTAATGTTATTCTGTTGCTCTGAATGCCAAGTGATGACAAACAATCAGGCTCAAGGCAGTGCAAGGCTGATGAATTAGATTATTGGCCGCAAAAAGTAGCACTTTTCTTACCTAACGGGCTCAAGCTTTACACAACTAAACCACAAGCCTTAAAGTGCGAAACGGCCCCCAACGTCACGCTCTCTGCCACTACGATTGGAACAGCTCACTTAACAGCTCAAAAATGTAACTAGTTGTCGGTCATGAATATGGGTATGCAAGTGTAATTGCTAATCTACGCTCATCTCAATTAAACTATCTCGAATCCCTAATTAAATTCTCAATCTCAGCTATAAGTCGTATACTCTGCTGTATACTCGGACTCTTCTGCGGCATAACCCCAATCCAAGAATTCAGTAACCGTCGGAGATGTGTTCCAAAATCAGGGATATTATGTCCCAAGAGAGTAGGACGAAGAGATGGATTTTGAAGAGAGACAAGGATGATGAACATTGTTGATGTCATGCTAAATCATCATCAGCTAATGATCAACTCAAGAGAGCTTCATTTCAGGGGCAGGGAGGAAAGACTCACGATAACGAACAAATCCAAGTATCAACCAACACCGTCTGCGCATACGAGCTCAAATGCACAATATGCTCACAACTAGCTCTCAAACACCTCCCCGCCGCCTCCACCGTCTCCTTTTCATGCGCAATTCCCGTCTGCTTCAAGACGATCTCCACATATGGTCTATAAATCACGCTCTTACACGCCAAATACCTCTGCCTCAAAAACGCAGCATGTTCATTCTCACACACTCCTTCTTCTTTGAATTTCAAAAACTCAGGTAGCGTTTCATGCCATAATGAGAGCTGGCGATCTAATTCGGCGATTAAGCCTTTGAGAGAGTCGGATGCGTGCGTGGTGTAAGAAGCGTGTTTTTCGGAGGCGTATAGGAGGTGGTGAACTCGGTTTAGGAGACGGCGGATGGAGATACAGGAGAGGAAGTAGAGGGCTGAGGACTCGGTTTCGGGGTCTGTGAAGTGGGTTTGTAGGGGCCCTGGGAGGGGAACCTCGGATTCGATTTCTGCTACGCCTGATTGAGGGAGATGAGGGAGTTCGGAGAGGAAATCGCTGGGATGGTTTAGGAGGTGTTGAGAACTGGTGTGAGGGCGTGAATTACCTTTCTATTATGTAGCAAGACCAGAATATACGACGGATGCATTCATCGTCTTCTGGGTTGCTGGAGCCTGTGCCGTAGGATATAATTGACCTACATTTCGCTGCTGCTGCACTGAGATGTGTCCAAGTCTGGAGTGGCCGTTGTAGAAATGAGCAATATAACCTAAGTACTAGTCAGAACGAATTGCGACTTATCTGGAGGACACAGACGCTGCCAGGAACAAACACTGAGTCGAAATAGTACTAATCTCCATATACGCAACAGCCAATAGTTTCATCGCCTCATCAAAACACACACTTGCCATCGTCATTAATTCGCTCTGCTGCTGTCTAGACTCAAACCCATGATTCTCATTTTCCGAGTGCACGACCTGAATAAACTCACTCGCAGCTCCTAAAGCTAAGACCAAGAGCGCAGCACAAACTTCGCAACTATTGCCAGTAAAGCCATTTCGAGCTTTCTCGAATAAGACTTGTAGAGTGGCTTTGCTGACTGTGGGATACCAAAAGTTTACATTGCGTTGAAAAGAGGTGAGAAGACGCTCTGTCTCATCGTTTGTGAAGATGGGGCGGAGAGAGCGGGCATGGAAGGGGACGGGAGGACAGGTGCTTTCGAGGAGGAAGATGGGTCTGAATTGAGCTCTTAGAGAGGGAAATGGAGCTGCGAAAGCTGAGTTTAGAAGATCCTCCGTCGCACTGATATGGGTTGAAGGGATCTGATAGATATGTCAGAGTGGTGAAATCATCTAATACCTCATGATCTTACGGTAGCATTTGCAACTTTTGCAAAATCTTGGTTATCTGGAGACGATGGATCTGAAAACCGTGGTGATGAGATGGTTCTTATGTGTTGTGGATCATTCTGCTCATCAATTAGCATCATTCCACCGTCTGCCCTTGGAAGGGCTAAATTGACTTACCAGATTCTCGTGAATGCTGCGAAGAAGTCCATCCATCCGTAATACTGTTTCTAGAATCTTGTCACTCTTCCCCTGACTCCTCAACACCCAAGCTGTCAGCTTGAGATCTGGGATAAAGGTGAGGGAAAAGAAAGAGATAACTCACACGCTTGGTTGCTGTTGTCCATAGAGACAATCGACATCGTTTTCTGTACACCACGAACATGGCTGTCTACCATCACATCTAGGAAGCCATATAAGCTGAGTCTAAGATATATACTCATCTCTTCAGAAAGAGTGGATGAATGTTAAATGCGGGGCATCACGTGTGTTCCACGAACCTGGATTTCCTCAATCGACAAGCATCACACTGACATATCAATTAGCTCAGAACCATATGAAGCTATTAGCAGATATTACAGCATGTGCAGTACGTTTCCTGGGACGAGCCGCATACGGCGTGGTAACAGGATTCGAGCTATCGGAATTACTCCGAACCTGTCGGCCCTGGGGCTGTGACTGAAACGCCATTTTTAACCGTCGTTATGTCAAATTGATCTTGGTATATACAAGCGCTGAATCACCAAGCCATGTTTGAAGATATAAATGAAGATCGCATGTCAGAAATGAAGAGATCTGAGGCCGGGCTTGGTATTTACCGATGTCTCCATTAGGAATGGTTTGATGGAACTTGAGGCGGGGGAGTATGTCTTGATGGGGCGAGATTTTAATGCGGGGAAGCTGTTTAGACGCACCAATTGATCGGGGTATAGCCGTCAGCGGATTAATTCGGGGTATTTGAGTAGGCAATTGACCGCTTCGTTCATGAATTATTTTGGTATAAGGAAGCAAGAAAACACTGCGAGAGGATACAGGTCACGTGTTTAATGGCAACAGGTTCCTGGGTAAAAGATTGGATTGAACATATCTCAATGGCCTGATTGCGCATAATAGGGGCCGTTTGATACCCGTGGCTATTGCGAAGAATATTCATATTATTGCTGGTGTGCAGCGCCTTGATACCGAAATAACACCCCTAAAAGCTTCACACTAAAATCCGAACAAGTCTTCCAGACTGGAAAGCTCAATTATGCCTCAAATGACTTCCCCGTAGTCTGTCCGACAGTAGCAGCAACAGTATCAACGGATCTCTTCTGAAGACTTTTCTTCACTGGATGAGGATCACTGAAAACTTCGTCCAACTCCTCCAATGTCCTATCCTTGGTCTCAACGAAGAAGAAGTAAATGACAACTGCTTCGATCAGATCCCACGCTACAAAGACAAGGTAAAAGTAAAATGTGATGTGCTTGAAAGCCGGGCCACTGGCATATTGGATAACTGTGCTTGCGACACTCGAACCAAAATTTCCAACCGCTGTTCCCTTCGCTCTGGTCTCTGTTGGGAGAGTTTCGGCGATGTACATACTCTGCAGAGGCGTCCAGCCAAACGAGAAGACAATTCCGAAGAGATAGACGAAAGTTATAGCAACGTTGGAGGCCATTTTGTTATCGTTTTCGACAGCAATCTTGGTGGTACCAGTGATGATAGCAAAGCAAACGCTGGAGAAGAGAATAGAGTAGATAAGTAATGGTCTTCTGCCGATCCGGTCTGTCATGCGCGCTCCGAAGATAGAGCCAAGCCAGCAGAGCACAGGATAGACTCCGTTGAGTTTGAGCTGCGTGTGCTCATCACCAATACCGGCAGTCTGGACGATGACCGGGAAGTAGTAGGAGGCAATCGAGTTACCCGACCATTGCCCGAAGAATGCCATGCCCATCACGCAAATGAGGCGAGCCCGAGCATTGTGTGTGTTGACGAGGGACGAATAGTCCCACCAGCGCTTGTCTGTTCCGTCGACGTGTATTTGGTATGCCATTTCGGAAATCTGCAGCTTCACTATTGGATGATCTTCTCGGCCTTGTACGTAAAGTAAGTAAATTGCTACCGAAGAAATTGAGTTGAAAAATTACCTTCGCCATGATATTTTCCAAGGATAGCACGAGCTTCGTCAGTGCGGTCTTGCGCAACAAGCCACTAGAGATCATATTAGTTTTGGCTCATATATATTAGGAGCGGAGACGTACTCTTGGGGATTCTGGCAGAAAGAAAGCGCCTCCAGCTACTACGACAGATGAAAGCAATTGACACCAGATGGGAATTCTCCATGACCAATTCGATGTAATGAAAGCAGTTCCATAGCCTATCTATGTCAGGGAGGTGGGAAGTTCGCGTTGCATGTTTACTCACAAGTCCAAGAAGCAATAATTGACCCAATATACCAGCAGGTATTGTACAAGCCAGTCATGGTCCCTCTCCATTTGGGATGTGCCATCTCGCTCACATAGCATGGTGCGCTAACACAGCAAAAACTCACTCCAAAGCCCAGAAAGAATCTGCCGGCCAGAAACATGTGCATATTGACTGCTGGAGCTTGGATACAGGTTCCGATAATAATGATGACTGCACCTGTGAACATGCCTGCTCGTCGTCCCCAATAGTCGTTGACAGGTCCTGTAAGCACAACTGCGGGTATGGAGCCAATGTTGTAGATGGCGAACACAATTCCAGTTGACGAGCCAGTGGTACCACTGAAAACCTATCAGTAACTTTATTAGAGTCATGCGATTGAAAAGCTCACATTCCGAAGTAATTTTGATACGGTTTCATTGCATTAATCGCGCCCATGAGCGAGCCGTCAAACCCGTTCAAACAGCCGCAAAGAAACGCGATGGAGAGTACTCCATACAATTTGAACATCGACTTCGTCCATGGTGAGTACACGGTGGTATCAGCTTCGGTAGCTAGAACGACTGCATCGTGAGGCTCAAGGTCATTGATGTGAGCAACATCAAGATCCTTCTCCGCTGCGCCCATGTTTGGCTAGCAGTTCACCGGACAGCTGTGGAAGTTGAAGTGGAGATATCTGAAAAGCAGTGTGATGGGAGTTCGACTTGACAGATTTCAAACGAAACTTGAGGTGGGAATGATGAACATTTATGTCCTGCGAGTCTGCAACGAAGCGCTGGGGTCAGCACATGGGCAGACTTTCCTGGAAATGGTTCATCAGATGCAACAACAAAAAAGCTATGAATGAGGCGTTCCAGGAAACATAGCTAGCCCGAGGCGAAGAGCCACAATTAAAGCTTCTTCGGCCTGTAGCGTCCATACAAGGTTAAGACTATGGGGTGATAGAAAGTCACCTTAAGGGCAGGAAAAGGAGGAGAACGCGGGGTAGATAGTGAAAAAGGTATAAGACCGAGAATGATAAGAATCCAGACATGGCAGGCGACTGGGGGGAAGACCGGATGAACTCATCCATGTCCGCGGATAATCGGGGATACGAGGGGATCTCGGATGTGTTTGGGGATGAACGGGTGAAGGCATTCACAAAAGTATGAGCAGACGAACGCGGGGTTGGGGTATGTGAGTGTAATTGTCCGGCATCAACTAACCGAGCCTATATCCCGGACATGTGTGAATCTATTGGTGCGCTTGGTTGAACATTTGCGCTGACAAAGCAATGCCCTTCATCTGATGGGACATCTTGGTGTCGACCTTGGCATACCACCAACATCTCCGACATGCATCCTACCTAGATATGCACCTTGCCCGCCACCACCTTGCGTCTTGATTTTTGAACGCTATCCAGGATCCGACACCCCCGAGAACCCTCAATAACATGAATCCCACTGCATGGGTAACGTGATGCCCACATGAAATCAGCCGGAATGCTTTCCAGATCTCTTCTGATCCACTCATTGCCAAGTTGCTTTACCGATGCGTCCGAATTGCGATGCGAGGAAATTCAATAGATAAGTATAAAGCGACTGTTATTTGAGGTTTGTATAGTATTTTCCCCCCTCAATCTGTTTCCTTACCATAATTCCAAAATGAGTCTCGATAGTCCACCAATTGTTGTAACAAGGGGACAACTGGGCGAAATCCAGAAAGACTACGAGAATGAGACAATATTTGAACGCAATCGCTTACCACCTCGAGCTTATTTGATACCTGAGCATTCAATTCTTTTAAATGGCCGTTGGAGATTTCATTTTTCGCCGACCCCAGAGCTTGCACCCTTAATCACTGATAAGTTGAATTCAGCTTCGACTATCGATGTCCCAGGACATTGGCAGCTTCAAGGTTACGGAAAGCCTCACTATACGAATGTCCAATATCCTTTCCCGTCTGATCCACCACATGTCCCATCTGAAAATCCTACCGGGACATACGAAACGGACTTTCAGATACCACAAAAATGGGGTGACGATGGAGATATGGTGTATCGATTACGCTTTGAGGGTGTTGACAGCGCGTTTCATGTCAACTTTAATGGCACTGAGATAGGTTATAGTCAAGGTAGTAGGAATCCTGCTGAATTCGATATCACGAATCTCGTCAAGCTGGGTGGGCAGGGCGTCAATACGGTTAGACTCAATGTATATCAGTGGTGCGACGGGAGCTATATCGAAGATCAAGATCAGTGGTGGCTATCAGGTATGTACTAGAGCTGGGTTATTTCTACTTTCTCACCATACCAGGCATCTTTCGTGATGTGCATCTCATTGCCTTTCCAAAGAGTGGACATATCGAGGATTTCACAATACGAACGGAGCTCGACGAGAAATACGAAGACGCAAAACTCGAAATTTGGCTTCAATACTTGTTTGAACAGCACGCCACGGTCGAGGTCAAGCTGAAGAGCCCAGGGCCAGGGCCCCGAAATGTTGTTTGTGAGACAAGTATTGAGCTGAAACTCGACTCGCATGAGTATCAACTTTCACTGGACGTGAAAAGTCCTCTCAAATGGTCAGCAGAAACGCCGAGTTTATATGATCTGACGATCACGGTCAATGCTGGATCTGAAAGGTCCCAGGTTATCCATCAAAGAATTGGGTTCCGCAAGGTCGAAACCAAGAATGGCAATATCACGGTGAATGGAAAAGCCATCCTTCTCCGTGGCGCCAATCGGCATGATCATCACCCAAAACACGTATGCAACCATTTCCTTCGTTTTTTCCATCCAGAGCCTGCTATGAGTCGAGCAATACTACCCCACGAGCATAGTCCAATCTGTTCCTAGCTGAATTACTGAATCCTTGAATTATTACAGTGCTAATTTCTTGCAGGGCCGGGCAGTTCCACTCGACTTCATCCGCCGAGACCTGATTCTGATGAAGCAGCATAATATAAATGCACTCCGTTGCTCACATTATCCTTCCAATCCAGCTCTATACGATATGGCAGATGAGCTTGGACTTTACGTGATGGACGAGGCTGATCTAGAGTGCCACGGGTTTTACGAAGCGATTGCTAGACCCCAAGCAATTCCTGAGAGCATGCCATATGAAGATCGAAAATTGTTAACTTTCCCACAATCCGCGAAGTTTACATCTGACAACCCTACGTGGCAAGCAGCATACGTTGAAAGGATGCGACAAATGGTTCACAGGGATAAGAATCATCCGAGTATCATTATCTGGAGCTTAGGCAACGAAGCCTTTTATGGCCAAAACCACAAGGCCATGTATGACTGGGTGAAAGAGGTTGACCCAACACGACCAGTTCACTACGAGGGTGACGTCAAAGCACTTTCAGCAGACATGTTTTCCTACATGTATTTACCCGTCCCGGAACTCATTACTCGTGCGCTTGATGAAGGAGACAAATTCGAGAAGCCTATTGTTCTTTGCGAATATGCACATGCTATGGGAAATGGTCCTGGTGGTCTGAGAGAATACCAGGATGCGTTTAATAAATATCGAAGATTACAGGGCGGATTCATCTGGGAGTGGGCAAATCACGGCTTGATCAAGACTCTAGAAGATGGTACATCCTTCTACGCCTACGGTGGAGACTTTGGAGACACTCCAAATGACGGAAATTTCGTCATGGATGGTGTGTGTACTTCAGACCATAATCCTGGTCCAGGATTGGTTGAGCTGAAGAAAGTCTTCCAGCCTGTGGATATTGTCCGTGATGGAGATAATCTAGTGGTCATCAATCGATATGACTTTCTTGATCTAGGACATTTGAGAGCCGAATGGAAGTTGTCAAAGTTTGCAGTTGGGTGAGTAACCCAAGGTGATCAATTTAACAATCTAGCTAATGCTTGCTGACTACCAACAGAGCCTCAGAAGATGTTGTTACATCTGGAAGTCTTGAACTCCCAAACCTCTCACCTGGGAGCACAGCCAAGGTCAAAGTCCCTGGGTTGGAGGATATACCTCACGATAGCAGTGAATGGTGGATTACGGTTTCTCTTTTTACTGCAACAGAAACTATTTGGGCCAAGTCGGGGCATGAAATAGCCTGGGCACAAGTTTTGATCAGCTCCCCAGCATCATTAGACGTCGTGAATCACATTCAGCCAATCACATATCCAATCATCAAGGATGAACGATCTAGCCTTGAAATAAGTAATCCAGATTTTTCAATCCAGTTCGATAAGAGACTTGGACAATTGGTGAAATGGTCCGTCAAAGGAAACGACATTCTCGACTCATCGAATGCCCCAGAACTGACATTCTGGCGAGCACCCACAGATAATGATTTCCCACACGAAGCTGAAGTCTGGGCTCTCTTTCAACTTGACAATATGCAAAAACAAGTTCGGTCTCTCAGTTACGATTTGGAAGAATCTGGCACTTTCAAACTTGTAGTGGAGAGCTGGATGAGCCCCCCGATCCTGGCATGGGGATTCGATACCACCACAACTTACACCATTCACGGTTCCGGCGAGATTCATATTCACGTTCGTGCTGTACCCCGTGGACCAATCCCCAAGATTCTTCCAAGATTTGGGCTCGAGATGGGGCTCAACAGGAACACAGAGGCTGTGAAGTGGTTCGGTCGCGGTCCTGGTGAAAGCTACAGCGACAAAAAGGAGGCTGCTCGCATCGGTATCTGGTCTAAAACCGTCGACGAAATGCCAACTAGCTATGAGTTTCCCCAAGAAAATGGAAACCGGACTGATACTAGATGGGTGCAGCTTACCAACAGCAGAGGCTTTGGAATCCAAGCTACATTGAATTGCGTGGCTCCTGTATCAGAAAATGGGTTTGATTTCGCAGTGCAAAGATTTTCAGCGCATGAGTTGCAACGAGCAAAGCACCCTCATGAGTTGGTAAAGAGTGACAAGGTATTTTTCAGGATCGATGGAGGACATCAAGGACTTGGAACTGCTAGTTGTGGGCCGGGGACATTGGAGAAATACCAGCTTCACTGCCAGACTCTGGATTTTACGGTTGATATAAAGGCTATTGGGTTGTAAATCAGGGTTCTATATATGCTTATATAGGACGAGAAAATGAACTCTTCTTACCAATCTCGTTCTATCGAAATGTAGTAGAGTAAGAAAGATGTTTGGGAATAGATCGTCATGCAGTCACGTGCAGGCTAGCCACTTCAGACTCGCCGTTAAGTCCGAACACATCAGAGACAATCTTTCACTTCTGGAAGGAAGTTCTCATGTTATCTCAACAACCATGAAGACGCCCGCGAAAGAGATCTCCAAGGGAATTCCCGCTGCTGAAGCAGATGCCCCCGATGAGCCTTTGGTCGACACGACAGCAGCTCTCTCTGTGCATTCCAAGCGCACCGAGCGACGTCAGAAAAAACGCCACCTCAAAGAGAAAGCATCAAAACAGAAGGCGACTTTCCTCGATCTACCTTCGGAAATTATTCTTGAAATCATAGTTCTCCTCAAGCCAAGCGATATTTTCAGTCTCACAAGAACTTCCAAGGGATTTCAACATTTCATCTCTAGAGACACGAGACGTATTGCTGGAGACGTCATTGCATCCCGATATCCAGTCCTAACGCAATGTTTCCCTCTCCCCATCCTCCTCGAAAATGTCGATAAAGAAGCTCATTCAGCTCTCCTAGATGACGAGAGACAAATCAAACATCTCCATATCTACAAGAAACCTTATCAACATGTTTTGCCACCGGACCCAAGCATGATATGCACGTGTTTGACATGCATGCTCGCATGGAACAACCTATGCGTAATCATCGATTTTGCTTTCTGGCAAGAAAATCTCGAGAAAGGAGAGCCTATCCCGATGATACCTAGAGGAAAAATTCCTCGTTGGAATCAGAAACTTATCACTACTAATTCATCGATCGTCCAAAAGGCGCTGCATAACCCATTATGGTATGCTAGAATACTGGAGAAACACCTTGAGACAACAGTGGGATCGATTCGGCGACATGGCAACAATAGTGGGAATAAGAGGCGACGATTCAGGATGACGACTGAAGATGCTGCTGCGGAGAATGACGAGTTCTTGAAGAGAAGTGGTCCACCGAGTCTGGATTTCCCGTTTCATAGGGATAATTATTATATGCTAGAAGCGTATTTGCCAAATCGAGGTTGGAATTCAGAGGTTGGGGAGTGGAGGTATATGCCATCGACGCAGCATGATAGAGATGTTGAGTTTGTGAAGGCGTGGGCAAAGAGGAGACAAGAAGAAAGGAAGATGGAAGAATTCAACAAGGAGCAGAATACAGAGATGGCACAGGTACCGTGAGAAGTCAAGCACGCTGTGTGGTCATGTAAATACAATAGCTACAAAGTCCCGATATTTACAATACCGTATCTCCATGGACCATGTTCAAATCAAACCTCGCAAACACGTCCTTTTGGCACTCTGTAGACTTCTTCTCATCATTTCTGAAGTGTCTACGAAGCAAGCGTTTCGGGCCGAATCTTTCACCTATCTTCGATTTTCTCCTCGTGATCATCCCACCGGGGATGATCGGGGATCATGGGGAAGTTAACATGACTCTGCTAGTTTCCCCACATCCGGCTAAACAAATAGCTTGTACCCTACTCGCATATCCAATCCTATATCACTTCCACGTGCCGCGGCGTGAGAGCCGTCGGCATTGAAAGTTAATGAGATGCCTCTTCAGGCACCTCCCGCGAAATGCTACATGGTTCTCACAATAAATGCGGGGTAGTTCTCCGATGCGAACCCTAAGATTTGGGAATGACAGGATGTTTCCGTCAATCAGGTTCATCATCTAATATTCTAAAGAGGATCTACATGTTCGTGTTCTAGTTGGATCTTTGAGAGAATTTGCGGATGTCGGGGGTGAGAGGTGGATGGTAAATGGAGCGGATAAAAAATATGTGGATATTGGGAAATTCGTTCAGGCAGGTTTGGAATATATAAAGGCCGAGAGCCAGAATAGAGTAGGTTTCTGCAAGGAGAAATTGTTTCTTCCCTCGTTGCCTCTTCGATAATTTCTTCAAAATGCGTTTCAATCTTTCTTCCCTCCTTGTCGTTGCCCTCTCAGTTGTAGGCGGCGAGTGCGCATGGCCAGAAGGACCTCTCGTCACCTCAGGACGATGGATTCATAACGCCATCGGAAACAATGTGACTTATGCTGGAGTCAATTGGCCTGGAGCAGGTGAGGTTATGATCCCAGAAGGTCTACAGTATGCTTCTATCGCAACCATTGTATCTGGTATCAAGAGCCTCGGCATGAATGCCGTCCGCCTCACATTTGCTATTGAATTGATCGACGATATCCTGGACAATGGAGGAGATGTGAAGCTCTCGGCTGCCTTCAACAAAGCTCTTGGAACAACGAATGGGACGTTGATCTACAACAAGGTGCTGAAGAATAACCCGAGCTTCGGAGCAAGTACCACGAGATTGCAGGTTAGTGAAGTACAAATTCATAGTTAATTTGTTTTCTGACTTGAGATACATAGGTTTATGATGCCATCGCTGCAGAATGCCTCAAGCAACAAGTCTACCTCCATCTCGATAACCACATGTCGAAAGCAGCATGGTGTTGCTCCACAACAGACGGCAACGCCTGGTTCGGAGACAAATACTTCGACACCGAGAAATGGAAGAGAGGTTGGAAATACATGGCAACACACGTATATCTCCCTCTCCTCATTCAAACGCCAAATCTAACTCTTCACAGGGCAAATCCTGGCCAGCACTCACCAGCATCGGCATGCGCAACGAACTGCGCAACCCAGCCGACAACGCAACCCTCAATACCAACTCCTACAACTGGTCAGACTGGTACAAAAACATGGTAGCCGCATCAGACATCATCAACGCCGCCAACCCGGACGTCCTCATATTCTTCTCCGGCCTCAATTTCGACACCACTCTCAAGCCCATAATCGCCGGCACCGATCTCGGCTCCGGCGTCAAATTCCTGAAATCGAATTTCGCGTACAAAGACAAGATTGTCATGGAGCTACACGATTACGAGAATTCAATTACAAGCTGTAGTAGTTTACAGAGTAATCTCCAAGGAAACGGGTTTAATACTCTGAGTGGAACGCAGACGAATACGTTCCCCATGGTGTTGACGGAGTGGGGACATGATTTCAGTGATAGTTCGTATACGGGGGTGTACGCGAGTTGTTTGCATAACTATTTGCCGAGTGTGAAGGTTGGGTGGATGATTTGGGCGCTGGGGGGGAGTTATTATATTAGAAGTGGGATTCAGGATTATGAGGAGACTTGGGGTAAGTGTTTTGTTCTCTTAATGTAGATTTTGTTGCAGTAATTGGTTGGAGGGGAATTTGGCTAACGTTTCATAGGTCTGTATAACCATAATTGGTCCGGATGGAGAAATGCGGCTGCGATTGCGGATTTGAAGGTTATGGTTACGAATACCTTAGCTTAGAGAAATATAAGCAATCTCAACGTCCCGTATCGCCCTTGAACAAACGACTTCTTAGAAGCTGAACAGAGATTCATTTCATTTTCAGCGGCCATAATTTGCGAATTTTTGACGATTTTGTCAGCACGCGATCTCCCTACAAACTACTTGAAGACAGCAGTCATAATCGAGTTACACAACAACCCATCCTACTTCACCACTCCTCGTTCTTCGTTCTCGTCTCTCAGTTAGCTCACCTTATTCCGCTTTTGCCACTCTTTTTCAGTTGTGAAGGTGATCATCAATAAAACTGTCTCTTCAGCTACCATCCGACACCATGATCACGGAGTACAATCTAGTAGATCAGAATACGAGAGTTCTGCCCCATACCAGTAGGGTCACAGCCATACATTTCGGTCGAGTAAACAGCTCATATTGAGTTCGAGACACCATTACAGTCCTCCCAAGACCATTTTAGAGTTTGGCATAACCTGCATCGTCTGACCAAACTGTCAGGTTGCAGGTTTGGGAGAGAAGAGAGTCTATATGAACAGACACTAAAGTGAAGATGAATCAGAAAAAGGTTTGAACGAACCTATTGTTCAAATGTAAACGTTCCTTGCGATTTGTCAATTCATAGTTGAAGAATTTGTATATTCCCGTCGCTATTCCACATTCTTTTTGGTAAGAAAGCGAATGTTTTGTGCCGATTCGAGCAGTACCTCCACTCATCACAACCCCCAGAGGCCGCCCTTTGCCATGAATGAAATTTCTATATAGCACATTAAAAAAAAACTGTACATTTCCTAAGCGTCTCCATAATTTGCAAGTGCCAAAATCAAAAGACTTGCTTATTGAAAAATCTGAATGGATTACGTGAGCACAGGATAATGGCTGTGGTGAGCAGTCATCGGCTGAACTGAACATTTTATTTCTCAACAGATATATTTGCTATTTGTAATAGCACGGAGTTTCTGGTATTCTATTCTGCACGCCAATTACTGCAGAGACACAAGTTTGAGTGCGAAGTTCTTGTCAAAATTCTGTGCGTGAGATCTCGCTTACGGCGAAAAAGGGGAGTGTGTCAAGGTAACACTTTACGATTCTGGATAGAACTTTGCTGTAGCCCTTCTAAATTCATGATTGAAGATCTCACAAATTTATTGGTAAGTCATAAAATTGGGATAAAAATAGAGTGTGGCGTTCTTCTAGAACTTTCGATGCATAATACACCTTACTTGCCCAGACAATGTCAGACAATGTTCACACTTGCCTGCTACAACTTACCACCTCCCATCCATGGTTCGTCATAGGTGCCATGACCGGTCAAGCCAGTCGAGCTCTCGCAGAGAGGAGGCTGCTAGAGGAGCATGAAACATACGATGCTATATCGAAACGAAACGATGTCCCCCTCTCTACTTTAAACCATCGTGATCGTGGACGTCCTTTAAGGAAAACAAAGGCCCAAGGCCAATGTATCTCAACCCTCCAGAGGAGGAAGCCCTTGCAAAGTATTCCATATTAATGGCTGACCTCGGAAACCCTATTCGCATAAAGTTTCTAGCTTCCCTTGCCTTTATTATCGCCCGCCAACGTTCGACAAATGCGAAAGTTATCAAGACTCTAAATAAGAACTGGGCTCAAGGCTTTTAGAAGCGTCATCCAGAACTCAAATCTAGAAGAGTGCGAGCGATGGACTGGAAGCGTCACGAGAATAACATATACGATAAGATTATATACTGGTTTAAGGTGATAAAAAGGCATTACAAGATCCTGCAATTCTGCCGGAGAATGTCTATAATATGGACGAGACGGGAGTTATGTTATATATTCTCGATTCTATGAAAGTCCTAGTGAGTAAGGACGACCTGCATCCCTCCGCGTTGTGCCAGTTATTGGATTCTGCATTCAAGATCTGCAAGTCATGACTCGAATCACGTGCTGTGACATTCAACTTAGTCAGCTTTCTTAAATTCATCAGCGAAACCGTCAGGGCTGAACATATCAAAGCAATGTCTATCTTTCCCTCCTGCACCCACCTCACTCTATAATACCTCGCTCTATACGAACTATGCTTAAACCATACGCGTGTCTTCTTTTACAGCACACACCATTTGTGGCTTTGGCTCTGGCTCATCCTTCATCTGCTGAAGACGATATTGGCTTGCAATGAATTCCATCTATTCTCCAGGTTCCCTCCCAAGATCCGTCTCAAATTTCGTAGTATCGTTCGTGGTATCGCCGTGTTATTCATCTCACAAAACATCCGTGTAGTCTGCGATATAGTCTGCAACGACATCCAGCCCCCGAGATCGTTCAGCCCGTTGCACCACCTTAAGTCTGCCGCGAATCGCGCTCTTTTGATACCCTGTTTCGGCACAGCAAACCATGTCAGAAGAGGCGTGCAATACATATGAATCAGAAAGTGAGACTAGCGAACTCCATAATATACCGAACGACCTGTTGGCGAATCTGGGGCTTGCCCAGATGTGGATTTCTGAGTGCGTTCAACACCATGACCTCTGTAACCTAGGAACATCTTCAGTTCAACCAGAACTCCGCCCATCGCGCATGATCAACGTCCAGAATCGCGCTCGGCCATTCCTCCAGATCATGAAGGAGGGAACATTAGAACCGTATCTCGCGCTCAGTTACCGGTGGGGTAAGGGTATGGTGGGCCAGACTCTGAAATCGACAAACGAAGCTTACCATCATTGTCTACCTCTCAACGACATCCCACGCACATGCTCGGATGCTATCCAGCTCACTAGATTGCTCGGCTACAAATATATATGGATTGATGCCTTCTGCATCATACAAGATGACGAAGCGAATAAAGCACGTGAATTACCTAAGATGGGCGAAATATACCGTCATGCTTTGTTTACCATATATGCTAAAGGCTCTCTCGACTCGCAATCAGGCCTATTTCTACGAAAAGACAGTTCAATATCTCCAGCTCAAAATATGATAGCCTGCACCACCGTAGCTCTGGTAGATCAAGGCAATGAGACAACCGAGGAAACTCGGAGCAGCGCATATGATGGACCGGATCACCTTTGGGAGCGCGGATGGATTCTTCAGGAAAGTGTCCTCTCTTCGCGACGTCTTTCCTTTGGGAAATGGATGAGCTGGAAGTGCACAATGGCGCGAGGTACCGTGATGAGACCTGTTTTGAGGGCTAGGTCAAACGCTGCGAACGATGGTTTCGCGAGTGAGGTAGAGAAGTTGCGTATGTGGATATTTGCACCAGCGCGGATGCGAGAGGCCCCACGACAGTCCTGGCTCCGATGGAATCAATTTGATTCGTGGTACGCTGTCATCGAGAAATATAGTACTATGAATTTGACATACGTCTCGGACTACCTCCCTGCACTCTCCGGAATCGCTCAGCTACTACAACAGGCTTGTCACGCGAGTTATGCCGCAGGACTGTGGATAGAGGACCTCCAAATCGGTTTGACATGGTATGTTGCAAGTGATGGTGAAAGTACCGTACCTTTGTGCGTCGACATAGTGCCATCATGGTCGTGGGTTGCTGTCGGCCAAACAAGGATTAAATTCAGATCATGGCCTAGTAACTCAATACACGTTATCGCGGAAGGGTTAGAGGTACTTGAAGCTTCATGTGAACCAAAAATACCGCTTAATCCATATGGTGACATCAAGATAGGAAGACTCAAAGTTCGTGCCCGGCTGAGGAAGGCGCTCCTGCGATACGAGTCTGGGTATACCTCCGGACGGTTTAAGTATAACACTGTCAGTGGATCACAATATCCGCTCTTTGGTAACCACGATGACAGAGAGCAGCCAAGGTTTCCATGTCCGGTCTTGGAATGGGAGTTGAAGCAAGTAATAATCGGCGAGGCTGCTCTTGATACGCCAATCCATCCACGCGAGCAGCTGGCGGATAGCTTAGATGTATCTTGCACAAATGCGTCAAACCATCCTGCATCGTCAGGGAAGGAGGTTTGGTGCGCACTTTTGCATGTTCAGGAAAAGAAAGAGAGGCACCAGCTAACTGCTCTTGTGCTTGAGCCTGTTTCAAGATCCTTAATGGTATACCGTCGGCTGGGGTTACTATTCCTAAATGGCCATTCTTGGTTTGGGCTTGGCCCGGGTGGCTTGGATATGCCCTCTAAAGCAATTGGTGCTTCGATGGAGGTGATTGAACTCGTTTAACTTACGCATGTGCAAGTGAACACATTCATGGTTCATAGCCTTAAAACGTGATTCAAGGTGTATCGAAATGAGAACGACAAAGACCTAGACAACACAATGGGAGAAATATAAATCAGCGTGTCACATCTCTTATTCCGCTTCACCTTCACACAGACTCGATAGCAACGCACATCCCAAATGAGGCATGAACTGTAAGCTACAATATCAAACATAGGTAATCTCCTTTACTTTCCACGTCTCATCTGAACCCAGGTTTGCAATAACATGCGTATTTTAAGAGTCCAAAATCTCCTTTGAGCTCCTATCTCGAGTATCTGCCTGTTCTTGAGGTTAAGGTACACGCGGCCATAAAGGGTCTTATTAGCCACATGCTGAGTAATTGATTAACTAAGCAATTTACGGTGTCAAATTAACTCATATTTCAAAATTACCCTTAAATTATAGGGTGTAGCTTTCAGCACGCCATTCCGAAAACGGCTACATAGTTCGCCAAAAGTACTGATCTGCGTGGCGAATTTGGTTAAATTTGCATGCCATCGCAGCCACAAAGCTTGAAAATGATTTCTGGCGCAGCATTGGATATATCTAACTCAGGTGATACTATATATAAAAAGTAGAAATGAGAAAGCATTATCGTGAAGGTATAACTACGGAATTGTAATATAGATTATAAGCGAAGGCATCCTATTAATCAAGCTGGGAAAAGCATATGCAATATTTTTTCTTTAACGAAGGGTTCATTGTGCTTAGAATTGACTATTGGACATAGCTGATGTAAAAAGTATAGGAGTCGCTTATGTAAATTAGAAAAAATTTAAGTTTAAAGGTAAAGTACCCAAAGATTTTCTCGCCACGGTTGGTTTCTCGTTACGTAGGGATAGACGTTAGTACAGCACGGGGCTAAATCCTTCAGAGCCCAAGAGACTGCTGTTTCGCAGTGAACAACGCTCCCGGGTAGTATTGAGATAGAGCTAAGAGTTTGACTAGGGTTCTTGCAAGTAACAGTATGTTTGCAGTTTGTATGTCACTAATCTCCTCGCCTAGCGAAGAATTCCAGATACGCGCCGGTACCTAGACAAAGAGATTTTTTTGATCCAACGATTCGCTCACAATCCAAGAGGCAAAGAGAGAGTACTGATGTCCTAAAGACTGACAAAGAATTATACAGCGCAAACCAACAAAGCTCAACAAAGAATCTGAATGTCTCTTCAGTTCAACTCACAACTATCAGAACCAGCTGGCAAACTCTCATCCTTACTCACCTCACTTCCTCCCTCACTCTTCCTCCTCATCCTCTCCACCCTCTCCCGAACCTCCTTAACCATCTGTCTCACCTTCTCCAGCTTCCCATCCATTTTGCGATTCCTGGCTTCACACTTGCGACAAGCTTTTTGCACTATGATACTATGTAATGGATGACCATTCATGGTATCGCATGGTTCGAAAGAAGTGCCTTCGTTGAATGCTTGTTGTGTGGCGCAGGGACGGACTTGAGAAAGCCAGCAAGAGTGGTTGCAGGTGTAGACTAGGCGTTTGTGGTAGCACATTTTTCCTGGATGGGATTCTTTGTTAGGTCAAGGTTGGTGTGGAGAGGGGAGTTGGACGTTTGCGGTTCAAAAATTTGTTGGAAGCTGATTATATGCACTTCTTGTGTGGATTGTTTGCTTTTCGGTAGGGTTCTATTTTCCTCCGGCATTGTCGACATTGTTCTATTGTGTCAGTTTTCCTTTGTTATAGGGTTTGCTAAGATCTGGATCGGTTTAAACGGGCATTGGTACTGGACCTGCAATACAGAGGTCCTCGTTGCTTGGGACAATTTAGCCATGCTAACATTGTTGGTTGACTAGTTGTAGCATCAGGATCCGGTGCTCGTCTCGCTCCGTTCCCATTGAGCTAGCAAGCCTGATTCTACCACTAATGTATGAAAATTGACAACAAGGCCCAATCCTCCTTTTGAATATGGTACATGGGTCCCCCTAGCTATTATCAATCCACACAATTCCTCTCCTGCGATGAACTACTACCTCGAGGTAAAGAAGGTCAAAATTATCCCCGCACTTGCTCACATAGTTTCTTCAAGAAGAAAGTGGAATGTAGATCGTTACGAATAGTCCATCATGTCTCGAAGCTCCTACTATCGTACACTAAAACATATCCAGATTGACATTATCATGACTTTTCTAGTCCTGCCTTGACCCTCATAGCGTGGTTGTTTAACGTCCTTCCCTCTCCGCTGATTCCCTCCCCTTCCTTGAAGGCACTGCCGTCACCCATCGCCAACTCCACCAACACCTTTCCTAGATCTCGTGTCGGGCTCATAAAACGTGGCAAGGCATACCTCACCGCGGGTAAGAGCACTTTTTCTAGAGGCCACCCCTGTATTCCTGTCTTCTTTGGCAGAAACTTGTGTATTTCTGTGTGTTCAGTCGGATCCACTCCGCCAGGTCTCAACGTAAACGGTCGCAAGTTCGAGTATTGAGATTCTTTGGAAAGTCCCAAAAGATTTGACTCGGCGAGACCCTTTATTCTTTGCCAGTGTTGTGTGAGCATGCCAGGAGTAGTAGTTGATCCTTCGCCAGAGACATAGACAAAATTTATGGGTTTTGGAGCCGTGGTTGTGCTAATTGCACGAGCAAATGCCAGCGGGTAGTCGTGCATAATGGTTTCATACTCTCTATATTTCTATAGTCAACATAACGCTTTCCGCTTTGCTGAGTGGTGATTACATACGGCTTTGTGACTTGAGTAGCACTGATTCCTTGTGCCCATATGACTCCATCTGCATCCTTCAGCTGCGACAGAACTGAGGGCGGGTAGGTATTATAGTCCTTGTGGATGATGACGGTAGCTTTCATGTGGCCATCAGCCTGGGCAACAGGTCGACGCGATAGAATAGATATTTTAGTGACGCTAGAATTTGCAAGCATCGTCTGCAGCACGGCGCTCCCAACGAGGCCAGTAGCTCCTGTCAAAATGAGATGCATTTCGAGGCTTTCGGGGTGCACTTGAATTGTGAGGAGCCAGAGTAATTAATGAGACGAGCAGAGAAATAGAGGTGAAGAGTGAGGTGACACAGCATATATTCTCCTCATTGCCTTCGACCCACCTTGTATTGGGCAGGTTTTAAATACTGGACCATCGACGGACTTTGCGAATATTTGTACAAACTCCGTAGGTTGATTTCATTCACAGAACCCAACCCCCGGGAGAATATCGGCCATGAATTAGCGTGGGACTATGGGGCGCCTTCGGCGGAGCGAGGTTGAAGCGGGCCGCATAAGGTGTGTCCAAATCAGAATCTCTTTGAGCTTCTTGACATGACTTCTTGCTTGCAGCGCGTAGGGCCTCCTTATTTATCCTTTGAAGTACCATACCTTGTGTGAAAAATCCATCTCTTGTTTGACTATATTAAAAAGAATGTGCTTCGAAGTCATCTTCCTAATTGATTACCTTCTTTCCGCCGTGATTCGGCTGCCCTGTAATTAATCTTCAATGCTTACGTGAGCTAGGCAAGGATCTTTTCAAATGCATTTTGTTCCCTTCTGTGCCGTTTAGTCTTCACGACATGCATGTATCTTCTATTACTACCTGTGCTTCCTCGTCTTCAATCGTGGAGACAAAGGCATCCACTCACGATGTTGTTGGCACTGCATTTCACGCGATGGGCTAGTGAGGCTGTCGTACTGTATATTGTCGTTTGATTGGAATTAAATGCCTGGTGAATGCAGCTATTTATCGTTCACAGAGTGGCACTGGTCATTTCATGTCATAGGCTTTGAAATATCTACCTAGGTAAGGTAGTAACCAGGATTGTCACATGTTTGAAGTCAGCCTAGTTCTGGTTGTGCTACTATCTACCTTACTATGTATTGTCATTAGGCATCTGCTTCAGACCCGGCACCGAAATCTCACATATTCAAGTGTTGCTCTCATGAAATTTACTTCTCGTGTATTCACCGAAGAGGCCGCTCGGTACTGGCTGTGTAGGCGCCCTTGGCTTGGAGCCGCACTTTTTTTCAGCTGAGTACGGCAGCACCAAAGTATCCGAAACGCCTCTCAGCCTCGCAAGGTTGATTGACTCGCCCTATGTAAATGCAGAAGCATTACCCCACCTATTAAGAGACCCATTGCAAAACTAATCAATCTTGATGCATATCTGTGTCATATTATCCAGTGATTGACCATGGCAGAGCTTCTCTCTGTCGCAGCATCCGTAGCTGGTCTACTTACTGCAGCGAAAGAGATCTCAACAGGAATTTCGAAGATCGCCAATAGTCGCAGGAATGGTAGCAAAGAAATACTGGAAATTCGACGCACTGTTGACAATATGAGCTCGGTAGTATCGCAGCTACAGCAGCTACTACTCAGAAGGGTGGCTGTGAGTCCCGATCGAGCATCAATGATACTTGTCGAAGAGCTTGTTGCTACACTCACAGCATGTGTGATGACATTTTCTGATCTCCATGGGTGCGTAAGAGGACTGCAAACAGAGAGATCTTTGAGCATTGTCGACAGCATTCGGTGGGCTACCCGGGTTTCGGAGGCCAAAGGTTATCTACAGAGCTTACAGGGACACCAATCATCGTTGACACTAATGGTTACTATTCTCACATGGTAAGAGATCTCGGCCTACATACGGGGTGAAACTAACAAGCGATTTTAGTCAATCAGCAGACAGCGCCAGTGCCGCGGCAGCGGAGGTGAAAGATCTTGTGTCCAAAGTCCTGGTGAGCAACGAGTTGCTTGCAAAACGAATGTCTACACTGGAAAAGGTCATTCTGCCGAAGCGGATGAGCGATGGCTACCGAGATTCAGCTTCGGTCTTCAGCCAAGGAATATTTACAACTCAGAATTCCCCTACAGGAGAGAAAGTTGAAACACCGGTTATCATCCAATCACCCCTCTTTGGCTTTCAATTTGAGCCCGAGCTCAATAACTGCAGAGTCTATCAAAGATGTAGGGGACGAACCTCGAACACCTTCTCTATCGTTTCCTCCGCTCGGGTATCCAAGGCATGGTCTATCCTATCTGGAATTAGTCTGTCTCAGATCTCAAATATCGCGATTCAATCACTTCCAGTATCCGCAAACGAACTCCAAAATAGCGAGCACTATCAATCCAGAGGCTCACAATACGAGGAGCACGTCTACAAATTATCGTCCAAGACCAGCAGAAAGGATGGACCACCTGTCTCGAGAATTGCAAGATATCCAAAACTGGTTGTAAGAAACGACGGCAGGAAATTATATGCTCTGGAAGAGACCCATGGCGAGGCTTCTGAAGACTTGACATTATCCACAGCGCACACGCCAACCTCCAAGGGTTTTGAAAGCACGAATAAAAGACCAATACTCAAGTTGGATACCTCTAACACAAGCATTATTCCACATCGGAATGGTTCGATCATACAACAAGTTGCAGGGAACAACAAGAATTACCCAGCAGCACCGAGTCGCCAGCAGTATTCGTTTCCGAAGTTTGAGGATGTTCCAGATATGCCAAGGGTGAAAATGGAGGAAGATACGTTGCCCACAGACGCCCTGGGAGATTCAACACTAACCTTGTTCTCGAACAACGGAGGATTGGTTTTCAGCTCAGCGGTGGGCATATATGATGAAGAAATACATGAATCAAATGCCGGAGTAGCTCGAGAGTACTGGCTCGCCACCAGCCTGTCCAAATATCGGCCTCAGGAAGCTCGTTTCGAGGCAGGCTATCCTTACTTGATATACGAAAGATATCAGGTGAGAAATCATGAACATTCACATGTGACTCGCATGCTAATGAGAATAGGAATTCCGGGTGATAGGAGAGAAAGGCCATCTATGGCTCGCCAGGAGCGATGCAGACCATCTTCTCGGGCCTGTAGGCTGGATTTGGAAACGTCATTTTTCGAAGCTATTCAAGGAGACCATTCCAATACCAGCGTGCCGCATTGAACTGAACGAGGAGAATATCAGTCACGTGGAGAATATTAAAGATTACATTGAAAATTGGAAGGATTCGTGAAGCAGACACATCCAGAGGGCCAAGGTTGGCCGAGAAAATTTGTCGTTAACTGGAAACCAACACCAATCATCCAACTCATAACTACGCCTCTGGCCATTTCAACTCTGATTTACCAAGCATCAACCTCGAAAGTGTTCGGAGAAATCAAGCTAGAATCGAACATTCACATATAATAATGGTTGTCTACAGTGCTCAGACGAGTGCATACCCATCAGCAGAAGCTGTCCCCAGGGTTAGCCCACACTTTTAGATGTCCCGATTGCCCAGGACAGGACGGAAGGGAACGGAAATGGACAAAAAGACAGCACTCACAATATGTTGTCGTTCCAGTAATCACATAAGCCGTCTCAACGCCAACAAATACTCCGAAATTTTGAAGATTATACCTCGCATCTCCAGTCTCAAAAGCATAAGTGGTTCGACCAACATAATTAACCTCCCATCCATTTTGTCGGACGAGGATAGATGCGGGCGGCGAATCAGAGGTCTTGAGCAAGTACTCGAGCTCCAGTTTATACGGTCCGGTGCCGTTTGCCAAATGGTAGTAGGATGCTGTCCCAGACTAGGTCCCGTTAGTTGACTTCTGATACGATGGCCCTGGAATGCATAGGGAAGTTTTGTAGTCAGGAAAGCATTACTTACGACGACCTGGCCAGTAACACCTCCATTCCATTTTGCGCAGAATGATCCACCTTCGATAGGTAGATACGATTGTCGTGCATTATAAACATCAACACCGAGATCCACAGCTGCTCCTAGGGTAAGATTCATCGTGAACTCATGTTGGGCTTTGGGAGTGACTTTAGGTGAAGGGGTGCATTGCTTTGCACATGTGATTGAGAGTGAAAATGCGAGAAAAGAGAGGACTTTGATTAGGGACTTCATAATGCTGTGAAGTTCGGACAGTTCGATCTTGGAAAAATGTTGAGAACTTGAGAGGAATGTCAAAGAAAATGACAGCTAGTATTTATAACAAATTATTAATGCCCAACAAATTCAGCTTGTGCATTCAGCTACATTTTCGAGATTCAAGCGCAAGGAAGCTCTAATCCAATTGGAAGTTTGCTTGTACGTCATGAAATGATAATCTTGGTGATATGAGTGGTACAGTGATTCGAGCTTACTCCATGATCTACATCGGTAGCTACCGAGGAGTAAGCCTCCCGCTACAAACTCGCACGAAGAATCGGTATCTAGTATAGTTCTCTCGTAAGGCTACACATTGAACTCATTTCGGCCGGTGCTTGTGTAATGGGCGCAAAAGCAACCAAGAGTACCAGCGGGGTAGATACAACGCATAACAAACCCATTTGTTTCCCCCTGTGAGTTTACTCGGCACAAGTAGGCAACGGCAATCTCCTATGCAACCTCGCGACAATCTCCGCATAGCTTGCCTCGTTCTCCGCAGTGATAACTCCATGTCTCACAAAGAAGTCAATCATCACAAGCGCACTATTCGTCTTGAACTCAGCCTTTCCCAGCGCTTCCTTGACCTCTTTGATACTCATCAATATGAACTCTTGGACTTCCTCGTCATTCTGTTTCGGCACGACATCCTCTGCTAGTTCTAGATCGTAGACGTAGATGAGATCTGGGGATATAAGACCTGTCTCACCCCCACCGCGAACGTCGTTCAGTCCGATATAGGATATACAACCACAGGCAACTGCTTTATTTCTGACGAATTCTTCCGGGAAAGATGCTTCTTCTTCTGATTCACGGAGGATACATTCGAATGGTCCCTCACCAGCTGCTATACCTCCTGCCACTGTCGTATCTAGACAATTAGGGTAGGTAAATAGATGAGCCGATCGTCTAGGAACCCAGATTTTCAGACCATCAGCTGTTGTGGTGTAAGCTGTAAGATGGGCACCACGAGAAATGATGCCAAACAGCGTGCTTGCATATCTCTCTAATGAGACTGGGAAATTCGATCCCATTATAGGGTATGGCTCACTATGTCGGCCAGAGATGACTTTGAAGGTGTTTTCGTCGATGATGCGTTGGATTTGCTTCGAAAGAGCAACGGTACATGTCTTCGAGAGATCGCCTGTTTCCTTTGGTTGGAGGATGACCTTTCGAGATTCGCGATCGATGATAAAATCATCGGTCCATGGCATTTGCTCTATTGTGGACGGGAGAATTAGGCCGTGAGACCTGGGATCGTTTGGAAGGGAGAAATGCCATAGCCCGTCATAGGAGTTCTCGTAAGGAAGTCTGGGAGAGAGGTTAACTTCAGCTAGATAAAGGAGCATGGGTGCAATTACCTATCGCAGTCATTGACTAAGTCAAGAAACGTTTTCGGTTTCGTGGTCATCTTCGTTCGGGATGATGTCTAGATCCAGGTACTGGTCTCTCAGAGCTGATCACGTGTACGAGAGGCTCTTGCTGTTGGAGAGAAATAAAAGCTGGAATCTTTTCAAATAATCTACTTGAATACAGAATGAATATTCAGGTATATAAACGATATGGCACCGTAGAGGCAGGGCAGACGTAAGTGATGTGGAGGTGGAGAGGAAGCAAACAAATTTTGAAGCGGAAGCCAGGCAGACCTCACAGCACGTGACGATGTCACCTCCCCAGCTTGAAGATATCTATCTGTCATTTAATGCCTCGTTCAGTAACTAAAAATTACTCGGTGGGAATAAGAAGAGCATCAAATACAATTCTCTCCATAATCTTTCCCCTTGTTATGGGCAGCTGCTTGACCAATAGACGTATTGATCCCATCATGTACGAGTTGCCTCATGAAATATCCAGAAACAAGTGCAACAGAAGGAAGTGAAACAAGTTATAGTTGTCAGTTATCTCTGAAGATCTCAGCTTTCCATATAGATGACTCGCTCCTGATTAGTGAGACTGGTGTATTAGATAATAAGTACAGTGGAACCACAGACTGAGGTCAAGACATTCAGCACGAGTATTCGGTCAAGATAGATTATTCGATTCTTGGACATTCCATGGAATTTGATAAGCTAGCTAACTGATCTTGCCGGGAAATCTTACGAACGAGCGCCATGGCATCATTCATACTGCTAATTACTGCTCAACATGAATCATCCATGAATGCTTCAAGCGTAGCCATGTGCCTTCAACCACTCCAAGGTAACAGCCGCATCCCGTTCCTTATACGCAGCTCTACCAAGAATAGTATCACTGACAACATTCAGTGTACGATCATAACCTCTGTTATCCTTTCCTTCAAAGAACTTCGCGATCTCCTTCTCGGTCTCCCGATCATTGAACTTGTTCAAGCTCATCTTCAGGAGTCGGTCAAACACTAACATGTTCTTACCGAGTTTCTCTCTGATGGTGTCGAAATTTTCTTGGATATACTTCCAGTGTCCAGGTCGGGTGCGAGGGTTTGCGGAGAGTGCTGTTGCACCAGTATGCATATCTTGCATTGCTACCTCGTTGTGAAGTAGATCCAGATAATCTGGGAGAAGTTCTGTATCTTGAATGCGACCCATTGCACGTAAGGTAATCTCCTTGCCATCAACGGAAGTAGTTGTGTGCCACTCATTCTTCAATGCATCGAACTCGGATCTGCCTCCTGTGCGAATTGCGATTCCAAAAACAGCAGTCCGCATGTTAGGATGAATGGCAGATTTGTCCTTGCCACTCACGTACAAGTCGAAGCGCTTTTTGGCTTCAGTGACTGTCCTGTAGATTGAAAATCAGTAAACAAAAATACCAAGCAAGCTAGAACAACTTACAGCTCGTGGCCATTCAAACCCGCTGTGAGGATGAGAAGCGATCGAGATTGAGATGTCAAAAAGTCGTCACTTGGAGATGTCTTCCAGCCTATTTTCTCAACCGCTGGGCCAATCAACTTGACGGTGAATTTCTTCAATGCATCGGAGATTTCGGTATTCTCTGCAAAAACGGACTTCACAGTACCCAAAGAGCTCAAGACCTGGGACCAAACCAGATAATTCGTCTCAGACTGGAACCCCTCAACAAAAGCTAGCAATCCAGGTGTGGCTGCTTCTCCGGACAGAGCTAATGCGCCTGCGTCACCTACCAATCCTATTGGATGTAAGAAAGACAAAATAATCGTAGTGGGAACAACGAAACATACCGATTTTGTCAGACACACTAAGACGATCTGTTTGTGAGCCGAGTGTGGCGAGTCTGGCTGGAGGGTAATTTGTTCTGTAGAAGCCAGTGGTGTCTTTGTTGATCTTGTAATATTTCTCATCAACATCTCTAATGGTGTCTTCTTTTTCGGTAAATGCGATCGGAGTGACTTCTGTCGTACCAATTTTGCCCTCCAAGCCTAGAGGTACCCACCAGGTTGTGCTGTCATCTTCAGCCTTAGCATCCCCAGTCGAAAGGTACCTTGATTGTTTGATTCCAATCTGACCAGGCTCCTCCGCAATAGTAAGAACAGGGAAGCCAATCTTTTGGATCCAAGGGTCCATCAGTACGGGAACATCTTGACCAGATGCTTCGCTGAGTGCCAACCAAAGGTCTTTGGTCTTTGCATTGCCGTATGCATGAGCTTGGAGATAATTTCCCACGCCTTTCAAAAAAGTCTCTTGGCCAAGATGAGCTGCCAACATACGAATCACAGAACTGCCTTTGTAATAGCTGATGTGATCAAAAATTTGATCGACATCCAAAGCATCCTTGACTGGAACTTCGATAGGATGGGAACTTCGAAGTGCATCTAATGTGAAGGCAGTCTGCATAGCTTCCGAGATAAATTGAGGCCAGATGTGCCATTCTGGGTGAATGTGGTCAATTGCAAGCCATCCAACCCAAGTGGCGAATCCTTCGTTGAGCCAAAGCTCATTCCACCAATCCATGGTAACGAGGTTTCCAAACCATTGGTGTGCAAGCTCGTGGGCTACTACGTAAGCAACTCTGTTTCTAAACTTTGCATCTGAAGTCTTCTCATCGAACAAGACCGTAGTAGTTCTGTATGTAATCAAGCCCCAATTTTCCATTGCACCCATAGCGAATTCGTGAACAGCCAATAGATCACACTTTGGTAATGGATAATCGATTCCAAAGACATTTGAAAAGTAATCAATTATCTGTGGAGCATGATCTAGGGCCCATTGAGCCTGTCCTTTAAGACCCCGAGTAGTGTAGACGCGCACTGGTAGATTTTTGCCGGAATACTTGCGCTTTGTGAAACCCTCGAGATACTCAAAATCTCCAACTGCCCAGGCGAGAAGGTAGGTACTCATGATTGGTGTCCTGTCGAAAGAGACGGTTTTGAGTCCTTTTTTAGTCTTTATCACATTCTTTTCGGGCATGTTGCTAAGTGCGACTTGGTCCTCTGGGACTTCAATCTGAAAGTCAAAGGTTGCCTTCAAATTAGGCTCATCAAAGCAAGGGAAAGCACGACGTGCATCACAGCTTTCAAATTGTGTCGACAACATTAGGTGATGATCACCCTCCTTAGGAGTTGAAGCTGCAGGTGTGACTGTAGGCTTATACTTTGCTCGGTAGAAGCCGGCCATATTACTGTTTATGGTGCCTTGAAACTTGATGGTCAGAAGAGCATGCTCAGAGACTGGAAGTTCATCACCGAACAAGAGAGTTGCTCGTTGCCTCGGCCCATCGTAGGAAACATTGGTTGTCTTGAAGCTTTGCTGGGTCTTGGTGTGCTCCAATGTAACTTCAGCGCTGTGTATCTTGATCTCGTGGGCATTCAAAGTTATCTCTTTGGTACTCTCGACTATTTTGGACTGAATCGATACGGTTCCTTGATAATTAAAGGCCCCACCAAGCTCAAGGTCGTAAAGTGAGATATCGTAATTGACGGGTTTGATATTGTTAGGGAGAATGTCCCGGTCGATGGCAGTAGGGGGCCCCATGTCGCAACAACAGAATCGACCTACAATAGGCTTTCTTGTTGTTTGAGAGAATGAAAGAATGAAAGGACGTAGAGTAGAAATCGAAATGTTCCTTGGCAGTCTGTTTGAAATTGAAGGTCGCGTGAGGTGAGTGTTTGTGTGTATTTTGGAGACAAATACTTGAGAGTCAATGCTCTTCTTCGAAATTGCAGAAAGCTCAAGTCTGAAGACAGAATTTGTATTCAGTCGACGGAACATGAGGCGAATAAAGAAGCTAACGAGGAGAGGGAGGAGGTCACTCAAGTGAGTATCACTACCTTCCTGAGGAGGCAGGAGGTCGAGCTATAGTGGGGCAGGGCATAGTCATGTGACTCGCCATTTTGGCGAGCAAGGCGAGCTTTATTATTATGGAGGTATTCATTCAACACACGTCAATACCGCCCGGACACAGCTCTACGCCCGAGTACATTCAGCATAATAAGGCGAATCCCTGGAGAATAATGGCAACTGGTCAGAAGCTTTATCCTCGGGCGACAGTCAAGAAGATTGTGAAGGCCCACTCGAAGCGCAACCTCAGCAAGAATGTTGACGTTCTAGTGAGCTTTTGCGACGCGTCTCCCAGATTGCCCTGTTAATTGACGATTACAGATATTTCTTGACTATGTCCTCTTTCTACAAACGTACGCGATCCCTTAAGACATTGATGGAAAATCGAACACAAATCACTACGACTGCCGGACGAATTTGCTGACATTGAATTCCTAGATTGATGAAGGAGGCTACAATCAACGCGAAGCAAGCTGGAGAGCGTGGTGTTAGTGCAAAAAGTGTCAGGAAAGTGACGGAGGCAAGTAATGCCATTAGGATATCACCAGGAAGGAGAGCTGACAGACCGACTCTCAGATGTCACTGGCAAAGTTCAAAGGATGAACTGGCTTCTGAGTTGATTGAACCAGAATCGAAAATGGGTACAAATAGACGCTTTAAGTACTCAAGCTACAGCCGAGATGATATATATGCCAGATGCAGGAGACAAGGGAATATTCGCGAAGGTACTCATACCTGTCAATAGCAGGATACACAAATGTGTGCAAACTCCTCTACGGCATTACACTTTACCAAAGCAGCTGCACAGGGAACAAGGCTGCGAGGCTGTAGAATTGGTCAGGAGGAAGATAGCATAGAAAGCACATAACTAGAAGAGCAAGTGTAAAATATCAACAACGCGCTCTGTAGACTTTCAAATGGAAGTAAACTATGCAGCAAATCAAATCTCTCCCACACCTGAACGAGTTCCCAATCGAATCTTGATTGGCATGAAAATCGTGACTCCACGCCGAACTCTATGCCATCCCCTTCCCTCCAATTCCACCTCTCGCTTAACGTCAACCCAAAGTTTTGCTGGAGAGCTTGATCGAATTTCCCATCTTCAACTTCACCTTTGACAACGTTCACACTTTATTTATCGACGATACCAGACCGATCAAGCTATATTGCCTAATCTTTGATCTTCGATTGTCTATCTTCCACCCTAAAAACTTTCTACGAACGAAATTGTCTTCGACTCACAAACGAGTCATTGTACTACACCAGCAACACCTTCGATACCCTTACCCATAAAATCTCGCTCTCTTTCACAATGGCTGCCTCTGCCACTCAGAACCCAGCAATCAAGACCGAATCCAAATCTGCGAAGAAGAAGAAGGCTGCCAAGGCTGGATCGACCGAGCAAGCTTCCAACGCACCATCAGTCGCAGAGGTAGCTCCATCAAATGGTCCAGCAGAGAGTGGAAGTGGAGATGGATCATATGAAAGCCCTTACATTAAGGAGCTCTACAAGTACGTGATGCTCTGATTCATATCAGACAGGTCTGATTGGAAGGGACACCTGGCAGCTAACCACATTATAGGAGCATCCGCAATGTAAACAAAAAGATTGTGAGTAATTCGTTTGGCAACCTCCCGTCTCAAATCTAACAGATCCACTCGCAGACCAACGCCTCTAAAGTCGACAACATTGTCGCTGAAAACCCTGGCAAGACTCTCGACGAATTGGTTGCTTCCCGCAAGATCAATGCCGATCAAAAGGCACAGATCCTGAAGAAGCCAGCTCTTCAAGCATCTTTGGCACAACTCGAGGAACAAATCGCACAGTACAAGAAGTTTGACTCGGAGTATAAGGCGAAGTCACAAGCCGAGAAGGCCGAGTTCGAGAAAACCCACACTGAGCGTGCCAGCAAGGAGAAGGAGGAGGCTGTTGCTGCAGCCAAGTCTGAAGTTGAAGCAAAGGCTATTCGGCAGCAATCCGAGAATCTGTTACTCCTCTCTCAATTCCTCAAGCTTGCTGCTATCCGCAGAGGTGAGGATGAGGATCCTGAGTTAGATGAGAACAAGGCTTTGGAAGGTTTGTTGGCCACGGTCTACGCTGGAGATGCGGCTGCCGTCAATGCTATGCTCAATCTCATCCACGGATCCGACGAGACTCTTGCATCAGTAACAGGCGAACCTACCGGTGTGACTTGTAAGTTGGCCCACATCATTACTGGTAATATGCTAACAATGCGCAGATGCTGATCTGAAGAAGGCTCTTGCTTCAGTCCAACCTGTTGTTCTACCAGAACCCGAAATCGAGGCTGAGGAGGAGAGCCCTGCAGTTGTTACCGACGAGTACCCCGTGGAGAGTGATCCCACGATCGCAAACGCTGGTCTCACTGAGATTGATGCACCTACTACTGCTTCCCTAACTAACGGTCACACCGAATCCCAAACTGCCCCAGATGTTCCTCAAAATTCCGGCTTTGGTGACGGAGCTGCCAATGCTGCGGCAGAGGCACACTGGGACCATAACAATGATCTCTCCACCTCTCAAGAATGGGTTGAAGTTCCTCGAGATGCTGCAGAGACCGATACTGGTATCACTGCTACTCCTGCCGCACCATCAAATGTCCAAAGCTGGGCAGATGATCAACCAGACAGCCCTGTCCAAGTAAGTCACAGCACGCAATATTGATTGCATACAGCTAACCAATCCCCAGGCTACTTCTACCCCTCCTGCAAACAAGGACGATGGCTTCCAAGAGATTCAACGAAATCGAGGTGGGCGTGGTAACTTCCGGGGCAATCGCGGACGTGGTGATGGATATCGAGGCGGACGTGGTGGAGGCGGATTCCGAGGTGATGGATACCGTGGACGAGGCCGGGGTGGAGGCGGTGGTGCTCCTCGTGGAGGTCGCCGACCAGAAGAGTCGTCCTAAAGTTCTGGACAGTACCAGGCTCTCACGCTTTGTGATCCTGTTTCACGCGTGTAATATCTCCTTGCTTGTTTTGCAGCATAAACGGCGAACAGGTATGTTGGCGGCATTGCATTTTGTGTTGTGAATTGGCTGGATAGCCGGGGCTCTCTTTGCATGCACTGGGAGCGTTGTTTGCATTGTTCACTACAAAATCACCGCTGGTTTCTCTTGAGGTCACTTCTTCCTGGTGGGATACCAATGGGTGGAAGGAAAAGTTAAGAAAATTTGCATTGGTTGGGTGGAGTTGTCTATAATGATGGCTTGCGAATGCTTCAATGACAAATGACTGAACCTATTACTACATTTTTTATGTGAAAATTGAGCTATTCGAACATGACAGTTATTCTTACATTAGAAGTCCCCAATTCCTCCGAATGCTTTTGGCTTCCTGTAGTCGAGTATTTGGTGTCAAGTCATCAATGCTATTAGTTTCGGTATTACCCAACTCAATGTCTTCTATTTTGGGCATAAAGGTTGCTGACATAAACTGCAGGCATCAAGACCTGTTGAGAGTATCTACGCATAGTTGCACCGACCTTGAAATTGTGCGCTGTTTCACCAACTTTCCACAGCAGCACATGTTTCATAAGATATTTCTCAACCATCAGCATGATTTGTCTCGTATGCCAAACTGCCTTCTTATCCAGAGACATTAAAGACGAAGATGCCTCACGAGGATGGAGACCCAGAGATCACCATAGGTCTTGCGCATCTTTAAAGAACTCCATCGACCAGGGTTGCTATGTATGCAACAGAATTGTAATGAGATTCCACTTTCTCTGATCGTCTCAAATCACTCTCTGCGCCAGTAACTTTTATCTACAAAAGCAAGACCTCTAATCAGTGATAGTGGGCAGCTGCAACACGTGAGCAAAAGGATATTATTATACAAGCGGCAAAGTCTGGGACACTTCTGAGCGCCGATGATATGGAATTGCTTTCACATGATACAAATGCAGGTTTTGTCCCGCATTTGATTACTGAAATCAATATCGAAAGCTCTTCGCCGGTCAAATCGTGTAGACTGCGTGCACAAATAGATCTCAATCTAGAAGTTCTACCGCTGGAGCAGATCAGGATGGACCGGATTAAAAACTGTTGGTTTTCATTGGAACCTCTCAGCGGTATTTCCATGATGCTTATTCTCCAGCGACACATTCCATTGATGGTCTAACTTATCTTCAGAGTCGACAATAAAGATTAGAAAGCGGCTCCCTCCTCACACCAAATCAGCGGAGATATTGGCACTTGCAAAAGAGTGGATCAATGACTGCCTGGAAAATCACATGCCTTGCGCCAACACGACAATAAAACAGTGGTATCCTACGAGGCTTCTAGAAATATCCCATTCGATCGCCTCAGAAGACTTTGGCTGTCGGCTTGTCGAGACTGAAGGGATGGTTCTCGATGGACCGTACATGACACTCAGTCATTGTTGGGGCTTTGCGAATTGTCTCAAGCTGACCAGTGATAACCGCGCTGAGTTTCTCAATGGGATAGCAATACCACTACTTCCCATTCTATATCAGGATGCTCTCCACACGACTCGGGCATTAGGAGTCAAGTATCTCTGGATCGACTCTTTATGTATTGTTCAAAATGGTGACGATCTTGCTGACTGGCGACACGAGGTGACCCTTATGAGCGAGGTTTACACAAACTCATATTGCAACATCTCGGCAGCGAATGCACCGGATGGACATCATTCTATGTTCTGTTCTCGAAACCCCGATGCCCTTCTACCGCAATCAGTTCACCTATCAATAAATGGCGAAGTTGTTCCATACCTGGTTTCGGATCTTCTTTTTTGGATGGCCGAAGTGTCCAACGCTCTTATAAACACAAGAGCTTGGGTGGTGCAGTACGTTGAAATACGCCCTGGTTTTTTCTCGTTGACAAAGAAGGCAGCTTCCGAGCAACTCGGAAACTCGTCGATCTGTTATCTTGATCCTTGAACCCAAACTAATTTCCCCACAGAGAACGACTTCTGGCACCTCGCGTACTGCACTTTGGTGCTCAGACACTGCTATGGGAATGCCGTGAGAAAGACGCCGCAGAAATATATCCAGATCGAATCCCTACGGCGGAC
Source organism: Filosporella fistucella (assembly GCA_030077755.1). NCBI lineage: Eukaryota > Fungi > Ascomycota > Leotiomycetes > Helotiales > Filosporella > Filosporella fistucella. The sequence continues at coordinate 919,025 of JAQJZZ010000007.1, forward strand.
GCGTCTGATGGTACAGGTTTCAAATCCATCGCCCCTCAACTTCAGACCATAGACATGGAACGCTCTGCTCAGTTAAGCTCGGATGAAGCTGATGTTTCTGACTCTATTATTTGGAGTTGGGAGAAGATCGTCAGCGCATATTCGAAGTGTGACCTAACGTATCCTAGTGACAAGGTGGTCGCCTTTTCTGCTATCGCAAAGGTTATGAGAACATATCTCCGGGACGAGTACATTGCTGGCATGTGGCGTCGTAATTTGGAGGGGGCATTACTTTGGTTCGGGGGTGCTACAAAATTGAGCAATCCGCCGTTCTCCTATCGTGCCCCGAGCTGGTCTTGGCTGTCCGTGGATGGGGAGGTGTTTCCCAATCTCCGCGTAATGTTGGAAGACATTAAGGTATTAATCGAGGTCCAGGACTTGCACTTAGACTATGTAACAGAAGATACTACAGGTTTGATAAGTGGAGGTTGGCTAAGGCTGTGGGGGGTTTTGAGCAAAATTAAGATCAAGCAAAGCGCCACCGGTTTTCGTGATCGAAATACGTACTGGGATCTTATCATGAAGGGCATAATTTTCACGGGTGGACTCCCGCATGAGATCGACTCTGCGGATCAAGTCCAGTTTAGCTGTCAAGTCATACTGGATCGTTTCCATGATGATTTCGACACGGAGAATGAAGCAGGCACACTATTTGGTATGCCTGGGAGGTCCTTTATGAATGGGGGCTGCATGACCACTATCCTTTTATTGGAACTTGTTGATGGTCAGACAGCTAAATACCGTCGGATTGGAATTGCTAAAAGCTTCGAGGGGGGTACGAAGAAGCAGATTATGGCCCAACGTGATGGTGGAGAGGATCTTCCGTGTGAAGAGTATAGAGATGGAAAACATTTAATACGGATAGTCTAAAAGTGTTTGGTAGGCATAGGCGCCAGATCCTTAAAAGGATTCCTGAAAGAGGACTCGATATTGATACATCGATATTAATACACGGTCTGGAACTCAGATTCTTCAACACGCCGCCTGAGACGGCTACACCCTACTTCCCGTGAGAGAATTATCTTCCCTACTATATGTATCTCTAAGCAACCGCATGCACACAAATAAGCCCATCATCTCAGCTGAGTTCACACTCACTATTGAGAGATCTGTCGCATTCAAAAATCAATTCACATCCCAACTTAACATTCTTCTTCTTATATACTTCGTAGAAACATTGCCAGTCGGGGTCCATACATTTCACTAGGACAAGCTAGAACAACTGTCCGTCGGCTGGGAGGGTCCACCGAAATACAAAAGATTTTGACCCTTTCCCTTCTACTAGAGTCAGTATGTTCAATCACGAAATCCATAGTCGACCCATTCTCCCAGGAGCAGCCGGGAATATACATGGATGATCCTCAAATTGTGCTACAATTTCTTCTTGTATTCTGGGCCAGTGATTCTACCCCCCACTCTGTTGTCTGGTGCCATATCAACACTTCACAGTATGATCTTGAGAATTCTTCTTGGCCTCCCTTGTAACACCCCCGCGAACGTATTACTCTGATGCATCAACGTATATCAGTTGTACAATAGTATAAATAAACGATGGGCTATCCGTAAGCTCTTGATTGTAACAAGACAGTCGTAGTAGAGATGAGGCCTAATGGTGCCTTCAACGTGGTGGGGGTTGGAGCTTGATATGACCTGGTTTATGTTGAATGAACACAGAGGAGTTCGAAAAGGCAATGAGATCAGAGAGAAACAATAAGCTATTACAAAAGGACAATGCGAGGAGAGATAACCGTTGTCAACACCTGGCAATACCAAGGAATGTACTGTCAACTTTGGTCACTGTCGAAGGTTGGAACGGGAGTCTAAACCAATTGGTCAATCATGTTCTTTGGAGAAAATTCAATCAGATCACAATCGGCCGAGAAGGATTCGAAATATTGAAGCACTTGAAAGCAGAGGGGAAGTAACTAGCGAGTTGTACGATATTTGTAATAATGTAAGAGCTTACTATTCCTTGTATATATAGTCAATCACCATTTCAGAAAACCTCATGCAATCTGCCCTCCTACATCTCACATGATGACCTAAGACTTCAGAAATCCTAGCAAGTCTTCATTGATACCCTGAGACTCCGTGTTCGGCAGAGCATGTGCCCCTCCAGGATATATCTTCAGTTTTTTTTCCTTCTTCGCCAATTCGATATCCTCTAATGCGGCATCGGCAATAGGTACAACTATTCAAATGTTAGCAATTCTTCCAAGACAGATCATACCTCTGTATTCTTGTCTTCGATCTGCCTAAATACCCTCCATCCAGCCCCAAAGAGAGAGTCAGGACTAACATGTCTGATCAAGGCAAAGCACCGACCCCGCATTTGGACAGTGGTTTTTGCTTGAAATCGAGAAAAGGCTTCCTTACCCAGTCATCCTACGCATTGTATGATACTGTGAGGTATCTCGAAAGCGCACATAATGCAGCCACGGTTCAAATCAAAGAGTCAAGATCTTGTATCAGCTTCAAGTGATTGGGAATTTAGGATGTTTTAGGCATGAATGCATGAATAGGGTGAAATCACAAAGCAAGGTGCAACAAGGTATCGAAGAAACATAATTCTTCTCCATTCAAGATTTCCTAAATACAATCCCATTCCCCAAAAATTCCCTAAACGACAGTCAAGAAGTCTCTTATTTTCTCTCCCCATCCATAGCCACTTAATCAGAATCAGCAGTAACCATAGTCGAAGCACCTCCAACAGTCCACTCGCCACCACTAGTGCTTCCCTTTGGATTACACTCTCTCCACGCAATGTGTACCTGGTGGGTGAAAGCAATAGTAGCATCATCATCAGACAGCTCGCCCGAAGCATTGGGATCAGACGAAGACAGAGCAATTCTGTTGTTTACATTCAGGATACCATTAGCACCGCAAGGCGACCAGATGACGGCTGTGGACTCGACTGTGTCGTGCTTGGTGTAGATATCGCCGTTGAGCCATTGCGTGCCGGAGATAGTGGAGCGAGTGGAGCACTGGTTACGTTAGTTTTATACTTGCTAGGAGAGAAGGTCAGACATACAGTGTTTGATGCTGCTTGGGAGAAGTAGTAGGAGGATACGAAGGTCCCAGTGACGCCCTTGTCGAGGCGTGCCCAGCCGTGGTAGGTGGCGTCGACGATGGAGTATTGGAATCCACCTGGATACTGTAGATTCAGATGGATTTGGCACTGCTTTGTCTTATCTGCTTGCTTGGCGTTGGGGCCAATATAAGTCTGGAAGGCATCAAAACCGAAAGTGACGATCTGGAGTTTGTCAGTTTGTATTTCGACTATAGGGTGAGTTGAAATTACAGTGCGATCTTGAGAGATGGTCTTGGTGATGGTGTTTTGAGGACATCCATTACCAGATGCATCTGCGCTGATGATCGTGATCTTGTCTGGTGGTGGCGCTGAACGGCGACTAATGGTTGGGCTGGCAATGGCCAAGGCCGGGAGGAGAAGTGCGATGAGTTGCATGATTAATGAAGATCTGATTGAGATTCTGGTTGTAGGAAGAGATGGAAGTGTGTTGAATAGAATGAAGAGAATAATTGTAACGAGGAAGTGGTATCTATATATACACTTCCTGACGTCTACGCAGTTTGTAGTATCACACAATAAAAAATTTAAACTCTAAAGAAAACCAAAAATAGAGTCAGAGATTCTTCCAAACAACTTTGTATATTTCCCGGTGGTCGGTCCTGGGCCGTTTGTCAAGTGATCAGGCACGCTCCGAAAGCAAATTGTCAGGCCGTTCTATTTGTAGATGGCGGGGTACCGTTACGAGGATTTCCAATTTGTATTTAATATACGCTGTACCCCGGAATTTGCTTTCGTTGAGATAGATTGAATTGTAATGTTTATTGTGAGGTGGAGATGGCGAGCTTGTATATAAGCCGGTATTTTTCGCCGAAGACGGCACACCCGATGCCTAAGTGTAAACGGCAAGGGAGAACATGTTGCCCGGGATGAGACCTTGTTCCTGAAATCCGACGAATGGGAGCTGCAAGGTGCTTTTTATTACGTGAGATATGATTTATGCGCACATTAGCATTGCATATTACTTCGCTTGAAAAGGATATATCATGCCATATTATCAGATTGCGGCTACGTTTTCATCAACGCCTCCATCTGAACTATCAATGAGACGACCAAAGAAGAAATAAACACAGCTGATCTATAACCTTTAATTGTAGTACCTTCCCGTCATTCTACATACAACAACAATTGAATACACGTGGATGTAGCAGCGGATCTTGTGTCTCAAAATTCAACCCCACAAGACAGTAAGAGCCTGATAACCTTGCTCTGACGGAGAATTGCTGTGCCACTAAGCTACATTTTTTAAGCATTCGAAAGTTCCAGCCTCATGATCGTATGTCTTGCGAGATGCCGATGTACCTGAACTTGATAGAAGCGATGGCTTGAAGCGTCGATACGAACAAAACTCTGCCGGCCAGAACGTGAATGTGGCCACACTCGTGATTAACTTTAAATTGACTACAGATTTTTGGTTGCACCAAACATATATCCCTGTTCAGTCTCGACTTGAGAGGTGGCGTTCAGCTGTGCTGGCCTCGGTTGCGGGCATGGATTTGGGACAACGAGCATATTTGCTGGCAGACACGTGAAGTAGGATCTCTAATTCTCTCACAATTCTCGAAATGATCCCGGTGATCTCAGCAACAGTATAATATTTCATGAGCTTTGCAACAAAAAGGGAAAAATCCCCCTCTCTAGCGCAGGAAAGATTCCAGCAGCGCAGATCGGACGCAGATCAGACGCAGACGCTCAGTCTCGCCTGGAGTAAAAGAACCTGGCCACTTGTGCTGGCGGGAGATCGGCGCACGATCTCCATGATCACAAACCAGTGGGAAACACAATCTGGATAAAGTTCTTATATGGCTAAGCTGGTCCATAAAGGCGGGTTCCTAAGTGCTAGCTGGAAAATGAAAGGGTGACAAGTGAGGCGAGATAATGCTTGGCACGTGTATGGATAAAATGGCCCCAAGAGAAATAGGAGACGGAAGGCCAATGGGGAGGGTTGTTCCCCACATTCGGCTAGCGCAACGTTGCAGATAGCTAAGAATAGATCTATAAGAAACTTGTACGGGATTTTGTGATGGTGATGAGCGTTGGCATTGTTTACTTGGAAGTAGTGTGTGATATGTCGAACCGAGTTGGCCGAGGAAATATATTCCAAATGATGGTCCTATGAAGGTCCACGCGGGGAAGGATCAGCTTCCTGGAAATAAAATGGCTCGACTCCTTCCGAGAATGTGACGAGATTTTCTTGTTCGTAGGTAGGTTCGGATGTCTTGCTTCCAGTGACTTTGCATCCTTGAAAGACGGGAACGTCCTGGCAATTTGCTAACAAAAATACATCCCTTTGTTTGTTCATGTGATAGCTGGATGGGCTTGGAAGCAATCCCCGGAAATTTGAGATACCCACTTCAACTCTTCAAAGCTGCGGTGTTACGAATGGTAGTTCCTGCATGAGTCCAGACGATTGGTTCCTGCCCATGTCAAAGAATGAAAGCTGAGTGTTCAAGACAGTAACAAAGCCAAACTAAAAATTGTTTCCACAATCTAGGTAGCATCTCAGGCAGGAACTATAAACTCTCTTTCCTGAAACCCTGTTTTCATATGGCCTCATTTGCCACAAAAAGCTTAAAAACATTCAAAGAGTACCGATGTAGCTCGAAGCAGAACATCGTAGTTGTTGGACGCCAGAAGTGAGTCAGAGAAGTCTCCGATGAAACCTCTGGCACCATTTCTCGCTTTGATCGATCCTTGATGGTTTATTTCTGCCTCAAGCGAGAGACATTTGATATGAAATTTGAAGTCGTATATAAGGTCCTTTTCAAATGGTGGCATTTGACTTATGTCCTCTCGCCAGATCCAAAAATCCATTACCTTGTTCTATCGAGCTAGAAGTATGTTGTCTACAACGGAAAAAATTGGCGCAGGATGGGTTTTGTTGCAATCGCGAGGTGAAAACAACGTCACGAGCGATATCAGCGATGGATGGGAGTCGATAAATAGGGAAAACTTGGAGGATGGTGATAGTGCTGACCAGCTGGTATCGTCCAACAAGGTGGAAAGCCAAGTGTTCGGTTACGACCACTTGAAAGCCGGAAGGAACGGAAATCCCGAGCCTTCATTTCAAAAGACGAGGAAACAGGTCAATGACAATGCTCACGTCTCTGAGCAGAGTGTGGAGATCAAGGCGGATCATTCGTTGGCAGGATTTCGATACACTGAACGGCTTTGGGTATATTTGCGCTCGGCAAGGCAAAGGAGCAACCCGACTTTGCTTCCATCACCATGTGAGTTACCAGAAGCACAGAGAGTAGACCTTTGAGATCTTGATGGGAAACATATCTGACATATTAGCAGCATTGAAGCAAGTACTGGGGAATGAAGCGTCACAAGCCGAGATTCATGCTGCGGAGGGGAAGCGTAGGAAGCGTCTGTCACAGCTCTACACATGAAATATCCCAGATAGCGAGATCCGCAGCACGTTGACAAGTCTTTTTTGCACAGAGCCCAAGCTCATATTTGGACTGGTTTTGATGTTTGACACGGAGGTGGAGATTTGCTTGTTGTCGAAGTAGCCCTTTCGATACTGGATTGAGCAGGCGAGGATGCTGTGAAATGTCCGAAACCTGATACTCTTATGACCACAATTGAATACCTTAGCAGCTCGACCATTTTTGTTTGAGAGAACGTGAGAGATTTTGCGCTTTGTAGAGTCGATGTATGTCTCATGACTCGGATGTGGGACCTAGCGACGCAACCGAATTGTGCCTATATCCAGACTGAGGGAGTAAAGGACTGAAAATGACGGTGAAATTGACTCCCCGAATTCCTTTACCTATAATACGTGACACATATTCAATGTGGCTTAGGAAGCGGAGCTTTGCGAAAGGAGATAATCCATATTTTTAGAGTCAGACCAGGGTGGTAAGCCAAGGCCTTATCGGACTCCTTATCTAGAAAACGAAAACTCTGAAAATGGCATCGACCACCAATTCATGAACGTAGGAATTATCAACAAAGTGACCATCTGCTCCATGGATACGCTTGCCATCTTGCCATGAATGGTGTTCTTTGTAGTTGCGGCATCGCTCATAGTTTCCAGCAGACAAGGACGGTTCCTGTCCCGGAGGCTCGATGTTCAAATGCTGTGTGCTACATGTTCGTACATTTGTCGATGGTAGCCCGTATGTATTGGTATCAGTCGTGATAAGACTTCTTGTCTCTGACCTCCCGGAACCAACCAGAACTCTGGTGGCCTACTGGACAATGTTGTGGAAACGATGTTTCTTCGTCTTTTGGAGCTCCCATACTCCAGGACCTGACGACCACTGTTCGGTACGGTAGTTCCCATGCCTGAAACCCCCGAATGAATGACTTTCCGTACCCATCGGCTGAGATATGGCGGTCGCATGATTCCAAACACTTGATGGCGATATTCGATCGAGATTACCTACCGGAGGCTGAGAGACAATAAACTTCATCAGAGTCCCCTCTGGTGGCCAGACAGCAACCTCGTAATACCATTTTCACGATATGCAAGCCAACTCGGTCGTCCCACTCCGTACCAGTGTGGGTAGGGCTGGTCAGCAAGATTGCGTCAGAGTGTTTGCATCCGCATTTTGAGGTCTCACACCCAGGGTCCCAGGGTCCACGTTCATCGGCGCGCTAGAAACACCAACAACGCAGATGAAAACAGCAAAGAAGCTTATTTCGACGTATTGTGACATCAAGCTAATTGCAAGAATAATGGAAAGTCGTGCAGTGAGAGTATGACGTGATGTAGTAGTGAAGTAACCGAGTGATATGAAGAGAGATGATATCGCATGTTTCTTGGAGTAACGAGACATAGTAGAATTGAAGCACCGTGAATTAGCTCGTTCCTCATGTTGTCGTGAGGTTGTCCTAATAAACCACGTCTCGTCACACCTCAACTCTGAGGGTTCGGAGCATGGATAATATCGAGCAAGTTAAAGTTGTATACGAAGCCATTGTGCCGCCACTTGAGATGATACCGCTTGACAATAGGATTCTGATGATACTCGAGTGCTGTCAAGAGACTGGCGACCCTGTCGATGATGTTTGACTTTTGCTGTGGAGAGAAGGAAATGAGGCTGGGTCTTAGGTAAAAGAGAAACCCTATCGGAGCAGACGGGGTGAACGGGGCAAGCTTCCTGCATAACATCCCATCGCATCCCACGAACCGAGGTGCCTGAGATGCACACCAAACCATCATCAGATCTGATAACCAACGATACCCGCGTTATCATGAAGATATAGATAATCGGGGCGTTGGAGCGAAAAGAGCGAGAATTTAGGCCATATGCGAGCTGCGCAAGCCGGAATGTTATCAGGTCGATGGTCCGACCGGATGGAATAGACGTTGAGAGCGAGCTGATCCGCCGCACCCCATTGATTCGAATAATTGACTCAATATCAAATTATAAATTCTGCCCAGAAGGGCAGAAATGGAGGAATAATTGTGCATCAGCAATGCCTCCCGAAATAAAAGAATGATCCGATCTGGCATTAAGCGATTCTGGATAGAGTTTAGCGTTTTCTCAAATCGTACGTCTAATGCGCACGATTAATGGACCTCCCTGGGGACATTCTTAACAACCACGACTCTTCAACAAGAGCATACCGACTGAAAACATCCGTCTACTTAGTCGAAATAATTGGAGAGACTTGGTGGTGTCTCAAGAATTTCTGCGGGTGTTTCCAACTCGCTGGACGCTCATTCCAGCCTCAATTTGCCTCTTTTCCAACTACGTCAACCTCCTCGACCGACCGCCTCGTCCTCGACACAGACTCCTCAAATTCGATCGCATGAGGCATCTACGATAATGTCGACCGATGCGACGGCTGTGCCGACCCAGGAGCGGGCGCCACAAGGTCTTTCCCCTCCAGACTCCAATCCTGCCATGAAGGATACTGGCAGTGATTCTGAATTATCCGACCTCGAACCCGATCCACCATCGAAGTCGAAAGAGCCTCTCAAAATCGAACCGGATCATGTGTCCGAAGGTGGAGTCCCAGTGTTCAAGCCTACAATGGAGGAGTTTGCAGACTTTGAAAGATATGTAAGTGGGATGTTGGATTGATTTGCTCTGCGATTCCAGTCGCAGAATCAATTTCTAACTTTGCTAGATGGATGCTGTGAACCCGTATGGTATGAGAAGCGGCATTGTTAAAGTAATTCCTCCCCCCGAATGGGTCGCTGCACAACCACGACTAGATGAAGTCGTCAAGACGATTCGAGTCAAGGAACCAATCATGCAAGATATTATGGGTACTGGAGGCACATACCGACAGGTCAACTTTACGCACTCGCGCTCTTACAATCTCCCTCAGTGGCGACAATTGTGCAATCAGAGTGAGCATCAGCCTCCAGCAAAGAGAGGAGAGCGACGTGCAAATCAAGAAAAGGTCGTCAAGTCAGCGAGACCTCCTCCTAAACCCAAAGCTCCCAACGCCCCATCTACATCTGGATCACAAAAGAGAAGCAGAGGACGTCCATTTAAGAACAAGCAGAGAGCCGCTACAGTTGATACTGAAGCAGAGGGTACACCTGATCGTCTGCCGACTCCAGTGTCGCCTTCAATCAAACCCGAAGCTAGTGATACTCCAGTTAAGCTTGAGCTGAAGGATGAAGAAGACACTCCATCTAAGCCAAAAGGTGGACGTCAGCCAAAGGCTGTCTCTGTGTCGTCACGCCGCAAGAATAATCGTCGAGAAACTGGCTATGTAGATGAAGCTGCCTTTAAAGATTTCAATTATGAATTGGAGGGTGAGGAATATACCAAAGAAAGAACGGATGAGTTGGAGAGGGCCTACTGGAAAACCTTGACATATGCCGCACCCCTTTATGGCGCAGATATGGTGGGAACTCTCTTCGATGACAGGACAACCACTTGGAATTTGGGCAAGCTGGACAATATTCTGGACGTATTGGGCGCCAAAATCCCGGGAGTCAATACTGCATACCTGTATCTGGGAATGTGGAAGGCTACTTTTGCCTGGCATCTGGAAGATGTTGACCTTTACAGCATCAACTACCTTCATTTCGGAGCCCCCAAACAATGGTACAGCATCGCTCAGGGAGATGCGAGACGTTTTGAGGCTGCTATGAAATCGGTATGGCCCACGGATGCGAAAGCCTGTGATCAATTCTTGCGCCACAAGAGTTTCTTGATCTCCCCTGCTCACTTGCTCGCCAATTACAACATCAAAGTCAACAAAATCGTCCACCACCCGGGAGAATTCGTCATCACCTTCCCATACGGCTACCACTCGGGTTACAATCTCGGGTATAATTGCGCCGAAGCTGTCAATTTCGGCTTGCATTCATGGCTCGAGTATGGCCGAGTTGCTAAGAAATGTGAGTGCGCTTTGGCACAAGAAAGCGTTTGGATTGATGTTCACGCACTGGAGCGAAAACTGCGTGGTGAGGAGACGGAATATGAGGAGTCTGACGAAGAAGAAGAGGAAGACGACGAGGAAGATGAGAGCAATCCCACGAATATCCCCACACCTCCCCAAAGTAGTGGCGATGCAAAGATTAAAGTCCCACAGAAGAAACGCAAGCGGCCAACAAATGGAACCAAGGATAATCCAGACGCAAAGAGAATTCGAGTGCGCATCAAGGCGCCTGCTCGAGAGCCATGTATACTATGCCCCAACGACATCCCTTCAGAGCCACTACTCCGAACTGAGGAGGGCAAAGAAGCTCATCGCATCTGTGCTTCGTATATTCCCGAGACCTCAATTGCTTCGAGGGACAATAAGGATATTGTGACAGACGTGCAGTATATCAACAAGGCGCGTCTCGAGCTGAAGTGCAACTACTGCCGCTCAAGAAAAGGTGCTTGCTTCCAATGTTCATCAAAGAGGTGTACTCGAGCATACCATGCCACTTGTGCTGCTGCCGCTGGAGTTCTCGTTGAACAAGGAGAGATCCCAGTCTTTGGAGAGGATGGAACTGAATACAAAGAATGGGGTATTGAATTTGCTTGTCGATTCCATCGACCTAAGCGAGATAAAAAATTGGACAGCGATAACCTAGACGATGAGAAGCGAATTTTGCTCGCCGCCTTAGAGTTAGCGCCAGGTCACGTTTGTCAGGCACAGTTCTACCGAGGTGATATCTTTGCTGGAGTAGTGGTTGAGAACAGGAAGGATGAGCAGATGATAATTATTGATATTCTTCCCAGGGGGTAAGTCTTCTAAGCAGATATCTCTTCTCGTGTACTGACGTTTTCTCATAGTGAACGATTTGAGGTTGAGTATAAATGGCTTCTTATCCCAGATCCATCAGAATATCACTTGCCAAAACCATCGGCAAAAGCTATTCCTATGCCAAAGTCTTTCAAAGATAAGGAGTCACTTAATACCAGCAAGCGACAAGCAGACGACATACCTCGAGCAGAGGATCCCTTTGTACAAGGTTGTACATGGGCTGAATTTAAGTGTGAGGCGATACCCTGCAACTCATTCCAAGTCAAAATCGATCTCAGTAAGGAAAACCAAGTCTGGTATTACCTCGGCAAAAATTCCACAGAAGCAAGAGCACAATTCACAGAGGACCTTGCCAATCCAAGACACAATCCAAAGGGTCTGTTCCTCGAGACACTACCGAAGGCTGTACCGGCTCCTCCTCGGCAGTCTTACGCCGCTTCATATCCTGCCAGCCTTAGTCAGAATGCCTTGAACGCCGCAAGAGCTGCCACAAAGGCTCCACAACCACAAGCTACTGTCACACCGAATAGACCAGAGAAACCTTACGTGTACAAGCCGCGTGATAACAACGCTCCGTATAGCATTGATCCACAGGCATATCGCTCTCAGCAATCGTTCCTCCAACGTTCGACTCCAGTCTATTCGTTTGGAACAGATCCACGTTACCGGTCAGAGACTCCTTCGGCTGCATACAAGATCTCAACCCCTACCAGCACCGTGGTTCCACCATCTACTGGTCATGCACCAACATATCAAACTGTGCCGAAGACTGTGACCCCCTCACCTCAATCCTATGCTCCTCCGAAGCCAGCACATACATCAGCACAGTCTAAACCAGCTGAACCTTCTAATAATAAATCAGCCAATCCCCGACCGAAAGTGTCTACTCCAAAGGTTGCTTATACCGGACCAAATCCGTTTGCCAAATATACATATTTGCAAAAGGAACACAATCGCTCGCCTTGGGATTACAAGAGTCCCTACAGACCTGGTGGAGGCTTCATGAATGGTTACCAAGGTGATATCACCAAGGCTGCTCTTCATATGTATTCTCGAGAACGTTCCGTCCGACCAAATGAGGCTAGTTCCCCAGCTGCTTCTGCAGTGCCAACGCCACCGAGCACGTACAAAGCGGATGCTTACAAGGCCCCATCCCCAGCATCGTCCTCAGTCCCGAAACCAGAGCCCTCAGCATCACCTCGCACTCAATGGGAGCAGAAAGATAGGTCCGCTTTGCATCCTGCTATTCGACCTGAATATAGCACGATGTTCCACAACAAGTACCAGCCTCAGCCAAGCCCTCAATATCGTGGCCTTATGCAACCTCCAGCAATGTACGACAGAGCGGCGGCTCCATTGCCGCCTGGACAGCAAACACCTCTCTATCAATCGCCACAGACGTCCACTAATCACCAAGGCCCTGCACTACAACCGAGTCACCCGTCAACACAAAATATGGCTCCTCCAACCCCACAGTATTCACCTTCGCCTGCATATCACTATCAACAAAGTGCTCAGGCTTCACCACATCCCCAACAATCTCCCAATCCACAGGCAACATATTCATCTCCGAGTATGACGCAACCTTCACCTTATCACTCTTCTCAGGCATATCAACCTCCCCCAGCCCAATATCAGGAGAACAACGGCCTTTATCCTCACCAGCAATACTTCCAAAAGTCTGCAATTCAGCCGCCAGTTCAACCACAAACCCAGTTCCCCGGTTATCCACAAGGCATGCAGTCAGCTGCTCAGACCTACCATTCGCATGGACAACCGCAATCTCACCAGCTACATGCAATGCAGCAACCAGGCGTTCAGTTCTCTCAAGCTAGATCTTTTCCTGATGTCCCAGCAGACTCCACTTCTCTGGTAGAGTCGATGTTGGCGAATCTTAGAAAGGCAGCACGAACTACGGCCCCAGCTTCTTAAACTCGTGGCAAGAGCTTCTTGCTAGATGTCGACGAAGACATGAGGACATGATTTTGATGGCGGGCAGGTTTATGGGGATTGGTCATGGACGCCGCTTGTAACGGTACAGTATCGACGTTTTTGCTGCGCATCAGCATCACAATTCACTTCTTTTTCCTTTTTAAACAGAATCCCAATGACTTTACGCGGCGTTATGGAACTATGGTGGCATACATGGAGGGGTGGTCCTTTGATTTTTCGCGTCTATTTTCAGGTGCCTTAATTGCACTTCTACTACGCACTTGCCACGACGGAGAATGGTTCATAAACAATGCGTTTTGTGCATACGCGTTTTTCTACTCAGATAAGAAGACTCGTCCCTTATCCTTCGCTTATTGGAGTCTGTGGTATTTGGTGTACTGGCTTTCACAGACCGGTGCAATGGATTTGGGGTGTGAATACGGGGCGAATAAAAGGGGTTCATACTAGGCGTTTTTGTACATTAGGAGAAATCCAGAGCCTGCAGATTCATAAATCTTAACTTTTACCAAGTAGTAACCCCTCGTGACTATTATTCCCGCAACCTAATTCTCAGCCACCCCAAGCCCGGAACAGTACATGCAAGAACCTGACTCGTAATCCCTCGTCACCAAGCTATATCCATCTACCGCCCTGCATCTTACCGTTAGGATGGTCACTAAGTACCTAATGCATATACTAGTACCTAACTTCACCTTCAGGGTCCTCAATCTGTCCTTTCGCTTTCCTAAACGGTCTCAAACTGTCGTTTCCTATAGGAATGAATGACTGACTCGTATAAGCTGAGACATTTCTGTAGCGGGCTTATTCCGCATCGGCTGTGTGCCGAGGCTGGCTTAGCTTTACCCCGCCATTTTTTGCTTGACCCCGCTGTACTCGAGTACCTAGTTAGGGAGTTGTCTCTGGGGATAGATACCTAGAGTTTTGGGATAGTTTGAAGAGCGATTGCTGTTTTTAGAGCTGTGATCAATGTTGTTAGGATGTATAATATATGAATATAGAAACTTTGAGCTGGTTGGAATAATATAATAGATTAAGGTGAAGAGAGAGGAGAAATGCTGAGCCGAAATTTTACCAGGAGTCGTAGGTAGATAGCCAAGCTTGAGGCTGTGTGATGCATGCGATGCAAGTGGTGCCTGTGCAGAGATCTCGATCTCATAGCCGTGAGTACGACAGAGACCTAGAGGTTCCTTTACATATCAACGAATGAATTACAGATTCGTGTTCCCTTGTCCCTCACATCAGCGGGGCCACGCTCCGCTCAATATCTACTCGGTGTTATAGCTACTGAAAAGAGACAATGAATTTTATGATTTTCTCTTCATGTATGCATGACATGGTTTATTTGTACCTACATCGAGTGACGGGGCCGAGGATAAAGATATGAGGCTCATGTAGGAAGCTGACTGTATCTGTACCTACCTGAGTTCCCTGTACTAAATGCTTAAACCTCCTCCCTGCGTCTCTTGCAAACGCAATCTAAAATTGGAGCTTACACCCCATTATCCGAGTCCAAGTCTGTAAAGCACTCTACGTTTGGAATTTATCTTTCACATTTTCTTATGTTGTTTGAATGCTAGGTAGTAACCAGTTGTGTAGACGTGTTAGGAGAAGATGTAGGTTTGATGTGCGGGGATAGCGCCGTCAACGAGACAGCGAATGGGCTACGCTATAATACCTGGTAATATGCAGCGCCGGGAACAAGGAATGAGGGGTACATTTGCATTTCCGTTCCGCATGGAGACATTGCTGGTGAGGGGGATTTAAATATTGAGATGCCCTTCTACTCCCTTAGCAACGAGCTTTTGTAGCTGTTCTGTTACAGAAGAATCTTAAATTTTATATATTGGTTTGATCTTTGAAAGCAGAGATATTAAAATGGCATATAACGAGTCAATGGGTGATGTCGACATCATTTTCGCAGGTGGTGGAACGGCTGCTTGTGTAGCTGCCGGACGACTTGCGAAAGCGAATCCAGATCTGAAGATCCTGCTTGTTGAAGGAGGGAGAAACAATTTCGAGGATCCGACGGTTACGAATCCGGCTGTGTATTTGAGCCATCTTGCTCCTGATAGTAAGACCGCTTTGGTAAGTCTCCTTTTACAGAGTTAGAATTAGGATGAAATATTGACGAGAAATAGTTTTATAAATCAAAAGCGTCGAAACATCTCAACGGACGGGAGGCTATTGTGCCTATGGGTGGTATTCTAGGCGGTGGATCTTCAATCAATTTTATGATGTATACTCGTGCACAAGGAGCGGATTTCGGTAGGTTTCTTGGTTCTGGTTTGAGTGAAGTGGATGCTGATACTATGAATAGATAGCTGGAATACACCAGGCTGGTCCGCGAAAGAGATGTTGGAAATGTGCAACAAACTCGAGACATACCATCCCAAAGGCTCCAAGATCGATCCCAGCAAGCACGGCCACTCTGGTCCTATCAATATCTCTGATGGTGGATTCAGAGGCAAGAGCGAGAACCAGTTCGCTGAGACAGTCGAGAAGATGGGGTATAGAATGATTGAGGATCTGCAAGATTTCGAAGATGTGGGAGGTTTCTCTGTGAGTTGTGTTCTTCTTTATATTGGAAAATTACTCATAAAGGGAATAGAAATGGCAACGCTACGTTTCACCAGATGGCAAGAGACAAGATGCCGCTCATCGATATGTCCACCCCCTTCTCCAAGACGGGAAACACCCTAACCTACACATCCTCCTCGAATCAAAAGTCATCCGCGTCCTCTTCGATGAATCCTCTCCACCCCGCGCAATCGGCATCGAGTACAAGCCAAACGAAGACCATCAACCAAACGTCGCCCTCTCAAAACCCGTTCACAAAGTGATCAAAGCGAAGAAACTCGTCGTCGTCACAGCCGGAGCGCTAGGCACACCACAAGTTCTCGAGCGCTCCGGTGTAGGGAACCCAGAGATATTGAAGAAACTTGATATCCCGGTCGTGGCTGATGTACCGGGTGTAGGTGAGAATTATCAGGATCATCATTTGCTTCTGTATCCGTACCGTTCTTCGCTTGATGAGGCGGAGACGCTGGATGGTATTTTAAGCGGGAGGAAGGATTTCGTTAAGGCGCTTGGGGAGAAAGATCCGATGCTTGGGTGGAATGGAATTGGTACGTTCCCTCTCTTCATATCTCGAGAATTCTGACTAATTACCCAGATATCTGCGCCAAACTCCGACCCACAGACAAAGAAATTGCTGCCCTGGGCCCAGAGTTCCAAGCAGACTGGGATCGTGATTTCAAGCCTTTCCCTACCCGTCCAGTCATGCTCTGTGGTGTCGTAAACGCCTTCCTAGCAGATCCTTCTCTCGTCGAGCCAGGCCAATATATCACCATGGGAACATACACCGCTTACCCCTATTCCCGAGGCTCCATCCACATCACCTCCAAAGAAAACGTCCTCGATGGCTATGATTTTGACACCGGTTTCCTGAATCACCCCTCTGATATCAAGAAGCAACTCTGGGGCTACAAGATGTCGCGCGAGATCGCTCGTAGATTACCTTACTACAAGGGAGAGTTAGAGCTCGGACATCCTAAGTTCCCGGAAGGAAGTAAAGCTGCGTTGAGTACGGAACGAGAGAGTGGAGAGGTGAAGGATATTGAGTATAGTAAGGAAGATGATGCTGCGATTGAGGACTGGATTAGAGGGAATCTGAACACGACTTGGCATTCGCTAGGCACGTGTGCGATGAAGGAGAGGAGTAAGGGGGGTGTGGTGGATGGAAGCTTGAATGTGTATGGGACAAAGGGGTTGAAAGTTGCGGATTTGAGTATGGTGCCTGAGAATGTGGGTGCTAATACTAATAATACTGCTTTGGCGGTTGGTGAGAAGGCGGCTGTTATTATTGGGAAGGAGTTGGGTATCGAGGTTTAATTCTTTCGGAATTGAAGCTCTGAGGGGGTGGAATCAGTGATTTGTGTGTAGTAGCTCGGAGTCTGGAGATCAAATATACTCGTTATGCTTTTATTCCTGGTTCGGGAACTAGTGGATTTGTGAAAATGCCAACAAACTGGGCGGCACAAATATTTGGAAAGCCCGGCCCACCCTGTCTAGGAAGCCTGCCCCATGTTTGGCAGGCTCTTCTCCACTAGTTGCACTTTCAACTTCGCGTGATATATGCAAGCCTTCAGGATTTTTAACATACTCCCTGTTTCCAGCAGAAGCCGAATCAAAATGTCCCACTTCTTCGGTTGCCTTTTCCGCCTCCATAAATGCCGTTTCCCATTGGTCATCAGCCAACAAGCTTGGCGAGTGTTTCGCTCCCGCTGTGATAAGGATCCCATCTTGATCAGACGGTAGAATTGATTCTTCCAAAGATCCAACGAAGGATGCCTGCGAGGGCAGAAGCTGGCGTTGTAATGAGATCGCAAGACCTGCTCCAACGAAGCTTGCTAATCCTCCACCAATCTCCCGAAAAACGCTTATTGCTTGTCCGGCTCGCGGAGTTTCGACGCCAATTGTACTCTTTGTGCCTCTTGCAAGTTCAATCAACAGGCTGAGTTGCAATTTGTTGATTTGTCTGAGACTGTGCATTGATTCTCTGAAATCTTTCCTCAGTGTTTTCCTCGCCATTTGAGCCGACGAGCCTTGAGAAAGCGCGGCGCCCTGTAGAGCTTCGATTTTGAAAATTCTGCGTCGAAGATGCGTCATCTCTGAGCGGATGTCCTTTTGAATCATCTTTTGAGTGGTTCCTCCTTGCGTCCGGAGTTCTGCGAGATCCGACTGAAAGCATTCGATGCTTGTTTGCAAAGTAGGTAGAAATTTTGATAAAATCTCAAACATGCTCTTGAGGTTCTTATCGGAGGTAGTCGTAGTCTTTAACACATCAAGAATTGAGGTTCTGATCACATCAGACCGGCAGCGATTCGCAATTTCTGCAACTTACAAAGATTGAAAACTGATGAATCCATCCATTATCTGTTGCGCTTGGGTCACATCAACCCGCAACTCATCCACATCGGCACTCAACCCAAACTGTATCTGCCTCACTACCTTCCTTGCTTTTGATCTCGAAGAATCCGCACCCAAGGAGAGATCATATTTCTTGATCTTCTTCTGAAACTTCTCGATCGCGACCTTCAGATTCATCGCCTGTTCGCAAATCCCCTCATCCCATTTGAGATCTGGATTCTCTTCCAAGAGGACCTGTACACCATCCAGAGTTTTCGAAATGCTTTTTAGAAATTTGACAGTATCCTGGTACTCTGCTGCAGCTCCGTCAGAGTCTTTGAGCGCCTTGCCGACTTTGATGAGAATCGCTATAGCCGATGCAATGTCACCCGCAGACCAGCCGAATGACATGATGCGAACTGATGATATCCTTAGATGGAAACGATTGTAATGAAACTTGAACGTCCGCGATATATGATAGATGTAGCACGAAGGACGAAGGTTATTTCTAGGAAAGCAGAAGAAATTATGAGGAATGAAGTAGAAGTCAATCGTCACCTCATCTGCGTGCTTCAAAAAGCCATCGCTTCAGCATTCAGCGGTTCTGCCTTGCTCAGCCTCGCAGATCGGGCGATTGTGGCATCAGATTGGAAATGGGAAGATTGTATGTCTTAGAAGTATAGAAAGACCATACTGATGACTGTGACAAAGTTCTCGCGCAGATACACTACCCGAGTGCTCCGATTTCCAAAACTTTTTGACGAAGGTTTGCTGAATTTCACTCAATGCCACGATGGCTCGTTACATACTGTTGTCGTGAAGCGAAATGGGAACATATGTGCTGTTGTAAGATACCAAGTACCATCTTGTGTCTGGAGAATTTTAAAACTGTTGTGATGGATTTGAAATGTTTGGTGCAGGAGGTAAGTGCCAGAAAGGTGATTATTGATGCTTATTTCAGAGATTCCCTCGGATCTTCCATTCTCGTGTAGATGCACATGACTACCAACAATTCAAACCACGCCAACTGCCCTTGATCTGTAGGTAGGAATACATTGATTGTTTAAATTTCTAATACAATATCCAAATCTGACAATTTAGAACATATATTTGAATTATAATATCAACTCAATATCAAAGCAAAGATTTCTGTCACTTGAGAGCGATACCCTCTCACCAACCTGCAAGCTTCAACTTCTTCAGAGTGTAATGATTAGAGATGCAAAAAGCTGTCAAAAGCCTATAATTCCAAATAAGTTTCATATCAGATAGAAGGAGTAGTGTGGAGCTATTGATCACCCCTGGTGTGATAAATGCATTTTCATGTGCTCAGACAAAGTCCAGTGTTCGGAAATCAGCAAGTGTACCGATAGCAGTGGCCACAAGCAGAAGGCTTCTAGCAGAACAAATAGGAAAATTGGGAGTTTGTGATTTCTATGCATCGAGCGATATGTGCAGGTACAACGTAATCTCTTCCCATGTACAATTAGTATTCACACAACCTCACCTCCCCCTCCTTCAACACTCTCACTCTTATGCTTCTCAGCCCCTGCACTCTCCACTTTCTCTACCCCCTTCCTCCCAACCCTCCACCTCCTCAAAACCCCCATCAAATACGCCTTCTCAGCGACATTATCCCCAAAATCCTGTCTTCCATCTTCATTCACCTGTCTCATCCTCGTAATCTTCACATTGCCCAAGCACGTCGCCGCAAGCACACACATCCACATAAACGGTAAGATAGCGATGAAAGCCCATACAATCCCTTTCTTCGCGCTATCTTGGATATCGTCTCTCACAGCTTGCGGAAGCGAGGTCAGAGAGGAAGTATACGAAGACATGGAAGAAGGAGAAAGCCCAGCTTTATTATTGAATACTGTGCCCATGATAGTCATACTCATCGTTCCCCCAAACGGGACAGCGAAGCTAGCTAATGCGACGACGGATGCGATATCATTTGGGAAAAAGCCTATTCCATGTAAACTGCCTGGCATGAACCGTAAACCTGTTCCTGCGCCGGTGAGAGCCATCATGCCGTATATGGTAGGAATATGACCGTGATGCAGAGACCAGGCTAGAATTGTGATGCCTAGGGCTTCGATGAATGAGCCGAGAAGGAGAGGAGAGAAGGTCTGACGAGGCCAGAAGTTGCAGAGGATCATGGCTAGGTAGACCCCTGCGCCTATGCCGGGCGTGTAGAAGAGGAGTTGGATGCCGGCTTTGGAAGGGGAGTAGAATTTGACGAAGGTGAAGTAGATATCTACGTAGTAGAGGACTGCGTTCATTGCTAGAGATGTTAGTGCATTTCCATCTGGTTTAGGAGGAGGGATTACCCATGCCAGTTGCGAAATTTATGTAGAATAGCAGACCCATGTTTCGTTGGGAGAGCAGAGCCCATGGTATGGTGGGTTTTTGGAATGGTAATCTGCGGGAGAGGTAATGACCGGGTGACATGAGGTATTGCCAGCCTACAAAGCAGCAGGTAATGATGGCTCCCAGGATAAGAGGAGCCACGACTCGAGCCTCATTCCAAGAATATCTGCCTCCTCCCCAAGTCAATGCTAAGATTACCAATCCCATTCCAAACAAAAAGAGAACCTGACCTCCAAAATCGATGGTCGACATCCTAGCTTTGAGTTTGGCGACTCGGTGACCTTGCTGTCCTTCTGGGATTAGAAGTCCTGGTATTGGTTTTGGGCCGACAAGTTGAGGACGAAGAAGAAAGAAAATTAATAATGCTCCTACAACTGCAACCGGTAAGTTGATTCCGAAACACCATCTCCATGATGTATTCGTTAGATAACCACCAATAACTGGTCCAATGGCATAAGAGACACCAGCAAACATGGCAAAAAAGCTATTGTTTTTGGCATTTTCTTTTAATGACACCTTATCAGATATAATCGTCTTCGTGCTTACAGTAATACCTGCAACTGACATGCCTTGAATAGCACGACCTAAAATGAGCATTGGGAAAGCTGATGTTGGTGCTGCTGTACATAAAGCACTACCGATCATCATCAAGAGCATGACTGCCATCAAGGTTGCCATTCTGCCAAAAATATCTGACATTTGTGCCCAGAATGGGATGAAGGTTGCTGAGCAGAGATTGAATGATGAGATAATCCAGTTCATTTGGGATATCTCGTCTATTGAATCAGTGTACATCCTTGGAAAGAGATAACCAGCTTACGAAAATCTAGTGCAATCCATGGTAATGCGCTTGCAATGATGGTGACGTCCAAAGCAGATAAAGCAAATGGGAAAAATAGCCCAATGGTCAATATGATCCTGTATTTCCTTGCCGCGAGTTGTTCTTGTCGACATACTGTACATCGTCCTTTGGCATCCAGTTCAGGGGGATTAGATGTAACCACGTGATCGTTACTATCCTTTACCTCAGTCGAGTCCCCCTGAGACTCGACTGGAGAACTTTGAAGCCCTTGGTGCGAACAAGTCGGGGCTTTCCTCTCACGATTGCGACTGCAAATAGCCCCCATGATGAGATCAGGTTTGATGGTCGAGTGGAACAGAAAGTCGGGTGATGTTTTCCTGTGCCTCGCTTGAAATGAACCCAAGGTTGAAATATGGCATGGGTCCTGAAGAATGAAATCGTACGATGCTTTCAGGTGAGTGAAAATTGACAAACAGAGTGGCGACAAGACAACAAGATAAGAAATAGGAAGCTTGAAATATTTGCAGTACTGTACCGACTTGGACTCGGAATCGGGTCGATTTTTTTCTGAAATGAGCAGATTGTCCCGAATGGGTAATATGATGAAGGCGCATTCCGACCAAAGTCATTGGACGAGAGACGGTTGGACGTTCCGCGTACAGAACGTATTCAGATGAGGGCAAGGGTAAGGACAGTCCACGAAAATCAGATGAATGATAATGCTTGAGAGCATTGCTTATATAGATACCTTCTAGCAGTTGAAGCCGATGGGGGTATAAACAATGCCCTCGATAAGAGTTGAAATGTTGCAATGAGGGTACAAGTAGATTATCTATTGACACTATCAGGGAAGAAACCAAAATCTCAGGTGTGAGGTGAGACAAATTACCTCGCTTAAGACATCAAGGCATTGTGAACGTGATCGTGAGGTGGACGTGGACGCCCGCTTCCCCAGACCCACGTGATGCCCAGCTTCTCCTCCGTTACCCCGGATCCGAATTGTCTGGAACCGCAGAAAATGCAATTGGCAGCGGCAACAAACGGCCGTTGAGGTCATCAACCACCAACCGACTTCGAGCCTGGAAGAGTCTTGCTCTCTCTTCTCGTGACCAACAACCGTACAGACGAGGCAATTGACAATTCCTCACTCAGCGCTCACTCTTATATAACAATCTAGCGCGCAAAGTAGATTGATTTATATTGTGTCTCTATACCATCTATCTCGCCTGTCTATATAGCTGTTGCTTTACCTACCTTGCCTAGTCCTACGATTCATCCTCTGTTCCGGCAGTTGCTTTCAAACTCACAGGATCTATCTCTTTTCCCCACAGATCAGTTTCAATCCCAGCTCGCACTCCGTATCCCAGGTTCTCCAGTTTCACTCGGCCCACATCATCATCATCAACAACATCATCCCATCGGTCACCTTACAGTAGCTCTATTTCAACACCTTGGGTCAGCCTCTGCAACTGCAACTGCAACTGGCAACATCCTGACTGATATCCCTCAATTATCGCCTCTCTCCACATTTACCATCTTCCTACCTCCACATCTCCACCACCTCTCCACAACCACGTTCTCCTCATCCTCCTATCGTTCTACTTCCTTCAATCCGTCGTATACTCCACATTTCTGCACCCATCGCAGTAAGTGAGACGTCGTCAATATTCAGTCGCAGTCGCTTCCACTCAGCTTGATTTTCCACTCCCGGCAAAACGCATCTACCCAACCAAGTCACTCTCGGACAAGAGGAAGCGGCTTCCCTTTCCACTTTCGGGAGAAATCAAGCTTTGGCATAGTAAAGTCACCCTCAGATTTTAAGGATTAGCCCTTTCACATGTGTTAAACATTGTCGTGCTCGGCTCGACTTCTCTGCTGCATCGATCGAGGATTGGAGGATCCATCATCCTGACCCAAAGCACCAACACCACGGCTCAACCTCCTTGCATCAACCTAAAGTCTATATACCAGATATACCATTCTAACCGGAATATTTTATTGTTATCCGGACTATCTCGGTGCGAGTTGAGAGCGTGTTCATATTAGGCACAATAACAAGGTACGCATAACATCTCTTCTCCCTGGTAACACAGTCATGATTCCAAGCATCATGGGCATGATCCCATCGAAATCGGTGCTGCGGACAACGAACATCCAACCTTAGCTCGGCATCATCTTCCCAGCTAGCGCGCGGGTGTGGTGTACAGAGACATGGGCCATCTGGCCGATGTGAGAGTTCAGTCTATGTATGAGCTTCTGCAGTAAATATCATGCGGGGCAACCCCCACCGTGGTCCCCTTCAGTACTTGGTACCCAGATATAACCAAGGTCCGGCTGCTGTACCAAAGAGCTTCTTTCTTCTCTTTGTATCCTCTCCTCCTTGAGAGACTTGAAACATACCTAGTGGGATGCCGTCCTACTGTCTTCAAGACTGCCATTACTTCTACCGCACAGCTCTGCGCGGTTTGAATATTAGCACCTCCATTTGTACCATCCATGCTTAAAACAATCACGCTGACCAAGATGCCTTCATCTACAAATTCAGTCCGTACCTTTACCATGCCTAAATCTCTGGATGGTGCTCTGGCCGAACCAGGTGTGCCTCATAAAGCTTCCGATTCGGGTCGATCTCTTGATGGAGCAAAGAAGGTAACGGAAGAGTACTCGAAAGATCAAAAGAATCCACTTGCGAGTAATGGACCAAAGAGCAAGCAAGGGATTACATTCGCGGCTCAGGATAAACTTCCTAAGCTTCCTATCCCTGATCTTGAGGGAAGTACCTCGAAATATCTTGCCGCACTGAAGCCACTTCAAAGCCCAAGAGAATATGCCGAGACTCAGCAGGCTGTTGATGAGTTTCTGAAAGGCGAGGGACCAGAATTGCAAGAGAGGTTGAAGAAGTATGCTACAGGGAAGACGAGTTATATCGAACAGTTCTGTATGTCATCCCTATTGTCTACTTGATCGACACTAATTGATATAGGGTACGACTCATATCTGAACTTCGATAATCCCGTCGTCTTGAATTTGAATCCATTCTTCCTTCTCGAAGATGATCCAACACCAGCAAGAAACAATCAAGTCACTCGTGCCGCCTCACTTGTGGTCTCTGCCCTGTCATTCGTCCGTGCCGTCAGGAAAGAGGAACTACCACCAGACGCCATTCGAGGTCAGCCATTATGCATGTATCAGTACTCAAGACTCTTTGGAACAGCTCGTGTCCCGACTGAAAATGGTTGCCACATTGGACAAGATCCAGATGCCAAACATATCGTTGTCTTATGTCATGGACAATTCTACTGGTTCGATGTTCTAGACGAGAATTCAGATCTCATCATGACAGAAAAGGACGTGTCTATCAATTTACAAACCATCGTCGATGACGCCCAACAAACACCAATTCAAGAAGCAGCAAAAGGTGCTCTTGGTGTCCTAAGTACAGAGAACCGCAAGATCTGGTCTGGGCTCAGAGACGTGATGACACGTGATGAAGGATCCAACAATGCAGACTGTCTTGGAATAGTAGACTCTGCTCTCTTCATCCTTTGTCTTGATTACACCGAACCCGCTTCCGGAGCAGAGATATGTCAAAACATGCTCTGTGGTACCAGTCAAGTCGAGAAAGGAGTTCAGATCGGCACGTGTACGAATAGATGGTATGACAAGCTTCAAATCATCGTTTGTAAGAACGGTAGTGCAGGAATCAATTTCGAACATACGGGTGTGGATGGCCATACCGTGTTACGATTCGCAAGTGATCTGTATACTGATACCATTCTCCGTTTCGCACGCACAATCAACGGTCAAGCTCCATCTCTCTGGGCATCCACTTCTCCTGATCCTTCAAAGAGAGATCCAGATTCCTTCGGAGACGTGAGTACCACCCCGCACAAACTAGAATGGGACATGGTTCCCGAGCTCGGCATCGCCCTCCGCTTCGCAGAAACACGACTTGCGGACCTGATTCAACAAAACGAATTCGCAACTCTTGATTTCTCCGCCTATGGCAAGAACTTCATGACCTCAATGGGGTTTTCTCCGGATGCATTTGTGCAAATGGCTTTTCAAGCAGCCTATTACGGACTCTATGGCCGCGTCGAATGTACATACGAACCCGCCATGACTAAAGTCTATCTCCACGGCCGCACCGAAGCCATTCGATCTGTAACAACTGAATCAGTAGAATTCGTACAAACTTTCTGGGCCGAGAATCCCCCACAGCAAAAAGTCGATGCCTTGAAGAAAGCATGTCAGAAACACACAGCCAATACAAGAGAATGTGCCAAGGCTCAGGGCTGTGATAGACATCTCTACGCCCTCTTCTCCGTCTGGCAAAAAGCCGTAGATGAGGACGGCGCCGAAGCAGCAAGTTCCACCGGCCTAAGCTCAAACGGCTACTCCTCCCCAGTCGAAGGATCCTCCGAACGAGACCCAGCATCCGTCGTCGGTTCACCCGGCCGAAATTCAATCTTAAGCCAAGATGGAGATGATAGAAGTATCCGTTCCAACGGTCGCACACGTCAAAATTCTAGTCCCCACCGCGGAACTCAACATAGCATGCCTCTCCTTTTCGCCGATTCCGGCTGGGATAAGTTAAATAATACTATCCTCTCCACTTCCAACTGCGGGAACCCATCCCTCCGACATTTCGGCTTCGGTCCTACGTCTGGAGATGGCTTTGGGATAGGATATATTATTAAAGACGAAGGGATATCTATTTGCGCGTCGAGTAAACATAGACAGACGCAAAGATTTGTGGATGCGTTAGAGAGTTATTTGTTGGAGATAAGACGGGTGTTGCGGATGACGCAGAGAGGGACCAGTCCGAAGAGTAGTAGGGTTAGGGAGGCGAGCGCTACGAGACCGAAGAGTAGTAGGATGAAGAGTAGGGGTAGGGTTATTAAGGCTCATGAGGGGGGAAGGAGGACACCGGGCACGATGACGCCGGTGGATGATAGTACGGCCGTTAGTGATGATGAAGGGTTGGGTGGTTGTATGTTTATTTTCTTTTCTCCTTTCCTTCCCCATCCCTTTTTTCTAATTCCCTCTTTCCATTCTCTCTTGCTCTCCCCTTACCCTAACTTAACCCAACTCACACCCCTCCCAGATGGTTTCTTCGACGCCGGCATGCTCCTCCAAGCCCTCAAAGCGCGAGGCGAAGGTCTAGACGACGGCACCACAGCACCCTCTCAACGAGCATCTGTCAACGCTAGACGCAGGGAAATAGGCAAGAAATTGAGGTTGAGTGAGTATTAGGCTCTTTTCGAAGATGGAGGGGGAGAAGAGGAGAGATGGCTTACAGGGTGTAGTTTCTTAACTTTCTCATCGGTTCGGTTTCTTTACCTTTACCTACCTACTTCATAAATACCTCTTTCCTTGGATCTTGGATCGATGAGGGTTTCTCGAGGGAGGGAGGAATTTGATGGGATGTGTTCTGTATCCATGGATTGTGGAATTGGATGTGGAGGAGAGGGAGGGGTAGGTATGAGTATGTAGACTAGCGCTCTTTTCTTGAATTTTCTCATTGCCTTTCGTTTCGTCTTTTGGTAGTGAGTAGGTAGTCGTCATGTATATAACCCACTTTTCTATTCTCCCAAACAGCGTGTGTCCTATAAGCATTCCGCGAATTGTATTTGCGTCGTCTAATCCATTGCCTGGATATTCTGTATCTGCTTGCTTATTCCTGCTTTTGCATGGGTTTATGCCTCCTACCCCTAATTGCATTCATGCCTGCAGACCATAGTTAATATCCCCATCCTACCTTTAACCTATTCCTATTCCTATCTATCCTTCAGGCGTTGCAAATTTCATCCTACCTTTCTGCCTTTTACTCCCTAGTTATAAATCTACCCCGCATTCTATCTTACTTAGTACAGGATTTAAATTATTGGACTGCGTGTTATGCAATCTTTTTTGTTTATTTTATACTAGGAATTGATGTTGGTTTCAAGGGTAAGGAGGTTGAGGTTAGGGCTGAGGCTGGGGCTGGGGCTGAGTTATGATCAGGTAGGATGTGTTGGTGGCAGTGGCACAAACAGAATGAAAGGAGGGAATGGACAGGTAGAACGAGATTAGAGTCATATTAGAAGTGCAGCAGGATTAGAGATGGCTGAGATAGGTTCAGAGAAGGGGATGAAGACTGTCCTAGATAGGAGGAAGTATTCATTCTGAATCATAAGATGGAGATACTTAAAACCTCAACTAGAAATTTTGTACCTCTGTCAGACTCTTGAAAAAGAAAATTAACGATCTTTATCGATTTCTTACTCGCAGCCAGATATCATGGCATAATCACGTGCTCATCCTCCTACACGCAACATCCCCTCCCGGCCGCCACGGCAGTGGCCCCCGGAGGGCCAGCGGAGCGTCATTCTGGAAAGCTGGGTATATTAGCTAGTTCTAAAAAGGAGAGGCTCTATTAATTTTTGGTATAGAAATTGGCTCGTTATGTTCAGTTCACGGATATCAAGATGCTAGGATTGAAAGAGGGATTTGAAGTCAAGATCAAAGTACATCTATTGATCTCCAGCAAAAAAGCTGTTCTATCCACGTTTCCCATATAGGTCATGTGTGTACCACCCACCAACCAAACTACGCCCCCTAGTTATTTTTCGCAGAAAGTGTAATGTATATACAAGAATGAATCTGTTCTTCACCATCATCTGCCTGAATCTTCAAAAGGTCAAGTGAGCAGTAAGATATCAAAAATCTATCCCACAAAAGCCTTTCCCAAAGCAGTCAACGCACTCCCACTGACGAGATTGCCGTCCGAAACCATGAAGTAAGCATATTTCTCTACGTAAGTCTGCTCATCCAACCAGGGCAACACCTCAGCGAGGAAGGCAACCTGTTCTGCGGTCGTGCCTGCAGCTTGGAATTCGGTGATCCAGAGGGGTCGGTTGCCGCCTTTGGTGTAGGCTTCTTGGACGTAGGTTTTGAATGCTGAGGCATCGCCGCCGTTGTACCAATGGATAGCCACGGCGTCAATAGTGCACCCAGTGCATGCAGAGATGAAGTTCTGCATCCATGTCATTCCCATTGGCGAGCCTCCGTTTGTAACAGCAGGGGAGACCAATTTAGCTTTTCCGGCATAGGGTTGCATGTATTTCAGATATCCAGTTGCAGCCTCGGCATATCCGATATTAGATTGAGCGGCGAGATCAGGCTCGTTGAACGCGAGGAGAGCGGTGGAGCCGGATGCGATGGCTGCGTCGGCACGAGTGGTCCAGTCTGCGGAGTGGTCTGAGGCGAGACCCCAGAGCATGGGGATGTATTCGAATGATGATGGGACGGAGGAGGTAGAGGAGCCCCAGTTGTAGCACCAAGAGACTGAGGAGGAGCCGACGAAATCGGTCAGGAGAGAGGCATCGTTGAATGCGAGACCGCGTTTTCCAGATGTGGAGACGGGTGTTGAGACGGCGGCAACGGTGCTGCTGGGCTTTGCCGATTTGATGAGGGTGGTTGGTGCAGGAGTTGGAGTTACGACTGGAATGATGGTCGTTGGTGCGATTGTAGCAACTGGTTCCTGAACGATTGGAGCAGTGGACGTGGTAGCAGGTTTACTCTCCTTCTTCTCACTCTGCTGTTGAATGAAGACCGCAGCCTTAGCAGAAGATGGTGAAGGCACTGGGACCGCAGAAGTGGTAACTGGAGCAGCGATCGAGGTGGTAGGGATAGGGGTAGCTTCTGTGGAAAGAGGCGTAGTGATCAAGACTGGTGTCCCATCAATAGTGATAGTCCCAATAGCAGAGGCAATCCCAGTCTGAAAAGTTCCATCTCCCATATCTGTGACTACGACTTCTTCGGTGACGATCACGCTGTCAATATCCAAGTACATATCCCTCTTTCGAGCATCGTATCTTCCAGCGAAAGCTTCCTTGACCAGCAAAGAGGAAGCCAAGATGGCTAGGTTGGAGAGGGAGATCGAATACATGTTGAGTTGTGTTGAGATTGCTTTTGTGTATGTATGTGTTATGACAACGTCTATCGATCTAGTCGAAACTTGATATCGAGTTTGTAGCTTTTGTAGAGAATGAAGTTGAATCTATCAACGTATGTGATTGTGTATGTACGTGAATGTGTTCAAAGAATGAATGGCTTGCTGTACTGTAGTACAATAGTGAAGAGTTCAAGCAAAAAACCGGCGCAACGTCAAGTGCGTAGAACTCGAAGGAGGTCAAAGAATGGAAGTCTTAAAGAAAGATGGGTGGAGAGAAAAGAGAAGGAAGGGAAATTCAGATGGGGCCGACAACGAGGTTATCTACTCATCGGCCTGACACGCAAGCTTGGGACTACGGAGATGGACTAATACGGCTCCTTGGGGCCGCATGGCACGCTCCTTGCAAGCCCAACTTGGACATGTCCAGACCATCTGCAGGGGAACATCGGAGGGTGTTTGCCAAGTATCTTACTCTGCTGTAAGGCACTCGCAAATCATTCGTTGTTGATGCAGCACTGATCACATAAGTATCTTTGCAGCAGAAAAAAGACGCAGGGAGGACGTGTGCATGATAAGTCATCTCGTTCTTCGCCTGCTATAAAGTGCCCCTATTCGTTGGTAGAGCCGTGCCAAAAAGCCCTAGCAGACCAGGCCGCGTTTCAACATTTTCGGGGCTCCTATCTTAGCATCCCACAGCGTGTTTGCCCCTGAAAAACAAGCCACTAGAACAGCGGGTGGGCACCCGAGCGATGCGCTTCAGGGATAGAAAAGGTGTAGCGAGAGACTGCGGTTGGTGTACCTGCATTACGTTTGTTTGAAGTCTGGGATGTGGTGGATAAGAACAGGGTAAAGAGATGAACTGCCATGGTCTGGAAGGTGGGAAGTGGAGGGGGAGGCGAGGATTCTGGCTTGGGATGCGATGGGGATGCTTGCATATGCACTGAGATTGAATACGCACATGCAGCTTCACGGAGAAAACTTATTATCGTGCGTGGCTAATTTTGCGTTGGGCTGAATGATGAGCTGTTGTATTACATGGCGTTATCGTGATGTGTACGAGGATCGGAGGGTTGACAGAGTCATGACTTGAGCAAACGGAGGCTGAGTTGAGACAATTCGTATTGGAGTCGTGGTTGAAGATGACTCGTAAGCTGGAAGAAGAAAGTGGTTATTCTAGATTGAGTAGAACGTATTTCTTTTGAATAATGGAATTATATGAATTATCACCTACTATCACCACCACAGTGATACCTATCAAGTAGACTCTTCCTTGCCCCCCTCATCCCCATTAAAGCAAACAGATACTCCATACGTTACCTCAAAACATCCACAAACTACGCAAAGCAAAACTATAAACCCGCATAGATACATTTCCATACTCATTCTTGCCGACAACTTCTGCGTCTAACCCAAAAACATAGTGTCAAATCCTGCACCTACCTACCTACTTAACCGCTCCTCACCACTTACATAACCTCAGCTTTCCGTTTCACTACCTCTCATGAAACGAAACATTCTCTTGATTTCCTATTGGTTTCCCACTTCCTACTACTACACAAGTATATCGCTGTTACTATTACTTGAATCAAATCAGACATTCCTTAGCCTTCCTGGTTTCTCCACTCACACTTCAGAGTTTTATTTTTGCTTTTGGATTTTTCTTTGCCTTTTCCTTGATTTTCGATTTTCGATTGTTGGAATTGGGTGTTTGGTTTTTCATACCGTACCGAGGTTGGTGGGATGGTCTACCAATAGGTAACTTAGTTATTTTCGTTGCTTCAACTCTTGTATGGTACGGTCGGTCGGTCGGTCGGCTGGTTGCCAACACACTGTAACGTAGGTAAGTTACAGTGCAGTAACTATTTCTAGTCTTCGGGAAGTTGAAGATTTTGATCCAATTGATTATTTTGTTATTCAAAGTATGAAGTATGACTTGTTTGAGTTTCTATTTCTTTTTGAATTCTATCGATGTAGTTGCAGCAGCTTGAGGTTGGTCGAGAACGGACAGTAGCAGCATCTAGGACTATGCTGAAAGATACGTCGGTATGCACCATAAAATCTACCGACTTGATGTGAGGTATCTTACCGTTCTCTGTACGACTCAACGTCATATCAAGAAGTGGCTGTCCACTTACCTCTACCTGCCTGAGACTTGAAGCACAGCGGGTATATCTATGTATGTCTCTCCTACCTGCATTTTGATTCACTTCATCGCGATTTCTCATTCCACTTCGTTTCAAGATGATTCAAACCTGCGTGCTGAATCACCCATTTCAATCCATCTGGTCGTATTTCATAGGGTGCGAGAAGAGGTAGGTCTGAGACGATGCACTCCAGGATTCAAATGTCTTTGTACCTGCATCGTGATTCACTTCCTTCTGATGATTGATGCCGTGTCTCGGGAATTGGTTTGAGATTGCTTCCTGATTCAAAATCATCTCATGTATATATCTCATCTTGTATCTATGACCTGTTTCCAGATAGATCAGAAAATAACCTTCAAATTACGAAATCAAAGATATTTATTATAACATTTTATAACTCTATATCAGATCTAGAACTTTATTCCTCAGCTGTCTCCCACTCTCCTCACGACCATCCATTCCCAACTCTATCTCTACGCTTACATCTTTCCTCCAAAAGCCTTTCGCAATATCACTGATCCTCCCTTTACAACTTCACAAACTCAACTTACCCCAAACTCAATATCTCCCCAAAAGTCAATCATTTCTCCGAAAATCTCCTTCCATGCGCCAATCCTACCTTACTTTCCCCAAGCCTTATCTGAACCTCCCTTCCCATCTTCCTCTGAACCCATCCTCTGAAATTCCTCAATTAGTCCATCATATGCAACCATCTACCCAAATCCAAACCCAATCTTCCCTCAATTCTCCAATTTTCTTCACACCCATTACATAATTTTCATAATTCCTGCTTTCTTCACATTATTCATCCAATGCATGCACAAAGAAAATTTTCCTTTTGCGCAACCCAAAATGGTGAAACTGCCTTATGCAGTACTTATGCAAGAATTTTCGGCATCTAATTTCGGTGTTTCATCGGGTGAATAACGGGAAGGAGTGAGGATTTTGCTTCGATGTGTGGTAAAGTCACATGATAATTGCCAACGAGGCTTTAAGGCAGTAGCCTTTTATGTAGGATTATAAGATACTATAGGGACACAAACCTTTTAACTTAATTACCTATGTATAATACAAGAAACTAACAGAAAAAAGTTGGTCATTAAACAGCATGGTCATGTGACCTAACTAGAGCAGTGGCGGGTGTTAAGTCTAATCACTCTTGCTTTGCAAACGATCGAACGACTTTAACAATTCCTATCACCGAAGGTAGGATAACAGGAACGACAGAAGATTGCCCGAATTTCCTTCTCCCAGATTTCTTGACCAAGGTAATCAATACACATGTCTTGTCAAACAAGCCTAGTATCCGATGGCGAAGGCTCCCTTTCGTTGAGCTTTCACTTCTACAAAACCCGATGCAAGCCTCTCAAGCTGATGAATTCCTCGTGACTGCAGTTGCATGCTATTTTGGGAATCAGTGATAAAGTAGAATACTCTGCAGATGACGACTGGTCTTGCGCGAACAAACTATTGCAAAGGAGATCGAAGCTTTGAAGGCAGCGCATCATCCCAAGCAGGAGAGTTAGGATGAAATAAGTCCCAGATGTGGCCGAGTATGCGGGAAGTGATCAAGTTTGATATTGGTCTCCAAGCACACGACTCACGAGATAAAATTCATGGCCTCCTCGGCATATCCTCTTCCGACATGGTCCCTGATTAATGTAAATCAGTCTGCGACGTTTACACAGACTTTGCTCGCACAGGAATGCCTAAGGAATTGGACTATATCATGGGAAATTCTCGCTGGCTTGACACAGCGTTTATGTCAGGCTTCAACCTCCCTTCGTTGGTGCCATCCTGGAGTGTTTAGAATGGAGGATTGACACTACCAGGAAGTCTCATTGCGCATAATGCAGGTGGCTTTTGGGACCTAGTAGGAACGAAATCTCTCCTGAACTGGGCAGAAGTTCCAAAACCGCGGAGCGTGTGTGTTGAACTACATGCCCACGGCGTGTCCTGTGACACTCTCTCATATGTAGCAGATATCAATCAAACAGAGAACCTCTTCGACATCATCACCGCTTATATCAAAGAGCAAGAAACAGACATGCTCTACGACATTGGCGTGCTGGAGTGCCTCACTTATAAGCAATAATCCGTGTACTTCTGCAAGATCACGATTTCGATGGATCAGAAAGATAGAGCGATTCGAGACTCATTGATCTGAATATACGGTCCGACACAGGGCACGCTGCTCAGAATTGCAGTGTCAATTTTCAACGGGATGGCAGTTGAATCGAGATCGCAACGAAGGATTTGAGTCAGTAAGATACCTCTTTGTCCCGGATTTCGTCTTCTTCTTATCTTATCCTCATTCTTATTCTCATTCTCCCTCTCACTCTTACTCCTACCTCCATGCAAATCATTCTCTCGCCACAAAATATTCAGTCTCTCGCCTTCTCTCCCCCTCTCTCTTTCTTGCTCCCTCTGACCCTCCACATTTTAGCCAAACTCATTTCTAATCCTCAATCCTCCCACCACTTTGCACCCTCCTGCTGAAAATCCCAATAGCATCCTCATCAAATAGGATACCTTTCTTTCGTTGATCTTTACGGTAATAATACACAAAAATAAGATAGAAAGCGTGGATGTGACCTGGAAAGTAGCTAGATGATATGTCAGTTTTCAATCTAGAGTTGAGTTTGGGGGTGAGAAGGGGAGAGGATCAGGGAGGGAAAGTAAAAATGGAGGGAGGTAAGTACCCCAGGATAGTGAAGATGATATTCACGAATAGATCAGCTCCACAGCCCGCTACTATGAAGACGCCAAGTGGTGGGACTATTTGGGATTAGTACTCTTTCAAACTTGAAGGAGAGTCAATCTGAAGGGAGGCGCACAAAAGGCAGTAATCACCACCGTTAGAACAAGAGATAGTAACCCCATTCTTTGATACTTTTCTAAATCTTGTTTAAACTTGAACTGTTTCCTTTGACTTTATGCTTCCGATATTTTGCTTTGGTATCACCTTGTGATTTTCAAAAACTCGACGTTAGATCTGAAAGTGTGTTTGATGTGTAAACTCAAATTCTGTAATCTGAAACTATCTCAGAATAGCAAGATCAACCTACCTTTTTAAGCTTAAATATCCTATTCATCAGATGCTTGATCTATCATACCACTATGCTGTGAATAGTAATATGGATAGAGGTGGCAAGAATCATCAGGCCACTAACACGTGATCGTGAGTTGGGAGTCTTGCACGAGATGGGATAGGAGATTACAGGGAATGAATATGTAAGGTTGGGAATCGGGTGATTGGAGCGGTGACTGTTATTGCTAATATAAGTAGTAGATTCATTTCAAGTACACGTCGATATGTGCTTAGCAGCAAATTAGAATATGATAAAAGTCCCATCTTATTACAAATGTCTACCACGTTACCCTTAGTCCGAAATCTAGTAGAGCAATCTCTAGAACTTAGAATCTCCCTTTTATCGAGGAAGATTAAGGGATATAATAAATGTCCTTTAGGATTTTGTATATTTACTTTCTCTCTCAAAGTCCGAAACTTATAAGACAATTTTATTAAGCTTAGAAAGTCCATTATTTTAAAGGATAATCAAGATTTGTATAAAGTCCTCCGAGGTATTAAAGTTTTACTTTTCTCCTCAAAATCCAAATCTAGTAGGATAATTCTATTAAGCTTAAGAGATCTATTCTCTAAAAGGACAATCAAGAGTTATACAAACTTCCCTTAAGTACTAAGTCCTTGCTGACTCCCTCAAAGTCCAAATCTGAAATAACGATTCAATCTATTCTAATGTCCCCTTTCTCCTTGATGAATCAACTCCAGGTATAATGACTATATCAAATGCATCCTTCTAGCAGTACTTGCCATTGGCACAACTTCGGGTTTAATACCGACTTTGTCAGAAAATAGGGAACACAGAAATAATGAATTCCTATCTTTCAAGTGAATCACTCCGAGATTCACAACTTCGTCTTATCCCCGAACCGGGCCTCGGAGCGGGTATAAATTCTCTAACTCCGAGGATACAACCACCGCAACAATTAAACACCCTGCACCATCTACTTTCAAGAGACCGTGGAGGGGGTGGGGGAGTTGTGGTGTATAGATATGGATGCATGGACCAACATGTGTATAATGTGGTATCGTACGGATTGGAGAAAATCAACAAGTCTCTGTTCTTCTGATAAAAGGTGCAGGCTAGGTTAAGAGATCAAGTATTAGATGAAAGGTCCAGAACTATAATAAGAAGTGACAACGAAAATCGTTGACGACAAAAGTTCTCAATGGAGGGAGAGTGTGACAACGCGAGTAAGATGACAGAGTTTCCTGCTTCACTTCTGACTGTGTCGAATTGTACTAAGGATGTTGTGGCAGTTCAAAGTCAATTGTCACCAAGGCAGCCAGCCAACGATGTAGAGCTGGGTAAAGCTCGGGAAAGGTTCGGGCAAATAAGATCTGAATTGGAGCATCACAAGTACTGGACTTCCAGTTCCTACCATATGAAGATTTCCTCTTTTCACGAACAGCTGGAGCTCCTTGACCCTCCATGAAACCGCACAAATAGCGTCATGAGAACTCTCCCTAGAAAATCTGGAATTTAATGATTTCCGTCGATCAGAATTTCACAATCACACCATAAAATCAACCCAATCACACCTCAAATCCCAAGTATGATTTGATCGATTGCACGTTCGACCCAGACTGTCATAATAACAAAGATGAAACGAACCACGCAGCAACCATGAAGACGCAGAACTCAAAAAAGACCAGGCAAAAGAAAGAGTATCAAATCCCATCCCCATATCCCCTCACACGCCAAAGCGAGACAACTCGACCCTCCCCTTTCCATCAGCCCATTAAGTATCTATCCCCCAGTGTGTGGTGCAGTGATGTATGTTCCCGAAATCCCTAGGTTGGAATGCAGGCGGCCGATCCAAATGACAGTTGTTCTAATGCGCGCAGGAGAGGGAAAGAAAACCAGTCGTTCCATTCATAGATAGCACAAGACAACGTCCCTTAACAGCATCCACCTGCAGATCCCGACTGTACACCTTGACCTTGTCCAACTTGTACTGTTGGCTTGTTGTTTGCAGTTGTAGTACCCATTCTCTCTTTAATTTGACGAGCCATGGTAAGGAAAGCTTGTTCGACATTACTTGCGTTCTTGGCCGAAGTCTCGAGGAATGGGATGCCGAGGGAGTCCGCGAATTCCTGTAGGCAGATGTTAGTCATTTGCTTTACTGCGCCTGATGTACAGCCTCGTGATATAACCACATGATTTAAGCATGTGATAGTACGTACCTTTGCGACTGTATATTCGACCACCTTCTTATCCGACATATCACTCTTGTTGCCTACAAGCAATTTGTTGACACCCTCTGTAGCATAACGGTCGATTTCTTGAAGCCATTGCTTAACGTTGTTGAAGCTGTCCATATCGGTAACATCATAGACAACGCAAATGCCATGAGCACCTCTGTAGTATGATGAAGTGATGGTTCTGAAACGTTCTTGTCCAGCAGTATCCCACTAGAAATTATCAGTGAATTCTCCTGTTTTGCATTCCTGGTGCCTTACGATCTGCAACTTCACTGTCTTCCCATCCAACTCGATTGTTCGGATTTTCTGCCAGGCATCAGCGCAACCCTATAAACTGTACCCAAATCCAACGTACAAAGTCGACACCGATGGTTGAGATGTAACTCTCTGTATATGTGTCGTCTGCGAATCGGAGTAACAAGCAAGACTTTCCAACACCGGAATCACCGATAAGGAGAAGCTTGAAGAGGTAATCGTATCTGAAAGGATCGTAAGTTGTATGTTACGTAGAGTGAAAGTATGATGGCCGCCGCCGCCGCCCTTATTATCTTCATCAGAGTCCATATTGGAGGGGTACTCTGCAAGGTTGAAGTCAGTATCTTGTGCCTAGGCTGGTATGAGGTATGTGGAGGCGATTCGAAATGATGTTATTGGAAGACTTACTACTCTGGATTCATGGTTGCTTTATGTTGGAGTGGCAGAGGAGCGTTTGAAGGGTTGTATGAATCACGCTGATGGGAGTTGCAAAGTTGAAGTTGAGTTCCTGGGAAGATGGAACAAGAATCGCGGCTTCTTAAGGTTGCAAGTCAACGACGTCTGAAGGTCAGATTCGCCTAAAACAATCCACGTGATGAACTTGAAACAACTCTTTTCCAAGTTCTTTGAGAGTTCTAGAATGATGCGAAATAGAATTCTTTGTTCCCACTTTATAAGTTCATGTCATTATTCCAATTAACTTATTTATAGGATTTATCATTTGCAAAGTATTAATTCAGTACATGTTTCTTCATTGTTGGGGCGGTTTTTGATTGCCACACCGCTAACCTTTTCGGCTCTCGGCCGATTTTGCCAATCTGCGATAAAGCTTCCAGGAGTTTGGTACAGGAATTCATATCTAACTTTTGCTAAATTCATGATTCTGCTTCTCTCCACCTTTAATGTCTTGCGGAATCGCTCATAATAATACAGGGTGATGTCGACATCCTGTATTCTCACTCGTTCCGCTCCTCGCAATGTACAACTCCTCTCTGCAGCTTCTAGCTGTCGACAGCGAACCCCTCTCTACCTTGCAAAGTCCTCCTCAAGATATCTGGCAACAGTGAATTCTAGCCATAGAGCTCTTCCAGATGTATGGTTCACAGGTTCAGCACCACGCCATAATATTCCACCGCCAGATTATGGCAATGAGCCTCAAAAACCAGATGAACGGAAAGTGAAGCTCGGAAAAAGCAAGCACTTCTTTCTATCACAATGTTAATGCCTTACTAACTGCCGAACAGCTCTCCGTATCCTGCAAGAACGTATGCCAACTTTGCTTCAATCTCCTCTTCCACAAGAAATTCTCTCTCCGCAGATTACTCTCCATCTTTTTCCCTCAACCCACCCCCATCTCCCCACAGTCTCCGGTCGTGTTGCATACTCAGCCGCTCTATGGACATCCCCAATCGCATGGGGTAAACTCCCTCTAGTCGGAAACGTGAAGCTTGAAATTCTATCAGAACGAATGGTCAAATCACCTGGCGTATCAAGTTCTCAGCTGTCAACAAGACCAGAGAAACTTATTGTGCGATGGAGGACAATAGGGAAGACGAGAGGGAGGGGAACGGGAGCGTTTTATAAGGGCATTGGAGCTAGGGAGAGCGTGGACAAAATTACGGAATGGCTAGGGGGCGGCAAGGGAGAAGACGATAGTAAGGAGTTCACTGGGCTTTTCATTTTCGAATTTGATGAGGAGGGAAGAATTATCAGTCATACGATTGAACATGTACAACAGGGCGGTAATTGGGAACGAGGAGTCGGAGCGAGAGTTGTTGGACTTACGGATTGGTTTCTAGGTGGAATGAGGAAGAAAGGAGACGAGGGAGCACCATGTCCTGCATTCTGGATGGGAGATGAGAGGGGTCAGAAGATAAGGCGATAGAGTATTGTATTATGACTTTATGGCGTATGGATCGGGATGGCGTTTGGGGTTTGATGAATGATTGCAAAATGTACAGATATGGCATTGGAAATACACCTCTCTGAATGAGGGGTACTGGGGTGATGAAGCCGAGGAAGTGAGAATCACAGCTCTCTGAAATAGTAATATTTACAAGAATCAAGTAGTGGATTGTGGCGAGCATCCTTGATTAAGTGAGATGATTTGATGATTCTTGTTAATAGTAAGTTGATCTGATCTTAGTTGCACCTTTGATCTTATCCTTACGCTCCTGAACTCAGAAATCGAGAGAGCACCCCACGAGCTTAGGTTATGGGCATGCATTAAACCTCGGATGATTGGTGTTATTGAGACATGTGTTTTCGGTTTGGTAATATTCTGAATCATAAACGAAAATCCACATTCAGCTTCACTGTTGAAGAAGCTAATAAGTACTGATTAGTGCTAGCGTTTTAGAATAATACCAACTGCATTCATAATTCCAGGGAATATCTCTGAGTATGGTGCAAATGTCTACCTACCATGAGATACCGAAGAAGAGGCAAGGAGTAGAGAATGCAAGTGAATCACATTCTAATAAGAACTAATCTTGAAACACGCCGAGGAAACTTGAAACTTGAGAGCACCCAATTGGAATGCAAATTGCTAGAATCAACGTTTGTCTGTATAACAATCCCTTTTCCCTCATTCCGTGACCTTCATTAATAATTTCAAGTAGTTCGAGGAACGTTGACCTATACTGTATTATGATTGTCGCTTTATTATAGACTCATTTGTCGCAATCTACAACTTGAATTTGAAATGTGATTGTCCAACATCAATTGACTTCTTGTTATTACATCTTTATCTGGCTTGCCAGGTAACTCACGATCACCCTTGCAACTCCCTCCAACAAGCAAGCTCCACTTAAGGAACACTTTGCTCTTCAATATTCAAGCTCAATTATGAGCTTTTAAGCTTCCGTCCCACAGCATTTTTCAAGTCACATTTCTGTCCAACAGCACAATAAGTGGATAGATCTAACAGTAATATTATTACTTATTACACCTATCTAACCAAACCATTCACCTGTCTTCTCAGACATAAATCATAGAATACACTCCTTTGCCGCCCCTTTTTCCTCCTGCAACTAGTAATTCTAGCTCGAAATCTTACAAGGAATCAACAAACTAAACGAACAGGTATCAATCAAACTCAGACAAGATCACAAAACATAGGGAAGAACGCTATACATACAGCCTCTCGCTCTTACAGACCAGAAAATGATCTTGACCGAGAGAGGTTTTAAGGAGTGAAAATCAAGCAAGGCCCAACCACTTCAGAGCTTTCTTCGTATTCCTCTTCTGTCCCACCTTCTTCACCTCAGGCACGATCTTCGCTCCCGATCTTCCCATAATCATTCGATCGTACGCATCATCCTCACTATCATCTTCGCCAATGTAAAAGTTTTCCCATTCCTTGTCTTCCCTCTCTCGCCTCTCGGTATTTGTGGTCTTGTTACTGGCGATACTTGCAGCGTAGGCGTGACGAGTAGAGGTCGTAGAGGGAGCGTACGGTTGGCGGGCTGTAGATGTTGTGGACGCGGCGTAGGAGCGGGTTGAGACCGCACCGGCGCCAGAATTGCCGGTCAGACGAGAGATTTTCGAGGGGGCACCACGATAGGATGGAGGATAGCCTGAGTCACGGTAGGTGTCACGGTCGGATCTGTCTCTTTCCTTGTTTCGGGTGGAGGTGGGGCAGATGGGTGTTTGGGGAATAGGAGGACGTTCGATGATAATGGGTTTGGGCTCCGGTTCGGGGGTGTAAAAGGAAGATTTTTCCATTAGCGATTTCCAGATTGAAGAAAGAAACGTAGTGATTTCGGCATCGGTTGCCGTGTTGGGAAGGAGGTAATTCGCTTTGGCGAAGGTGATCTTTGGGTTTCTGGCTATTGTAGATTGGATTGAGCCTGCGTATGAGGTTCGTCGATTCAGTGTTGATAGGGAATCAATATTGATACGTTGGAGAGGGTTGCGGGCTTTGGCTCGAGATGATACGGCT
This sequence comes from Filosporella fistucella, assembly GCA_030077755.1. Classification (NCBI taxonomy): domain Eukaryota; kingdom Fungi; phylum Ascomycota; class Leotiomycetes; order Helotiales; genus Filosporella; species Filosporella fistucella. Next base: position 959,937 of record JAQJZZ010000007.1, read on the forward strand.
TCATTTGAAAGCGGGTTTACCATTGTTGGTGTGCGAGGTCGAGACATAGAAGGTGGATCAGAGGCGAGAGAGTTGAGGATTCCAGCAACCTTGAAAATATCCTGACCGAGGAGCTTCCGGAGCTCGAAGATTATTTCAAGATGAGTAGCGGAATATTGCAATATCAGAAGTCTGATACCGAAATTACTGGCCAGATACACTTCGATCTGCGGAACCAGGAGAGCAGCGAGCATTTTTGGATTTGTTAGTGGATTAGAGACTCCTCTAGGTACAGCAGAGAATCCATAAAATTGCTGCATGACATTCGAAATCAGATAGCTAATTGTGTCAGTATGTCCATATAAATTCTTTTGAGCATACGAACCGAATATCCAGCTTCCCACTTCTACTTGCTCCGTCTCGCTTGGTTCCAAGCTTTTCGATTTGTCCAGAAATTTGGAAAAAGAAGTCTTTCTTCACACCTTCATCACATCCTAGTGCTATGACCTGATCAACAGTTCTACTCTCATTTCCAATATTAGGGGTGTCATCATTTCGAAAAACGGGTTTCCACAAGCGGTCTGTTTCGCGGGACACAGGATAGTAGTGTTGGCTGTAGCCTTCTGAGTTGGGAAACTGAATGCTCAAAAGTTGGCGAAGAGAGTTTTGAATGTTGATGGAGTTGTTTGAGATTATGGGAGCGAATTCCAGGAACTTTTCTTTGATTTGATTTTGCGGAGGGGGAGTCAGTGTAGGTGTCGGAGGTCCACTACTCGAGATAGCACTGTCTGCGGTAGGTGAAAACGTCTCCCTTGGTGGCCATTGCCATTTCATGGCAGGTGGATAGCTATCATCGTCAAACGCGTACGGATTGTATTCGTGCCGTCTCTCGTAACCTGCATCATCTGTTTCGGCAGTGAGAAATGATGTTGGCCTCACTAAGATCTCATCGGCTTGGGGACTTCTGGGCGAGAATGGACTCATCGGGGTTTCTTCATCATCATCTGAAGCCTGTGGAGCCGATGTTAAGGGGGTCTCTGGCATGACTGGGTAGGAACCGTCTTTGTATGAGTTCAGAACGAACTCGAAGACTTCATTTGGACTGTCGCTAGTGAAGTGAATAACGAGGTCTTCTACCAATTCAAAGACAGCAACGAACGGGATATTCTTCGGCGACTCTACTGGCGCTTCATGTGAATCACACCCTCGATCAACGAATTTATGTGTTGATACATCCTCCGCAGATGAACATCTCGACGAGCCTTGAGATATCAGGGTAGGAGACTTTTTGATTGTTGTCTCTGAAGCTTTAATAAAGGTCGTTCTTGGTAGGGTCTGAAAACTCTCTTGCACGTTGCTAATCGCACCTCCTGATGTTTGTGGTCTATTCCGTAGATGGTTCGCGGACGTCGTGTGCTTTAGGGGCCGAGGGCTTGTGGTCGGCTCCAGAAATCGCGCATTGCTTGGGTAAAATCGATCGGCGGACTTTGCCCTTCTGATAGACTTTGTAGGTGAACCTGACTGTACATCTACAAGACAGGCTTCTCCATACACAACCCCTGGAGTAGCGGAAACTGATGTCAAATTATCCTCCGACGATGCGAGATCCGGCTCATAGTCATCATCGATATCGCTATCTTCATCATGTTGAGTGTATGTAGCTTCATCTGCACTCATTACCGAATAGCTGCTCGGGTTGGGACCATATCGGGGTCCGAAGGTAGAACGCCGTTCTTGAACTGTCGTCTTCCGATCAGGGATTGTCAAAACAGTCCTGACAATATCGTCCCTTTCCTTGTGTGCGGAAATACTGCCATTCTGATGTGAAGTTGCATATACTCCCTCACTACCTCGCTTTGTATTGGCAAAACCATTTTCTGCATTTCGGACGGCTTCCATCACACGCCCTTTTGATATCTGACGTTGAAGTGACTTGTTGACAAGCTCCGCAGACTGTAAAATTGCTCTTTCTCGATCGAGTGAATTGCTACTTTTCGTGTGTAGCATTGAATCCTTACTTTCCACGTGCGAAGTTTCCTCATTAATTCCCTCCGCTGATGCGTCTTGAGCCTCGTCAACATCAGTTTCAACCTCATTTGAGGTTGTTGGCCCAACTCTGAGACTGGCAATCCCATCCTTCACAATATCATTGAAAAGCTGATCGGCTTCTCCAATTTGCCCATTCATGATGCTTTTGCATATTCTATCGATGCATATCGCCCGTGCGCCAACGGTCCCTCCATTCATGAAGACCAATTTTGGTTGTGATTTAGTTGAGGACAAAAGAAACGACCGTGCTGCCTCGTTTCGCCTCGCCAGAGTTCTCTGAACGTCATCGATGAATGTGCGAGCGTCAAACGCATCTTCGTCCGATTCCAGGGGGAGACTTTCCAGCAAGGATGGCAGGACCAATATTTTCTGTGAGGGAGGAAGTAGACTCAATTGTGTCGATATCGTGTCGAAATCCCCCTCCAAAGCCACCAGCTTCCCAGAGCATTCTTCCTCCCTGGACTCCTTCGAGGCGTCGGTCATGATGGGCCGTGTTAAATTGTATATGCGCTGCCGTCCCCTCTTTTGTGATTGCAAAAATCACTCGATCCTGCGAGTTTGATGTCGTAACTCTGTACACCTAAAATATCTATAAAAGTATACAATCTGGAATCAAAATAACATGCTGGAAGAAATAAAAGAACCTGGAGGAGTACAGAGCTGCTTCCTCACGATAATGGGGACTGGAAACAGGAGTAAGAAACAAGGAGAAGAGCTTCACATGGAAAGAAAACCGCAGACACTTGGGTTGCAGGCTTCGATCAGCCCCAGTTCCAGGACGATTTGACGCCATTTCTCCTCGAAAGGTGGCGGGCTGCATTTGAACCCAGCCTACAGGCATGGGGAAGTGAAGCTAGACGATGAAGAGTAAAGTCTTGTGCATCTAAACCCGAAAGTTGCAGAATCGGTTGGCCAATGGCTGTTATGGGCGAAAGCACCCTCGCTCGGAAGTCTGAACCCAGAGCAGCACAAGCCACCGGTTTGTTCCTAAGAGCTATCGAATGTCCAATGGAACAGTTTTGCGAAGATCGCTTTCAGGGGCAGCGATAGTGATAGAGAACCGATTTCTTAATCAACCAAACTTTCGAAATACTCGTACTCTTGAAAGGCCCGGAAAGAGCTGTAGAAAGGATTAACAAGACACCCTCGTCAATTGAATTGTCCACCCCACTTGCCCTCGCCCACATATTTCAAATCATGCTAGGCGCCAAAGTAGGTTTAGTAACCACCGTGGCTGGAGGCGGCATCGAGAACGAGGTTGCTCGCATGGTGGCGACAAGGACAACGTTTGACTCAAAGTAGCTTAAGCTGGGCTGACCTTTTAGCGCAGATCTGGCGCCGAGGATCGTATCCGCCGCAAAGGCCTCAACAGTGGATCATCTCAGAGGACTGGGAATCCATCTGGCCGAAGACGGGATAGCATAGCACCAGATTCTCATGGGAAATAATTCGGTTGATCTTTAACAAAGCTGTTACTGACATACCCAGTCACAAAGCCGCGTGGTGAGGTTGGAAATAATTTATTTGTTGGCTTCGCGATCTTTCGATCTTTCAAAATGTCTTGGGCGTTGAAGGCTATTGTTCCCCCAAAACGATAAATCAGACCATGTTTCTGCATGTCCTGTACACTTTTGGATATAATCAGATCTCTTCTCAATCCGTACCCTGGAATTGACCGGGAGTTTCGAGTCCGTGCTGCTGCTGCATAGCTGGCAAACATTCGTGCTGATGTGGAGAAAAACTTCCGAAGCAGATCTGGTTTTCGATTGGCTGATGATCCTTTAGTTATTTTTAGCGCGTCGAGATCAATCCAACGAGGTATCATCACAGTACAGCTTGACGCAGTCTATCTCTGGGTTGAGAGCCCAGAATAGATGAGAAGCCGGTTAGTAGTTGAGGGAATTAGGTGTTAGCAAGTATCATGATATACTGGCTCGTGATACCGCATCCTGAAGTACCTACTAATTCTCCAAAGACTGGTGTAGAGTCGTTAGACGAAAAGCCAAAGTAGAATTGTAGGGAGCATCCCTAATAGAAAACTCCACGGATACCGGCATAAACGATGAAGACGAAATCTCCAAGACGGGACCTACTTAACGGAGCGCGGCATAGTCTGAAAATTCTGGGATCGTATTGCAAAATCCAAACCTTGACCTGACGCCGGATGCAGGGGAAAAGTAAGAAAAAATTTCTCTGCAGCCATTCTCTCCTTGAGAATTGAAATTCGAGGATTTGACTGCTTTTGGATGACCGAGTAGCAAGTCAAGTACATTTTCCAAAACTGGACATTGGTTTCTCGGCTTAACGAAGGCTCTGAAGGATGATCAGCACAGGATGTAACCTTATGCTAGCAACAGCTAGATTCATCAGAAAGCACCGAGCCTTGACGCCGGTAGTTACTCTAAAGTAATGGATTCAAGCGAAAATCAGGTACCCGAGATGTCATGTAAGATTTTCTCCTTACACTTGGATCACCTTAATATCTTTTCACTCAATATCTTAACTCCCGTTACACAGTCTCAGAGTAATTGGAATGCTTCGACAACTCAGTATACGCAGTTCCACATGATAATGAGAGGGTCCTAGCAACCCCCAGTCTGTGGCACAGCAATATTCTACGCAAGTAAAGTTTTCTGGCCCATGCGGGACCACGCTCGTGGAATCCGTAGAGCAGGACGCAGATGGCTGCACCATAGATATCATGATTGGGAGGGCCGATCAACGGCACCGAGCATGTTTTTTCAGCATGTCGGGAGAATTTCATTCATCGTCCGAGTCCATCAATTCCGCTAGCTCAGCTTCTTCCTCTGCTGTGAGAAGGCTCTTTTTAGGGACAACTTTTTCCTCCTTGACGACACCTTTCAATCTTTCTTCTCGTTCTTTCTTCGATTTCTCCAAGTCCGACTTTTCCAGACCCCAGATGCGCACTGTAGCGTCGATGCTCACACTCACCACTTGTTTCTCACCCTCCAGTACCACCAATCCTGTTACCTCTTCAAAATGACCGTCGTAGATATGCCACAACTTGCCTGTTGCCCTGTCCCAAACTTTGACATCCTCGTCTCTTCCAGCTGTTATGACCCAATTCCCGGTGACAGCGACTGAGCGGACATAGTCACCATGTTCATATGTTTCTTCTGTACTCCAGTTCTTTGCCCTAGCCAAGCATTTAGCAGTTCCATCGGCGCTCGCGGTCCAGAGGTCGGAATCTTCGTCATCACCTGAGAACAGGACCTTGTAGACACTGGTCTCATGCTCAAGGATCGTATCTCTGGTAGTCTTATTCCCAGTAGGAATTTCTTGGGTGGTATCTTGAATTTGTATCGCGGATGATGTACCAATTCGCCATCTTCGAATGTGGGGATCACTACTGGCGGACACGAGGACAATTTCCGCATCATTCGAGGCTTCCGGGTCGAGTACCAGATCTTGAAGAGCCATCATTGTGTCAGACTTATCACGGAGAGTGTGGAGACGTTCTCCAGTTGCTGTATCCCATACCATAATCTTGGAGTCAGCGCCACCAGAGATCAGGACCTGTAGAAAAACAGATTAGCCCTGAACGGCATCTCCGAGTTTGACTTGCATCTTTCTCTCCCAGCTTCGCACAAATGATCGTCTTTACGAAGTCGGAGTGGCCCTTGAATTTCCTCCCTGGTGCCTTCGTAACTCTGTCCCAGCTCCAAATATCTTTGTCCCAGCATCCGCCAAATACTGTAGAGCCATTATGTCCACCGATGGCAACTGATGTGATTGGGAAGGCAGGTCCTCTGAAAACAGTCTTGGAGTCTCTGCTCTGGATCGGATCAGCTACAGTATTATAAGTAAACGGAATTCTGTGAGTCACCTTGACGTTTAATTTTCGCACGCAGCCAGCGCTTTCTGCAATGTAAATACATTCTGTAGAAAATGGGTCCGGAATAACATTTAGGATCTTGGATTGTAGAACAATGGGGTTGCCATGCTTGTTTCCAGATTTGGCCGCTCGGCGAGCTCGAGTAGATTCGGATGCATCACTTTGGAAGAAATGTCCCGGATCTGTTGAGCGGGACATTCTGAAGTGGTTTTTGTGTTGTGGGTTATGCGTTGTCTGCGTTGAGGGCCTTCCCATGTAAATATTTTGAGACTGAATGGAGGGGTCCCACGCTAGTGACAGGGGTGCGCGTAGAGTGCTGCTGTACCGACGCGTCTCCTTTCTCTCAGACACATTGATCTTGACAACTCTAATATCACGAATTGCTCTGCTTTATTCAACACAATTATGGCGACAACTACGCAAAACCCAGCAAGAGCCAGACACGGGTATACCAGGGGTCCAACCTATCTTTCTTACACCCCCGACGGCACGAAATTGGTAACTGTCGGAATCAACAACTTTACACGCGTCTTTAAGACTGCATACGATGGGGAGCCGATAAATATCGATGACTGCCCGGAAGATAATACCGGAGTAGCATCTACGGTTTGTTGCTCGAATTTCGTTCCCATACACAAGCTGACCGCCCGCAGAATGATTTTTTCGTGATTGGATCTGAAGATGGAAGTGTCAGCAAGTTCTCCCTCAATACAAATACCTTCGAAAAATTTCTCACTCGATCATCACTTCCAATTCGAGACGTTACAATATCTCCGGACGGGAAATGGTGTGCGGTTGCCAGTGACGAGCTCGCTGTTAAAGTCATCAAGGTCGACGAAACAAGTTCAGTAATGACATTGGGGGATCAGACGAAACCTATTAAGCACCTTTCATATGATCCAACTGGGAAATATCTAGCGTGCTCCTGCACGGATGGGCTGGTTTACATATATTCAGTCAAAGACGATACTCCAGATCTTGTTCGGAAAGTGGATGGCTTGATCAGGGCCGTCGAGACTGACAGTGACATCTGTACCAAAGTTGTATGGCATCCAGACGGGAGAGCCTTCGCTGCACCTACAGCCACGAAAGATATTCAGGTGATGTCCAAGAATGATTGGGAAAATCAACGGTCTTTCAAAAACGGTCATCTGGGAGATATTACTGCGCTTGCTTGGTCGCCAAACGGAGCAATGTTGGCCTCTGCTGGAAAAGATCGTAAAGTTGTCCTATGGGAGACTAGAACCCAAAAAATAATTGCAACGTACAATTACGCTGATGTTATGGATATTTCTTGGCATCCAACGAGCAACCTTCTGTCGTTCACCAATACCGAAGGACTGGTCTACATTTATCCTGACTTTGTGCCTGCAGAGCATACCCATTTGGTCAAGCTACCCCTTCAGCCGGCTCCATTTATTCATGATCCCCTTTCTGAGATTTCGGCCAATGTTCGACGGCCTGTCACAAATGGGCTCAAGGACATTCCCAACCGAGGGGCTCGACGTGCATCACTAGATAGTCTGGATGACATATTAGGCCCGGAACTTATGGACGACGAAGACGACTTCGTTGTCGATGATGATGGAGCTGGTTATGCTCTTGGACTCAACGGTAATGGCAAACGACCAAATGGAGAAGTGGATGGATATCTAGGCCCAGCCAGTAAACGCCGGAATCAAACCTGGGAGCCCCAATATCATGAATCTTTCCAGCCGGGCTCGACTCCATGGCGGGGCAACCGAAAATACCTTTGCCTTAATCTCATTGGCTTCGTTTGGACAGTAGACCAGGACACCCACAATACTGTCACCGTGGAATTTTACGACCACGAATTCCATCGTGATTTTCACTTTACAGATACTTTCCTGTATGACAAAGCTTGTCTGAACGATAACGGTACATTATTCTCATGCCCAATCAATGAGCATACAAATGCACCAGCAACAATTTTCTATCGACCACACGAAACTTGGACCTCTCGGGCAGATTGGCGAACCCAGCTACCAGAGGGGGAGGATGTGACTTCAATTTCACTTAGCGAATCATTTGTCACAGTCACCACAACCGCAAATTATGTCAGAGTATACACACTGTTTGGAATTCCATATAGAGTGTATAGACAAAAAAGTAGTCCTGCGGTGACGTGTGCCAGCTGGAGAGATTATGTTCTCACCTTGGGCAATGGACCAGTTGGTGCAGATGGCAATACGAAGTTATTGTACACCATCCAAAACATCAAGAGAGACGAGGTTTGTCAGAGTGAAGATGTTGTTGCTCTGCCAGATGGTGAAACTTTGAAGAGTGTATTTTTTTCAGACAATGGCGTGAGTTACTTTGCTCGCCTGGAGATGTCCAGAAACTGATTTTATATAGGATCCTTGCATTTATGATTCGACTGGAACATTGCTCACACTGCTTCATTGGCGGACACCATCTCAAGCAGTTTGGGTGCCACTGTTGGATACTAAACTGCTTTCGCGCTTGGCGTCTGGCCGAAAGACTGAAACATATTTCCCGGTTGCTGTGGCAGATGGCAAGTTCCATTGTATTATCCTGAAAGGAGGTGATCAATACCCGTACTTTCCTAGGCCATTACTATCGGAATTTGACTTCGAGATTCCATTGACGTCGAAGTCAAAACCAGATTCTGGCGATGCTGATGCTGCAGAAGCTGTTGAAGGTGATGAGCTAAAAAAGCTGGAGGGCAAATTTGTCCTCAAGAGTATTTTAGCTGCTCAGCAACAGGACCTAATAGATTTCACGAAGAGCACACATCCTCAACGGACAGCCCTGGCGAGAATGGAGAACGAGATCGACAAAACTCTTCTTCAGATGATGGCTGTAGAATGCAGAGAAGGTGAAGAAAGGGGCATGAGGGCATTAGAGATGGTCACACTCTTCCGTGACAGGACTAGCCGAATGATCGAGGCTGCTGGAAAGGTAGCTGAGAGATATGGCAGGAGTGTACTGGGGGAGAAGATCAGAGAAGTTGGCGAGAGCAGGTTGCTGGGTGATGATATGGAGGATGATTGAATATAAGGAGAAAGAGGACACGGGGCATAATAATTCGGCGTTTTGTACAGTCTTTGGGTTGGGTAATGTGGGGTATCATGAATGGACGTGTCAACCACTTTTCTCGAACAATTTTTGAGAGAGAGAGAGAGAGAGCAACCATAGCAGAGCTCTGAATGTGCTGTTAATCACAGCGAGCATTCTTTCTCCGAAAAAGGCGAGATGACAGGGAATTAAAGTCATTGTATGAATCCGATCGCTTCAAAAAATAACATCAAGTGTTGCTTAAGCTGTGTATCTCAATTGTGAAAGCCTTGTAATTCCCGCCTGACGGGAGATTCAGTGACGGCCGCTGAAGCTTCAGCGATGGGAAGCCTAGGTTTAGTGAGCAAGCACCCTATCTCTATAATGAAACCCCTATGAATTAGCGATAATAAGCCTTGATATACACCTCGCGCACCTAGTTCCAACAGGTCCTATCACCCCCTCATACGAACTAAACATCAATTCAGCATCAAAAGAAATCACTAATTAATCCTCTCACTCTCCTTCAAAGTCAAGTATCTAAATAAGCCCGCCCGTAACCAGGCCATAAGGATCGCCCACGTTTAAGTACGTGTAGCGTAGTGGTCTCGTTGACAAGACGATTAAGTCAACTCTAAAATAAAATCACCCGACTTGAAATAATCCTCACCGGAGGGTTTTCTAAGGTCTCCCTATTCGAAGGGGAGGCTGGAGTTTTGCCATTTTGAAACATTTTTTTTGGCACACTTTTTTTTTTGTAGCCGAATTTGGTACACATTGCAGTGGATTGGCAGTTTTTGAGGGTATTCAACACATTATATTTTTGCAATTTCGCTGAACGAAGATATGTATCACGCACTCTCATATCAGGCTTCTGCGTCCTCGGCTCCTTCTATTTTCATAGTGTCTGCATTTCGCGTACATGTTTCAGTTCTCATTTTACTACTATATATATAGCATAAGTCTAACAGTTTGTGCGCTGGCAGCAGCCCAAAATGTGTAGGAGTGTCAAATGTTTTCATAGTAGAAATAAGGGGTAAATTGTTTTTTATCTTCACAACAGTAGATCACTTGATCTGGTATGTGATTTTGTGCCTCCAGTTGTTCCAAGTGGAATTATTCTGGCCTGGGAAGATCATGGCTCGTATTTCTTCGCTTTAGGCATTCCAATATTACTCTTTCCCCGCAGTTGATCCGCTTCCCCTATTTCCACTAGGGACTGTTTAACCCGGGAAAAGAGGTTGGAATCGCATCTTCATCATCCTAGATTGCTTGAGGTCATGTTTTTCTTGACGATCTAAACCATAAGGTGGTATCATATATTACTCGGGTGCAAGATTGCTTGTATACCGATCTTGATATGGCTGATATTTCTTCACTACCTATGCTTGTTAATTATCAAGTTCACCCCGCAAAAACTGACATTATGCAAGTCAATATTCTCCCCACAAAGTCTCTGGCGCTAGATACCAAGCTCTCAATTATATTTCCTTGTTTTCACCCAATCGGGTCTTCACCCTGCTCAATCTCCTTCTTGTAAGCTCATTTATCATCAGAGAAAACGCACAAGTCCGAAACAGCTGACAACATTCGAATCCACAACCAAGGATTCGGGATCGATAAACCATGTCTCACGCGCCTCAATTCCCCTCACCGCATACCAAAGCTCCCCCAGCCCCTAACTTAGCTCCGGTTCTTCGTGTGGGGTAAGCACCGGGAAAGAATGCGGGGAGGAACGATCCTAGCGCTTCATGCCAAGGTATAATATGAGGAGCTCTCTGATCGGTCCTCACGCCGTTCTAATGGTCTGGAGAACGGACATCTAGCCGCCTTAGTGTCTATATCTTCGTTCTCCCTTCCGAGTTGAAGATTCGCCACTTCTATCAGATCGATCTAAATCTTTCGTTGACAGAAGGGAATCGAAGAGACTTAACTCAAAAATGGCGGCCGTTCATAATAACGATCAAGTTATGGAGACTGCTTCTCCAGTGGAGTTGCAGGAGAAGGGGAGTAGCTATGATGATGAGAAGGAAAATAGTGAGCATTTCGAAGAAAAGCTACACGAGAATAACGCTGGCTTGGATGAGTCAAACGTAGGTCTCCATCCAGCTCTCTGGAGACAGGATTTCACTAATTGGAACCAGCTACCCAGATATCATGACAAAGAAACTCGAAGAATCATGCGCAAGGTCGACTTTCGTCTCCTTCCTATGCTCACATTGCTTTACGTTCTGGGCTTCCTCGATCGTGGAAATATCGGAAATGCGAAAGTGGCTGGCATGAATACTGATTTGGGTACTTTCCCTTCTTTCTTTTTATACTACGTGCTAACATATTTATTCAGGCCTGACAAGCGCACAATACAACATGGCACTCACAGTCTTCTTCTTCCCATACGCCATATTCGAAGTCCCGAGTAATATTGTCTTGAAGTTGATGAGACCAAGTCTCTGGATATGTATCCTGATGATTTCATGGGGTACTGTAAGTTCAATATTTCTTATTTCCGTCACCAACAACAGCGTTGATGAGTAGTAGGTCATGACCCTCCAAGGCATCGTCAAGAACTACCATCACTTGATCGTTACCAGAACTCTTCTTGGTTTAACAGAATCTGGTTTCTTCCCAGCAGCAACCTACCTTCTCACAACATGGTACTGTCGTTTCGAAGTCCAGACCCGCCTTGCCGTCTTCTATTCCGCCGCCTCCTTAGCAGGTGCATTCTCAGGTCTTCTCGCCTTCGCCATCGAGAAGATGGACGGCGTAGGGGGACTTGCAGGCTGGCGATGGATCTTCATTCTCGAAGGAATCCTCACTGTCGTCGTGGCATGCACATTACCATGGTCTCTCCCTGATTCACCTGAACGAGCCAGTTTCTTGTCTGTCGGCGAGAAAGACTATATCAACCGCAGACTGGAGCAGGATTCTGGTACGAAATCGGGAACTGTGCGGACGAAGGATGCTTTCCAATGGAAGTACCTGATTGCGGCTCTGACGGAGTGGAAGTTGTATTTTGGTATGATTGCGTATTGGGGAAACTCGTAAGTGATACATCCAAAATTCCCAGACAACTCTAACATCTTAAAGTGTCTGCCTCTATGCTTTCACATATAGTGCACCGACTATCATCAACCAACTCGGTTACACTGCTGCGAATGCTCAACTCCTCAGTTCGTCCCTCAATTCATTTACACTTTATACACAATCTAATCTTTTTAACAGCAATCCCCATCTACATCCTCGGCGTAATTTCCACCCTCGTCTTCTCCCGCCTCGCAGATAGCCATCAATCCCGCTGGCCCTTCATCGTGGCCCCCTTCTCCATCGCTCTCGTCGGCCTCATAGGTCTAATCTCGATTCCTCATCCAAAATACCCCGGTCTTACCTACGCCTTCCTCTTCACCATCCCTGCAGGTGTCTATCCGCCTCTAATCGGTATCCTCTCCTGGTTCGGCAACAACCTCGCTCCATCCTGGAAACGCGCTGTCGGCATGGCATTACTTATCTCCCTAGGAAACTTTGGAGGTGCTATCGGAAGTAACATCTTCATTGCAAAGCAGGCACCTGATTACTGGCTCGGCTATGGTTTCTGTCTTGGTATTGTGAGTGCAGCGATTGCATGCACGCTTATTTTGAGAGTGGCGTATGGGAGGATCAATAAACAGAGAGATGCGATGACTGAGGCGGAGATTAGAGAGAAGTATAGTGAGGAAGAGCTTTTGGACTTGGGTGATAAGAGTCCTTTGTATAGGTGAGTTATGTTCTGCTGCCGAGAGGTGAAAATGCTAATTTAGTTCAGATATGTTGTATAAGTGCTCCAAAGTTTCTCATATACTGTAGTATTTCGTACTCAGAGAAGAAGATCTGGGTATAGCTATATCTGAGAACAGACTTTGTACAATCTTACCTGTATGACTAGATTCCAAATCACATGAGTCATTATCAATTGTCATTAAGTCATAAATCTAAACAATCTCGAAATTAATAATAAGCCTCTCCACCTTCGCCTTCCAGTGAGCCATGTCAACATCTAGATCTCTACATTTCAATCCCCCCAGTACAGAATTTATGATCTCCGCAACTTGTGCAAACTCACTCTCGCCAAATCCACGCGCAGTCATAGCAGCAGTACCAAAATGCAATATCTTCGTATCTAGATCAACACAGCACGCGATACCTATCCTTTCCAACACTCGATGAACATACGCAGCAGATAAGCTCTCGTCTAGTACTAGCACTACCCATGAGGAATTCCAATTCTCATTGGGCCCTTCCACTCGCCATCCTAGCTGACGGAGAGATGCCTGAAGTGTGCGCGCGTTGTGTACGACATTCTCCTGATATTTATGAAAGGCTTTCTTTGATGCATTGTGCAGCGCGACTCCAATTCCGCATATCGAGTGGCAGTGGGGCCCTCCTTGATGTCGTGGAAATACAGATTGGTCGATAGCTCGATGTAAGGGAATCGTTTCCTCAGTTCCCGATCTATCTGTGCTCTTGACCACGGCTTGTTTCTTTGAAAATATTAGAGTGCCAGGAGGGCCTCGAAGCGATGGTTGTGTGGCAGTTGTTATGACGGAGGAGTAAACAAATGGTGAATTTTTGATCATGCCTGTCGCTATCAAGCCTGCGTTGTGTGAAATATCAGTGATGATATGGGCAGCTACATTTTCTGCTATTGCTTGCAATCGAGAATAGTCTATTTGAAAGGGGGCTGGTGCAATGGAGATGATCCTAGGCTGGTATGATGCCACGAGCTTCTCTAATGAAGCATAATTGATAGGCTCCGGCTCCATGAGTAAAGTGTGATATTCTATCACTTCGTAGTATTTAGCTAGAAATCGACATTGTGGACGACCGATACATAGAACTCTGCCGTGCATCGGTAGGAACGCAGATAGCACCTGCAGGGCGGCAAGTGACAAGTTATGGGCTGTGATAATCAGCATCCCCATGACAATTCCAGAAGGACAACACCAACACTGAACATTAACAGCCCAGTCTCGATCGTTAAGACCAAACACTTGGAGTGCCCGCCTCTGACAACTTGCCTCAGACTCATCTATAAATTTCGTGCCTGGATAGTATCGATTTCCGATATATCCCTCGGAATTAGGATCTGAAGCTATTTAAGTATTCGAGTTTGAAGTTGATGAGGTTTGGAATACTTTGAAATACGCTTCCAACTGCGGAACGAACATTTTGTAGGATGTAGTTGGCCATGGGAATGAGATTCAGCGTGCTTTGTTGTATTTGAGCCTCCTGTGGCACAAATCACGATCATTAACTTTGCAGAGTACAACAATTATTTCGCTAGTGCATACTTTACGAATGAGCTTATGGACTGTTGGGTCTGCTACATCTAAATTCTGGTCGAGAGATTTCTATAATCTTATCAATCAAGCGCCGCTAAAACCCAAACCATCGCTCATACATGGTGAATAAGGTAGCTCCGTCGTTGTATTTTACGCTTACAGGCAACCGCGAGCCGCCAGTCCGGAGAGATAATGGCCAGCCTTATTCTTCGCTCCAGGAAATTCATTTTTGGGGTGTGGTATTTCTCTCGACTTTTAAAGATAAGTTTAATTTTCCGAGCATCAAAAAGGCAGATTTTCTCATTAGCAATTGAACAGGCGGCTCTGAGAAATGATCATGTGCCGGGAAGAACACATTCAGTCGAGGCTGCCTCATTACAGGCGTAATTTATGTCGCCTGATGTCATGGTGATGATGCGCCCCAGTGATGCGCTGCTGAATTGATTGGACAAGGCTGTGGACGAGATTCTGGGAAAACTTATCCCAGAGAGAACTAAAATTGACTCTGATCAAATTTCATACATAAAACTTGCTCTATTCATAATGAAGCCTTTAGCAAATATCTAAAATCATTTATAAGTGCATGTAGTGAAAACTAAATAGAAAATGCCAATTTAATTTTTGGCAGCAAAAGGGTATATGATAAGTATAACCTAGCATGGAAAGATATTGATAATAAGAAATACTGCTTCCATCATAGTTGTAAATCGACTGAGGAGTAAGGGGAAAACTTCTGCCTTTGGGTTGGCCCATGCTCATACTGGCTGTCAATCCAAGCCCCGATAAACTCGAGATTGCGATCTGGATTGGAGATCTAGCTCAATGTCAGCTGTCTAAATACGACAAATCATAATTAGATGGTCATACAGTTGTGGCGAAGCTTCTGGTAGATACGCCGCTTTCCAAGCCGTGTTTTCGGAAGGATTCTCTCGTCAGCCTCCTAAGGTCAATGCTTTGCAATGAATACCAGGCCCCCAACAAAGTTGGCAATGTAAGAGCTGCTATTGAAAGACTCATGGCCCTTTGCTGATCTAACGGAGTTGCATATGCAACTTGCGTAGGAAACAAGTCAAATAACTTTTTCGTTCCAATAGCGGCCCCGAATTTCCCGGAAGTAGCAACCAGACCAAGGATATAGCCGTTGAAAGAACGGCATTCTTCCATAGACAGATAATGAACGACTGCTGCTAGAGAAGTCAATCTTGCAATCGTATGAACAGTGCCGTAGAAAAATACGAAAGCGGTGAGGCTTTGAAACTCATGGCTCAGAGTACACACACAGCCCCAACCGAGCAGCATCCAAGTATAAAGACCAAAAGATATTGCTCTTTGTGGACCAATGAAAGCTATTGTTGTATAGCAGACTATCCATGAA
The DNA here is from genome assembly GCA_030077755.1 of Filosporella fistucella. NCBI lineage: Eukaryota > Fungi > Ascomycota > Leotiomycetes > Helotiales > Filosporella > Filosporella fistucella. Next base: position 975,550 of record JAQJZZ010000007.1, read on the forward strand.
AACAATGAGTAGCAGTTCACAGCTGTCTGACGAGAATTTAGCTTCGTAGTTCAGTAACCGATCTCAGTCCCTACGCACCTCATAGCCACCATGTGGGGCATAACTTTCAATGCCAGTGAGCTGCGCCATCTGCCGTGAAGAATACAAGCCAAAACACTGTGTTGTAAGATTGTAACTATCAGTCGATCAGTCAATCAAGTGTAGAAATGTTTCTTGGTAACCTGGGACACTCACCAGAACCAAATCTGATATGTCTTGAGAGCACTACTTAAATCTGTGATGCCCCGTAGTATGTTGACGCTTTGACGGCGTGTGAATTCAAAGACTCTTTCGGCATATGACTGTTGATAGAATTTAAGAACGAAAATCGCAGTTAGGACCTAGCAGACGAGTCGATTTCAGACCAAGGAACAATAACAAGGGCAAAAGATTGACGTACTATGCAACCCATAAAGTGGTATCCACCCAACGATCCTGAGTGAAGTATACTGGCCTGCGGAAGTGAAGCCACGTTTGCGAGGATCATAACCTGAACATCAAATATCAATGTCATACATAAGAGTCAGGATACGGCGTCCATACCAGGTCCCATAATATGGCCGGGATTATTGCCAGTATAGCGTGCTTCTTCGCCAAAGCCATCGTGACTTCGATGCCTTCGATCTTCAGGTCTGAATGCCCATCAAACTGAACTCCATCAGAAGCAACATCAACTTCATCAAGGTTTGCGGAGGCATTATTAAAGAACCTTCTTTTTCAAATTCGTTAACAATCAGTTGCCGCGATTAGATGAGCTCGAGCTGTACCTGTTGTTCGATTTTCTATTGCGTACCGTAACAAACATGGTAATAATGAACAGGAGCAAAATTGCAAGAACAAGAGCGTGACAATAGTCAAAGTGACCAAACATATTTCTGATGAAGTAGGTTCCACCGATAATTCGAATTTCTTTAATCGTAACATAGGCTGTGCCACGCTCGTTCATAGCTGGGACCTCGTGAGTCAGTGGAAAGCATGTTATGGAGAGAGCAACAATAACAGTGTTAAAAGTGACTGACCTTGTATTTATTCCAACACCCAAGCAACATATATCTTAGAGCTTTGTTTATGGCACCGAGGGATTACTGCTTGCTTTTTAGAGAACTGATTATCGAATGCTGTGATGCTGGCTGCAATTCTGGTATCGGTAGCTGCGCTGCTGGGGAGATATCGATAGTAAGACATCATGTCTTTCCTCCATATATATCAGTGATCTCAAAACATAAGGCTGTATTTCGCATTGATTATGGCTTCAAATAGGTCTTTTCGTATTAATTTTCTCTAAAGTGAGGACCTTTTCCTTTTCAAAAGTCCTCAAGGCTGACAGCGTGGGGTACAGCTCAACTCATTCGCGAATAATAATCGTGATTATGAGGGCGCATGCCTGCTAAATGATGAAACGAGGCCTTATACCATAAGACAACAATATGGGTAGGCTCACAGTGGGAAAAGCGGCTGCTCTTCTGTGCCGCTTTAATTTACCCACTGCGAGCCGAGACCAAGTACTGGAGGTAGAAGAGCGGTTCGAAGCACCCTACGCTGCGTTTCTTTAGTATATGGAGGATCATCGGGGGTCATATGTATGGGCAAGGGTTTGAAAGGACCTGGCGAGTTTGGGTCGAAAGGACCTCAGGGGGTTTGTATGCACGATACAATACTTCGTCCTGCATCTGACAGGGCAAGTGCAAGGCTACTTACTGTATCTGGTGTTAGTGGGAGACCGCATCATTGCCAATCAACTGAACGCCACGCTTTCTTGTCTTATTATTAAATTTTTTTTTTTTTGGAACGAACCAGTTTCTAGTACACAAATATGGGCTATTCTGCAACTGTGTGCATCTACGAGTTCTAGGTGAAGCCTCAAAGCTCAGAGCCTCAGAGCTGTGATTGTTGCATGTTTGTAATTTTAATGCATTGTTGTGCTCAACGCTATTTCGCTTCAAGCAATGGAAAGATGACTCTCTCATGGAGGAAAAAGAATTATATGACGAAAGAAAGACCTATGAATTAGTCGATGGCAAGACTGCCAAATTTTGTTTCAATTCTCTCGAGTTCATCTGCCACACTCGTAGTATATCCGTGATCTTTTCCATATGTAAGCGTGCAGGATTGCAGTGCAGCTTGGAGGACTTTGTGACCCTCTTCAAGTGCATTTCGGCTGCACAAGCTCTGTGCCAGATTTGTTTGCGCAGCGATGTAGATGGCATCTGGTGGTGCATCCTTGCTGAGCTCTGCTTCCCTGCATAGCCGCATTGTCTCATACAGCATATTCTCTGCTTCAGCATATCTAGCTTGCGTCCGATAAAGCCATGCAAGCCGTATCATGGCAGATCTCATGTAGTAGTCGATCGGATCGAGCCCTTGAGTCTTCAGCATTCGTAATAATAAATTTTCGGCCTCTGAAAATCTGGAAAGTTCGATCAAATCGCCAGCAAGAGCGAGCTTAGAACGAAGAGTGTCGTCAGCTGTTTCACCAATGTTGGCGTCGAGCAGCTCCAAGGACTTCCGCCATGCTAAGATACAAATCTCGTGCTTATCTTCAATTTTGGGAAGCATACGACAGATGAGGGTGATAGGGTGCTGAGGGCCAAGGACAACTGTTGACATCCTCGATGCCAAGTCAAAGATCCGCTTTCGAATCTCTGGATGGACGTCTAGACGATAATCTGTAAGTTGCTGAAAAAAGTAACGAAGAAGTTGAGTGTGCTGTTGTTGTAGAATAGGTTTGAATAGTTCAAATGCTTCATGAACCAATCGCCATCCTTCCTCTTGATCCTGCAGTTTGCGACTCTTCAATAGCTCGAATGCGACGGTATATCGCGAGAAGAGTTGGGTAGGATGTATCGGCATATCTGCACCACTGGGAAATGACTGACGAATGTCGATGCACAACGTCATCTCTTTCATCACGGTGCGGGGAGAGCTAGGGAAAGTGCGACGCCATTGTAAGTCTGTGAAAGAGTCGTAGTACTGGTGTATCAATTCAAGGACTGATTCGACAACCATTAGGTCGCGAGATATGGTGCGAAATTTCGTCAGACTGAGATTTGGCTGCGTGCGACTGAGATATTTTTCAAGTTCATCGTCGTGTCGAGTGGTGGAAGATTGCTCATATCGTTCAAGCACTTGCGTGAGGTCCGCTCTAGTTCGTGGTGACCTTTTTGAAAGAGATTTGTTATTTCGAGGCACAGGAGAAGTATCCTGACTTCTATTTACAACTCCTGAAGATGAGGCGGAGTCTTGGTCGGAGGATGGTGGTGTGTCAACGTCGTCGAAGCTGTCCGTAGACTCCGGGTTCGATGGTGTTCGTCGAAAATAAGGAACAGGGTGTCTGTGCTGGCCTGCATTGCTCGTTCTTCTTCGAGTCGAAGACTTTCGGTCTGTTGTTTCAACGACCGGCGGGTTCAGACTGCGTGACTGGTCTTCTGCTGGGCTTGAAGTCTTCCTAACCTGGTACTTTCGCAGGCCCCAGTCCGCCAGTCGCCTCTTGAACATTCTCTCACTAGACATTGTCAGCCCGATCAATTCTTGAGGATGCGAACTCACTTATATGGGCACTCACGTTGCGATGAACTGATGGTCCCGCTCCATGATTTGCATAGTTTCCTTCAAGGTCCGCTTCTCTTCAACATAAAGCCGAGTAATAGTGGGACGATAAGTATTCCAGTCTGCAGTCGTAGGTGGGTCACTAGGCACTAGCAAAGCAGAAGTGAAAGACAAGCCATCAACATTCTCGTATAATTCCTCTCCTAAATTGCTTGTAGGAACGGCGGTCCAAAGGTCAGAAGGGCGTACGGTCGAATATTCGGAAGCCATTGTGGCGGATGGCGAGACAGAGGCAAAGTACCGTTATGGTACTATGTGGGGAAAAGTTAATGTTGAGAAAGTAAGGTAAGGTATGGTGGAGTCGTGAATGGAAAATGCCATCTAATGAATCAGGCCAAGGTAGGGACGAAGACGAGGACCTTTCTGCAGTGACGAAAGGACCGCGGGACGCGGGGGACGATGCATGAAAAGGACCGCTAGCAGGGATACTGCAGCGCCTGTGGAACCCTGTCGTCAGCCCTGCGAAGATACCTGGGTACGGGGACTTCCCTAAGCCAGGCAAGGGTAGATTGTTCAGGGTGTTTCCGAAAAGTTGCCAGAATTGTTCACTGTGTCTCTTTCATTTCGACGTCATAGGGCGATTCTTCGAAAATTAAGAATCACAAAAGTCGAATTTGCGAACACGAACGCCTGCGTCAACAGATCCCTAGATATATGTGTACAAATATCCCATTTCTGCACGAGAGCGAGCGTCAAGCAACGCCAAATCGAATGCTATCCACCAAACTTCTCAACCAAGAACTCAATGTCCTTCAACGCTTGAGCTCTCACTTTGGAGCCTGGTTTATGTGCCGAATGCATGATAGTCTCTTTTATACAGTACAGACGGTTCCGGTCATCAAATTCTTGTACAGGCTCATCCGGCGGAAAGTTTTTGAAGTACTCATCGCGGTATTTCATGGCTCTCATTTGGTGGTGCTCAGTCCGCCACATTCCGATTGCCATCTCGTGATGTGCATAGTATGCACATGAATCGAATACGTATATGTCCTCAGTCTGCGGGTTGGTGCCAATGTTCCCCTCCCAAAGATCACCGTGAATAAGACACGCTTTGATAGAACGACCATCTTCTTGGAGAGGACGCAAGAGGCGAGGGACTACCGTTTCTAGTATTATTCTCATATTGTCATCAAGCTCTTTCCACAGCCCGTTGATTTGGATGTCGAGCTCATACACGCCGCTCAGCATCTTGCCATAAAAAGATGCCCAATTCTTATCCCAGTCTGCAACGAGAGGAAGCTTTCCGTCATATGGAACGGCATGAAAACCAAACTGGCTTGTTGGGGAGACGCTGATTTGGTGAAGTTCAGCCATCTTCTGGCCCAGCTTCACGGGATCAGGCTGGCGATGATCAATATCCACATAGTCGCAGAGAAAATAACTGGCTTCCAAATCCAGACATTGTCCTGACGCTCTTGGGGTTGGGACAATCGAGGGCATTGTTTTGTGCAATTCTAACATGCAGGAATACTCACCGAGCACACGAGGCCCGGCAAGATTGCCTGTGACAATCTACACACGGACATAAGTCGAAGCTGGAAGGAATATTAGGTAACTTGCCTTGAGGAAATAGTTGTGCAATGTACCATCACTATTCTTGGTTTCTATTCTGGCAGTTGATGACCAGGCTGAGTTGCCATGTTGCATTACAGACACCACTTTCTGACCTTTTCCAAAAGCTGCAGCACTACAAGTCAGTGATGGTCTGTATTGGTATTTGAGCAAGGTCAGATTGTGTACCACTAATCACGGCACTATCTAACCCTAATTGTTCCGGAGGGGTTTGGATGATGATCGTCTTATCGTGCAGAGTCATCTTTGACAACTACCTGTACGGATGTCCCATCTAACAACTATCGGTAACTAGGGCACCGGATCGGGCCGGAAAAGAGGTTATTTTCAAGACTGCACGATACAACCTGGTCTTAGCGTAAAGTCATTCTCGAGAGTGGTATTTAGACGTAGCAAAACTTGACTTCTCCAAGCTGAGAAAGGTCACCTGCAGAGCCCTGCCTGCGCTGACCACTCCATGTTCGATGACGTTGAATCACGTGATACAAGCATCGCAGTCAGAATTGTGAACGTTCGTGAGAGTTGAAGAGGACGAAAGTGGTTGCAACAATGTTCCTAGTCCACTATGAAGAATGAGTATTCAGGGATTTGATAAAACCATGGTCTGAATGATTAGAGGCGTGATCAATGGTACGGTCGCTTTAGAGATCGTGCCTGCCGAATGTGTGTCAACAAGGCTGAGCTGGAAAAGACGATGAGAAGGAACCCACCTCAAAATAGATGCTCTTTTAGCTTAGTGAAGTCTCTATTCTCAACTTAGGCTTTCCATAAATACTCCGATACCCCTAGTTTCAATTCTGACGCGAGTTCTATCCGTCGTATCCAAACGTTGACGGCTAGCTGGAGCTACTGGCAATGTCCAGCAGCTCGTATAAAGGAGCTGGACGAGCCTATCTGCGACCTCCAAGAGACATCTCAAATTGCTTGACTTGTCATAATTTATATCTATATGAGGATACAACGCTCGAAAGAACCGTCAATATCGATGCGATCGACTTGGCTGAATGCGCCGATGAAGGCTATTGCAAATGGTGCTCGCTGCTACATCGTTCCTTGATCGCCCGAGGAGCAGAGCTACCAGCCCCAGGCTATTCAGCTTTCGCTCGCATAGTTGCTCAAAGAGGCAAACCAATTTATGTTGAATGGACAAGCCAGCAACAAGAAAGGATAACGGCAGAAATCTATCAAATTGAAGGCAAGTCTGTTCTTCTGACCAGCATGTCTGATCAAGCCACTGATGAACCAAAGGCGATGGTCCAAGAATATCCGAACTAGGATACGCAAGGCACCTTCCACAGGAAATCACCCCTGATTTCGATTTCAACTTAATCTCTACTTGGATCCAAGATTGTGATAGGGAACACACCGACTGTGTTCGAAACTCTGTGTCGACCCCTCGTCGGCTGCTCGATATCAGAGACCAACCGAACGGCGAAACAAGCGCTATCCGCCTTATCCAAGACATTCAAGAGCCAGCCAAATATATTGCACTCAGCCATTGCTGGGGTAAAAGTCAAAGCCTGAATACCACTACTGCTTCCCTCCAAGATCGTCTGACATCAATCACTTGGAATGACCTTCCCAAGACGTATCAGGATGCTATTACAGTGACCCGAAAGCTTGGCCTTCAGTATTTATGGATCGATTCCTTGTGTATTATACAAGACGATGAGTACGTCTAATTTCTACTAGTTTTGCAAGTTAAAACATGGCAGCATTAACAATTTGCTCCTCAGATTGGACTGGGCGACAGAGTCATCAAAGATGAGCAGGATATACGAAGACTCGTATTTGACACTCGCTGTTGCCCTAGCGCAAGGCGACGACATCGGCTTTCTGAGTACTAGCCAAGAAAGAAGCGAGTACTTCGAGGCTCCTGTGGATCTAAGTGATTACGGGATAAATGAGGGAACAATATGGGTTCGAAAAATTCACGACAATAGAACCTTGAAGAGCCAACAATGGCTTGCATCAAGGGCTTGGACGCTTCAGGAATGTTTACTCTCGCGACGATTGTTGACCTTTTCAGTTACAATCTCTCTTGAATGTCGCACGGCTCAGCGCTGCGAATGTGGAAGCGGCCTCTTTCCAGATCCATTCTGCGGTGATTCAAACTTATTCAAGAAAATTGACAGAACAGAATGTGCGATGATGCTTGAAGACTCCGTGAGCGACGGACTGGTTTACAAATATTGGTACCACAAGCTCATCCCAGCGTATAGCAGGCGTGAGCTTACAAAGTTCCACGATCGACTCCCCGCACTGTCTGGTTTAGAGTCAAAGTTCTCTCTACGACTAAACGATAAATATCTAGCAGGACTATGGAAGCAGGATCTTGTCACTGGGCTGGCATGGAAATCTGACTCGCTCGGCCGCAACCTACTCGAACGTGCTCCCTCATGGAGTTGGGCATCCGTTGAGACAGAAATTGGATTTTATGAAGGGCGGGACAGAGCCATCAAGGAGATAGCATTGGAAATCTTAGATGCCCATGTTGTGACTAATCCCACCGGGATGATCCAGAGTGGAAGAATCCGTGTATCAGGCATGATGTGCAAGGCCACCTTGAGCGTGGAGCCAGTCACTGCTCCTGATCCCAACCACTCCAAGCTCAAATCGTCTTTGGCACGCAAGGGATTCGAATGCAAAGAAGATGTCATTATTGACAATGATGATGGCCGATTTCGTTCAGTCAGACTCGACACACCACTTTCTGTTGCAACTTCCAAGACTTTATGGCGCAAATCAGTCATGTCTTTACAGAGATCATCAATCGAACATATACAGCAGGACCAGAAAGTTTCTGGTAATGTCCATTGTGTTTTACTTTATCAAGTCTCCGAGAGGAATGTAATGGCCAGGGTATACTTAATTCTGGGAGCCAGCCTCACCGAAGCAGGTGTGTACCACCGCCTGGGTGCAGCATATGTGAGATCATTTGATATCTCGAGTATATGGTTTGGAGATATGAAAAAGGAAGAATTCATTATTAAATAGGCCAATTACTATTAGGACTGGAGTATGTTCATTTATATATCTATAGTTGCAAATCATAAAGGAAATCGCGAACTTTTTTACGAATGAAACTCTTCGCCTCGGGGAAACAGCGGGCTCGCGCTCTTTTATATATACTCACGATAACAACATACTTGATAACATGGGTGCTTGGGGGTTTTCGAACTTCACTTTGAGTTGATCTCACAGAGAAAAGCAGATCGTCTGCCAGTTATCGAGGGGAAATGTTGAACCACCTTTCAACTTCAAGCGCGCAGAAAAACGCAATTCTGGAAATCTAATCACCCCTTCAAGCAGCCTCTCGATAACTCCCTAGTTTCCTACACAATCTTCACAAAGCCCATATCAGCAATGAATCATGACCCAGTCCCGACGAAAGCTGAGCGCCTACCTTAGCGACCTTCGCTCCCAAGCTGATAGGTATTCTCCACATCCAAGCTAATGCACCCCACTTTCCCCAAACCTCCCCCCCCAAGCCTACGCTACCCCACAATCCACCTCTTTCCCCTTCAAACTCCGATCCGTTCTTTAAATCTAAAATCCATCGGATTCCCCACCCCGTTCTCCGATCTATCTTCTCACTTTTCACTAAAAGGAGATGTACATCTCGCTTTCGGCATTCTATCCGGGGGGTGGGGTGCGGGGTATTACCCCACCTTCTTACTTCGAATCTACATACCTTTGGTATCCACGGAATACGGAAGATGGAATAGCTTGGTGTATAGACTAGGTAAAATGTTACTCAATTGGAAGATGTTCAGATTATACCCAGGACGAAAAAAAAGTCTGGATTAAGGTATAGGTAGAATTAAAGTCCGATTTCGCAGGTCTTTGGAGCTGGTGGGAATAATATCTATATTCCAATTCCACATCTACTTCGGACCTACCTACTTTCATTTTCGAAGGCTAAATAAGACCTACACCGTCCTCCCTCAATCCACAGTCTACAAGAATTTGATCTGAAATAATCTCTCCTCATCTCATCTCAGTCAAGTCCCACCCTCCTCAAAAATGTCCAAACCAACATTCAACATCCTCGTCCTCCCCGGCGATGGCATAGGCCCAGAAGTAACCTCCGAAGCAACCTCCGTCCTTGACATCCTCTCCACCCACCCCTCATCCCGCGCAACATTCAAGCTCTCCACCCAACTCTTCGGCGGCTGCTCTATCGACACCCACGGCGTATCCGTCACCGAAGAAGTGTTACAGATAGGACGAACATGCGACGCTATCCTGATGGGCGCAGTAGGCGGTCCGAAATGGGACGGCAAGAGAAAAGGATTCGAGGGTCCTGAGGGCGCGACGTTGAGATTGAGAGAAGTTACGGATGTGTATGCGAATATTCGGCCTGTGGAGTATTTCCCTGGCGGCAAATCGCCGTTGAAAGAGGAGTTGGTGAAAGGGACTAAATTCATCGTTCTGAGAGAGAATTGTGGGGGTGCGTTTTATGGGCCGAAGATAGAGGAAGAGGATTATGCGATGGATGAGTGGAGTTATTCTCGAAAGGAGGTCGAGAGGGTAGCGAGGATGGCGGCGCATTTGGCGAGGAGTGAGGCCGTGCCGGGGAAGAGGGTTATTTCGTGCGATAAGGATAATGTGCTTGCGTCGTCGAGGTTGTGGAGGAGAGTCGTGCAGGAGACTATCTCGAAGGAGTTTCCGGATGTGGAGATTGTGCATCAGTTGGCTGATTCGGCGACTGCGTTGATGATGTTGAAACCTACTGCTTTTAATGGCGTGGTTCTCGCAGACAATACCTTTGGAGATCTACTCTCTGATCTCGCGGGTGTGATTCCCGGGACTTTAGGAGTTCTACCTTCTGCTTGTCTGGCTGATTTACCGGTGCAGAAATGGGGAGATAAATCTATCAAGGGGTTCTACGAGCCTGTTCATGGATCTGCTCCTGATATCGCAGGACGAGGGATCGCAAATCCGATTGGAGCTATTCTGAGCGTGGCGCTGATGTTGAGATATAGTTTTGGGATGGAGGAGGAGGCAAAGGCAATTGAGGCTGCTGTGGATAAGGCTATGGATACGGGATTGAGAACGGGGGATATGAATGGTACGGCTACGACGAAGCAGATGGGAGATGAGATCAGAAAGCACTTGCTAAAGGAGTTGTCGAAAGAGAAGACGAATGGGAATGGACATGCTTAGATATCTCCTGAAATGTTAGCAATGAATTTATTTTGTTCTTCGTATCAAACACTTTTTCCTTGGAGTTTTTGACAATTTCAATTTCTACACTATTGATGAACATGTTTTGATGTCAATACTATCCAGGGCGCGCTCACGTGAAATGCCAACGATCGATTTGATGACAAATTATGATACGCCAGTTATGTGACTTATTTACATCACGGCCTCGTCAAAACCTTAGCGGGGATGGCTATTTTCCAACCTGGGAAAGAATTTCACATGTGATATGAGATCATCACTGGCAATTGCGACTTCGCAATGCATGCATACAAGATTGAACAACATTCTTCGGTCTGATGTCTCAGGATAAGACTCATGATGCTTGTCGTCCCCGTACCCCACAACCTCTACCCCTCCGGGTGGGGTTATCCATTGGGAATTATTGTGGGGTTACAGACCTGTATTCAACTCCGATTATCAGGCGGACTGTAATGTGGGGGACTAAGGGTATACTCAAACTGGTAGGCTCTAAAGGTAAATATGATAGAGCTTGCTGAAGTCTTGAAAATGACCAGACACTCGATCCAGACAATATTCCAAAGTCACAGGCATATTTTTGACAATGGGTGAAGCAACGCAATCAATCAATGTAAGAATTGGGAAACTGGGAAAGTTGTGAGAGCTTACACTAATACGATCAGCTTCAATTGAAGGATCCAGGTCTTCTTCAAGACAAAGCATATGTAAATGGACAATGGATTGAAGCCAAGTCTGGGAAGAAATTCGACATATATGGTATGTCCTGATCTTGGTAGCATTAATTCTTGCTGACTTTCAGATCCTGGAACCAACCAGATATGGGCGAGTGTCTCAGACATGGCTGCGGAAGACGTCGACGCTGCGGTAGATGCTGCCTACCAGGCGTTCCAAAAATACCGAATCGTGAATCCTCGAGTCCGGGCAGATCTTCTTTTGAAATGGCACACTTTGATACAAGACAACAAAGATGATATTGCAAAGATTTTGGTATATGAGACAGGAAAACCTTTGGCTGAGGCATACGGTGAGATTGAGTATGCAAACAGCTTTACTAGGTGGTTTGCTGGTGAGGCAGAAAGAATACAAGGAACAAATTTCACAGCTGCCACACCAGGCAGAAGAGTCTTCACGATCAAACAACCACTTGGTGTAGCTGCTGCTTTGGTACCGTGGAACTTTCCAATCGCGTAAGTGAGATCTGCATGGTTCATGTGTGAGGCTGACGAGGACTTTTAGCATGGTTCTTCGGAAAGCTAGTGCAGCCTTTGCAGCTGGCTGTACGATGATCGTCAAACCATCTCCAGAAACTCCTTTGACTGCCCTCTCCCTGGCCTATCTAGCTGAAAAGGCTGGATTTGAAAGAGGTGTTTTCAATGTTCTACCAACAACTTTAGCCAATACGCCATCATTATCCGAGGCACTTTGCAGACATGAGAATGTCAAGAAAGTGACGTTCACAGGCTCGGTAAATATCAATGCTCAAATTTTGCGATTAGCTAGCTGATGATAGTTGCTTATAGACTAGAGTTGGAAAGATTCTCGCACAACATTGTGCAGGTACTCTGAAAAAGCTCACACTCGAACTTGGAGGCAATTGTCCATTCCTAATATTTGATGATGCGAATCTAGAGCAAGCTTGTGATGGTAAGCAATTAGAACTGAGCGGAGGCGACTGAAAGACGCTGACTTGTACAGCCCTGATGGCACTGAAGTACAGACATGCAGGACAAGCTTGCATAACAGCAAACCGGGTATACGTTCAAAGAGGTGTATATGCCAAGTTCGGGCAAATACTCGTCGATAGAGTCAATAAGTTGAAGGTCGGTCACGGTCTAGAAAAAGGTACAACAATGGGTCCAGTCACAACACCTGCTGGGCTTGATAAAGTGGCTAGCCAAATCGAAGATGCCAAAAAGCAAGGCGCAACAGTTCTCACTGGAGGTAACAGAATAAGTAACAACAATGGGTACTTCTTTGAACCAACGGTAATCAAGGACGCGGGTCCGAATATGCTTGTCACCAAGGAGGAAACTTTCGGACCCCTATTGGCTCTCTATCCATTTGAGACAGAAGCAGAGGCAGTGTCGGCTGCAAACAATACCAGTGTATGTATCCCCAAACATGCTCTGTTATTATGAATAGTGTTTTGATATCATGCAGATGGGCTTGTCGTCCTATTTTTTCACCAAGAACGTCGATAGAACTTGGCGATTATTGGAGAACTTAGAGGCTGGAATGATCGGGATGAATACAGGTAAGCCTAGTCCCGACTTACCCTTGACAGGTATCCCGAATAAAACTGACATACGCAAAGGGAACGCATCTGCTGCAGAGTCACCGTTTGGCGGAATCAAGGATTCGGGCTTTGGCAAGGAGAGCGGAAAAGATGTGGCAGTGAACGAGTATCTGATAACAAAAACCGGGACAATGACACTGGAGGGTCAATACTAGCGCTGAGTTCTGCTGGTTGGCGAGATCAGGTCATTTCTGATAGAGATCGTACAATCATTCGTATAGGTGTATGAAATTGCAGTAAATCCTGCTCATTTCTGTTGCTGTGACCGATGTTGATGTTGCGCGAAAACCCCACCGCGAAATCCGATTCCCTTGTCCTGTCCCTGCTAGAAGAAACTATGCCATATACAGACTAGTGCTGTCAGCAAGAAACTTGGAACTTTTGGCGGAAGCGTTCACCCTCTCCTCTCATGTTTGGAACCTCGTACTCTGGGCAATGAGAACGTTTAACTTCGAAGGAAATCTCGAGTCATGATGATTATGTTTTGCACAGATCCGATGATCATTCCAAACAACACTAACGAATTGAAACATCCAGAATCGAGAATGCAGCACTGCCGATGGTAAAGTCTCAAGGCACAGTGGTGCGTGCTGCACCAGTTACAGCTGTTAGTTCGGCGCAGGTTCCGCTATTCTGGGGAAACAGCTACTCTAACTCCATTGATTTGATGGAGCTTTCCCCGCATCTGCAATGCAGCCCAGCCTTCATGAGGACCCTGCACTAGAATAGAACGTCAGCTGGGAATACCAGCACCTCGTCACTATTACCCCATTTTCTCTCATTTATCTCATTTCGTACAAGGACTTTTTCTCTCAAGTCTCCTTTCTGTCCAGCTTTCACCTTCTAGCGATGAATGTTAGCGACTATGTCAGACTCTTCTGGAGCTGAAGATACCCCGACAGGTTCCCCGGTATGCTGCTATTTCATGAATTGGATAACCTCGCTGATGTCGTTAGCAGGTCGGTACCAACAAGTCCAGGCAAATATATATCTGTGAAATATGCGGTAGGAAATTATCGCGTCCTGCCCATCTTCAACGGCATCGTCTTCTTCACTCAACGTAAGAGAATTTTTCACAGTTTGTTCAATCCTCGTCATTGCCGGCTTCATGAATCTCACTTTATATCAGCCATGACGTAGAATTATTTCAATGCCAATTATGCGATAAACAATTCACACGGAAAGATGTCTTTCAGCGACATAAGCGTGGCGTTCATGGATCTGGTCAAAATGGGAAAAATTCAGGAAGGAAAAAGTCATGTCGTAGGTGCATTCGCTACAAGCTCAGATGTACTCGTGATGCCTCTTGTGCATCCTGTCTCAATAGGGGCGTAGAGTGTATTTATGATTCTCGAGGTAGTGTCCAGCAGGGTGAAGAGCTGAATGGACAGGAGATTGTCGGCGCCATTTGGGAATCTGGTTCCATTGAGAAGCACTCGACCAAAGACAGGGACGTCTCGGTCAATCCGAATCTTGTGTCAAAAAATCCGTCGCATGCTCCGTTTGATGATGCGTCCATAGCTCTGGATGTCACTCATGATGGTACATCTTATCCGTCCAACAATAGCCAACAACATGCCACACCGTCCCTCCAAATCTCGCAGGTTGAGAATCAGCAACACGAGAGTATGCCATTGACACAACAGGCAGCTTTTGAAGAAGCAGATTACCATCAGGCTCAATCCAGTTGGGATGCTGGCAATTCTCCAGAGATGTTAATTCATTCTGCTGGATACGAAAATCGACCCTCTGAACGACAGTCTTCAACAGCGAATCACTTTGGCTCTCGCAATTTAACATCGCACGCAATTTTACAGGAACCTCCACCAATAAATCTCGACTTCTTCGACTGGGATAATTTTCGTGCTTCAAGAATGGACTGGCTTGGTTGTGAAACAGAATGGAGTGACAGACAGAGTCTGCCATCTGAAGGAATCCCAATGGGTGAAGCCCGAAGGACAGAAGAGGGGCACAATCCTCTAAAAGATCTCGTGGCCCCAACCGTTTCAGCGATGCAAGTTCTCGACACTGCCTTTCATGGTAGCGCCAATGACAACACGGCTCTGAACGAAGTTCTCGACAGTGGCGGTAAGACAAACCTCACTTGGCCGGGGATTCTTGATAGAGGGGGAAATGAGGCATGGCCCTTCGACTATCAAAGTAACAAAGGATTTCGAAAGATAAAATTACCACCATTACGACAGATACTCGAACAAACTGTGGGAGAACGTCCGGCCATTGAGAAGACGACATTGATGGATCTGATAAAAGTACTCTCAGCTCCTCAAATACCTTCACTCAATGATAGTCCTGCCCTCGAGGCGCTTCCTGCTGTTGCTTTTTTAAGCCAATTTACCAAGATTTTCTTCGCAGAGTTCCAAGCAGTACTGCCAATTATTCACGTCCCAACCTGGAGGATCGAGAAATGTCCCACTGCACTCTTGGCGGCAATGGCTTGTATTGGTGCTGCTTACTCGACTGCTGAAGGGTCTGACGAGGTTTCGGCTTTACTAGCAGAGATCACGCAACGAGCTCTTTTCTGGATGGTATGGGAAACACTGAATCACTTTTACAGTTGTGACTAACTTGCTTGGTAGGGTCAATCAGATAGTACCGCATTTAGAAATACCGCATACATCACTGCCTCTTGTTTTCACCAAATATATTCACTTGGCACTGGTAACCGTCGTCTTTACGAAATAGCAGATGCATCAAGAGGTCTTCTTGTCACCAGCCTCAGAGGGCTTGGTGCTCTTTCACCTGAGTCTGAACATGAGGATCTGGACTTCCAGAACCTGAAACAATTGAGTGCGGCTTCATTAGAGGAGGTGTGGTTGAAATGGCGGGATAAGGAGATGGAAAAGAGAATGGCTTGGTCGGTTTTTGAATATGATTGTACTCTTTCCACCCTTACCTCCAAAAGAGGTGCTTTCAGTGTTACTGAGCTTCCTGTTCGTCTGCCATGTTCTGAAAGCTTATGGGAGGCTCATTCTGCTCAAGCGTGGGCGTCCATGATCCCATTCTCTGTCAGTCCGCCAAGGGGTTTGTTGTTTTACCCCCTACTCCGAAGTATCACTACACAAAGGGCGGTACTTGGTCCAGTTCCAGCTTGGGCGAAGAGGTTATGTGCGCAAGTAATTGGCAGGTTACTCTGGGACATTCGAGAAATCGAGGATGCTTCGACATCAAATATACTAGGTCTTCCATCTTTGAGAGCAGCACATGAGGAGACTAAGAGCACGCTATTGAAGAGCTTGACTGCACTTCATGACTCCCTATCTAATCCGACTTGCACATCAGACCTTGTCAACATGAATATTGGCTGTTTGGTAACCCATTACTGCTATCTAAGCAATGGTCAAGAATCCATGGATCTGGTTGTCTATATATTCCGCAACTCAGGGCGGGAAAGCACTCCTTTCGTCAATTCGGAACTCAATCGTGCAAAAGAGCACCTTCGTTACATATTCACGAGTGATCCGATTGGCACTCGACAGCTGGCTTGTCACGCCGCCTATATCACAGGCATTGCTCGCGAATGTACTATATATACCCCGTGCGAGACCATGAGAGTATTCATGGGCTTTGCATTTTTACTTGCTTTCAACAAATTCTTTCCATTCCAGCAACGGGAAGTAGATGATATTGGAGGGAATAGCGTGAAGTTGGACGAGTTACCATGGACAAGATCTCACTCGGCATCGAGGCGAGTGGATAGATGGGTTAATAGTGGAGGTAGTGCCTCTCTGGATTCGGTTGGGAATATATGCGATGTACGCAATTTTGAGGCGTTGAAACAGATTGCTCTTAACTCGTTGCAGAATCTGCGAGTGTGGGGTATATCGGGGAAGTTTTATAGGACTATCAAGAACTTTAATTAATTTAGCTTCATTGTATGAAATACAATAAGTATTGGAGTATGTTCTGTGTCGCCAGAAATTTGGACATGTCTTGAGCAATTCAAAATCCAATATCTATTACTAAATTTTGTAAAGCTTCACATGTTGGCACTGGTACATAGTTGAAATGTCTTCTATTCATCTTCAGTTCATTCCTCCATTCTCGTCTCCCCTGAATCCATTCACTCAAATTCTCAAATAGTCCTCCCACCATCAACTTCCAAATTCACACCCGTGATAAAGCTTCCCTCTTCACTCGACAAGAAAAGCGTTGCGTTCGCAATATCAATCGTCTCAGTCAGACGTCCCAGAGGTACATTTCCCAAAAACTTTTGTCTGTTCTCAGGCGTGTCCGGTACACCAGCAAATGACTCAAACAGGCCTGTCCCGCTGAGAAGAGGACACACGGAATTGACTCTAATACCTTGAGGCCCGTACTCGAGTGCCAGACCTTTGGTCGCCTATAATCCTTCATCAGCACAATATTCCAACCAACCTTTCAAGAGATAGAAATTAAGGAAAAAGAAAGAAGTACTCACATTCGAAACCGCCCCTTTCGAAGCATTATACCACACCAACCCCTGCCTCGGTCTATCCGCCCCACAACTCGAGATATTAACCACAACGCCCTTCTTCTTCTCAATAAACAGCGGAAAGACCGCAGCAACAGAGTGAAAAACACTCATAACATTAACATCAAAACAGCGTTTATAATCCTGCTCCGTGACTTCCAACGTAGGTTTATTCTTATAACTTGTTCCTGCGTTATTCACCAGTATATCGATCGTCCCAAACGCTTTTATGGTAGAAGAGACGGCCGCATCCCAGTCCGAGCGAGAAGAGACATCCATTTTTTGGATGAGGAGGGTGGAAGGGTGCGAGGAGAGGAGGGCTTGAGCACCGGTTAGAGAGAGGTCGCCGATGAATACTTTGGCGCCTTCGGAGAGGAAGAGGGTTGCGATTGCGAGGCCGAAGCCTGAGCTGCCTCCTAGGAGGTGTTAGTCTTGATACCAGAATGGAGTAGAGATCGGAGAAGAGGGATAGGGGGGTTACCGGTTACGATTGCGACTTTGCCTGCTAAACGGCCTTGTTGTGAAGCTGTCATCTTGAATATTTGATATAATGGAGTATGGAGGGAAGAAAGCTTGGAGACAGGAAATGTGATTGATGTGAGGAGAAGAGATAGTTTAGGAATAAATGTTTTGGCGGGCATATGCATATATTTACATTCTTGCTCTTACGCAGGAGGAAATGTCAAGCTGTTTCAATATCGGACTTGGGATGGGGAACTAGTGGGGTATCACTTTTGGGATATGGGATTGGAAAGTGTGGGGTTTATCTGCTGGGGTTGGAGCTGGAGTTAGGTATGGTCATGGTCACTTTTTGGGCAATTTGAGATGAGAGTCGGGAAAATAAGGTAAGGTAGGGAGGTAGAGAAATGTTTTGTTTTGGAGGGTGAAATTTACCCCGCGGCGGGGTTGTGTGAGAGTGAGTGTGGGGAAGTATACCTGAGGTAGCAATGAAGTTTTTGACGTACCCATGAAATTTTTAGAGAGAGCTTGGCTGATTGAATATGGTGGAAGGAAGGTATTGCGAGAGACCAAATGGTTCCGGACGTTCACATGAAAAGTATTTATAGTCTCTAGATAGTAATAATTTTGCCTCTATTCGAAGCATCAAGAGTTACAATGACGAGTTTAAACCATCCAGATGTACAAGTAACAAGTTCATATGTCCTTGATATTTCACTACTACATCCCCTACTTTATAGATTTAATACTCCAAATCATACGCTAAAGTATCCGTACACAACGATTCTCTTAAAGCATGTACCCTATTATTCTCCATTAGTAACTTTTCCCATTCCATTCCCTGCTCATCAATCACCTCTTCACCAACAAACTCACAACCAACCATCTCACCCCATCTCATTAACCACCCCCTGAAGAAAAAATAAGAAGGAAAAAAACTCACTTCAAATGTGCAGGATGTTCCCCATAAACCTTCACATCCTCCGCTTTCTCCAAAATAGCCACGAGTCCTAGATCATATCCCTGAGACCGATGTGCTGTACTTGCTAATGGAGGACCGAAATCTAGACTTTTGAGACCGGGGATTATGCCCACCATGCTCGTTGCTGCTGTTTTGAGCTCTGCGATTTGAGATATGGAGATTGAGGGTTTGAGTTTGAATAGGACTGTTTTGGAATGTGTGAGTTTGAGGGAAAGGAGATGGGAAGGGGAAGGTACCGATGTGGTAGATTGCCATGATTGTAAAATTTTCCCTTCACTTTCGGTTCCAAATTTTGATAGTGTCTTTCTCGAAATTGGAGAGCTGTAATATGAATCTCTGTAGTTGCAAATGATATTTCGATATCTTCTGGAATTCGTGGAGACTTGGAAATCCACGTGATCTATCCAGCCCCGCACTTTCTCCGACCTCACCCCTCACTCCATTGACCCTATTGTGATCAACAACCCTGCGATTTCGGAGAGTGTGATTTTTACAACTTTGATTGGCAAGGCGGATGCTTTAGAGGTATGTGTCTTGGGACTTGGGGCAAACAGAGACAAATTCCTAGCTCTCGATATGGATTGCTAAAAGTGGGATTTTCGACAATGGAGCAAAGCTAATAGAATGATAGGGCAACGACTTGATGCTCTCTAAGCTCGAGCTAATTTGAAATGAAGATAGAGTGCCGCTTCTTTCTCACTCGGATTATATCACAACCTTCAAAATTTCCATGGGCTATGAACGCTGTATCACGGGTCAGCACAATGGCACTCATCACGCCCAGCTCTCGAGCTTTCGGCACTGAGGCATTGAATGTGCCGGCAAGAGATGATACAGCTTTGACAACGAAACAAATTCATGTCTTAGGACTTGGGAGTATTGGTACTTTGACAGCTCACTCTCTGAAATGTCTTCCCTCACCTCCGCCTATCTCGTTACTTATGCATCGACCTGCAATGTATGATGATTTCGTTGCAAAGGAAGGAAAAATCATACTAAAGACCAAATCTACGGGTCTGGTAAGTGAGCTTGCCGGATTCGATGCTGATGTTTTGGATTCAAAATCTGAAAATGGGGATCCGTATTGGAGATATTATTCCTCCTCAGAATCGGGTGACAATCGAGCCAAAACGGAGATTCTCCCGACAAACGAAACATTCATTTCGTCTTTGATAGTTACAGTCAAAGGACCGATGACAGTAGCCGCACTTCGTGCTATAAAACATCGAGTCAACGCCGACAGCACAATATGTTTCTTCCAGAATGGTATGGGTCAAATCGACGAATTGAATCGAGAAGTTTTCACAGATGTACGAACAAGACCAACTTATGTAATTGGAATCGTACATCATGGAGCGCACATGGCAGGTCCATTCTCCGTAAACCACGCGGGGTCAGGAACAATAATGCTTGGTGTGTCAAGGGATACAGATAGATATCCACTTCCTCCACCACAAACGACAGAAGCAGAAGTATCAAATGAAGAAAGGAAGAAATTCTATCCCACAGAAGAAGAATTGCTTTCCAATCCATCGACAAGCTATCTCCTTCAGACCCTGACCGAAGCACCAACACTCTCCTGTACAATCCTACCACATCTCGAGCTCCTCCAACGACAACTCGAAAAGCTCTGCTCAAATGCTATCCTCAACCCCCTCACAGCTCTCTTCGATGTCCCTAACGGGTCTATGCTCCTTCCCTCTTTCTCCACTCTGCACTCTCTCCTCTTATCCGAAATCAGCTCCGTACTCCAAGCTCTACCTGAATTGAAAAACATAGACGGAATCAGTGAAAGATTCTCAGAAAAGAAACTAAGAGATGGGTTTATGAAATTAGCTGAAGTGACGGCGTTAAATTCGAGCAGTATGCGGGAAGATGTTAGAGCGGGGAAGGGAACGGAAATTGGGTACATTAATGGGTTTGTTGTGAAGAGGGGTGAGGAATTGGGGATCGATTGTAGCGTTAATAGGATGGTGGCTGAGTTGGTTAGGGGGAAGGGGGTGGTGTTGGAGAAGTAGAAGTGGGAGTGGATGGTGTTTTGTATGATAAGCGTTTCTTATTCACATTTCAGCGTACCTTAGGATTATCATTGTTCTCACTGCTGCTCTCAAGATTCCCTATAGAAGAGAAGTGGGCAACCAGATAAACCTCATCTAATTATATTCACAGCAAAGTTCCATTCAGAAACAGTAAATACTACTACATGATCTATCAAGTCTTTCACTATATCTCGTGATTGTTTCGAGCCTTTCCATTTCCAATACTTGAACAACTTGAAAGCGATAAAAGTTTAAGTTTCAAGCTTATAAATCCAGCGCATAACACCTCGCATTCCCGCCCCCACAGCGCTGAAAATTAGCGATCAGAGTTTATAATATCACTATCTCCCCTTCTCATCCTCCAGAGTCAGGAATCAACTCCACCCTATTCTCAAAGAAAAGAAGGCCAAATAACCAGCATATGATTAACTCCAATAAACCCCAAACAAAATCTATCAATCAATCAATCAACCACATTCCCCCTCCAATTCTTTCTATACCATCTCCCCAATCAACCAGCAACCCACCCATAACAGTTCACACAGTCAGATCATCTATATTCCTGACAATGCTACCCCTGGAAGTAACGTTAGCAGGCTTAAAGTTAAGCATTAGCGAGGGGTAGCACCCTAAATTGCTCATAGTAGCCTGCTATAGTATAGTATGGGGAGCTAGACAGTGTAGAAAGGATAAACTAATGCAAACTTGGTTATCAGGCTATTTTTACAAGGGGAATCTGTGCATTTTGCTTTGTAGGAGGCGGGGTTGTGAGGAGGTGAACGGTAGAAGTGAAAGCTTATGAGAGCCTTTTCCTCTGGAAGTCGGAACGAGCCTAATTTCTATAACCTTTATGCTTGTTATTTTCATCATCAGCGGCGCAGGGCTGAGTCCGATATCGACATATCTCACCATTTGCTAGGGGTTCGGATTCGGAGGAATTTCAAGATATATGTCTGAAGAACATGATATTAGAGAAGATGATCAGGAATCTGCTTGAAAATTGGCGTGCTAACCTTAACATTGCAATCAAGTAGTGAAGAAATGTATGGCTTTCTCGAAGGCAGTCCAGATTGTCTGGATCCCTCAAAAAGAGGGAAAGAGACCCCAGAAAGATGGTTAGAAATATGGAACAAATCAATCCATCATCATACAAAAATTTGACATTATTGTTTAACATCAGGCCATTTAACCAACTTAGGTTGTTGTATCATCTAAATCATCGTCATCTTCAGCAGTTTTGCCTTTCCTCTTCACAGCAGCCAGACCTTGACCTTTAATCTCAAACTCAACAGCACCATCTAATCCCTTCCCACTCGGAGGAGCATGCGGTGCAAATACTACTTTCATCCACCTCCTCCATTTCCTCAAGACAGGCTCTCCTCTTTCATTTTCTTCATCCGCAACTAGACCAGGCCCGTATACTGGTCTTTTGATCAGTGCTATCCGACAAGCAATTTGTGTAGTCCAGATCAAGCCCAGACTAGGTGTTTTCAAACTCTTACTCGCAAGATGTGAAGGATGAGGGTCATCACCCCACCCAGTGAACCATCTCTGTTGATGATCCAGAGACATTGGATCGACTGTTCCTCTGAAAGCTGTAGCACCCGCATTTCCTGGCAGACTGGATGATGGGCCACCTAATGAACTGGAAGGTAGAAGGCTTCCTCCACTGTTTCCACCTCGTCTAGCCAGAGGGCTGCTTTGCGTACCCCTTATAACCATTGGGCTACTTCCTCTACCGCCATGGAATCGATCAGCAACTTGATTCGCGACCACAATCGCAATGTCAAATTCCCGGGCTAAGTCTCTGAGTAATTGTCCCAATTTGACAAGCTCAGAGCTTCGTTGTGCCATATTTGCTCCACCACCTGGCCGCTCAAATTCAGCCCTGTAATTTGCCGCCACTGAATCTAAGATTATAAGCCGTATTCCATGTCGTCGAATTGCTACTGGGACTTGGAACCGGAGGATATGGTCTTGGGATTCGAGATCTGGTGTTACAATACTGATGATAGAATCGAGAGTTGGTTTGGGTGTGGCGCTTACAAGGACAGGGTGTGATTGCAGAAGCTGTGAGAGCCGCGTCGTAGGAAGAGCTGATTCCGTGGAAATATAGAGAGTACTCGCACCCAAACCTAGTGGGGAAGGCAGTTGGGCAGATAGCAGGAGAGTGAGAAGGAATTGAGTCTTGCCAGCACCACTGCAGATTGTTAGATGATATGCACAGTGAATGAATAACTTCGCACCTTTCGCCCGTGACTTCTGTGATATATCTCGCTGGTATCCCACCGCCTAATGCGCGATCAAGATCGTCATCGAGAGTACTGATTGTATTCCAGGCATTCAATATATCTTTCCCACTGCTTCTCAGCCGTGATCCTGTTTCCAATGCTTTATCTTCTCCTCCGTATATCCCCAAGCTTCCCTGCACTGCTTCCAAGACCGCATTGCAGAGTCTCTTCACGTCCAAAAGAGGTACCTGAGCGCGTTTGGCTATCTCTACGCAATCGAGGGTAAGCAGGTCTGCAGTCGTAACAAGGTTCTTCTCAAGGGATGGCAATAGCCGCACATATTGCTGAGTAGGGAAGCCTGGCAGAACAGCTGTGAGGTCTGTCATGGAGACATTGGGATTGTTGTTGAGTGGGGTGAGATGTGGTTGAAAATAGAGGGGCAGATTTCCGCGTCGGAATCGCGACTTCTCGTGATCCTTGGCGAACTCTCCTTACGGAGGCAAGCAACTGATGCCCATTGTAATTTCTCGCGGCACATATAATTCGGTTGCTTTAGCTACACTTGATGGCTTCCTGCAGACTGTGCTCCCCACTCTGACTAAGTAGGAAGAATGCTACTTTGATTGCTTGCTACATACAAGTGTGTTTGGAAGCTGTATCACGCAGAATTCCTATCTCCCACTGTATTGTTTTGTTACCTTCAAGGGTCAATGAGTATGCTCAACACTCATTTTGTGTCTGTTAATCGTCCATCTACCTTTTGTTGTACTGATGTTTATTGCTGTCGCCCCTGTCCATATATGCATTCAATCATTCTTTGCAACTTTTGAAAACCACCCTCCATCGTCCAAACCTTGTCTGCATCAACAAATTGATGAGTGTAGCTTTCCCTAAACCCGATGATCCAGACATCGCCATTTTCGTCGAGCAGCACACGGAATGGACTATCACCACCCCATATAACACCAGCTTTGTGTAATTGATACAACGTCCTTGTCACTTGATCCACCCATTTTTGTTTGGTGGTCATCGATACTTCTAGGTATTTAGCAGCGCATATCAATAGATCAGAGACGTTGATTAGTTCAAGAGTAATCCGAGGAAATCTCCATCTTCATTTTTAACAATTCCTTCTACGTGACAGACCCGAACATCAGGATCTGGATTACTCTCCCAAATGCGTTTGTAAGCTGCTATTTCGCGGAGAGCACTCTTTTCTTCATTTCCTCTGAAAAACTTGAAGTAGTAAGTCTTGCCTTGGACAATAACCTTACCAGGCGAAGTAGATACCTCCTTGGGGGACCTGGGAACAACCTTAACCTCCCTCGAGTCGAATGAAGGCCAGGAAGGGTCGAAAACCGAGTCGCCCAAATTGTGACCATCTGGTACATTGCCACATCGGTCGTCTCTCAGCACTGGTGCCATTTCACCCTTCACAGCGCGAATCTCAAAATAAAAGCATTCGGGATTTATGAAATCGTGAGTGTGGTTGCATGTTCTTGTCCTGGTGTTGGAGCTGGTGCCAATTCCTCGAAGAGAAGGAGACACGGTTTAAGTACCCAATCATAAAGTCTTCCGGCGAGGTGTAATATTCTGGGCCTTCATCTCTCAGCCTATTTAAGTTCTCGAGATATTCCGCTTCGAGGAGAGGGGCGTCAGCGAAATTGTCAGAATGTATCGTGATATAGAAGCACTTTCCATAAAGACGCACTTCAAGTCTTACATCGTTTCCTGTCGGGTGGTAAATCCAGGTGCAATGGCAATGTGGGGGATCGAAGGAGCCGTCACCATTCTCCTTCTGGGATGCCATTTCTTTGAATTTGCAGGTGAGTGTGGAGCGGCGAGGGTGTTGTTTGTGATCGCCAAGTTGCAAAATATTTCAGGAAGTGGTGCTTCTTGGGCTGAAGAATTGTTTTCTGTTTATTTTCATTCACTCTCGGTCATCAGCTTTTGTTTGTTGGCAGATAAACTGTTGCTACCTAATTGTCTCATGTGTCGATAAACCAATAGAAACCACAAGATCATTTTTAACACTCCGGTAAATCGTTCTTTTGCCAGTCAAAGACTAGTTCATTCATGGATAAGATAGATACCGAGTTCGACCTTGAATAATATAATACAAATGTAAATTTTGGGTCACCTAAATCGTTATGTTATGCGGCAACACTTATCAGCTAGAGCTTCCATACCTGTTCAACTAAGACGGGTAGACCATTGGCAACATTGTTATCATCATGTGTTGCATATCATATATCTTGGCTATCAGCGAAAATCAATGTCCAACACTCTTCAGTCACTGATAAATTCAGATGGCTGGTTAAGACATACTGGCTGGGCAGCTTACGATCTCAAACACTGTGGCTTACTCCTCAGGACAACATGAACACTCAAAAGCACTTCACCTGATGGAGAAAATTTGTGTCATTCATGTCTTTGAAGTTTTTGACAGCATATTCTTTTCTATGATAGAATTCAGAGTCGGCATCCACGAAAGCACACTTCAAATCTTCAACGGTGAGCTCAAAAAGCAGACAATACCCTTGAAAATCGCGGGACGTTGTCTATTTTAAAAGTGCTTGGCAGCAATTAGCTTTCGTCTCCGCTTTCTGGGGGCGGAAAAGTACACTGTCGATTGGTGCAAACATCGAAATGCACAGCCCTAAAGCCAAAGTTGGGCGTATTTCAGGGGCTAAGCATGGCCTTGGACTCCAGGCTGCGCCGCCCTTGTCACCTTAATTCTCACCTCAACCTCCTTCATCTCCTACAACCTTGTCCGTGGTCCCAGATTCTGGTACGAAGAAGACGACCACGATGATTGGGCATGAGTTCAGAGGTTCTCTTGGCAAAGTAGCAGTAGTGTAGGATTCAGATTTCTCTTTTGTGTTGCTCCTTCGCGCCGCTCGCTGTTTCCTTCCTCCATTTTTGATCCAACTCCAACACCAACAATGTCGTTACCAAAATTGCTGGCTGCAGCAACTTTAATATTGTCCCTGTCGGATGTGCTGGCCCATAAAATACCTCGAGAAACCCAAATACATGAGCCCTTAATCACTCCTGGATGGTCACCGCGACCGACCGAAGCGCCCAAAGTTGATTTGCGTGAAATTGCAAAACGAGATTATCTTGCGAATTCTGCCGATTATGTCTTAATAGCGCCAGACCAAACGTGTGGATATGTTAGTGGATTGGCTGGTAGGTAGAATAAGATTTATACAAAAGCTCTAAGCTAATTATTTCCAGGCGCGGATTTTGCATGCGACAGTTTGACTTGCGTTTTCTTTCCTTTGGCATCGACCGCGACTGGATCGACATATGGTGCGGTGGGATGTTGTAAAGATCCTTTGGATTGTGGCTTTAGGACAGCGTGCGTCGATTCTGCAGCATATTCGGCATCATGCGATGGTGGATGTCAATTGGATACATACACGATGAAATGTACGGAGTCCGCGAAGCCAAATTGTGGAAGCATCCGATATCGAATACCCCAAGCATCATTCGTGCAACAGTATTATTGTATGAGTGGAACCGCGAGTACCTGGCAGACAGCCTCAACAACTTATAGTGGGCAAACGGGCCGAGGAACGTTTACGAGTGTGAAACGTGCTGCTTTGGCATCTTCTTCCAGCTCATTGACGAGATCTAGCACAACTAGTGGATCAACCACTACAACGACAACTTCCTCTGTCACCAGAACTTCTGCCACAAGATCTTCAACTCCGACACCATCAAAGGAAAGTAAATCCTCGACTCCGGTTGGCGCAATAGTAGGAGGACTTATTGGAGGAGCTGCGGTATTGGGTCTGATTGGAGCGGGCGCATTTTTCATATACAAAAGAACGAAGAAGACGAATGACGTTTCGCCTGTGCATACACCACTCAACAATCTCAGTGGACAGCCTCCATCTGAGCTCGGAACCTCATATCAACCAGGTCCTTTTTCACCTCATCCACAGCAAGGAGGATATTTACCTTATATGTCGAATCAGGTCCAGTATCAACCAGTACTTGCCGAAATGCCTGCAGATCACTATGCACATGAGAAACAGGCCGGAGTTCATGAGTTGAGTCCATCTCAAGGGTATGTATCAGGCACGAGCCCTTCGTTATCAGTATCACACCCTGCGTCTTCTGGAATCAGTCCCTCTTCAACGATTAACCGACACTCGATGTATCCGGAATCTTTGCAGCAACCCGGAAGTCCTCCACCACAACATATTAATCCGTCACAACAATATATGGACAATCCCGCTCAGCAATATGCGGGTATACAGCAGCAGCCAGGCAGCCCTCCTCAGCAGTACGCAGGTGGTCCTCAACAATACACAAACAGTCCTCCACAGCAATATGGAGCACCACCTCAACAGTATGGGAACCCATCACAGCCCTATATGGGAAATCCCCATCAACCGCACCCGTAGACAATGTAACGTATAACGGATAACGAAGTTATAATTCTTGATTTGGAGTGTTTGTTTCTGGCGGGAAAATGGTTTATACCTTAGGGAAGAGCATTGCAAGGCGTACGGATACCGGCAGCATCAGCGCGTTGTTTATGGGATATATACTTCACAGCAACCAGGAAATGTATGAAGGACATGAGAAATACCATTTGGAAATAGCCATAGTTTAGTAGTCTGTAAAATTACATCAGAATTCAGCAAAAGGTCACGAGTTGTCACTCGTTGTCTCATCGCCCCACTATCTCCTATTTCGTACGGTATCAGAGAGGCTGATTCAAGCGCCAATATATTCCCGTCACAGATGTCCCAGACATCTCAGATGAATATCTCCTATTTGCCGCTGAAGGAGTTGGCTGTAAGGCGCAGATATGATAGCGTATTTACCAATCAGAAAGGTCGTACTGTAGACAGGTTTTCTCGGGAGATGTGCGGGTGGAGAATTTGCTTTTTATGAGGCTGAGATTGGGATGGAAGATTGGTTGAGAGTGGGTCTTGATACATGATA
Source organism: Filosporella fistucella (assembly GCA_030077755.1). NCBI lineage: Eukaryota > Fungi > Ascomycota > Leotiomycetes > Helotiales > Filosporella > Filosporella fistucella. Next base: position 1,003,400 of record JAQJZZ010000007.1, read on the forward strand.
TCTACGCGGGAAAAGAATGGTTTATTGGATGGTGGTGAGACATGTTTTTCGGATTGGTTCTGTCTTGAGAGTGTCTGTCGTAAGTTCAATGCAGGTACTGTTTGCTGAACGTTCTTATTTCTATCTTCTTGTCGAGTAAATTCTCCTGTTGATCTTAGTTCGCCATCAACGACGTTTTCAAATATGTATAACATTGTCCTATTCCTCACTCTTCTCTCATCGGCTGTTGACGGATTAGCTTTTCGAAGTGTTCCAGCTGTAGCTACACACTGCGGGGGGTTCAAACAATTGACTCCAGAGCCCACTCCAGCCCAGAATCAGCATGAACTTGTGCGGAGACAAGCATCAACTACACAGCGTACATTACTAGCAGCAACAGATAATGTCTGTGGTTACCTAGGAGGAAAGTCCGGTACGTCTTCCAATACATTTCCAGGAGTTTTAGCTAATTAAGATAGATGCTCCATGGGGATGCACCGCAGGTGCTAATTGCATGTTTGCTACGCCCACACTTGCTGTAGCAAATAGTACACAAACTCAAGCTGCAGTTGGAAGTGTGTTGTGCTGCGATTCGAGTTCTGGATGTCCGGCTCAGCCTTCGCCGACGGCGTGTGTGGATCATGGGAGGAACGATTATAATAAGACTTGTACTGGGAATTGTCCGGATGATCCAATGACGTTAAAATGGTAGGTTCTTGTTTGTGTTCATTGAGACTTGGATGAGCCTTGCCAGGAAAGTGGGAGCAAATGTTGCCCTCATTTCAGGAAACATATCTCCCCTATCTAGCACTTTCCCTTTACCACTCTTACATCTCTCCTTACTTCCAATTTCCAATCCAATACGTCTAAACCCCTCCCTTTAATCATGTAATCTAACAATCCCAGTACATCAGGAATCTACATCTACTGCAACACCCTCATCTTTCCGACCCCATCCGTCTCGGCCCTCTTCTGCAACTACCTATCAACCTACTCTCCTCTCCCGGCCATAACAGCCGCCCTAACCCCAACTCTCGCCCATTTTGCGCCTCCAATAACTTCGACTTCCTCTATTTCCTCAAAATCCCTTAGCAAAACCTCTTCTGCGACCAAATCTGCAACTCCGAAACCTGCTACTGGTGGGGAGGAGAAGAAAGTTGGAAAAGGCGCGATTATAGGTGGGGCAGTTGGAGGTGTACTTGGTCTTGCGGTTCTGATTGGATTGGGAGTCCTGTTGCTTAAGAGAAGGGGAGGGAAGGAGAGGGGCAAAGTCGAGGCGGTCGTGAAAGGAAAGGAGAGCGCGAGTGCGAGTGAGGAGAATGTTGCAGCTAGAGCTTCACCTACGGGTTCGATGCCTAAGAGTGTGCTAGTTGGAAGTGGGAATGGGAGTCCGAAGATCGGAGGGAGTGGGAAGAAAGTTGTTATTGTTGAATGATTGAAAGGGGTGGAACTTTGGGATGAAATCAGAATTGGGAAATTGCTTGATATATTTGGGATTATGATTGTATAAGTATGCACCTAATGAGGCAGCAATTACCGTGATGAAGGATTTTAATATGTTTACTATGAATGCTAGATGGGGCACTTGATTGTGTATTGTAAGATTTGGAGGTCTATGGAGGCAGGGAAATGAAGTGGCTGAAGAGTGAAGCAAGCTCTTGGGTTTGAAAATGAGAGTTACAAATCCTATAGACCGTTAACTATGAAACAATTGCATTTCCGCCCTTTGACTTTCGCCGATGCTCAAGACGCTTTGCATTTCCTAATTCCAATAATCCCTCTCCCCTTTCAACATCCCACCAGCCTCCTGCCCCGTCTTCCCAACCACAATCTTCCCTTTTCCCCTCTTCAAAAACAACCCATCAGTCACCTTCCCTACAATCCCACCCTCATCCCTATCCCAAACTTTCTTCCCCCTCAAAATCGTATACCTAGGCCAATTCCTGACATTCATACCCTCATAAGGCGTATAATCAACACCATGATGCAAGTTCTTCTGCTGAATCGTAACGCCATCTTTGAGATCAGTGTCTGGGTACCAAATTACAAGATCGGCATCATATCCAGGTGCGATGTTCCCCTTTGTCCCTTCTAATCCGTATAATTTTGCTGGGTCAGAACTAGTCAACTGAACGAATCGCTGAAGAGTCAATCGAGAATCCGGTGCAGCGCCTGCGTAGCTGAATAGAAGCGGGAGTCTGGTCTCAACGCCAGGAACGCCATTGGGTATATCTCTATACCGCATCACATCCCCTTTCAAACCCAATTTCTTGCCGCCGACATGGTTATATGTACTCGGTGCGTGATCAGAGGAGAATGTGGTGAATGTACCGTTTGCGATCCCTCTCCACATTGCGTCTAAATCTTGTGGGTCATGTCGAAGAGGTGGGCTACAGACACATTTTGCGCCTTCGAATTTGTCTTTTTGGCTCCCTTTCAGCCGTTCCGAGAGTAAGAAAAGATATTGAGGACAAGTTTCTGCGTGAATAGGAAGCATACGTGTTTGGGCTTTTCGCACGTGTTTCATTGCGATTTCAGAAGACATGTGGACAATCAGTATAGGTGTGTCTGTGAGCTCCGCTAAACTGATAATTCGATATGTAGCTTCATTTTCAGCAATTTGTGGTCTTGAGATAGCGTGGAAATAAGGATCAGTATGTCCAGCTGCTTCAAGTCTGTCGGTAATGAGAGATATGATGTCGCTGTTCTCAGCGTGGATCATGGTCGTGAAACCCAGTGCTCGAGCAGACATGAGAACCTCAAGGAGTTGAGAATCCCCTAGTTTGAGGGGCTCGTAGGTCATGTAGAGTTTTACACTAGTGATACCCTGGGCGATGAGTGCCGGCATCTCTTTTGCCATGATATCGGGTGTTGGATTTGAAAGAATGAGATGGAAGCCATAGTCGCAATAAGTTTGATCTTTGGCTCTCGTATGGTATTGTTCTACGCATGGGAAAACTGAAGATTCGGTTTTGAGTTGGGAGGCAAAGGCTAAGACGGTTGTTGTACCTCCCGCTATGGCGCTGCGTGAGCCAGTCGTAAAATTGTCTCCCGTTGGACTGTTGTCCTGAGCAAAATGGACGTGTGAATCGACTCCTCCGGGCGTGATATATGCTCCCTTGGCATCGATGATTTGAGTATCAGGATCTCTGGGTAATGATGTTCCCAGGCAGGAGATTTTGCCTCCTGTGATGCCAATCTCGATCGTAGGGGAGAGAATATCACTGGCTGTGACCTTGGAGAGGTTAACAAAAAACTGGGCAAGGTTTTGAAGCCGGTCAATAGGTTAAAGACGAAAATTGAAACGGCAAAAGCATAACCAAAGAGTAAAACAGGTAGCAAAACCTCGCTAAATCTACTTCAAAATGTAAGAATGACAAAATGCTAAGTTGATATCACAATTACACAAAAACAACTGAGTGTCTGGACGAACCACAAGTTTTTCAAGAGCAATACCAACAACAAACAGATAGGCATTCAAAGTATGAACAGTAAGGAATGTAGCATGACCACAACAACATCACAGCACTCCCCGAGAGAGCAAAAAAAGTAGTTAAAAGCAAAAACATACAACAGCAGGTATTCGCTGGTGGTCACCCACCCAACTACTAATCTGCCGATCTGAGGCTTGTGTATGGCAGAGCGGACGGGATGCCCAATTCTCCTCAGTCTGTGGTCGTATGTGACAGTGGTAGGCATAAACAGTATTATGTAGGGCGGCGAAATGAGAGGGTGAGGATCAAAGCGCTATGTTCCTAATTCAGCTGCAGGATGGTATCGGCGATCAAGGACGCAAAGAAAGTGAACGCATCGATTGACCAGCACGCCTCTCTTAATTTGACAATACTCTTGATTCCATAGAAATCTAATAGCTATCGTGTCTAGACACACTTGATGCCAGAGTAGAAAGGGAACACCGAACCACCACTGTGACGATTAGTCACGTGATATATCTAAACAGTAACGTCGAGGCGTGTTTGGTGTCATTGGAATCCTCAGATGCGCACGATCTATTCTCTCAGAATTCGGAAACTTTAAATGCAGTATCAAATGCAACCTCTCCCAGAACTAGCGGCAGAAAAGTAAGGATAAAAGCAGTTGAATCCATCTACTTGGATGGCTTTGTCCAACAAAATGATAGCACTCTAACACGCAAGCGAGAACGAAAAGGGGAAATTCAACATACAATAATGCCATTCGTCACAATCAAATCAAACCCCATCATCTCAACCCGGTTTGCAAGTTGATGCAATCTCGATCCAACAAAATGCTCGTAAAAAGGCGCAAGCTGAACGATCAAAATATGAGAAAACACAAAAGCAGAGCCTCCTCCTAGCTCTCCATCCCATCTTTCCCAATTCCATCCTAACTAGCAATCTCGCCTTCTTCTAGCAACAAAGTTGGCCTTCGGTCGATTTGCTTGTCTCCTTTCGACACGAAGTCATCATGTTCTCCACCAACAATCACCAACAGCCATGGCAAGGATTAGGGTGTCAGAGTTGGCCGACGGCCAGCAGGGATGCTCGCCTCGTGGCGGCATATGCATCTCGATAAGATAGGGAATGGGCGTATTCTAGGAGCTCAAAGGCTTCAAAGATGGGGTCGGAACAATGATTTTCTGGAACATGGAAGGCCAACTATGTTTCCGCCCCGCGTTGAGATACTAGACGGCGAATTGTAAGTGGTGGCCGATATGAAGCTCAAGTGAGGCTGTTGAAAAGTGCTGCAACCAGCTGTTGTATTTCCTCAAAACCAACGTCTAGATCTCGGTCTGAAGCTCTTCTTCTTCTGGTTGAAAGCAAGACGCTCAAATTGGAAGATACCAGATTATAGCTATGCCTCGGACACTCAAAATCGCTGCTGCTCAACTGGGCCCAATTCATCTCACGTCCAAACGAGAAGAGACTATCTCTCGCATGCTTGCTCTTCTCCAACAAGCTTCTTCTCTCGGCGCCCAAGTTGTCCTCTTCCCGGAAACAGCATTCACCACATTTTTCCCACGCCATCTCATTGCTTCGCAAGTAGATCTTGATTCGTATTTCGAACACGGAAATGATTTGCCTTCTGCAACCAACACGAAGCCTCTTTTCGACGAAGCGAAGAAGTTAGGTGTCGATATCTCTGTTGGATTCGCGGAAAGAACGAGCGAGGGACAAGGATACAATACCAGTATATATTACTCGGCCAAGAAAGGAGAGGTGATTGCGAAATATAGGAAAGTGCATCTTCCTGGCACCAAAGAGCCTTTTGAGAACCCAGATGCGGTAAATCAGCTAGAGAAGCGGTATTTTGAGCCTGGAAATCTAGGATTCAAAGCTTTTAGAGTACCAGATGTGGTACCTGGTGCTCTGAAGAAAGGAGCTGAATCAAAAGCCGGACTAGGTGATCCGATCATGGGCATGATGATCTGTAACGACAGGCGTTGGGCAGAAGGATGGCGATGTTATGGCTTACAGGGTGTAGAGATTGTGCTCTGTGGCTACAACACTGCTGGGTGGGCGCCTGATCTCTGGGGAACACGGAAACCAATGACACCTGAAGAGGCAGAAGTTGACGCAGTATTCCACCACAAACTGGTTATGCAAGGCAATTCGTACATGAACAGCTGTTTCTCAGTCAGTGCTGCAAAAGCAGGTATGGAAGATGGGAAATATGACTTGATTGGAGGAAGCTGTATCACAAGTCCAGAAGGGCATGTGTTGGCCGAGGCGAAGACTAAGGATGATGAAATTGTGTTTGCGGAGATTGATTTGGAGGACTGTAGACAAGGGAAGGAGAAGACATTTGATTTTGACAGACATCGGAGGATTGATCAGTATGGGCCGATCACTACACAGACCGGAGTTGTTGAGCCGGAGTATCTATGAGCAAACCTAATATATTAAAATAGACATAGAAATCGAAGATTGAAAGCACGTGAATAAGTCTGAGATGTTGCGAAGCAGTCAATGTGTTGTAAAAAAAAAAAAATGGACAGACCTTGCTGTTGTTGGATGTGAAGTTAACTTTCGACAAGTTTACAGAAGTGAAGCTCTTTCATGTGATTGTTGCAATTGAGATCATATAATGAAGACAAAATGGGTTTACATATTGAGATATTGAAAATTATAACCAGGTCTGACCTCTCGCTTTCCTTCCTTGTTGAGAACTTCTGAACATGCCTCCTTTCGCGGTAACATGACCCTCGCGCACCAGTCCAATCAAAATCTGTACTCCGACCCCAACCCCATCGATTACCTGTGCTGTAGCATTCTTCGAGTCAACGGCCTCTTCACATTTGATCTTCATCTCTGTCATTCCAGCACATCCAAGAGTAATGCAATCTGCACCCTTTTCTTGCACTAATCTCCTCGCAGCTTCTCCGACTAGACCCAGTACCTTATCTCGAGGTAAAGTCTCAAGCTCCAAAACCCCCAAATTTGTTGTTTCACAGCCTACTGAAAAACCTTCGAGACCGTAATTCCTGATAGCATCCTCGTGCATGATCTTACTCCTTCCTCCTGTTGCCACAACACCGAGTCTGTTTCCTAGCATGCGAGCAGAATATAGAGCAGCTTCCATAATGCCAATAACAGGCCCAAAAAGCTCCTCTCTTAGAGCATTTATGAGAGGATGAGCGCTGAAACACGCTACTAGAAAAGCATCATAATTTGAAGCAATTGGAACCACTCCACGAATAGCTGCTGCTGCAGAGAGAACACCATCGAGGTGACCTTCAATGGCTGAAGGAGTTGGATGTGGTGATGTGAATCCTGTGACTGTACAATGGGGTGGAAGAGTAGTTTCGAGAGACCGCAGACATGCCTCCGTCATAGACGATGTGCCATTGGGATTTATGAGGAGGATATTGATAGTTTTGGTGGAAAATCCCGTTACTGATGGAAGTGATACAGACTCGGACATGTTGGCAGTGTAAGGAAGCCTAACAGATTCTGACAATTGAGCCCGGGTATCAGGTAGGAGGTTTCTGAAGAACAATTCAGCGACAAATAAAGGGGGAATTAGCCGAGTTGAATAGGGGCAATATCCGCGTCGAATAGACACTCTTAATTGCACAATAACAGCTGCAAAAATCGACCAACAGAAGAAACAAAATGAATCTGCCTGAAGCTCAATAAAAGTGACGTTATACGAGGCTCTGCATAGAATTGCCATCCAGCATTGGTCCAACCTCCACCATCCTCACCTCACCCACAATGTGATAACGGCCAAGTTGGCCGTAAAATGGAGCGGTCCGCTCAGCTGCTCAGTGGCTTTCAAAGGCCCCGCATTCAATGCAACTGTTGTCTTCGGTCACGAAACAAAAAAGAATGGATTACTTTGTCTTCCCCGACAACTGTTATTCCCGTTTGAATCCACATTCTTTTTGGATAGAGATGTAATATTGCGAATAAGGGCGTCGGTGTTGCGCGAAGAAGCTTAGGATACACTACAGCACAGACGATCACCCCGATAAGCTCACAGCTGCGCGACGATAAGCACAACCCCAGGCTTTGCTTTTTCTGGAGACGCAGAATCACCGCACCACAGCGGCAGCATTGCACTCTCTGTCCGACCGACCTCCCCTCGAGATCTCATCCCATGGACAATTTCACAACTTCGCTATCCCCCACAGATTTCTACCATGGAATAGGGGATTTGAACCAGCAGCTCCAGCCCGAGCCTATCCAGGCCGGTCCGCGAAGCTATAAATCGCGAAAGTATCGGCCGTGTGACTTTTGTCGAGCCCGTCAGGTTGCATGCAAGATTGAGAGTGAACCTCCTTGCGCGTTGTGTTCTAGCCATAATCACGAATGCACATTCGTCCAGCGGCCAAAGAAGAAGAGGAGACCGAATTCAACAAGCAATGGGGAGCTTAGTGGGTCGCAGATACCAGGTAGCTAGCATTCACAGATTCAATTGCTTGAGTTGTCGCTGGGGACAAATGCTAATGCCTTTTCGTACAGCTCCCATACAACCTTACGATCCTTCGGTTCAATTGAGTCCCGCCTTTATTGCACAATACAACCATGAACAGCAGTTCAATGGCCTCAATAATCTTAATGGGCATGATCACTTAGACGCCCAATCGTCTCCGAACCAACTCCACCACCAAGATGCCTTGTATGATCCCTTTCTCCAGATGTTACCCGGCGGAGTTCGAATACGACCATTGGATTCTCAAAGCACTAGGTCTGCGAGATTCATAGGAGAAACAGGAGAGTCGAATCCATACCTGCTACGGCACTACCGATACGATGACAATGATGAGTGTACCGTCTCGAAATTGACATACCGTCGAATCAAAAGTTCATTAAACCAAAATATACTTCCAGGCGAGAAAGGGGAACCGCCAGTTGTGTTCATGCTAGCAGATGATTCTCTTGCTCAAAAAGGAGAGCCCAGAGTTGAGGACGATGTCCTGGCAAAGGCTCGTTCGGACATTGTTGGCATGTTCAATGAGCAAGAAGCATTGAGACTAATTGGCCTCTTCTTTCGCTTTGTATACCCATACTTTCCTATACTGTCCAAAAACGAGTTCTATCACAACAACCTTGTATCACCATCCGTTCTTAGCAGTACACCTTTGAGTCTCCTGTCTGCCATGTACGCTACCAGTCTGCCCTTCATTGTGTATGATGATCTCCTTTCAACCACACTTGTTCACTCGCCACCACCGGCCCACCAACTGTTTCGAATAGCATGGCTTTCGGTCACTCAGGAACTCCATACTCCGAGGCTGGCAACAGTACAGGCTTGTTTGCTATTACTTCAGCGTGCTCCTACCAATCGGTATACTACTGATACCCCTTGGAAGACAAGTCTTGTTGGATGGACTGTAAGCTTGGCACAAACGTTAGGTCTTACCAAGGAAGTTCGTAATTTTTTTCTTCCCATACTTCTTTCTCATGCTATATGATTTCCATTTCGACCTCACTTTCCGTGAACGATCTAACACTTTATATGATGCTGACTGTCTTTTAATAGTGTAGTGACTGGACAAGCATACCAACATGGGAAATGTCACTAAGAAAGCGAATTTGGTATGGTGTTCTTATAATGGACAAATGGGCTTCACTTGGAGCTGGTATGCCGAGTCATATACGGACAGACGACTTTGACGTTCTCCCACTGACCGACTCGGATCTTGAGCCACCATCCGTGGATCAGCACTCGAACTCAATTCCCGGTTTCCTTGAGCCAGAAGCAGACACAAATCACTTCAGACTGTTATCTGAACTTACCATGATTTTGGGTGATATCATGGATAAATATTACTCCCTCCGAGCTACACAGCAAACATCAAAAGACTTTTCATTGTCACTGGACCTAGCACGACCCCTGAGGTCGAGGTTAAAGGCTTGGAATGATTCCTTACCTCCTGCTTTGGCACTGAGACAGCCAGAAAGATCCGATGGGAGGGGTATCACTCGACTGAGTGGGAATCCGTCCCTGTCATTAGCCTACATTGTTGCCAACATGACTCTTTACAGAGCTCTGTTGAGACCTCTGGAGAATCTAACAAGTGTTGAAGAGGAGAGTCATGGCATTGTTGGTAGTCGGTTGGCAGTGAGGGCTGGTGCTAAAGCATGCGCCAGGGAGGTGGTCGAGTTCGTCGGTATGCATTTCATTTCTTAGCGTCCCTTAGCAAGGACCTAAAGTAAATTCTCCTACTGATTATCACAGAAAACCTCCCACGAGGAAGTCCCGACGCCTTTTGGCACAGCTGGTCCCGCGCAAACTTTGCAATCGCCTCTTCGTTCCTCGCACAACTGCTCGTGACTTCCGAGACAGAAGAGGAAAAGAGTGAGATCAAGGATCTAGTCGCAAAATGGAGATGGGCAATGCGACTTGGGAGTGGCAACACAGGAAATGGCTTAATGAGCTTGGGACTCTTGAGATTGGATGGCATGCTGTTGGAAAATGGGGCCGTATAGGCTGTGGCTCTGTGTTGTAAAAGCGAGGAGTTGAAGGAAATTAAACACTTGGGGCGATAATGGTTGGGTGGCAATAATCATACGTTATTTTGAACGATCAAATTGAGAATGTATTGGTCGCTACTCTTCCTCCACATTCTACTTTCATGCAAGTTCGTCGTTATTGTCTTTTATAAAGCCCTATTCTGTTGCTGCCGCTCCATGCTGTAAGTTTTCACAAGTCCACTCAAAATCTCTAAAAACGCTTAATTGGCGACAGGGAAACTTATATCGAAAGTCAGTAACGGATGCAACATCCAATTGTTATGGATAAGAATATCTATCTCCACCTCTCAATTCTTAAACTAAAAGTTCCTCGCCTTCTCACCCCCCGCACTCTTCACAACTTCCTGATCACTCTGCTCAAAATTCGAATCACTCCTATCCACTCCATCCATAATCTGGCTCTCATCAAACTTATCTTCCATCGGCCAGATCTTGCCTAATAACGTGTACACAGCAAGAGCAACCAAAGTGCCAATCAACCAACTCAAACTATAAACATAAGATGCTCCAACGGGTACATTCTTCTTCCCCGTCGCCTTCGCCAATCCTGCAAGATTAGGCGCAATACCACAGATGAAAGCTGCAACAGCGCGAAGATTGACACCATGGAAAAAAGAATATGTATCTGGGTGACGATACAGCGAGGAGAGATTCAAATGACGATTCCTCAAAATCCAAAAATCAGACATCATTATCCCGGCTATGGGACCAAGAAACATGGAGTAACCGCCTAAGAAAGCGGAGAAACTGGCTGCAGAATACTGGATATTCCATGGCGTAGCAGCAATGGAAATAATACAGCATACATAAGCGCCTCTCCTCGCATTGATCCAGGTCGGGAACCAGAGTGCGAGATCATTGGAGAAAGAGACGGAATTCGCAGAGATATTCGTCCCGATGACGGCAAATGCCCAGCAGAGAGCTGAGAAGAATTGTGCTGCCCGATTTTCCCATAGCAGAGAGACTTGTAGCGGGTTCCAGGTCGTGACGCCGTAGACGGATTGACAAGCTGATGTTACTGTTATACCGAGGATACCGCAGAGCGTGACGAGAACACAGAGACCGACTGCCTGTGTCCAGAAGACTTGACGGGGGTATTTGGCATAGCGTGTGAAGTCAGGCATGTTAAGCGCAAGTGTAGCTTTCGGTCCAATGGTGGTAGTTACGCACTGGAAGAATACAATTACGACTGGCGTTCCATCTTTGATGTTTGTTCCTTTAGAGAAAGTAGGGCCGAAGCCTTTGGCGGCTACGAGGGCCCAGATGAAAAGTGTCATGCCGAAGATGGGCATTATGATCGTTTTTACCATGAAGAGGTATCGAAGCTTAGAGACGTGGAGGTATAGGAGAGGAAGCTGGACAATGATGAAGAGGAAAAAGCAGAGCATTTGGGCGGAAGTTACGTGTGCGCTTAAGGGTATGTGATTCCTGTTCCATGTTAAAATTCAATTCATTTCGAGACGGAGGTGCACTTACGGAAAGTTTTTGAACGATGGCCAGATAGCTTGAAGCATAGTCTGAACACATTGTCCACCCTGGAAACTTTGTGTTCCGAACCCTGGATTTCGTTAACAATTTTGTTTTCTAGTGCAATTGGACTATAAGACTTACAGATACATGCCACGACACCTCTAACAAATACTGCAAAATAGGCTCCGTATATTCCGAACGTTGATCGCATCAAAACAGGGAAGTTGATACCATAGATACAACCAACGTAGCCGTTCAACATCGCGGGTATACAGACAAGTAAATGCCCAACTATGACTGCGGTGATGGCAAGTCCGGGACTGAGACCTTTTGTGATCGAGGAAGAAGCTACTTGATACACTGCAAATATGTTAACAACGTTCTCCTAAAATCATAATTGCGGTGATGTTTGAATTTAGTGAGTGGCATGATTTAGAAGTGTCCCAATCAATTCCCATTTATCCCCAAAGCATAAAAATTCGATAACTTACTAGAAATACTAAATGCCTCTGCAATCCAGAATCCCAGTAGAGATGGCCATGTCCACTTCCTCTCTTCTGATTCAAATGGCACAGGGTCTAGATCCCTGTTTGAAGCGATTCCATCGCTCCCTGTGGCGAATGAACCAGGTGTAGGTCTCAACCTGAGCCTTTCGACGATCCCGATTGCCATTATTCTTACTTTCCCGCTCGGAATATCTTCTTTGCGGTATTAAAGGTGTTTTGTTAAAATTCTGGCACGTGCCTGGCTAAAGGGAATTGAAGCTGCTAAGATAATTGACCTGGTCCCACTCTTGCTGACTGAAGAATTTTTCATCAACGCACAGAACAAATAGCACAACTGCAAAAGGAACACAATTATTCGATGAACATTCGGGATGAAGGTAACAGAAAAGATCAAAGAGGAACATGAAAGTATACACTTATGCTTTTCGAGATGCAGTTATCAGATCATGTATTGATCATTGCTGTTAGTAGAACCAACAGTACCATTCTTCAGGGGTGGTGTTCCCTATCTCTTGGCTAAAGTGCGAATGCTACTGAAGGGGAATTAAAAGTGGATAGCAAGGTTCCCATGTTGAGAACAAACCGACTCAATTGAGAGGGTAATCCTTATCGAATCTTATCGTGATATCAGAATGTTATCAACGGGAAAGAGAAATAGCTTCTTAGCATGACTTCGACTTGAAGCTGCCCTCGCGGCAAACAGAGCTCTCGAGTTCCCTCATATCTTGCCCTTAACGGCTGATTGAGGCGGATAAAAGGAAGAGGGGTTTGATATCGACCCATTTGAGCCCATTATTGAACGTTTTCGTAAGTGGACCAATTGATATGGGTCTTCGACAGTTGTTGGAACAAGGACTCCGGGCAACCTATCACAACCTCGATAGCAACGAGGAATGAAAGAGAAACCAACATTCTCAACTTATCAGCAAATCAGTGCATTGATGAATTGCCCGAGCCAATGTCATGTTGCCCGTAGATTAACATGTGGCAACAAGGTTTCCAGCAAGCGATGAACCCCGTCCCAGCACAACGGACTTGCATCTTCGCATCTTGCATCGGCCCCGCACTCAAGCTCGATTTCCAACACCCAGCGATGCCGCCCACCAAGTCGATAAGCCATCAACGACGGGGAAGATCATTAAGCCGAGCAGACCAAGTCAGACTTTACTGCATTTCAGCCCTTTGAGAAAACACACCATGATGCGCGAGCGAGCGGATAGAATAGAGCCCGCTACCATCATGGCACTCGCCGAACGGCCTAGCCTAGGCAATCATGGCGGTAAAAGGAACAATTCCAAGTGGATATTCGGCCATGCCACGACCGTCTTATCCTTCGATTCGTGGATAGGGGCGTAGGTCCACCACTATCTGCTCCCTGGAGCCTCTCCCCGTTCACAGGGTCCAGTTTGAGTTGACCGTTGGCTTGTCGGACAAGATACCAAGGTGAAGCGAGAGGTCATGGTGAGTGTGGAGATTTGCTTGGTGTTGAGGAATGTGGTTATTAGTGGCTGTAGTCTTTGTGATACCTTAGTATCTCTTCTCGAGGTGGGTTTCAGCATTTCCCTCTCAATAGGGGCTTTTATGTGTTGGTCATTTGTCTTGTCACGGACTTCATTCATGAAATAGCATCTTACACCATCCTTGACCATGGCTCCGATGTTACTAGACTCACTTGATACCCCTTCGTACGACTTCAGTCCTATAAAATCTATCCCAATATGTTCTGATCCATCTGTTGTGCCGTCGGAAGCCGCATCTAAAAGCACGAAAGAACTCTGGTGGCTTCATGGCCACCCTCATTCAAAAAGATACTCGGATCCTAAACTTGTCACCTTAAGTGCGCTTTTAAGGCATGATGGGGCTGTCTATAAAGGTCAAAAGGGATTTTTATATCCAAGAACAGCGAAGCCGTCAACTCCATACGATTCAATGACATGGGATGAATTTGATCGAGCAACAGAGTCAATTGCTTTGCTTTATGCTCAAAATCTAAGGATGGAATTGGAAGACGCCAATGTCTCTAGAAAGCAACCTACAATAGCACTTTTGGGGGGAGGAAAGACCTTGGAGTACTTTTGTACTGAATTGGCCCTTCAGAAACTCGGTGTCAGAGTATTGCTCTTAGCCGAGTCCAATGCACCAGAAGCCCTACATCACTTACTGAAAACCTGCCACGCTTTAGCGGTTATCACGGATTCGAAGAATTCCTTTACAGGTACGAATGGCGTTCGGAAGCTGGACATGATAGAGGCTCTCCCAGAGGCTCATGATGTGAAAGCTTTTGAGAAAGTCGAGGCACTCAAATTTCAGGATTTTGGTGATTTGTGGGAGAGACATTCATTTATCATCCACTCCTCAGGCTCAACGGGCATCCCGAAGCCCATAATACATACAAACAGAAGTATGATGCTCATTGCGAGAATGTATCGATTATTCCAGGAGTTTGATGTGAAAAATTGGTTCTTGCTGTTCCCGTTGTAAGTTTCTTCCACGTTGCCAAATGACGAAGTGACTGATATATTAGATATCACATCGCTGGAATCTCAATAGCACTCTCAAATTTACCTAACGGCCAAATTCTGTCATTTCCACCACTTTCTTGGCCACCATCCTCATCTTCCATCTTTTCAGCATGGAAGACACTTTCTGGAATGGGTCATCCAGTTGACTGCGTCCACTGCGCACCAACCTTGATTGAAAATATGTTCGAATATATCTCAGAGAATGGAGGAGATTTCAGTCCACTTGTTTCCTTAAAATTACTCCAACCAGGTGGAGCAGCACTCTCTGAAAGCATAGTGTCAGCTTTGACGTCGAAAGGAGTCAACGTGAAGACCACCTACGGTAGCACCGAAATTGGCCCTCCGTTTCGCTCGATACCTCACACAAGAGATAATCCAAAGTGCTACACATTCCGGAACCTATATCCTGATAACTCAAATCTGAAGATGGAGGAAGTGGGAGAGGGATTGTATGAATGTGTTGTGTACAAAGGATTTGAGCTTGCAGCTGAGTTGTGGGAAGGAAAGTCCGAAAATGAACCCTACCGTACAAATGATCTCTTCATCCAAGATCCTCCTGGGAGCGGCTTCTTCATCCTCCAGGGACGGAAAGATGATATTCTTGTCCATACGAATGGAGAAAACACTACGGCAGGACCGTTGCAGCTTGATATCCAAACCGCCTCGAAATTGATCAATAAAGCGGTTGCTCTGGGACACTCTAGGCCAAATGTTGGACTTCTTGTGGAATTACATGAAGAGTATGATCGTCAGGATAGTTTTGTCCAGGAAAGAGTCTGGAATGCAGTACAGGAAGTTAACGCTCGATACCCCACCCATTCACGGATTTTACGTTCTATGATATATATCTTACCGGAAGGCGAAACCCTCCCAGTAACGCCGAAAGGCAACGTCAAACGAAAAGAAGTAGAACGTATATACGCTTCTGAGATCGCGGATATGTACTCTGACCCCGTTTGCACGAATGGCAATTCTATTCTTTCACCTACCGGCCCTTCAGCACAACCACTCTCAGAATACCTCCGAGCGCTCTTCTCGTCACTTTCCAATACGCCCGCTTCAGAAATCAAAGACTGGACAACCCTCTACGATCTAGGAATCGATTCCCGTATCGCAATTTCTCTCCGCTCATCCCTCTCATCACATCTCTCCCGCCCAGTTTCACTCAGCGCAATCTTCGAGCATCCATCCATCTCCTCTCTCTCAACCTATCTCTCACCTCAATCCTCAAATGCATCACCATCTGCCCCAACAAAACCATTTTCCCACGAGACAATAGCACGAATCCTCTCCCGTCTCCAAACAGAGATAAAATCTTGGCCTGCAAGAGAAGAAAAAACTTGGCCAGAAGCAGAGAAACATACTGTTCTCCTCACAGGTGCCTCTGGATCGCTAGGTACTGCTCTTCTGGAGGTACTGTCTGCATCGCCAGCAGTGGAGAAGATATACGCTATGATTCGTGGCCCGAACAATATTCAGAAACTCCGAGACTCGCTTGAGAAGAGGGGAATGAGTACAGCCATACTTGAGGGAAGTAAAATTGAGATATTGAACTTCAGTATGCGGGATTCATTGTTGGGGGTGGATATAGAGACATATTATAAATTAGCAAAGACAGTGACGGTCGTGATAGGAAATGCGTGGAAGATGGATTTTAATCTGGGTGTAAAGGAGTTCGAGGGAGATTGTATCAGGAGTGAGTGTTCTTCCTTGAGGCTTTCCGCACAATGTGTTCTGGTCGAGCGAATGTGTACTAATGATCATGGGTTGTAGATACCATATCTCTCCTCCGTCTTACTCAGACAGGTCGTCCCAAAATTCTAGCTTTCACATCTAGCATCTCAACATGCATGGGCACGGGTCCTCAAGCCGTCTCGGAGGAACCGATTGGAGATGATCCGTCAGTTGCTCTTTCAACGGGATACGCACAGTCAAAATATATAAGTATGTTGCCCTTTTATCGCGCCCCCCTTTCCAATACGTCTCCATCCCAAACTAACATTTCCAAGTCGAGCGCCTTCTCCAATCCTCTCCCTCCCCCACCCTCCTCCTCCGCGTCGGTCAACTCTGCGGACACACACGTACCTCCCACTGGAACCCCGACGAAATGTGGCCCATCCTCTTCTCATCTTCTCTCCACCCCTCAATCAATGCCTTTCCTCTCCTAAACCACAAAGCCGTCGATTGGATACCTGTTGATATTGCTGCGGGAACAATAGCAGATCTCCTGCTTCAGAGTAACAAAGAGCATGGTCGAGAGGAGAAAGCGTATGAGGTGTTTAATATAGTTAATCCGAAGAGAGTATCTTGGGAGGAAGTGCTGAAGATGGTGGGAGATGCTGCTATAGGACCACTTGCCCCTACCTCACTTGGGGCAGAACTAGATTCCAATGTCAGCACACCACGCCTTCCATACCCCTCAACTACCACGCTCTCAGCATGGACATCTCTCCTCAACAACGCAGCACAGAACGGCATTTCTCCTACCGAGTTACCAGGCTTAAGACTCCTAGCTGTGTTTGAAGAGATGGCTGCTGCGTCTGAGCAAGGGGAAGAACCAGAAAACGAAAAGATCTTTGAGACGGCCAAAACTGAGAAGATTAGTGATTGTATGAGGGACTGTGAGGCAGTTAATAAAGGCTGGATTGAGGGAAATGTGATGGTTTGGAGGAAGATGGGCTTTATGAAGTGATGGTGTTTGGAATAAGAGGGCAGTGGAGGAGGTATGGAATTGGCAATAAGAGTGAGGATGAGGAGTTGCTTGAGATGATTTTCTGAATATACCTAAGCTAAATTTTGATAAAATGTCAGCCATAACCTATCTTTTGATTGACTTGTATCACCAAAGGCGTCTTCAACTATGAAAGGTGGAGGGCCGCTGAACCCCCCTGTCATCACCACTGGGACAAAAAAGTTTGTTATGAACAGTGCTATCAGATTCTGCCAAAGGTTGAAGAAAGTAGAAGCAAGAGTTGAAGAAAGTAGGAGTAAGGATTGAACTTCTGATTGGTTAAGGTATGTGGTATGGACTCATAGAGCAGGTTGGTTTGCTGGAAGCGATTGCTGTAGGAGAAGCTGTACGGGAATCCTTTTTCGTTCACTAGGAGAACTTCGTTCCTCTCGCCTCCTTTTGTAGGTTTCAGACTTTTAAGTCAAAATCCATGCTATCTATCAACTGCTTTTGGTATGCTATAATACATTGCTAAAATCAACGCCTCGAAAACTTTTCATAAAATCCATCTAGATAACTTTAAAAGAGTGTAAAACCAACTCAAACTCAGCGCCAAACAAACCCAGAACAAACAGAGAACCCCGTCGCAATGAATCACGCAAGATAGGTACAAGATCAGAACATAATAGTCGTCCAAAATAGTTTTGGTTTTCGAACAAAGAAACAAGGATTGCCGCCGATGTATGCTTCGCCGTGATCGCCATCAGCATGTTTCACTTTACTCCCTGCCTCTCCCAATTCCATACCCTTTGTATCTAGATGGCAATACTTATATTCTTTTAGAAGAATGCTTTCCGCATTGCAAGTGAGCCTGCTTCACATAAGCTATGACTCCTTGAGACTATATCTAGTCACTTACTCTCCCTTATAAGGCATAATTATATCCTTGCCATTATGATTAAATTTATACCAGTAAGGTTGAATTGGACTGCGCTCCTCAGGATCGAAAGAAAGCCACAAGGCTGCTGGTCGTGCTATCTCCATTGACATAGCAATGGCGGGAGCGTGAGAAAGTATATCCACGACCAAAGTCTTGTCATCAATCATAGAATATGCCAGTTGATGCCCAGCTTCGCAATTTACTATTTGCATGTTATATTGTTCAGTAATTTTTTCGTCTAATTGGATGTATAGAGGATCTTGAAGATAGATAGGGAACTTTTCGTTCATTTTTTTATTTAGATTTTGAAGAGTTTCTCGAACTAAAAGTAAAGCTGCATGTTGAATGTAAAGTCTTGTTGCAAGATCTTCGTTAGGAGGGCATAATGTATAAAGCCCAAAAGCGACTATTTTATCGATTTTGACGCCTTTAAGCTTCTCATGTACATGAATTTCTAGGGTTTTCTTCAGTTTTGTTTTGTGGAAGGCCTTGATAGCATCGTCGAATTTTTTGGTGGCGTTGGAAAAGCTGGTTACAAATTTCATTTGTTGCTCTTGCTTATCTAAACGCCTACCATTTTCATCCTCAATCATAGGAAACATTTCATTGAGGTCCCTGACATGGTTAATACTGAATTTTCAAAGATCCATTTACATGACTAACTTCACTGGAATATCCATAGGTTCCACATTCTTGCCTGGATTTTTGATACAGCAAAATTCTTGTCCATTTCTTTCAGCATCAGTTCTGGCTTTGCTGAATTTCGTGAGGACTCTTCCAGTACTTATTGGTCCCCAAAGCTCCTGGTAGTAATTTGCACGGCAGACAATAGCGGCTGTTCGCTCTTCTTTACTCATTGACTTAAGTTTTTTCCGGTCAAGAGGGTGCTTATCGAGGCCAAAGTCGGGCTTTGGGTTGCGAATGCCAACGTTCTTTGTGAGATCAATTCGGTTGGCCGTGGTGACCGGAGCATTGTGCTTTTTTGTCGCATCATTGTGCTGAGACTTGGTCTCCAAAGTGGTATGCTTTTCTGTAGTATTCTGGCTGGACATGATAATTTCTTAGGTACTTGAAAAAATAATTGCATTTGAAGACCGACTAGTAAGAGTCTTGTAAATAGAGTACATCTGCTTTAATGATTCTGTTCAAGAGGGTGGTATTGAGCGTGATGTATATTAGGAAGGCTTTTGTAGAGTATATTAATAGGTATTATGGATGTTTTGTTAATCTATGTTGATGTGTGTAGGGAATGGTATGAAAAAGCAAGAGAAATGGAAGCATTTATAGGCTCTTACTTGTCTGATCTTCTGCAATTCCGTGAATCAGAACTGGAGAGGCAACATTCCATCTGATATTCAAGGAGTGATTCAGCGGGAATCTCTAGGTAATCATGACCCCAAATGAAATTCAGTAAAGCAAGTTATTCACGAGACCTATAAGACATTTTAATTCATAGCTTAAAGCAATATCAGACTATGTGCTACATTAGAAAAACTAATATGAAAGTTTACTTCATGATTCAAAGCAAGTTCAGACTCTCGGGAAGGACTAGGAATATGAATATTCCTCTATATTTCAAGATTCAACTTTATTCATGAGCTTGGAACACTTCTTACTAGGGAAGATTCAGTATTTCGCTATACGAGAACATGCTTTGAAAGATGAATATAGATTCCAAAATATTACATAGAGTTGATTTTCTGCTATTTCATCCTCTTCATTGCCCCAATAGACCTCTTCATCTAGCTCTTCACCATTCACACTAGAGTCTAGCCACCCTGACCAATACGGAAAACAAACTGTATGTGACGAGCATGAAGGTCATTAGAAACAACTTGATCTGGAGCGTAACACGTGACATCCCTATCTTCCATTTCGAATCTCTTTCTTTCTCGAGTATAAACATTGCGAAAGAAGGGTTCTAAAGACAAGGCTAATAATCTAGGGGTTAAGGATAAATATCATTCACTGAAGACTCCCCTGTTTATTTGATTTGGTCTGTCTTATAAACGTCTCTCTCACTATATATGTCGAGTGAGAAATTAGTGTATTTATAGGCTTTAAGGCCCGGTACAAAAATCACGATGTGCAACAAAATTTCGTGGTGGGCTTAATATCACTGTGCAATATTCCATCGAGAGAGAGATTAGGACAGGATGGAGATTTGGAGAAGAGAGGGAATTCGAGTGAAAGTGAAAGTGAAGTTGATAATAGGCGTTGTGCATATTTTTCTTCCGAAGCAAGCAGATGACAGAAATTTTCCTGGGTAGGAGGTGCTGAGTATCTTTTGGATATGTGATATTGCGTAGACATACTTGCAGGCGTGAGAGTCTATGAGAAACTTTTGTACAGAGCTATCAGTTATCATAAGTATATCACATCTCATTCCTCTGTACTGCAATATATTACAATAAAGCATTATACCAAGCTGCGCGGATCCCCAAACCGCACCTAACTCCCAACTTGAAAAACAAGTCAGGAACTTTGCCCACCCAACTACCCATCCCTCTCATGCACCCCTTACCAAACCCCCAAATTCACAACTCAGAAACTCCTAAAAACGCCTTCTATGCTGCCCATTTCCTGCAAAGTGGGAACTATATGCCTTCCCTTTCATATGTTCGTGTTAAGTCGTATATTATCATATCAGGATGCCAGCCCCGTCTTTTCTGTCGTGTCCAAAACTTCTACATATCATGATTGAGAAGCTGCGTTCTGCGATCTGGTGCGAATGCGGAATGTATCCCTCAGTCTGCCAGTCAATCTAGCTCTCCGAGTTGGTTCCTCTGAGACTACCGAATCACCATCCTGTCGAGATTGCTCTCTCAAACGACGTAGGGCAGCGATTCTCTCATCTGGAGGAGCATGTCGGAGACGATTGAGATCCAGAAGGCGAGATACTCGTCGTCGTTGATGTGATGCTGCCTCAGTCTCCGCGGGAGTCTCTCCAGCTTCATTGGCAGAAAGTGGTGGTGGAAGATTATCGCCAGAAGCATTTGATGGCTCTCCATTTTCAGGATTTGATGTAACAGAAGTCACAGGGCGGAGATCGTGGCGACTAGACAGGTTAGTTTTGCTTAGACGAATGCGTGGACGGACATAACATACCATAATGGACAAGTGCCAGAGACGTTCAGTAGCCATGGATCGATACAAGCCGGGTGATACTTGTGCTGACAAGGCAACACACGAACATCTTCACCAGTCTGGAAATCTTCGGTACAGATAGAGCATCCTAATTCGCCTTCCCTTGGTGCTTCGTCTCCACTTTTTACTGATTCTGCTTGAGCAGCTCCTAGACCTGATGCAACTGCCTTCGACGAATTCTCATCGGACTTCGGTCGCTCTGCTGGAGTGGCCACAGTATTTGCTGTTGTTGGCACAACCTCAGGAGTTCGAGCAGCATTGTGTCCGTCCTCCAATTCGACATCCTGTCCTGGTTTCACTGGCTCTGGATCACCAAACTTCACAATTGGTAATGTTTCCAACATAGCTCTCGCAAGACCCTTCGCCCTACTTTGTCTCGGCCTTCCCGGGAATCCATTTCTAGGTCCATATCTTTCAGGGTGTCGGTGTGCACGAATTGCTCCAGTCGCAATAATGACCAAGAACAACAAGGTTATTATACCTGTAATGCTGTAGAGGATACTCATTGCTACTGCAGTTGTGGGAGCAGGTCCTCCCTCATTGGCTATCGTCGAAGGTTTGTTCGTAGGAGTCGTTGAATTGGCGCCAATTGCAGCATTCAATACATTCGCACTGTTCGAATTTGTATATGCTTGGAGGACGTTCGTGAGAGCGGATGAATCTCTTTGCGAGGTCAATGTATATATGGATTGATATGTGTATGAAGATGTAAGATTACAACTCTGCGAAATTGTGCTGTACAACACAATAGCTTTTGGTGTCTTCTCTCCGGCATTCCCGACCACCTCTGACGAGTCGATATTCCCAGTGCTTGGATCGCAACTAATGAGAGCGATGTCCGAGGATGTCAAATCACCAACAGAGGAGAAATCGACGAGTCGAGGATGACCAGTAATTGAGATAGCCTAAAAGTGAACATTAGAAACGATCCCGTAGTTCCAGAGTGGGATACATACAGCAATTGTGGTCTGGCTTGCACCTTTGCCCACGCCCTCAGTCAAAGGAGCGATATTATAATTTTGTCCGGTCAACACTGCTCCTCCTGTTAACCTCAATACACTCATCGACTCGCTCTCTGAAGTTGGGAGGGTGGCATTCGTTGGTGTTACGGATTGCGCGGAAGCCATCATGGCAGATCCCAAAACGAGGGCGGCGGATAAGATAGAGGACATGGCTCTGCGACTCGCAACGATCGACGTTGCCATTGTAGGAGAAGGGAGGAAAGAAATAAAGAGAGTTTTCCTCGTTGTCTCCGATCACATATCCAGTGGGATCGTCCAAAGCGACAGCGACTGTAGGTTGGATGGGTGAGGAGCGACGACGACTTTCAAAGTCGAGATTCTTGTCTTGTCTGATGGTGGAATTGGGTGTTAGTCGGAGTCGGTACTGTATGATGAAACCCTTGTCGAGCGAGTCTTCGTTTTGGGGGATCGCTTAGTAAACCGATTTAGTACGGCCGATTATGCGATGCGATGCGAGTGTGGAGCGGAATTCGACAATTGACCGGGGCAGCGCTGAAGATGTGAAGTGAAGTGAGGTGAGCTGAGCTGAGCTGAGGTGGGAGTGGAGTATAGTAGAGTGTCTGTCGCACGAGACACACGATCAATATAGTAATTGTCTGATTTGATTGCCTTGGTATTTGTTTTGCAGTCTTTTTGCTTTCCTCTCAAACAAACAAAATTATATATTATAAAATATGCAGTCGTGATGGATGCACATCAATGTATGTATTAGGTGAGGGCGGTAATACTGTGTCAAAGTCAGACGTCTGCGAGTCCCCTTTTTCAATGTGTTCCAGAGCGGTACTATATGTGTTTTCAATTCCATATGCCCTCAGAACTATCGACCAATGCGCGGGAGATTCATCAGTGATCAGCTCAGGGAAGTGTCGGCTTCTTGCAACTCCGATACGGTGCTTCCTTCTTCCTTTTCTTCTACTACCAACAGTACCCCGGAGGTAGATACACCATCCATTGCTGACACACTGTCTCAGAAGCCACCATATATTTCTACGCGTGAGTGCGGAAGGAGAGAAGTCAAATACCTTGAGGTGGCTGTGTATTGTGCGTGTTTGATGGAGGTGAGAGGGGGCAAACCGTGCCCAGATGGGCGTGAGGGTGCATCCAGAGTGTACCAAGTCTCTTGCTATTGGACTATACAATTGAGGATATTTTCTGCCTTCTCTATTGGATTTCCAAGAGAATGCTGTTCACCACCCAAGCAGAATAAAGCAGCCACAAAGACGCTTGTTCGCTGTTCAAGCACACATCATGAAAGGAAGTGGTCATCCATATCGATAGGAATGCCCTAAGAGGATCTTCCATCATCGTCACCACTCTTGACTGACTTCTTGGTAAGAGCCAGCAATTCTACACAGCCCCGAGTCTTTCTCCATCCTCCCTTGTTATTTGAAATCATCAATTATCAAATTCATCTCATCTCAGATTCTCAGCATCATGATATTGACTATCTATCGCTATTTATCTGCCGAAAGTCAATCGCCACCTAGTCACGTACTCTACCTCCGTAACCCCCGATTTGTTCATATTCCTGTGCCAGACATGTTCGGAGTATTTCAATGCCTTTGCGGTTTAGACCTGATCTCCGGCACTCAGGACATCCATGCCATTTCTTCAAAGGAGGTTCCTGACACACCCTCGCTAGACCCGTCTGACCCAATAATAGTCGTGCTTCAGGTTTAGATAAAGCAAGCGTTTGGAATCTTTCCTCATCTTTTGGAATCATCAAAAGTTCTGACATGCAGCAAACAAGGGACGTATTTGCTCGAGCACTGGTTGCTGCGCATGTGCATACGACGCTGCAATTCTCAACACGAACACGTCCCATGTTATTGTTTAGGTTCATCCATTCACGATCCATGAAGAACGCCGAGTCTACCGTCTTGCTTTCTGTCAAACTCGGATTCTCGGATCTCCAGCGAGCACTTTGGTGGTGGTACAGCTTATCCGCCTGCTTTCTTAAGGTTGTGTGCCCTCCGCAAATCCCGGACAGTTGCATTGCCTGATGTTTGTGTGCTCGGCGGGTGGGCGCATGACCTGGACTCGACTTGGGAATGCCATAAGTATGGCTGGGTCGTATCGTGGCCGAGGCCGAGTGCTTCGAATCCAAGAGATCTGTGCCGTTTGAAATCACCCTGTGCCGGTTTCTACTCTCGCTCTCAATTTCGCCATGCATTGCTTGTCTTTTAAAATCATCCCAAGTTTGTATCTCTCACAAACAATTCCATAATGCCATCCTATGCTCAAGCGAACATACTCACGTGACAATGTACTTGTACCTATAGGTAGTCTCGTGCTCCCTAATTTACGTTCATTTCTTCCTATATTCAGAGTTTAGGCACAACCGAGTTTATGGGATTCATGTGGTTGTACAGATTTTCAAGTTATCTAAAGCGCTAAGTTCGACCAACCCATTGTCATAGTTTTATCTATCCCCTTAAATGTACATTTATCCTATCACATCTTCAAGGTTCCGCTGTCCCTGATTTAAAATAATCGTTGGACCAAGTACCTGGAAACTCACTTGATGTTCTTTAAAAGGTTGTTAGAAACATGATTCGACATACCATTGGAAAGTTAGGACATGTAATACAGAAGCCAACAGCAAGATACAAAATATTCCACAAGTCAGTTCTTGAATGTTAGGTTTTCATTTATGTCTAAGTTAGCAGATCGGGCGAGCAAGTGGGCACAACATCAAGTTGAACCAAAAGGTCTTGAGGTTCCTACGATCCTTGTCGCAGGAGCCCATTGGGACCGCAACTATTGTTTCCCTTCGAGTCACTACTATCATGCCTCAACAAGATGAAAAATACATAGATTACATCATTCTTATAAACTCACCTGAATGCAGGAGAATAACCTTTTCAAATCAGTTTTGTCCTTCTACTCTCCATCCTTCTGTCGCAAACCATCATATCTCTCCTTCCCAATACTACCACTCCTACACACAACCACATTCATCCTCTACCCACCATCCTCAAAATCAATTCCTCTTCCCCTCTCCCTTAAATGAAAACCAACACCTCTCACACCCAAAATACGCTATGACAAAGTTTCACATCTCCAGCCCCTCTACCCCATCGCATTAACCCCCATTTAGCCTATTCACACCCACTATGAAATATGCACCTCAAGGCACTTACATCTATACACCACAGATGCAGCTATTTACCATGTTGGCGTTACCGTTGCCGTGTATTGTGCAACATAAGGGGGAGGAAAGGACCGGAGCACGACCTTTAAATGGAAGGCCTGCCAGCGTGGAAGGGGGATTTCTCATGACGTTGTTATCATGCCATTTTTTGCGTTTTGGTAGAGGTAGAGATGGCTCGAGCTTCTAATTATTTACGCTCTGAGAAGATTGTTTGGACGCAGGTTGCGATAAGGGGATTGGAAGCTGTGGTTGCGGTGACGGCGATTGTGATTGCAGTTTTTATTAGGATTGTGAGGGTGCATGTGTGGTATTCGGTGTTTATATCTGTATGTTACCATTTTTCTTTCTTTTCGTTCTTTCGCTCTTGAACTGTTTTTTTTAAACAAGTACTAATAGTATACAGACATCAATCTCATTCTCCATTTCCATCCTAGCCATCCTCTCCATCACACTCCGTCACCGCTTTCGTATTCTTCGCCTCCATCCCCTCATCCTCATCATTCTTGATCTTCTCGCTCTTGGGCTCCTGATATGGTCTTTCTTTGTGTTGTTTCTTGACGGCTGGCTGTCTAATGAGAAGGATGCGCCGTCTGATATATATCATACGCATCCGTTTAAAGATATCGAGAGTTGGATGGCTGTTTCTTTAGGGTAAGTCTGCTCTCTTTTCTATCTCTAGTCATGGGAAGCTTTAAGTGTAGTTTATAATGTGGTTGGCTAACTTGCTTAGTGTCATACATCTTGTGATGTTAGTATTTGATTGTATCGATTGCTGTACTCAACGCTCAGCCGGACATCAGGAGAGGAGGATAAGAGGAGGCAGGCAGCGGGGACATAGTCGAGTTGGAGATGATGTTTTTGATATGGATTGGGGTTAAGAGAGTAGGGAGCTTGGGAATCAGGAAGGATCTGGTAGCGACTCACCAAAGCCTTATCAATCCGACCTTCGGTGCTGTCTACAAACCCTAGCGTCGACCATCAACCAAATTCCCTCCATACCTACCTAACACAAACTTGTCCACGCTCCTGACTGTCACTGGCGACAAAACATCTCTTCTACCCCACGCCATACCCGAGCATGGAATAGGGATAGGACTTTGTTGCACGTCGCCCTTGGAAAGGTTTCAGTCTTGAGTCTATAATGTCGGTTTTCGGATTTCGACATGCAACAAAACTTTGTAAGATCTTTGGACCCACCATCTTGATGAAGAAATTCGAGTTTTCCAGGGAAGAGACTCGTGAGAGTTTGAGTGGTTAGTGTCACTGGAGGAGGGTTAGCTTCGGATCGACGACGCCTATTCAGCTGAGATTCTATGTTGAATGAACAGGGTGGAACCTCCTGGATCCACCCCATTGAGTAGAGGGATGAATTTCAAAGATACTATGGATCTCATTCCTCCTATCTATCACTTCTCCGATTCTTAGTCGATTATTTTTTCCTTGGAGAGGAGAGAAAACCAAAGCCCTTCCGTGGTGTTATACGGCTCCTATTACTTCTTTAACACAATATTTATTGTTATTAAATAATGTATTTTTGTTTTATACATGTATGTTAGGAACCAAATGGAGGGTTTGTCAATTTTCAGCGGCAGTAGATAGAATTGTGTGTTTTTAGCCCTTGCTGTCGGGGGAGTTCTCAACTGTAGAATAGTTTGTAATAATTTCCTGTCAATTTACTAATTCTTACTAAGTCCGATGATAGTCACATCCATTGCATTTCGAAACAGAACTTCATTCTTCCAGCAGATGACTTGTCAATGAAAACGAGCAAATATACTATAATACTCCAGCGAGGTGGAGAAGTAAAACGACTTTGCCCTTGAGGGAAGTGTCGAATCTCGTCGCATATAAAGTTTATAAGGAGGTAAACACATCATTGCTATTCGGCCCCTCCTTGTTTATAGTCCTTATGCGATTCCAACAGGAGCGAAAATTAAAACTGCAGTCGCCATTTAATTTTCGAAGCCCATGAATTCCACAAGAAACTCTATAGTTTTCCAGCGACTTAGCAGAGGTACATTTCATTTTCTCGTTACAGCCTTTATTCTCAACGATCAGCGTGATAGATCAGATACCAGAATCTAGAAAGTGATTTCTTCCTTGCTATGCATACGATATTCTGGATTTCAGCGGCACAGCATTTTAACTTTTGTTGCATCTCGTAGTGTGGGCTCAAGTCCGCGGGTTTTGAACACAGCGCATTGAGTTTATGTAATGGTTAGCTATGAACCTTCAATCGCGCTAAAGTATCTATACACCAAATTCAACTTAACCCAAACTCTCTTCTTACTTCTACTTCCAATCTCTACTCTCTTAATACATTCAAACTCCTGTACCTCCCTCAATTCGATCATGACCACATCACCAACTCTAGCCTCATAGTCTGTACTTCAATTTAAAATCTTCAGAGTTCTATTTCACCACGATAGTTATCCTCTAACCCATCATTATATTCCGTTCTACCAAGTCTCCAAATTGCTTAATCGGGTATAGCAAGCCAGTGAAAATAATGTTAACTTCAGGACTCTAGTGGGGCCAGACCACTCGTTCTTGGCTGTTTTGGTTCGTCATGTAACTCCATGCGCGATATGCCCACATTTAAAAGAGTTGGGTTAAGGGATGTATGGATGGGAGAGTGGACAAGGATATACAATCTGCGTTGTTCTCGGATCGGGGATCTAGGTATGGCTTGCAATGGGGAGGCAGCGTGATGCGCGTCGGCAAGAAGTCCATAGACACTTAACTTTGAACACTGAGTTAAAGTCTGCAGAAAGGTAAATGGAGTATCGCTCAGCTTCAAATCAAACTCTCTCACGATCGATCCTGTAAGTTCAAGAAGGCTGGGATGAAAGTGGTCGCCCCAGTTACCTGACGCGGGTAAAATAGAGTTTATAGTGAAACGACGATTTGGATTCCGGATTGGGCATCAAAAATTTGTCTAAAGGCGGAATAGATATGATGAAGTGATATTTATTGCGAGAGAGAGAGACAACGCATGTAAATTGATTGCTCTATGAAGAAACAAACTTGTGAGAATTGACACATGCGAGTAAACTCCAAGAAACCATGATCTGGATACCTGAGTGAGCTAGGTTCACTTTCTACATCCACACACGACAGAGCAGATTTCCACCTGTGCGTGTCTTTGACATCTGCATGATTTCCCATATTTTTCGAAGTTTAAACATCGTTGGTTCATCTGAGCGTGGGTTCGTTTCTAGATTCAAGATTCAAGATCTTGTTCGGTCTGTGCAGACGAACGATGGGGGCTTGAACGCAGAGACTGTGCTTTCACAGCATTTGTTTCGAGTTGTGGAGATGTGCTGTCAGTTGTAGATGTTGCAGGGAAAGGGTTCTGGAAGGTTTGGTACTCGGTTTGTGAGGGCTTGGCTGCGTTTGCCGTTTTGGTGCGTGTGAGAATGTGCTGGGAGGGTCTGACAAGATTATGGGTTTGGAGGACAGTGAAAGTTCGATTTGACCATGTTGAGTGATGAATCAGTCGTGAATACTTTTATAGGTTACATTTGAAAACGATCTTTATCATCAATATAGGCCCATATCCTTCGCCGACCTCCTTTGACCCTGCACCGGACTACTTCTCTCCATCTCTCTCCCACCCGCTGTTGACGCGGGACTTCCAACTCTATCTCTAGGAAAACTACCTAAAACCTTCTGTTCATCCCTCATAACAGCCTTCCCACTATCCCTAGGCTCAACAACCTGCTGTTGAGGTTCGGAAGGAAAATCGTCATCAGGAATCGGCACCCCAGGTAAATGTCTCATTCCCTCCTCGTCTTCCTCTTCAGAATCGTTATCTACCATGACGATGCCGCCATCGTCTGAACTCTCGTAGCCAACTTCATTCTGCGGTTGCTGTGGGACGGAAAAGGAGTATTGGGGAGGCTCGGATATGTGGGTTGAGGAGAGGGAATGGGTTAAGGATAGGATATCTGAGTTGATATTTGCGGGTCCTGGGTCGGAAAAAGGTTGAGGTGGGAGAGTAGGGCGGATTGGTTGAGGTGGCGAGAAGGTGAGATTGGGCTGGGACATTCCCATACTTGCTATTCCGCTTGTTAATTCTTCTATTCCGCTGTTGCCATGTCTGCTCGTAGAATCATCAAGCTCGACTCGTCCCGGGACTATCGGGTCATCCATCAAGCCGAGAAGATCCATCTGGTGAGAGACTTTCTTCTCATCCACCTTTTCTTCTGCATCTAGGAGTTGGATCTCCACCGAATCATCCTCGATAGTTGTGTTTTCCACCAAGACGCCTTCGAATCCGCTTCTCTTGAGGATTTGGCCGATGATCTCGGGGTATTTTAGGTGTCCAGAGACTTCTTTACTTAAGTTGAGATTATCAATTCCTTCCACATCACCAATTTCTTGGAGTCCAGCGACGCCGAATTGGATACTGGTTGCTCGGTATAAGAAAGCAAGGATGTAGTCATTCTCTGAGTAAACATTGATGATCCTGCCAGACACTACGCTTCGCATTACCCTCCAATTGTTGGAGTTTGACGGTACTGGGGCTCCGATGAAAACGACATTTTCGATCAGCCCAAAAGCTTTGCGTTCTGCGAGTGATTTGAGACAAGAGTAGATGACTCTTGCTCCAAGAGAATATCCGACCAACGTCACAGGTCGCTCGCCTTGCGCCTTATTAATTAATGCATCAGCAAGAACTTCTCCTGCTTTTTCACTTCTGTTGCGAGCGACAGCGAAAGGATTGTCGATCGATGTGGCCATTTTCAACAGGTAAACCGGCCACAAAGCTGACCATAGTGTTGCTAAAACTGTCCTCTTGAGAATTTCGATCTTCACAAAAGACCAAGCATATGACGAGACCATATTTTCCAGGCTTGTACCAAGCGCAATGAGAGCGTCCATTTCGTATCGCAAGCCAAATACTTCAGTCTCTCTCCCGAGGACTCGCCATGGCTTGATGACATCGTCTTTGCCGTTCAGCCATCCATTAATGCCAATGGTAACTCGCAGCCTCCTACCCTCTGTAAGTGCTTCTTCATTGGTTGCAAACTCTCCCCATTCAGTAGCCACAGGTAAGAATTTGAAATCAGAGACCTCTTTCGCATAAGCGTCAACCATTTCTCCTGTCATTTTGCCTCCGAACGCACCGAACAGACTTCCAACCAAGGCCCCATTCATAGCAAATATTCCAAGAAATGAAGCCACTCCTCCAAGTCCCACTCCTCCCATTATACCACCAATTGCACCTGCAACAATAGGAGTGGCAAGGCCACCGGTAATTCCTATCACAGCAGCGCCTGCAACAGAGGCAAGACCAACTTTCCACCGTCTTGATATCGCATTCTCAGCCTGTCTCTTTTTGGTTTCAGCATCAGCTGACAGAGCCTTTGATGCCAGAAGTAGAGTTTGAGCAATCTCAGTCTCCTCTTTCGTCAGAACACTATTTGGAATAGCAAAGCTAGAGGTGAGGTAACAAAGTAAGACCCTCGAATGCGCAGAATAATGCCCCAGACTCAACAGCAAAAGAACCATACAACTAATTGTACAGATCCGATCTTCTTTCGAGATTGTCGTAAGCCGTGTGGGAATAGGGTGATAGAGCGATTGGAGTAATGACACATCTTTCGCTTCTGCTATTTCTCTGGCTTCGGCCTCTACTTCTGCGGCAACATCTTTCGTATCCGAATCAGGAGAATAAGGAGGCGGGGGAGGATTCCTCGCTGCATTCCACTC
This sequence comes from Filosporella fistucella, assembly GCA_030077755.1. Classification (NCBI taxonomy): domain Eukaryota; kingdom Fungi; phylum Ascomycota; class Leotiomycetes; order Helotiales; genus Filosporella; species Filosporella fistucella. The sequence continues at coordinate 1,034,491 of JAQJZZ010000007.1, forward strand.
CTTTCTCCTCTGCTCAGATCGTGGATCTTCAGGCCCTTCGCAATTCTTCCTCAGAGCGACACGAACCTCATTGGACCAGTGATCGAAATAGAGCAGAGCATGTTTTTTCAATTCCTGAAGCTTTGGGGTAGACAATGTCTTTTCCAGCCTAGCTTCCAGTCGTCTTTGCCGTGCTTCTTCCTCCGGATCGGAGGGGGTAGGTGACCTGGAAGAATCACGTGTGGAGGTGTCTGCGAATAGTGGCGTGTCGTTATTAGGAGATACGTTGAAGGATTGTTCGATCTGAGAGCGCATATGTTGGACAATGTCTCTTGTTAGGCTCACAAGAGCCTTCCGACGGGCTGGATTGAGTATCAACTTCAGATCCTTCGGATCGGACGCAGTTGGAGCCATGTTTGCTGTTGGTAATTTTGGGCTTGAAAGATCAATTTAAGTTAGGCGATCGGGTACTAATCTCATAGAGCTGTGTGGTAAAGAGAGACTTGTTGGTAGTAACAACACTGATGTCGCGTGGACACTTGGTCTGATATACTTGACTGCTTTAATGCTGGTGCCTGATCCCGAAGTAGGATTGCGGCTGGAGATATGGCGGAGGACACCAATGCGGATAGGTATAATTGCGCACAAGTTATATGTCCTATGTGCTGTGCCACAGGGCGCCAAAGATACCTTCCAGGGCCTTGCGCATCTGGATCTCGAGTCTTTGCAGTTCTCCTGTTTGTTGACATGGTCTTGATTGCGCTGCTTACGCCAAGAGTGTCGTTCGTTTCATATATTGCTTATATAATCGGCATGTCAATTGACGAGAATTAAAACACAGTATTTGATAAACGTTTCTCGTGATAAAAACAGAGAGACTATATAAGAAATCTAAATTCTTTCCTATCGGCAGCTGAAATGAGGCTGGGAGGAATCCTAAGGCAACTGTTAGACAGTACATCACGCGCAGGTTGCAATTTGGACTTTCAGCTGTACATGATGCGTACTCTTATAAAGTCAAAAATCGAGCACATTGCAGAGGGTCAACGTCAACACCTATCAACATTCAAGATGAACTCTCGGATTTTTTTTTAATTGCAGGTAACCATCGATTGACATCTGCAACTTGACATTCTGCATACGAGCCATATGAGCTAATATGACGTTGTCTGCCGCGAATATCACATTCGTATTCGCAATACACTTTCAGGACAGTGCCATCGCATCTGTCTTCTAAAGCCATGAAGGCATGGACTTATGTCTTTCCACAACGTCCAGATCATTACCCCCATAATTCGTCAGATCTCTTCCATATCGTCTAGATCATCGATGACCGGGAACTCACCAATCTCGACCCTCTCCGGACGAACGAAGACCCCAAATTTAGGGTCGCCGTCTTTGCCCCAATATCTTTTGCCCCCAAGGCTGCCGTCATTCCGTCCAACAGGTTCGTCCAACTTGACACCAATCCATTTGCCTAACCCGCCGGGAATTTCCCCCACGTCCCCAACATACATCACTTCACCTCTCTTGGCATCGTCGCCACCGACTCTGCATCTCTTCCCCACTACAATACCTCTACTCTTGATCTCCGTATCGAGTGCTTGAAGTTTTGCTTGTTCTAGAGAAGGTGCGGAAGGATCAAAGCGACCAAGCTTTTTTGCCTTTTTCCAAGCCAGAACACTGTCAGTCTTCTGCTCGTACTCGGCAGTTGGCATTTCATATTTTGGGACTTGGGAAGCATCAGAGAAGTTTGGTCGCATTCCTGGAGGCCGAATGTCCGTTACCTAGAATTGAAGGATTAGTCATGAACATTGTTTTGGGATGACATGAGATTTGAATGGAGACAAGGAGGCGGATATAAGCTTTGGGGTTTGACATGGAGATTGGGGAACGGGAAATCCCCTTCATTTTTGCAACGGCGTCTGTCAGAATAGCATCCGATTGTCAAGTAGAGTTTCTTTGGAAACATCCTGAAGGCGAACATGATCGTTTTCCATGGCATAAATACACACGATATCTTGATGTGAACATGGTGTTGCAGATCTTTCCTGCTCCACAACTTCTGGATTGATTCTGGATTGATCATCACTTGATAATGCAACTCGAACCGCAAGCAAGACTTTTCCAAGACAAGCGGCGGAAATATTCGAAGCTCGACTCAGAACAACCCTGATTCCTGTCACGAACCTAAATCTAAGCTCCGGGACAACGGTCGTGCCAGCATAGCCTCCAGCTGGACCAGGAACCCGAGTATCATAAATTGTTTCGCGAAGCGAACTATCAATAAACTCAAAACTCACGTGGATCTCCGCGTATGGCGCCAGCGGGAACGCTGACAGCTGGGTTTTCTCCTCATCGATAGCCTCAAGAGGAACGGATTGTTGGCTTCCGAGCCTCAACGTGAGCTTTTGCGACAGAGGTGGGATACCAGTGACTGGCTCGAGCTTTGCCTTGAGCTGGCCGATAGTCCATGAGGGAGTGATGCGGCGTTCCGAGGATGAGTTCTCTGATGTGATCTGGAGGGGTATGTCCCCTGCTGTTTGCATGCTCATCTTTGCTGGCTCGCAAAGTTGAGTTGATATGATGTTATGTTTGGATATAGGAAGTGGATGTTGGATCTTAAGAGGATCTGATAAGTTTTGATATTGACAGCTGAAGCGTTGGTGAGGAGAACTCTTTCCTCGATGCGAGTGATATGGTTGGGGAGACCTTGTATGCAGGTTGCGGAGATGAGAATAGAGTTGACTCAGATTGAAGTTCTCAATATTTTCTTTACCAGTGGCCGACGTGGTGGTGGTCGTCGTGATGATGGCTGTACCAAGTGGTGGAGGTGTTTGTTGTCAACTGTCTCGAGTTTAATTTTTGGTGGTTTCGGGCCCCACACAATAAGGTGAGATTCGCAGCGCGCCAGGGGCAAGTTCACGTCACAACCGCAGCCAAACCACAACATCAAGGTACTTCGCTGTTGTAGTTCGAAACATGTCGTGGCAGCTGTGATATATAGGCCTCATTATTATATCAAATTGTCATATAAAGTATGTTTGTTCATATTATATCGAATGTGCTATGAAAATCGTACTGCGAGGCTGTTATGGCGCAAGCTCCAAAATTATTTCAAGTCGTTCCCTGCGTACATCATGAGGTGAAATCTAAATAGATCACCATAGGATGACCTTTAGTATGCAGATGGGACGGTACGATTTTCTCGGATCTGGTTTAATACCAGTATTGTCAGGTTCCATTGCCAATCCAGTCCGGTCCCAGCCACATTCTCTAGCCACATGCACCATGCACATGTAGGTACCTTCTTGTACCTTTGTACCACAAACACCAGGCGAGGTAACTTTTTCGGTAACGACTTTGTGACCAGTCAACCACAACGACATGTCTTCTCAATCTGATAAAACTTCTTCTCCTGATTACCTTTGTTTTCGGATCCAGATGCCATCTCCCCACTAAATTCCATCCCATCCCTCCCATCTCGGAGTCTTCGCCGTTGAAAAAACAAAGCATAATTGGCCATGCGGTTTCCGCCAGCGCAGTTTCACGATTTTGGCGCTCTGACAGACCAGAGAAGGCTCTAGCCCAAGGGCTTCATTTGGATTGGTCAATCGCCGTTTGCAGATCAATCGACTTTGCCCGCTGCGAGAGCTATTCGGGACGCAGCATGAATTCTTGGGCCCTGCAGGCATAAGGCAGACAATGGCCATCAATCGACACCAGCGGCACCGACACACACTCACGGGTACCGGTGCGTTCCTCGAACACTTGACAGGTCGGATGCCAATGGTGCTGGGTCGAGTGGGGTGAATGAGAGGCTTAGGGAGAGGAGGGGAGCACAAAGTCAAAAGAGAAAAGCCAAAAGGGTCTCTGCGTGACGGATTCCAGAAATCGACATTTGTTCTGCCTCACCGCTCAAACAACCATGGGTCTCTTGAGACGCTGTTCCCAGTCCTCCAGCCCTGCAGCCTGGCCGATCACACGAATTGCACCTCGAAGAGTTTACTCCTCATACCATCCAGTCTACCGTACAATACAGCATAGGTCCAGGTACAGACAAACACAGTGGAGAATTGCAGTGGTCATTTTGCCCTTGCTGGCTCTTTCCGGGTTATTTCGGAAGGTACGAAGAAAATACAATATGGAGAATTGTCCCAGTATCAGGATGCCGACCACTGCCCCCACCATGAATATTAACGCCGATGCCCCCTTACTCTGATCCAGAACAGTAGCCCTCCAACTTCCACCAGTTCTCAGCCCCAGCCTCCATCACATCACAGCACAGAACAAGTCTGTAAATAACTAACGGGTCGGTTCCGGATGTCTTTGTCGATTGACGTCTTTCTCGCTCAATCGATGAGTGGGAAGGCTTAAGGCATAATATCGGCAGCGGGCAGACGACACTTGTTCTGCAAGCTAGAAACTAGACTTGAGAACAATTGTCAATGTCGATTCCCTTTCCTTTTCCCCGATGATCACACAAGTTGCACACCGTTTCCATTGTCTTGCATCGTGTCAATTACTCCAACCCCGACAATTCTTTATATGGATCGAACAAACGGACAGAGCCCTCGGACCAAATGCCATAGTATGGGCTTTGATGTCGTTGGCGAGGCGCGCTCGCCACTCGCCAACATGAGTAGCACGGTCATCTCCATTAATGCGGACAGCTAATGCACGGCATTAAGAAGCTAGAACGCAGAGCAAGTTGTTCTGGAGTGGAGACCGTGCAGTGCAGAGAAGAGCAAAGCGGAACAGCCAGCATAGTGGGAGAGGTAGAGTAGCAGTGCAGCGCAAATAATCAGCGTCTAACAGTCGTCTGATGATCGAGCATATATCTCGGAGGTACGGTAGAACAAAAAAGACTAAAACTAAAACTTGTCGCTCATGGCCTGAACACACCGCTGCCATGGTAGCTACTCTTTTACCTCCGTACGGAACTACCAAGCCGTCAATTAACCCGCGGATGAGAGGGATAGGGATAGGGATAGGGTTCTTTAACGCCAAGAGATCTTTATTTTTATCTCACGTTTCCAGAAACGCCTTCTCCGCCAAAAATCAAACAGTCAGGCTTTAGTCATTATTTGGGTTGCGATGATGCACGACTGTTCATGGATTCCCGGTCAGCCACTGCACTGCGCTTGCTCTGGAGAATGAAAGTCACTGAGTCCTGACTCGAAGTCGACACGTTCGACAACTCCTGCGAAGCCAGCTGACTGGCCCTCTTTACACCGCCAGTCTCGCTGTAAGGACCCGATGCAAATCTATGGGAACAATAGACAAGCACATGATGAATCATGATTGTTCGAGGTCTCTTGCCTTTGTGCGACCACGCGCGTGGGATCTGATTTACGCAGTACAACGTTATTGCCACTGCAACTGACTGCAACAGCAGGTGCCTCGCCGACGACAACCACTTGTGTACCTCACCTCGGTCTCTTAAAAAAGGGACCCTGCCACCCATGCAAACGGAGAATATTTGTCCCTTGGATTCAGGCCCCGCTTGGGGCTTGACAACACAGCATCATAATTGCTTTGTTTAGGCATCAAACTCGACGTCCTCACTTCCCTCTCCCCCTTCCGGAGACCCATCCCCAAACCGGCACATTTGCAAACAGGCATAGGGCTTGACTTCAGCCACTAACGAAGGATTTTGGTGGCTTGCCTGGTCACGAAGAGTCAAGTCTGTCGCCGACCCGGTTCAACAACGAAGATCGCAGTTCATGGCAGACAGCCCTCTTTGAGGTGCTGCAAGCCATGGAGATCACACACCTTGATCCTAGAAGCCCTGTTCTGCCACCCTTGCATCTTTGACCGCCAGTTCGTTGGCCCGGGCTGGCAATCCAAGATCTGATGTGTTTGGTCATCATGCTAACTGGACACTTGGAACGGCACCCATGGCCGACCCATGAATCTTCAGGTCGGTGGGGTCGACAAGCTTCGTCTTAAAAGAACAATCAGAGGTACAGTGCAACAATAGATGTCTGTGATGGGGAATTTACGCACAGACATCCGCCCAAAACGGTCTCGAGGGGTCGCACAGAAGTCAGAGATGTATAAGAGTTTCAACACCTCCACGGTTGGTTTCAACCGACACTGCCGTGACCAGCTGCCCCAACTGCAGTACTGCGTTACTGTTCGTTCTGCGTGGCTCAAGAGCCCAAAGGCAGGTAAGTGGCGAGCAAGCATACAATGTTCATGTTCATGCATGAATTCGTGGCCACAGTCCACACTAGCTGTTCTGCTGGACCCCTGTGGCCTCCCCCACCACGGCCTTCATGTGCAGGGAAAGGGGAGGGGATGGGTACACTCTATCTGCATCGCGCATCTTCCCGAGAGTCCGTATAGCTCACAACCATGCCTGGACTGGGAGATCATCAGTTCGAACAAGTTCCTTGTACGCTCAAAGCTCATTAAGCACATCTTGACGTATTGTTCCGTTGGCGCTGGCTTTTTCTTCTCTCTCGTCTCATCTTTTGCGATTGGCCAGACCTCAGACGTGCTTTTGCCAATCATGTTGATGGCTGTCACGATCTACGCGAGCCACGCACATTCTCTGTGAAGCCCTGAAATAGGAACGCTGTCCTCGTCGGAAGTGCCTCGTCTCAAGATTTTCTCTACCCTATGCCCTGAGCCATCAAGTCGGACAAACTCATTTTCTTGTTTCACGTCACTGACCTTTATCCCATCTGTCAAGACGTTCTTTTCGGATTCTTCTTCTTGCTTTTGATACCTTTCTCCCTCTCTCTTGCACAAGACGGATAAAGTGGTAGTCAGTCAGCTTCAGCACACCCTCGTTCAACCAGCCTTCTACTATCGACAAGGTTTCTACCTACAAGTCTAGATCTTTCGTCGGCAAAATAGATCTTTTAAGACTGCACAGTATATTTATCGCATATGATCCGTCGGCCTTGACGGCATTGGCGATTTTATACCGTCACCGTGGATATCTCCCTTCTTCTCAAGGCTCCCGACTCAAATGAGTCTGCATCCTCATCGCCCACACACAGACACCATACGCGGTCCTCTTCTGTGCCATCTACTAGCGGACAACAGGATCCTCCCTCCTATGCCATCGCCACTCCTGGCGCCGGCGGCAAGCGTAGCATGCCTCCCCACCCAGCAGAATCTCCAGCTAAGAAGCAGAGCAAGTGGTCAGCGGAAGAAGATGCTCTAATCATTGATCTGAGAGGGGGAGGTATGAAGTGGGAGGATATTTCGAAGAGGCTTCCAGGACGCAGCGCAATTAGTTGTCGGTTGCATTATCAAAATTACCTGGAACGACGAAGTGAATGGGATGAGGAGCGCAAGAACAAGCTTGCAAGACTTTACGAGAGGTAGTATTCTTTTACTGTCAACTTTTCAAGCAGGAAAATTCTTCAGCTTGAGCCTCAGCCTTGTACCACCTTCCTGCAAGCCACACACACTAACTCCCATCTAGATTTAAGCCAGAAATGTGGTCCAAAGTAGCAGAAGAGATGGCTGTTCCATGGCGCGCAGCAGAAGCGATGCATTGGCAACTGGGGGAGCAAGACATGGCCCGGCGTGCTGGCGTTGTCCCATTTTCTCTCTCTTCCGTTACCCTCGATGCACCTCCACCTGGTCATCGCAACTCTCCTGGAAGAGGCCACTCACATTCGCAATCCCAATCTTCTGTAATGAGCAACCCGCAAGGTCAACGGTACAGCAGACCAACTACTGCTGGAGGCATGAAAGGGAATCCTCCCTCTGGCGGCGGCTCGGCGAGAACTATTGCGGCGAGGAGGGAGAGCACTCCTAGATCTGTACCACCTGCTAGCCCTAGTGATGGGATTGCATTGGCGGCTATTGGTAGTGGAATGGGAATGGGTATGGGGAGAGGCAATCAGTATCTACCTTCTGTCGCAGAGATGACGACAGGAGTAAGCCCCTATACTACACCAGCTTATGCGATGAGTCTACCGATGAGTGGTGGTTATAGCAGTCCCGGACCAATATTGCCAGGTATTGGGATGGTAGGTCAAATGGGACGGGGAGATGGAAAGCGCAACAGAAGTCCTGGAGAAAGCGGGAGAGAAGGGTCGAGAAGACGACAATAGCCACATTTTTTGGGTTTATGGAAAGGGACCGGGAGCAGAGACAGAAATCAAAGGGGGATAGAAAAGGAGGAGGAATAGGCGTATGGTTGGGTAATGGTTTTGGATTCTGGTACTTCGCTTTCGTTCGAAAACGAGAGCGACTTTTTGGAATTGCGCGCGGCATGAGCATTGCATGGCATTTCATGGTACGATAAGATATCCCTTGGTGAATGGTCCTGCTGCATATTACTTTGCATGGGTGTTTCTGGAGCATTATTTTAATACCCAGCCCCGATATTGGTGTTTTAGGAGAATTGGTTTTGGTATGGTTTTGGCTTTTGGAAGGAAGGAGGTTTGGGGCAGGGTTGATATGGAAACATGGAGTTGGAAGGAGAGGAGGGGATGGGGAAAGGCTTTCTTTGCTTCTAGATCTTGTATTAGGTATGAAGATGTATTGTAGCACTACGGAAGCCTGTGGGATTGAAACTGTATGGAAAATTATTCAAGTCTCTCAAAAATGTGACTACCCTCTATTACCAACTACCCATGCTGGGTTTGGATCGGACTTACAATTTGCCATCCCAGACCTGTACTTACCTACTAGTTCTACCACTTGACCAATGCCATCACATTCTGCAAACCCCAACTTCTCATCACCCATCACCACAAATCAAAAACACATCCACATCACTCCGCTGTCCAACTCACATTGCCACTCACCTACCAACCAACCGATCACCCCCTCCCAGACAAACAACGCACCCAATTTTCACGATCCGGAATCAAACTGCCGACCCAACACGGCATACGCGCATCGGGCAAAAAAATGCAGTACATTAGGGTAGGTCAGGTACCTCCACATTACTCAAGCCCGCCAAGCACAAACGGTGAAGAAGGCTCTTTGCGCTGTCTTCCCCACCATAAAGAGCGAATATGGTAGCTTGATTGGATTCAATTCCGCTTGAGTGCTAATGGGATGTAGGAAGGGATCATTAGGATAGGCTTGACCGCCGGTATAGACGAATAGGAACGGTGTGAAAATGTTTTAGGATATGTACGGTAAAGGGAGGGGAGGTTAGGGCGGGATTTGCACGCGGCTGTGTAGATCTCGGTATACTACCATGCTGCGTATAGGGATAGGAGGGAAATAAAGTTTTGGGAGAGCGTTTGAATTTTGGAGGCGATTCTTGGGTATATGAGGTATGATATATAGCGCTTGAAACATTTGAATCCTAACAAGCAGGAGACTTAGTCGAGAGGAAACACTTTTCCAGGGCTATTTGCTGATCTGAACTCTCTTGTTTCAATCGGATGTGCACTTTGCCACTTGTTCACTGTGCCAAGTATCTTTTCATAGTAAAAGGATTTTTCTTTCCTCGCAACGATTTGCACTTTTAATGTCTGACCTAGTGGAGCTGGAACACTTTTCGCAAGCCACGAAGATGAACCCGGGGACATTTATATAAATTTGAATCCATGACGAAATACCTATTTTGGGATCATCGGATTCTACCTGCCAATTCGGTCAGAATTGCGCATCGACCTTGTCTGAAACTTGACGTTGACTATTTCAAGATCCTTGTCCACTATCCTGGCGGCACCATAGGTTATCGAGAAGATATATTACTGGGGATAGTCAAATTTGGCTTTCATTTTCGACATCCGTTCGCAAGAGAGTATCTGACTCGATCCTTCGGGAACCGGGAGAGCATTCCAGAGGAGGAGAAGGAATTGTGAGGAAGCTTTGAGGAGATATTCTAAGGTACACTTCATGTCGACCAGGAACAATATCTCATCGAGTAGTCTCCGGAACTGGAAATCCCCTTGCATTTCGAGAAAGTCTTTGCAAGTTAGTTTTTACCGTCCCCCTCGTAAGCGATGCAAGAAAGCTCTATCTCGCGGTGACAATGCCGCGACTTTTGGAAATTCCCGATTTGCACTTCGCGATAACCAAGAACAGCGTTTCATTAAATATGTTCAAGAAACGGACAGCTTTTTTAATCCCGAGAAAGCCGCTGGCAAATGACCCACCAATTGTCCTTCTCGTAACCAGCTTCAATCACCTTTCCTCCTGCTGCCACAACATCCTCCTCCAACTCTCCTGATCGGTAGAGGTGGTAATATCTTTGGAAAGTCTTCTCGTTATGCCCATCTTCATTCTGATTTTTCTTCCCAGATTTCATAACCCATGGAACCATAACATCTTGTTCATGACCTTCATCCCAACCTCGCCGACTGTTCTTTTGCTCCAATGCCCAAACATAAACCATTGCCTTCCCACCATCGTTCAAAGTTTCCAGGATTGACTTGATAGCTTCTCTTCTCCTCAATGGAGTGGAAAGATGATGAACAACTGCAATACTAATTGCAAAATCAAATCTCCCGACCTGGTGCGGCAAGGATAAGGAATCGGCGACGACGGCAGCATGAGGTTGATGCTGTGCAGCGATCTTCACCAGGTTTGAAGATCGATCACTGCCGACAATAAAGATGTCTTTGTTGACAATCAAATACTTCCCATTCCCACAACCAATGTCTAGTCCAACAGATCCCGAATTCAGAGACTGCAGAAATGATTCAACAATTGGCCAAGGCTTGTACCTTGTCGATGAAAAATGAGATGCAATCTGCTCATAAACTTCGTGCACATGTTGCTCCTCGTACTTTTCCGGCGCAACAACTAGATCGGATGCCATGTTCTTATGCACTTGCGGGAGATGTCGTCAAAAGAAGCATCTCATTGTTGCTCTCAGACATTCGGTGGCTTCCCGAGACAGGAAAGAGATCAGGCACGAATGAACACGAAGCCGAAAGAGGAAGTGCCAAAGGTGGAAAATTTGGTGGTTGAGCTAGTCCGTAAGGGGCAAAGCCGACGACTCGGACCCGAAAATCCGGAGCTACGTTGATTGGTGCCGAGAATTGACAGCCGCCAAGAAAAAAAAAGATGAACCTCAGACAAAACTTCATGACCGCTTTTCGACCTCTCTTCACAAAGCTATTCTGACCACCACAATACTTACCAATTACAACAAGAGTAGCACACAATACCTTTTCATCCACGGATATCTAAGTATCACGTGTCTGGAAGTTACCTATCAAAGACTGTTGTCTGCTCATTTAATTCCCACATCACTATTCGCCTCGATGCCATTTTATTCAGATATATTTCAGGTTGAATTATTGCATGAGCTCCACAAGGGGCATAAATTTATTCTGATTTATATACCGTCATTTGTTACGAGATTTGGTGCTAGTTGAGACTTAGTCAGGAGCTAGTTGCTCCATTTCAAGTGGCATTTTTGTGCCAAAGGTCGTGGTCGAATCAGCGTCACATTCGAACTCGGACAATAGGAGGTCGACATCTTTCAATTGAAAAAAAATCCAACAATTTATTGTCAAAAAGGTTACTCAATTGGCTCAAGTCTCTTCTACTCTGAGTTCTGACACAGCCGTCTCCCGATTCCTCCACAATAGCAATTCCTATTGTCGACCGAGAAAATTGGTCAGGTCGACACAACCATTGTTGGCACTGTTGTCCTCCAGCATACACAATACAACCGCATTCACAATGGCACCAACAACCGCAAAGATGGCACGCAAATATTTAATCTCTCCTTCTCTTCCCCGCGCGGGGAACCTTTCTTCTCCTACAACCTCAAGAAAGTCCTTGCCGTACCCGCGTCCACGATCTCGAAAAACTGTCACTCAGCGCTTTCAAAAAATCCCGCCTTCTACTCTTTACAAGCCTCCACCTCATCGCCAACCTAAGAAGCTCAAGCACATCAAGCTTCCGCTCCGCATCCGCGTCAAGAAGATGTCTCCACCTCTCGTTGTCTCCACCAAACCACTCAAGCGTGCTCGCTCCAGCAGTGTCGCAGCTCTTACGCCACCAAAGAAACGGGTCAGATTGACCAGTGAGCCAAGGGACATCCACTCCTCAGTCAACTCGCCAACTTTCAAGGTCAATGTTGACCGAAAGGAAGAAGCAATCGCCGGCCAGGAGCCTTTCGGGGTCTTCCTTGACCCACCAGAGTATGTCGATGCAACGAATGCAACATACAAGAGCAAGGACGACTACGAAAAGCGAAAGTACGCAACTCCACCAACTCCCTGGGTCAACAACGACCATGTACTAGCTTCTACCAAGGTCAATCAAAGCTGGAAAGAGATGCCTGCCTCCGCCCAGCAGGGCTTTCACAACCCTCACATTTTGTGTTACCGAAACTCGCTGGCTCAGGCCATTCTACACCACCCGGAGCTGGTGGGCTTTTTGAAAGTTCATCATGCCCAAGAGAAGTGTGTTTGGAAGAAGACTCCCTGCGTTGCCTGCGCGCTTCGTAAAGTCGCCGTCAAGTACTGGGCTGGTGAGTCGGTGGTAGAACCAATGAAGCACTTGGACCAAGTTTGCAAGAAGCTTCAGTTCGGGCCGGCATTGAGCAGAGAGCAGGCCGATCCAGAGGAACAATACAATTGGATTGTATCCAAACTGGAGGAGCAATTGGATGAGGAGTAAGTTTTCCAGCCTTTGCTGTACAATCCCAGGACGTTTAATGCTAACAATACTCCAGATCATTTATGACTTTCTCAGCAACTGTACAGCCTGTGCTCTGTATCAGGAGAATTTGCTCCAAATGTGGAGCCAAATCATTGAACACTGGGAACGTCGAAGGCATGCTTTCTGTCGATTTGAAGCCTCGTGTTGCTCAAGGTGACGTTCTGGGTTACCTGAAGGAGCACATGAAAGAGACAATCACGGGCTTCAAATGCGACAGCAAGAAATGCAACAGACGAGAGGCCGAGCAAACCCGTACCAAGCTCTTCGAGCATTCTCCAGCGGTGTTGACAGTCCAGCTGAAGCGTTACACCAACCAAGTCGTCAGGAACAGGGTGCAATTGGTCAAAGATTTTCACCCTGTGAAAATCAACCCTACGCTGAACTTGGATTCGTACCGAACGACTTTCAATACCACGCCTTCTGTCTACGACTTGTCGGCCGTAATCTACCACTCTGGAACGCTGAAGTATGGCCACTATGTCTGCGCAGCTAAAGATGGTGAAGAGAAATGGCACCTATTCAACGACAACAGTGTCAAGGACGTCAAGCTGAAGGATGTACTGAGCCCCGCTGGCCCAATGGCCAAGGACAAGTCGACTTCATACCTATTATTCTATTCTCGAAGAGTTTAGATGTTTATAATTGTCTGGCATTGGCCATGACTCATTACTGTTCGTCACTATACCAGGCTTTCGGGAAGTTTATCGTTCGTTTAAATTATCTGGCATTGGCCACGACTAAATACCACTCTTCGCGATCCCAGGCTTCCGAGAACTTTATTGTTGGTGTTACGATACCGGTCGATATTCAAAAGGCATCACATAGTTGATCGTCCTACCTTACTTCACAATTACTTGATACGTTGATTGTTCATACCTCGCTGGTCTGTTCAGTTCTTCTAAATTGACTTAGGAGGTTCGGCAGATTGAATACATAATACTTGTCTCATGGCTCAGGTGTACATTTGGGATTTGATCACTGTTCCTTGCTTTGATGGTGATGGTGTTCTGGCGTTTGGAGCTGGAAAAGATACCATAGAGATCGATTTTCTGGGAAATAGATCATGTTCCTGGTTCTGCATTATGTCTAAATTGCTGTGACTTTATTTTCCTCCATTCAATGGACTCTTCTCATCATATACATCTGAGGAAATCAGTTCTGGATACTCCAATCCTCCTTGTCTGCGGATCTCATCCATTGTTTCCATGATCACTAGACTTTCCTCCCAGCCCATACCATCACTCTGTTTCTTGCCGTCTCTCAGACATCGAGCTGCCTCGTCTGCTTCCCAGAACATGCCATGTCCCCAATCTCTTGCCTTATCTTTTGGAATGGGACATGAGACCTTTTCTACGACTCCCCTCTCACCACCTTTCATAATGACTCTGTATTCCTGGGGTCTATACAGAGGACCGATAATTTGAATCTCTCCCTTGGAGCCCTGAATCCTGCAGGCAGGTCCAGCGGTCGCACTACCCTCTCCGTCGGGGGTAGTAGCAACTCTCAAACTCGTGGTTGCAATACCTAGAGTCTTTTGTCCCTTCCACTGCAACAACACACTCGTACTCTCATCTGCACCCGTGACATATTTCTCCATCGCCGCTAACACAGTTGGAGCTTCCTTCTTCTCTTGTGGCTGGCAATGATACAGAATCTGGAAAACCCAAGTCAAGCTGTAAATACCCAAATCTAGTAGAGCACCTCCTGCGAGGTCAAGATTGACCATCCTGTGCTCGGGCGCAAATTCAAGGCTTCCATCCTCTTTAGCGCTCCCGAATGATAAATCAGCAGATACACGCTGGACCTTCCCAATAGCTCCAGATGTAACCAGTTCTCTAACCTTGATACTGAGTGGGAAATATCTAGTCCAAACAGCCTCCATCAAGAAGAGATTCTTTTCCCTAGCCGTTTCAACCAATTTCTTTGCTTGTGCCGCATTGACTGTAAACGCTTTCTCGCATAACACGTTCTTGCCTGCGTTCAGAGCTAGCATCACATTTTGGAAATGATGGGAGTGCGGTGTAGCGACGTAGATGATGTCTATATTGGGATCGTTGACAAGTTCGAGGTAGGACCCGTATGCTTTGGCGGCGGATGGAGCTCCGACTGAGGTTAAGAATTCTTGAGCGCGGGTCGCGGATGAGGAAGATGCTGCTGCTACGATGATGTGTTCGATATCGTTAACTTCGCGGCTGGCGGGATTGGTGAGGAGATCTTTGCTGAAGGCTGTAATTATTAGAATTGCATCAATTGATAGGAAGTACAGGAATTGTACCCGTTGCGATTCCTCCAGTAGCCAGGATACCCCATTTTACAGCATATGGTTTTGACATTGTGCTTTTGATATTTGAAGTTTCGAAGGGTTGTGCGGAGAATTTGAGATTGCAGATGGCCCAATATTTGATGGAGAACGAGAGTATATATGGCTGATTGATGCTGAATGAGTAATACCAAAAACAATGTTGTTGTCATCATAAAAGAGAAACTACCCCTCCTCCGCCAATGGTGGGGCAGCATCAACACGGATTGAAACTTCCACATTGAGCCTGAATTGTCGCATCTGCTCTGCCGAAAACCCGACACCCCGACACCACGATAGTACGGGATTGTGACTGCCTCTAGGTATCTACCACCGAAATCACACTTGGCGTATGCATATTGATGACAATTTGATACGTCTGGATCAAAGTCAGGCCGTCATCCCTCAATGAACCCCTATCTCCGAGCTTCTCGCCGAATATCAGGAACCGTTTCCACACAGCAAGCCAGAACCATGGCATCGGGATCGAGCGTTCCAGCTTTAATGACCCCATTCTCACTTAAGACAAATCCAAGTATAAAGCTTCCTAAATTCATATACGGTACAGCTTGGAAGAAAGATCGTACTGCGACACTAGTCTATCAAGCTCTGAAAGCGGGTTTCAGGGCTATCGACACAGCTGCTCAACCGCGTCACTATAATGAGAAACAAGTGGGGGAAGGAGTCGCTAAGGCAATTTCGGAGGGGATTGTGAAGAGAGAGGATATATATGTTTGTCCTACTACTCTGAAAATGAGCTAAGAAATTGATGAAGCCCAGATACAAACCAAGTTTACCCCTCCATCAGGTCAAGATCCCATAAACATGCCGTATCGTGCAGACCAGAGTATAATGGACCAAGTACATACCTCCGTCGCCTCCTCGCTTTCTCACATGACATTCCCCAATTCAGGGGAACCATACATTGATTGTCTTGTTCTGCACTCACCTTACCGCGACTTAGAAAACACAATACTGGCTTGGAAAACATTCTCGACCTATGTCCCGAACAACATCCGTTCGTTAGGTATCTCAAACACAACCCTACCAGTTCTTCAAAGTCTAGTGGGAGAAGAAACTCCTCCTTCGGTAGTCCAGAATCGGTTTTATCCTGACACTAGATGGGAGAACGACTTGAGAAGATGGTGTCGTGAGAATGAGATTATATTCCAATCTTTCTGGACTCTGACTGGAAATCCGAAGTTGATGCAAAGTAGAGCTGTGGGTGAGGTAGCGGAAGCATTGAAGGCTAAGGAAGTCAAAGATGAGAAGGCTGTGGCCATGTATGGACTAGTTCTAGGACTGAAGGGCGTGACTGTCTTATGTGGAACGACGAATGAGGAGAGGATGAGAAGCAACCTGAACGGTCTGAGGGAGCTAGGCGGGTTCATTGAGGGGGACTGGAAAGACGAATGGGCAGGATGGTTGGGAGACTTTAAAGACTCGATTGGTGATGTCTAAAGATCAGATTCACTGAGGCTGCTTGGTCATTCTGGTGAAAGTGCAGGTATGTAAAGGAACACGAAAAAATCATTGATGATTGCTCTACTACTTTATGTACAAGTACAAGCAGACTCCTTATCTAATCACTTGCGCAGAACTCCTTCAACCATCGGCCTCTGGTAGTTATTTATGACCTCTACATTTCTCCAACCCGACCAGTCATGATTACCAATCGCCCACCAATCATCGAAATCTTGAATGCCTTCTCGAATATAGTATGACCCACCAATTGTCCATTCAAGCCAGCCTATTCCTCCCTTGATGCGAGCTGCCTCAGCCAGACGGTTTTCACCCGTCACAAACTGTTTGATACATTGCGCATACACGCCCTGATAATCACTTCCATTCTGCGCAAAGCCAAATTCGGTGAAAAGAACCGGTGCATGGATCCTAGCCGTTGATTCGAGAGAGGTATCGAGGGTGTTAAAGCCACGGTCATAAAGAGTTGATTGAAAATAGGTGCAATTTGTCATCCAATTGTCGTAAGTGTGCAATTCAAACACGATTTTATCAGCATACTTGAAATCGCTCAGTTTAAACACTCGGTCGTCGGTGTCGCTCAAGGGCTGCCCAGCTGTGATAGGGTTGAGCTCGTGGTCATAGTTGAGTCCAGAGAAGAAAATTAGAGCATCAGGATTGACAGCGTTAACATCGCCAGCAGCGGCTGTCATTTCATCGTACCATCTTGGCCAGCCATATGTCGCGTTCGCTGCTTCATTGGTCGTTACCCGGAGCTCATTGCGGAGGGAAAGCGCGGTTGCTGCTGGCCAATTTTTCTTTGCGTATTTGGCCATGTACTTCAGACTTCGCCTCCATTTCGCAACATCGAAGTAGTTATCATCGAACCAGCCATTGCCGTCTGTTGAGCTGCAGCACCAGATTGCCTTTGACACATGATTGTTGAAAATCATGTGAAGCTGTTGACGTTGCAGCTCTGCAGCCACTTCGTCCCAGACCTGGAGACGAGTCGTCGTCGCTGAGAAACACGGATTGTGCTTAATAATCTGAGAAAGAATAACTGACGCATTTTGGGCACCAAGTGACTTTTCCAACGCAGCGGCGATGGTCACGTCGCCTCCACTGTCGAGAATATCATCAATCATCTCCGTAGCCCAACCCATGCGTACGGAGTTCATCCCAAGACTCTTGATCCTGGATACTACATTTGCGATTGACGTGTACTGAAGACCTTCTGGAATCATCACCTCCCCCTCACCAGGCCAATTCATGCCTACATACACGAAGGGCTTGCCGAACGGATCAATGATCTGTGTACCCTTTGTTGTGAACGGTCCGTACGGCCATTGCTTATGATTGTTTAGGTTCGCTGCTGAGATCGATGAAATGAAGCTGAGAGCCACACAGAAGTGTGGTAGAGAGAAAAACATGGTGGAAATGTGAAGTATATGTCTTTCAGGTGTACAGACTGAGGATCCCATGAAATGAGTAACCCAGATTTTGGTTGAAACTTCTGTACTTTATATATAACGAAGGTGTGAAGATCTCATGTTCGCCATGGCTCTTGCTCCTTAAGAGATATTTGGTCTTGCCACTCGACGACTCGTTCGAGATTCGTCCGTCAGACTCTATGGGTTGGGCCCTGGCAAAGCAACCAGCTGCGGGAAAAGAATCAAATGGACCGGGGATGAATAGCGACTAGCTAGTCAGGATATATCCGGCATCCGATACCCCCGGGAAATTGACAGCAATTCTGGTATCTCTGATGACATTTCCAAGTCCTCCTCTCGATTCTTGGAGCGGTGTTGAAAAGGCTAGCTGGGTCAACCATCTCCTCTGTGTGCAAAGGAAATTATGCAGGGACTTGCACGGCAGCTATGTCGCTAATGGTAATACAGTATCATCAACTAGTCTGCTTATGGGGTGGAAATTGAAGAGAGTCCAAGTCAGAGCGTTTATGTTCATCCCAAAGCCGTCGGCGGGGATGCGGGGATTCCAAGAGTGGGATGAATAGACAGAATAGGCATGGCATGTCTTTGGCTCCTAGAAGTTCTTCTCCTCGACACATATGGATACATGGTGAGCTGCACAACACGATATGACCAGCATTGTCCTAGTTCAAAGTAAACTCACCCTCATATTGCGGAGTGCGGGGTGGTGGAGCGGGAGTTGCAAATGCATGTCATACTAGTGCAGCTTATCTTCTTCAAAAGGAAAATTATGCCCGCTCGATGATCCATTTCCCTTACACAGTATACACCCACATAATCCATCGGTACCAATGTTCCATTGACAGCGCTCAAGTTGTCCATTATTTTCCGTTTCGCTCAGAATGGCAGACACGGCAATGACCCCTCTTAACAATGCACTTATGAGACCTCGAGCTTGGCAAGTTGCCTCGGACTCGCATTCAGTGCGATCCATATCGAATTACAGCTAAGCAAAGTCCAGTGACGAGTGTCGTCAGCTGCACCGCAAATGTAAAATCATCGGTCTCTACGGACTCATTCGCTCCTCGCTGACATGACTCTGCGACATAGGTGATCTTGCCCAGCCTAAGTGCGGCTTGTGCAATCAGAGTGGGCATGCCTGCCATCGCAATTCTTCGAAAAAGCTGCGCTTTAAGCAGGAAATGCAGGGAAATGCCTTTCCGCATATGGTACCTCGGAAAAGGTCAGATATCTCAAAGAATGGTAAGCAATCCGATTGTCTATTTCCACGAATGATAACAGATAATTAAAGCTCGAATAGTTCAGTTCGTTGATGAGACTACTGAGGTCATTCGATCTTACAGCAGAGCTGAGCCTTCGGTGTCCAGGTCCGATCCAAGTTCTGCTTCCCCCGCTGTGTCATCAAGCCACGATGTGAAAGACAATCTAAACCAACTGATAATTGGGAAATCCTTTGACCGCCGGTGGAGACTGGCAGATGCTACAGAAATCTTACTGTTTGAACACTTCACACGAAAGCTCTCGAAATTTGTAAGTATCAGATGAACCGGACATCTCACGTTTGTCATAATGGCAAGCTGCTAACGGGTACCTTAGTTTGACTTCTGTGATAGAGGACGCCATTTTGAAATCGATGTACCAAACCGCGCAAGAACCTGTCGGCCTCTACTAGATGCCATTTTTGCGGTATCCGCCCGTCACCTAGGCATGATTCGGAAAGACTTCGATCCATATATTGCCGACTTCTTCTACCAAAGGTGTCTCCAAAACCTAATTCCAGAACTTGACAAGGAGGGATCGAACTGTAACGATGACCTCCTTGCGGCAACGGTTATTTTACGCTTACTAGAAGAGCTTAATGTGCCGCTTGCTGGATTAGATCACTGTCACCACTCCCTCGGTACGCGTGCATTTCTGCGTAGTCAGAAAGCTCAGGTTCCCAGTACTGGGTTACATCAAGCCGCTGCCTGGGCCGGAGTTCGGCAGGAGATCTATGCGTCCTTGAGCATGCGGCGGCCACCCGTGGTTAGAGCAACCACGGGCATGCTAGCTTCACTTTCCCCTGATGATGATTGTACATGGGCGAATCGAGCTGTCAACCATTGCTCGGAGGTTCTTGACTTCTGTTTTGCAGACACTAGGGGAACGACGGTTCGTTACGACAGTCTACTGCAAGACAATTTACAGTGGGATAGCAAACGTCCTGAGTCTTATGACCCCGTTTGCTTTGCTAAATCAGAGGACTCTAGGTCAAGTCCACTTTGGGATGTGCGGTTACATGCTGACTGGCATGGTAAATGCCCTTAAATTTGATCTTGAGTTTTATGCTGATGGGCATAGTGATGGGCTGGCAATACATGTCCCTGGCCCGCATTATTCTAATAATTCATGATACACAAACTACTCACATCCGACCTGGTCAACAGAGTTCACAAAATACAATTAATGTAGGTGTTTAGTCTTGATTTTAGTCAACTACTTTACTTATTTCTATGAGGAGCGAGCAATATCTGCCCTAAAAATACTTTGTAGCATTGCAGTATCGAACCCATCCACTCCGGCTGCGATAGTAGTAGCGTGTATGGGAATCAAAATATGTGGTCATCTAGTGGAGGTAGAGCAAGAGCAACGAGCGTTGATTGATGTCCTCACCCAGTCAGAAAGAGATCATGGCTGGCCGACAAGAGATTTGCAGCTAAGGCTGCAAGATATTTGGGCTAATAGGAGATCGGGAATGTCAGATAGCTCAACCCCATAAAAGAAATATCAATACCGAGATATCTCCAGAGTCCAAGCTCTATGGCTTCTATTTGAGATACTGATTTCCTTGATTAGCGGCGTGATGGAGAGGGTTCAATTCTAGAGACTGTGGCGGAGAACCCTAGTAATAATTGCCCCTACTTTGTGTATAGCTCGTAATAGATTTGTGTAAGCAGGAATGTCATTGTTTCGGGCGTTGTGGCACACTAGCACTCGGGGACATAATTGATAGCTACCACATTACCATTCTCGCCACTTCGTTCCTATCACTCTAAATCTCGTTTCCATGGGCTTGGTTTCCGAGAAGTACGAGCTACTGTAAGCTCGTACCGCGTCCCGTCTCTGTCTCTAGCACATATAAGATCTCTGCAGTCTGCTTGTGGCGCGGGACATTTACCGAGTAGGTAAGTTGATGAAAGGTGGGGTGGATGCGGGGAGATGAGATGACTGCAACCCACGACCAAGGAACTCGGGACATCATCGTGTGGAGGTCAAAAAATACAGGCACCACCTTCCCCGACTTCCCCGCCAGAGGTCTCATCTCTCGACACGGCATGAGCGGTAGGTAAAACTAACATGTCAGAGACGATCATGAAGTATAGATTAAGCTTACCCAGAATCTTTTGCTTCCTAACGGCATTGCGCCGAATTATTACCTCTTACGGAGAAATATTGCGGCGAAATATCTCCTTTCTGGTCGTTGGTTCCAATGATCTGGGAAGGGTCTTGACAGTTTATACCTGCATGACAGGCAAGTTCGATACCAATTTAGAGATACTACTCCGTACCACTATCCCTAGTACCCGCATCCGATTTGAGCGCCAGAGAACCAAAGTAACTTGATAAGCTCGATCACATGGCGTTCCCTGCAGAATGCATATTTCAATGATGTGGTGAAATCATATCTTACTACCCCTCCAAAAGTTTTATGAAGCACTCGCTCACATATCGAGAACTTCCTCTTCCTCAGAATATTTCAGAAGAATCTCACATACAATTCATAGACATTTCGAACACATCAACTCCTCTTGGACATCATGCCGTCATCTACACTTTCAGAGGCTGAGCTCAGTCTGCAAGAGAAGAAGCTGTACGTCAACGATGGTCAACTACCCCTCGAATCCATGGGTTTGCTTAAACCTACAACCCTCGACACACCCATTGAGGAAATCCGACGAAGATACAAGGAAGACGGCTACGTATTTGTGAAAGGCCTCGTTCCACGCGAGGACATTCTCAAAGCAAGACGCAAGTATTTTGAAATGCTTGGTCCCACAGACGTTCTAAAGCCCGGCACCAAGCCCGTGGAAGGCATCTTCAACACTTCTCAAAATAGTTTAAACTTCCCTGGAATCGGTGCAGGAGCAGAGAACAGCACTGACGAGAACGGTCACACCACCGGCCCTAATCCTGAAATCGCGAGATTGTTCGGTGATCTTGCTCTGGCGGCGCATCATGAGGATTGGTATAAGGAGGATCTTTGCAGACACCCTGCTATTCAGGAATTTGCTGCGAAGATGACGGGGTGGGGTGATAAGACTTTGGGGATTAGGAGGACTCTGTTAAGGAACAATATGCCTGGAAATACGGCTATTGGCGTTCATTACGATCAGATTTTCCTTCGACATGGAGAAGACACGTTTGTTACGGCGTGGGTCCCGATTGGTGATATCAAAATTGATGGAGGAGGTTTGATTTATTTGGAGAAAGGTATGTTCAATTCTTCAATGCGTAATTATCAGATCTTTACTAACATGTAACGGCTCAGGCCATACACTCGGTGCGAAAATTGAAGCAGAATTCACACAAAGGGCCAGAGAAGCGGGCTTCACTGACGAAGAAGTCAAGAATGCGTACAATCAGAACATGATGAATGGAGGACTCCTCTCGCGCGGACCAGCTGGCTTTGCAAAGCAGCATAATAGCCGTTGGCTTCTGACTGCCTATGAGGCTGGTGATATTGTGTTCCATAATTCTTATGCGGTATGCTCATCCCATTCAAGCCTTGGCTTTCATATCATAAATTTTGTGTTAGCGAGAGCAGAACTGATTTGGAGCTAGATTCATGCGTCTACGATCAATTATGATCCTGAAAATGTTATCAGACTTGGTACGGATCTGCGATATGTGGATTCGAGTCGACCATGGGATGAGGTAAAATTACCCAGCTATTCGCCATATTAAAAAGTGAGATTCTGACTATGTACACAGAGATGGTCCAATATTCTTCGTCCAGGGGATGGTCTATGAGCTTGCCGGGGATGGATGACTGGGGGTACTATGTTGGAAGAAAGAAAAAGGACATCCCTTTGAATCTAGAGCTCATGAAATCGATGTTATTTTCTGTAAACTTTTCTTGCTTGTTAGAAAAATGACTCAGATGAAGATTTCTGATAAAACAATTAATATGCTTCCTCCAATTATCAGTTCCATCAGCTAAGCCAATGGGTAATAGACACCTGAAAACATTGCAGCTAAATTGTAAGCAACGCGCATATCAAGAGCAAACCACTATCATTCTACTAAAATGAATTGTACTTGCAACTCAATCTCAATCGTCTTTGATTAGAATGATTATTAGAAATCAAGACGTAGATATTTTCACACTGATTATTTCGCCTTATCAACACAATGCCGTGAGTGTAAACCCAGATGCAAGGGCAATTGAGTTTCCCCAACCATGTAAAATCACCGCTAGATACTTGGCCAAGTCTTGGCCCGCTCCCTCTCCATTCCAATAGATCCACAATCCAAGTCTACACCCGTCACCCAAAACAGCAAGTTTCCTCCGCGGGGCAAGACTACCCCATTGAGAAATCCCACTTTCCGATGGTATGGAGACCAGATGCGCCATTTGAGATCTACTTCATTTTTACTGCCTTCAGATTAGCTGATGCGGGGTATTCCTAATAAATACCAATCCTTTCGCCTCCCAAGCCTCGCTTAACCCCGAACATAGTTCGGGTCGTTCAGGGGGCAGCGAGGAAGTGACAATCCGGCTCATATTCGGCTTTACAATTCCTCTGCGCATGGCAAGTAATGCCAGGAGGCAAAATAGCATCCAGGAATTGGGAATGATAGAACCCCAGATTTTCAAGATATTGGTGCATGTGCTCGGATTATGCCATCCCCGGATTCCCCGGTTCCTGACTCGTAGTTTGAAGACATTAAGTTGCCTATGGTTGTACTAGACGTGGCTCCGATCTACACAGGGAAGCATGGTCTAGAAAGACGGTTTGGAGAACTTTTGCGATGGGAATTGTCTTTGTTTCTCGATTGGCAGGGAAGACTTGATTATTCTTCTCATCATATGGATTTACTATAAGTTCCTCACGGTTCTCACTCTAGATATCGAGGAGAGAAGCAGTTGCGACAATTTTCTATTGCCTCATCCTCTCATCCCTTTTCTGCTCTCTTCAAAAGCAGGACACCATTCAAGCATCTTAAATATATCCTTGGCTGGCGCTGCCACTGAGAT
The DNA here is from genome assembly GCA_030077755.1 of Filosporella fistucella. Taxonomy (NCBI): domain Eukaryota; kingdom Fungi; phylum Ascomycota; class Leotiomycetes; order Helotiales; genus Filosporella; species Filosporella fistucella. The sequence continues at coordinate 1,058,534 of JAQJZZ010000007.1, forward strand.
ATGTCTCGCTCGCCATCACCCAGGAGGGATTATTCCTCGAAAGCAGCCGAATATCGGACTGAAGATGTAACCAATGGCATAGAGCTAGTTCAAAGCCTCAACAGTATCGAATGCAGTCCCTGGACCAAGTCCTCATTTCGTCTCTACGGTTGTCTTCTCATCGCCTATTTCTGTGGTTGTTTGAATGGATATGACGGATCCTTGATGGGTGGGCTAAATGCGATGTCTTCATACCAGGATTATTTCCACATGTATGTTTCCTCCTCCATGGATCACGCTCTATGTTGTTATTCAATAGACTAATCCATCAAATAGGACCAAAGCAGGCTCTACCACAGGGTTCATCTTCGCACTTTACAATATTGGCTCCATCGCCGCAATTCCATTCACTGGTCCTACCAATGACTACTTAGGCAGACGTATGGGCATGTTCATCGGTGCTATAATCATTATTGCTGGAACTTGTTTGCAAGCACCTGCGACTAGCCGAAGTATGTTCATGGGAGGTCGCTTCATCCTTGGATTTGGTGTCAGCTTCTGTTCCGTCAGTGCTCCGACATATGTTAGTGAGATATCCCACCCGAAATGGCGTGGGACGCAAACCGGAGCATATAATTGCATGTGGTTAGTCTTTTCAACAACCTTATATATACTCTGCAAGAAGACTTGCCTGTGCTTTTTACACCAGAGCTCTGCTGATTCTGTGAAAACAGGTGGGGTGGCGCAATTGTAGCCAGTTGGACTATCTACGGCTGCTCGAAGTTGACCTCTGCGTATTCATTCCGTATCCCAATCTGGGGTCAACTCGTATCCTCTGTCATCGTTGCCTCCGGAGCTTGGTTCCTCCCAGAATCACCAAGATGGCTGATCGCACGCGGCAAAACTGAGCAAGCCCGAGCTGTTCTGGCACGATACCACGGCGAAGGATCAGCAACACATCCAATTGTCGTCTTGCAGATGAACGAGATGCTTCACAGTATCAAGCTGGACGCGTCAGACAATAACTGGTGGGATTATCGAGAGCTGGCCAATACTCACTCGGCGCGACGAAGACTTATCTGTGTTCTGGGTATGGCGTTCTTTGGACAGCTCAGCGGTAACTCTGTCACTGGCTATTACCTCCCTGTGATGGTTGAACAAGCTGGAATTACGTCCGAGAGTACCCAATTACTCATCAACAGTCTAAGCCCTATGTTCTGCTTCATTGCATCACTGCTCGGTGCCAGGATGACAGACAAAATCGGCCGTCGTCCTTTGCTTCTTTACTCCATCGCTTTTTGCTCTGTATGTTTTGCCATCATAACCGGCACTTCGAAGCTCGGCGAGTCAGGCAACTCAGGCGCTGCAAACACGACAATCGTCTTCATTTTCGTCTTCGGTGTGGTGTTCTCCTTTGGCTGGACACCTTTACAATCTATGTATATCGTCGAAACTCTCACCACCTCGACTCGTGCAAAAGGAACTGCTATCTCCAACTTGGGATCTGCTGTGGCGAGTACCATCATTCAATACGCATCTGGACCCGCGTTCCAGGATATCGGGTACTATTTTTATCTCTTCTTCGTCGGTTGGGATATCTTTGAATGGGTGTTCATTTTTCTGTTCTTCCCTGAGACAAAGGAGCGGACTCTCGAGGAGCTGGATGAGGTGTTCGAGGCGAGGAACCCTGTCGCGAAGAGCTTAGAGAAGCGCGGTGCGAATACGGTTCTCCATGCTATTGGAGCGGACAATCAGGTTGTGGCATAGCATTGGACGGACTGTGAGCAGACATCATTTCCATGTTGAATCATCTAGAGTTTAAGGGAGGACCAAATCGTTGTATACTACGTACAGGTAAATATCTGTTTGAAAATCAATGAAGTCGTCAATTGATCACTCTGTCACGTTTCGAAGGAGTTTCCACGTGTATTGAATTGGGAATGGAGAGAGTTGGTCTGTGAGGCAGTCTTATTGAAAACCTACTTGATAAGAGAGTTCATTGAAGGAAATTAGGTGGAGACTTTAAGGTAGGGTTGGTAGAGTCTTGCAAGTTAATATGGGAGCTGAAAGCTTTCTGCGCATTCTAAAGTCAGCTAAGGAATATATGATCAGCTGCTCGAGACATCGATAATTGTTTCGATAGAGGCTCGTCGAAGCAGATTGACTTACTACTCATGAAGCTAGCCTACAATTCTCTTGTGGTCGAAAGAAGGGAAACAACACACGTGACTGAGCTCACGTCACAGTCACATGATGCAGACTGGATTTGCCCCATTGTTGAAGAGTACCTAGATATTTTGGCATACGGGAATAACCTTGACTCCCATTTACCCATCCCTCAATCTCCCAGCCAGTTTGCCACCCAATCCTGCCTCTCAAACCACCCACCTCACCTCCAACTCCTCCTCGCAGGATTTTCAGAATCTGGACTAGCGTATTTTTCGACACTATACCCCTTTCAGCAAATCTCACGAGCAATTCAGTACCTGCATCCTTCGCGTCTTTAACTCCGTGCTAGAAATATATGCTTATATCCTTACCTGTACGATCCTCACCTCTTCTCCAGCTCTGCTGATGACAATTATTGTCGTCGCTGAGAAATGGGTTTCTCTTCGGACTGGGAAGATGGCCCGACTGAGGTGAGGAACAAGAAGACGATGAGGTCTATAAAGGTTGCTGGATCGCCCAGCTGGATGGACATTCAAATCGTTCAGAACAATTCACCCACTGCATTCATCTTTCGACTATTATCTCTATCAAACAAATAACTCAAGATTCTCAATATCTTCCAACTTCTCGTCACCAGAATGGCATTTCCAGTTCCCGCCAGCCTCCAAAAGAGCATCGACGCTACCAAAGTCTCCTACGTCCAGGTAGGAAAGTCCGGTCTGCGTGTTTCGGTTCCAATCCTTGGCGGTATGTCAATTGGATCAAAGGCATGGGCTCCATGGGCAATTGAAGAGAAAGAAGCTATCGAGCTACTCAAGGCAGCATACGACAGAGGTGTCAATACATGGGATACGGCAAACATGTACTCTTGTGGAATCAGTGAGGAGATTTTTGGAAAGGCGATCAAACAGTTAGAGATTCCGAGAGAGAAATTGGTGTTATTGACCAAGTGTGCTATTTATACTGGGGAAACTCCCGACATTCATGGCGAAATGTTTGGGGAGCAGATGTCCCAGATGAAGGATTATGTTAATCAAGGAGGTGAAAACTTTCTTCTCGATGTACAGTTTTGTCATGCGGCTAACATAATTAGGACTGTCCCGTCAAGCGATTTTCAAAGCTGTCGAAGACTCTCTCCGTCGTCTAGGGACATCCTACATCGATCTCTTCCAAATCCACCGCTATGATGCGAGCACTCCACCCGAAGAGACCATGAAAGCCCTTCATGACCTTGTCGAAGCCGGCAAGATTCGCTACATTGGGGCAAGCTCCATGTGGGCGACTCAGTTCGCCAGCATGCAATTCATTGCCGAGAAGAACGGCTGGACCAAATTTATCAGCATGCAGAATTTGTATAATCTGATGTATCGAGAGGAGGAGCGGGAGATGAATCGATTCTGCAACGATACGGGAGTTGGAATCATCCCATGGTCACCACTATTCGGAGGAAAACTGGCTCGTCCACTGGGTCCTTATGATTCGATTCGTGAAAACACTCCAAATCCATTCGCCGCTCCATTGTCCGAAGCAGAAAAAGAAATTATCAGAAGGGTTGAGAAGGTGGCTGATGACAAGGGCTGGAAAATGAGCCAAGTTAGCTTGCTGTGGCTTCGGAGCAAAGGGACTACGCCCATCGTTGGATTCAACAAGATCGAGAGAATTGACGACGCTTGCGATATCCGTGGAAAGTCGCTGACAGAGGAGGAGGTGAAGTTTTTGGAGGAACCATATGTTCCCAAGAAGATTGTAGGCCACTTTTAAATGTACTGCTGCTGAGCTGGGTCGAATCGATAGTCTTTTTCCTATTCAATACAATTACGCTTCTCATTTTGGGCCTGGGGGTGTGCGTGATGCCTTCGTAGGTGCCAGATTTGGTTCATATTGAACATGCATAATCTTGCTCCTCAGAATCTAAATTCACCGCGTTCGACAACTGACTCCAGAACAACGTCGGCTAGGGACTTTGCTACTGTCAGTAGTCTTTGCTTGAGCCAATCTCTTCGTGCCTCCGGCACGTTTGCAGTGCTGACAGCCACTGTCAGCGGCCAAGCTATCAGTGCACCCATCTTGGGAAATATTTCGTCGTCAGTTCTGAATGTAAATCTTCCCATTCGAATGAATCTCATTCTTGTATCGTCTGTCTTGTCTTCTGGGAAATTGAAGAAGAACAATACACCTGCACATAGATCATTGGTGAGCAAGGCAATGGTGCGTTTACATCGATCTACTTCTCTGATGGATTCAGCGTCCGAGGATATGTCTGAAGTTCGACTGAAGAAAGTCCGGATCCAAATACTGTTCACGATGATTCGGAGAGCACGGTAACGGTTCCAAATCGAAGCATGGGCGTGAGTGCTATAAGAGTGAAGTGGTCCACCATAATTCAGATCGCTCGCCATCAGTCGGGGATATGTAGGAAACGGTTCGTTCGAAAACTTCCAAGCTTGGGGCAACATCTCTGACCAGGTTGATAGGGAGTGGTCTAGATTGCGAGCTACCAAAGCGATATCTTCAAGAGATTGTCCAACAGGCTGGAAATCTTCGCCTTGCTTCACGTGAAGAGCAGGCAAGCAAGTAGCTCGAAGCTTCGCCACTTTTACCATAAGACAATCAAGCTCCAGTCCTGGCCCCTCTTCGCCATATTCGCTCCCATTGACAAGATGATCAGGAACTAGGTGGCCTCGGAGAATGCATATTCGTATCTAGTAAACAGTTAAAATATGGCCAATTAAGGCAAAATAGATGAATGGCTCACAATTTGTCTTCGTATCACTTGATCCAGGGGAAGTTTCGGTTTGCCGCCATAGTCCCGCCTCAACTTCAATAGTGCCACAGCTCCTTCATGATGGCAGAAAGTCTTCCACAACCTCGTACCAACATTATCTGCCCCCAGCCCGCAATTAGAATGAGGCTCTTGTTGCTGATACCCATACATGGTATTCTGCATAAAGTTAAAAGTGTCTCAGCCTCAAGGAGGGGCTCCAACACACCTCATAGCTACTCATCAGCATGATCGTAATCAACAATTGATCAATACTTTCTTCACTTGACAATTGCTTCATATCATGATTAGTCTTTACGATGCTCATCGCGTGTGCCTTTTCAGCTGCATCGATAGCTTTTGTCAACTTTTTCTGTTTCCCAAAGACTGCATGAGAGATGGCCGAGAAAGCGAGATGGAGACCTGACCCTGGCTTTGCTCGTACCCAGTGGAAGAGAACATGAGCGTTGTATTCGTGCCCAATCTCAGGTAGATCGTCCAGTCGAAACATGAAATTCTCTACCCAGTAATAGAAAGCTTGCTCTTGTAGTGGTATTGATAATGTCCTTGGCACACTTGACGAATCTGGTTGGCTTAACGGGACTACTGCCATCTCTGCATTCTCCTTTTCTTTCTGGGTCTTTTTGGGAGCTCTTGGTCGTCGAGGCTTTCCTTGAGCGAACGCATTTTCACTTCGGAAGAGTGACCCTGCTCCATCGGATGGGTGATCAGGTTCCCAGACACATGAACGATTCGCCTTTGTGCAGCGACCGCAGGTAGGCTGTACAGAGTCGCACTGGGGTAAATCAGCACTACACAATTACGGAAGAGTATGAGAAAGCTGACACCGACACGACGCTTTTTACACGTCTGGCAGCCGCGACTGGGGAAGACCATATCGCAGCAATTTTGTCTGAAGATCAATGCAGATCAGGTGATCACGAATTCGGTGCGCTTAAAAGCATTTCCATCGTTATGAACGAGGCTCAATACTAGCTGTATTATTTCCTGAACTCTGATATGCCGGAGATGGACTTGCGGTATGTCTCAATAGACATTGAACTGTTGGAAATGACTTTGGCAGAAAAGAATATACGTGAAGGATATCGCTGTGGCTGACTAAGATTGGATCGGAGTTACAAAGTTATCCCCGGACTACCACAAAGAACCCATGTCAAGTTTGTATTGTGGGAGTATATGGGAAACAGAGTTTGGAAGCCTTCCCATTCGAAGAAAAATTCTAGTTCATATATTCTTCGTCTTGGCTATGACGTAAACTGCGTATGGGTGAGCATACTGCCGCCTGGTTTCTGTTTGAACTCAAGATGTCAAGTCCCGGAGGAGAAAGTGTTGCTCTGGGAAAATATGCAAAAGAAGAGAAGTAGGACTCGATAACACCTGTCACCTAATCGATGAGAATTCGATGCAAGATATCATATGAGGAATATGATGTTTGATGATTCAGGACTTTTTCAACACTCTACTTGCTCCAGCTGCGTATTAACAAGCGTCTTTCCACCCTACTCTCGTCCATTGGCAGTCAACAAATGAGCTTATCTGACTTGGTGATGTAGCAACTAAACAGTATACAAATGAAATCAAATCATCTTACATTTTGGTTCTAAATGGTGTAGCGCAAGGCGCGAAACAACGTGGATCTTGGGTTCGCTGAGACGAGTTCTTGGGACTTCACGTTTTTGCTTCCTTTTTTTAGCGATACAAAAAACCTATTTTCGGCAAAAGTACATTGCAAGCTCTGGGAATGAAATATATCTTGAGCATGCCGCTGAGGAGACCCAACATTCGATGGCACTTTGAGGTTGCGAGTGTGGCCCTGTTAGTGACAGGAATAGCACAAAAAAAAAACGACAAAAGAAAATACCCTCCCCTCCCCCCAAAAATGAGAAAATAGAATTAACGAAATAGCAAAAAGTTCAGCCCGGTGTCGAATGCCTACATCTTTTGTCGGAAGTGTTGCGTTAACCCGTGCCCACACTCAACGGAAGGTTTTACAGGATCGCCCAAGCTTTGGATTTAACGAGGTAGAGCGACCCTCAACCACTCGACCAGACGGCCTAGTAAGATAATTGAAAGTCCAATGCTTATCTTATGCTATATTGTATCAAGGAGAGCTCAGAACTGTCGAGTGCGGGTGGAAAGACGCGTGAAGTTGAAGCTACTCTAGCTTACGTAGTAAAAGATTTCTTATTTCGGATAGCAAGTACTCGTGTATGTCCCTTTGAATTCGCACTGATTATCTAGATCTCTGCGATGGTCAAGGCAATTATTCTAGACTAGTTTGCCTAAAGAATATGAATTAGTCGAAATATAGTTCTTGATCCAGGATGTCAATGCTACGCAGTGTTGACGATGTCTGAAGGTGTGAAGGAGGAAGAGGTTCAGCTGCAAGCTTCATATCATCACATTTATTTCGCTATAATATCCACACGGTGCGACCGCCTCGTCTCCCAAGCGGCTTCGATATCAGAGCTATAGTACTTGCAAATCCAACTTCTCCCACACCAGTGTGTTGCCCGACGCTTTCTTCCCCTGACTATGGTTAGCATACTACACATTTGACCTTCTGCAACTCACTGTCATAGGTGTCAATCCCAATCTCAACTTCCCGTCGACCTCTTCAATATTTGCTCTCCTGACCTGATCCGTCCCAATCCAGTCTGGGTTCAGCGCCACCTCAACACTGACATGCGTATATGTGTAGTTATCCTCGGTCACAACCCTGTATGGTCCCGAATATGCCGTCATCGATCTAGAAATCGTAGCGATTGTGCTAGCATTTGCATTCCCCCAAGTGATTCCAGAAGGCAGATGCTTGGATTGCGTTTCTCCCGTCACCATAGCATTCATGTAGCCATCTGCGGTAAAGAGGATACGGCCAAGTGGATGCTTGCCGAGTGTGCTAGAGACTGATGAATTCGTAACTACAGTTGTGTTTATGAAAAGAAGCTTCCAGGCGCCAATTAGTTGTAACATTCTGGAAGATTGTGAGCTGAAGTTTTGCTGATCGAGGACTTGGACAAGGTGGATCCTTCATGAAGACTTTGTTTCTGCAAACCCAAACAAAGATGCGAAATTCCTCCCAAAAAAAACAGGCTACATCTCTGATTTCCTGAAGTTGAACCGCCTAATGAGGCACTGCCGGGAGATCTCCCTTCAGGCATTTGCTCACTGTGCCCTTATCTCGCAGCATCTTCATAGCGTGGGGAAGCGTCAAACTTTGAAATGTCTTAAACTCGAGAAATTTGATAGGAAAGGCGATAACGAAATGGCTAATTGTAACTGGAAAGCAAGAGTCGGGTCGCGATAAGCTTCACGTATAATATGGATAAAAAGGGGCATACGTGGTCGTTGGTATTAACCGAATAATAACATGTAGGCCATGTGAACGCCAAAGGGATCATGAAGGACGAATGAAGCTGTATTTTAATTATTATAAAAATGAAATTGCATACAGGAATGTTGCCAAGATGTGCAATAAGGAGAATGCCAAATCCATTGCATGCACGACGCCATTTCTTTTGATCATTCAAGACACAACTCTCAAGTACTGAAGCGTAGAGCAAAATCACAATGCTAGCAATGCACCAGCAGCCAACACCAATCCGTGGACCCCTCCTCTAGCCAGTGCAGAGTTTGCACCACCTGTCACTTGCAATGGTACGGAGGTCGTGGCTATCGCAACAGTCGCGTTTGAAGTCTTAGTCGCCGCAGAAAAGGATGCCAATGCTGAGGTCGTGACCTCGGCCGGTAGAGAGCTTGACGTGCTGTACGGCGAAGTGCTGTATGCGGATGTGTCTATGATAATTGATGTGTCTGTAGCGCTTGTATCGGCCGAAGTGTAAGTCACACTTACGGCTACCGAGGTTGGAATCGATGAAGGACTCTGTGTGTAGGTGGCCTTAGCTGTTTGGGATACAAGGCTATCGGTGAGAGAGTAAGCCGCAGCACATGCTGCCAGATCCATTCCCTATAACGTCAGCTGAGAAAATGCGCAGAATATTTGAAATTTACATCTGGGCAGCACCAAGTTCCTCCCGATGTATCTGAAGTGCAGTAATAGCCGGCATCGCAGGAGTCTTATTAAGTCAGCATGAGTTTTGTTATGATCGCGTGTATATATATATATGTATATGTTCAGATAGTATGAATGAGAAACATGGAGATAGATACGTACTTCCAGTCCCATCAGGGCAACATGATTCTTTGATGCTGGGATCGAAACAGTGGAGGCGACTATCTGTACTAGGGCATTGAACATAAGTTGCCCCACAAGCGGAAGCACAGTCAGTTCCTGAGCCGCAAACGGTCTGCCCTGGTTGATAACCAGCTTGACGCTTCGCAATTCCAAATGCAGTGTTCATCGAGATCATCCCTAATTTATAAGGAGTCGGTTCAGCCCCGGTAAGGCCAACAAGGGCAAGAGATATAGCGAGAGCTTTGAAGATCATATTGATGGATAATGAGCAAGTAGCAACGAGTGTAAGTAGGAAATGAATAGATTCCAAACGCAGATACAATAGATCCAATGGTGTTTATGTGAATGATGTAGGGCGGATTAGCCTTAAGTATTTATGAGTATAGAGAGTGAGAAGGTCCATAAACATGCCGAGTTGAAGGCAGAGGACCAGGCAGTCCTGGCAGCCTTCTCCAAGTAACTTCAATAGATGTACAGAAAACTTGAGTCGTGGAGGCTGAGCATCAATCGTCTGCTGTTACTTACAAATTATAATAGGTTATGCGGCTGCCCAAGTCCGGATCAAAAGATTCTTGTCCGTAAACATGCTTCGAATGAGAGTCACAGTTGCTGCTTCATTCGCTCAGGATCACAGGAGGATTCGCCCACCTTGTCATTTAGATCCTGAAGAACAACACAAAAAATGGTCCACAGAATTAAGCTCCCGGAAGGAATGTATATTCTGTGCAATGAGGCACCCCAGTCGCAAGCTAAACTCAGACTAAGATCTGGAGACAAATCACTGTCTGGACGGAAACTTTAAGGCGTGAGGCTTGAGCCAAACAAACTTATGGGTGGCCGGGCCAGTGGTTGTGACCTAAAAATAGTGCGGCAGGTAACAGCCAAAGGAGGCTGTCCCTTCTAAAAACATTATAAAAAAAAATCTATCGCAAGGCTGATTTGTATCGTCTTCTGCAAGCTATCGGGACAGAGCTGAGAAAATGGAATTAGAGACAAAATCCCAGCCAATCAACGCAGAACGCAGTCGTTTTTCGCCTGGCTCCGGAAATATGCAACACACGCTGGGGAAGCTGGACAATCCTTCAGACAAAATGTCCCGTGAACAGGGAAATCGACTTATATCATCGAATTGATCGACGCGGGCAAACGAGCATTCTTACTTCAGCCTCGAAGGCAGCAATTCATGGCGAGCAACATCCTCATAGTTGGTGCGACTGGCAAACAAGGTGGCTGTGTTATCGACTCCCTGCTGTCCTCGCCTGATGCCGCCGACATCACGATCTATGCTCTGACCCGAAACCCAGACTCCAAGGCATCAAAGGATTTGTCGCTGAAAAGCCCAAACAGAATCAAACTGGTACAGGGTGACCTAAAGGACTGTCCGTCTATATTCAAAGATCTACCACACATCGATAGTGTTTTCTTTGTCTCGATCCCTGAGATAAGCTTTTGGGGGCACACACCAACTGAGGAGTTGAATGGCAAAGCGCTCATCAATGCAGCAGTTGAGCATGGTGTGAAGCACTTCGTTTACACTTCCGTAGATCGGCATGGTTCGGCTTCTGATGAAAACGATACCAATGTTCCTCATTTTGCTAGCAAGGCACATATTGAAGCTCACTTGCGTGAGAAGTGTAGAGAGTCGCAGATGACTTGGTGTATCTTGCGACCAACTGCGTTCATGGAGAACTTTATGCTTGGATTTGCGGGGAAAGTATTTCCAACAACCTGGAAAATTGGCTTATCTCCAAGTACAAGGCTGCAACTAGTTGCTTGTTCGGATATCGGATACTTCGGTGCGCAGGCGCTTCGTCGAGCTGAAGAGTTCAGTGGGCGTTCAATCAGTCTTGCAGGCGATGAATTAACATTCGAGGAAGCGAACAGGATATTTCGCGAGGAGGTTGGATATAACATGCCACTAACATATGGGTTCTTGATCTCTGCGGTGTTCTGGGCCCTGAAAGACGTTGCATTGATGGTTGAATTCTGGGAGAAGGTGGGTTATTCGGCAGACATACAGGTGCTTCGAAAAGAGCAACCCCGCCTCCTTGGGTTCAGGGACTGGTTGAAAACGAGTGTATTTGTGAAGACATCAGAGCAGAGTGTTACGAATTGAGGTTATCGAAGCCACTCACGAAGGAGCCTCCATTCGTTTCTTTCCAAAGTTCCATATTTCGTTTGCTGGCGATGATGAGGTGTCATATTGTCTTTGGGAGTCTTCGATACGGTTCTGTAATCGCATTTCCTTCTTCATTCAGGTTACGTCTCTGGAGGTTGCTTATTGCTTTACTCGGCTGGATTGTGTCACCGAATATCGTGTATTGGTTTGGGTCGCATGATTAGTTTTTCCGTCTGGAAATGTGAACAATGGAATCGATTTGCTCTGGTGTTAGCATGACCAAAATCGTGGCTTTAATTTTAGCTAGAATATATGAAGGAGATCTAGGTGAAAGCACCTTACCTCACGAGTGAGGCCCCACTTATCACATCCATACAATAGCGACTTTTGGCCACCGACTGAAGTAGCGTTGCTGGAACAATATTTCTGCGATACTGTATGCAATGTCTGGGAATGAATTTACCGATATCTCCCCCCTTTCCGTTTTCTGTCCGATTCTGAACGTTTTTTGGGGGGGAGGATATTAAAGTTCATTTCTGTCTAGCACTACTGGCACCAACAATGGCGCCGAATCCAAATATAGAACCGAAACCAAGAATCGGATGACACAACTTCATAATGAAGTGTAGTGCTTCAGATCTCAAGTCCGTCTTAGCTATGTATTACATGTCGAGCCTGAAAAAAACAGTGGCCAGCGTCATTGTCCAACAAAAGTATACTGCGGAATCGCCATTTCCAAGTTTAGCAAGAAGGTGACTTCCTATTCTCGTAACGCTTGTTTAATCCGTATGGATTGGCCTAGAACATTTTCTCCTCGCTCCATACTTCAAAAACTTCCTTGTAGTCAGCAAATATATTCTCATTTTCAAAGATAACCATCATCTTGTTGGCCCTAGTTTCAGTACAATCAGTTGCCACCAATCTACCATCTTTAAGAGCCATGGCAGCCTGTTCCAGCATTAAAAACACAGGAGTACAAGTGCAATCATGGCCAACTGATCAATATTCTTCTGCTTAAAAATGCGCCCAAAACCATTTCTAGAGCAATGCTAATGCCGACTACACTCCTGCATGCGTCGTATTCCCCAGGGACGCTCAAGAGGTGTCATTGGTTGTCCAAGCATTTTTACAATATCCAGATGTGAATTTTGCGACGAAAGTGGTGGCCACAATGCGAATGTTGGATTCTCGAGTACTGATGACGGAGTCTTGATCTCTCTTATAAACATAAACACCACCAACGTCTCATCGGACACGAACGTTGCATACATTAGTCCAGGAGCAACGTGGGCTTAAGTGATTAAGTCTCTAGAACCTTACAAGATCGCGGTTGTTGGTGGACGAATTGGTAAATGTCTACGCTGTGGAATTTAGCTATACTCACTGACACTATGAGGGATGTTAGTGTAGGTGGTCTTCTTCTTGGGGGTGATCTAAGTTTTTGAGCTCCCAATACGGTTTACCATGTAACAATGGTAATTTAACCACGCTTTGCTTTACTATACTGCATGAACAAATCTAACAAGAAGACGCAATACTGAACTACGAGATCGTTCTTGCAAATGCAACAATTGTCAATGCTAACGATACAACCCATCCAGATTTATTCTGGGCTTTAAAAAAGGAGGTGGGAACTAATTTGGTTTGTGCATTCCCCATTTCACATCCATCCTCTATGCTGATCAATATACTCAGGTATCGTCACCAAGTTTGCTCTATGAACGGTTCCCGTTGCTCAAGTAGGTCATCATGTGCCTCCAGGTCCATGTGCTGATGAGTAAGTCTGAGGTGGTTATAGAACCTACAGTAGAGATGCGGCCCGAGAAATACTCTCCGCTACGCAGGACTTCACTGAGAACTTCTAAGGTCCTCGTGCCGCAATTATCACCACATTGCAAGCAGTTGCTGCTGATCTCCCGGAGTTATGGGTTATGTCTTTCTTCTACAACGGTCCTTCTCCACCAGCAGGTGTATTCCAGAAATTCAACATGATCATCTCGAATTCAGACAATACTAGGACACAGGCATATCCTCAACTTACAAATCCTACTTTCTTTTTGAATTATAACAATTCTGACTCGTTGCAGCTTGTAAATAATGCTAAGATATCTATTATTTACGGCTTTCGATATGTTTTGCGTGTAAGAGCTGTCTTAAAAGCAATTTGTTCTGGCTGATACATATATCAGGGAACCACCATTCCTAATCTACCCTCTCCGAACGGCACTGATATTATGGTTGGCAATCATCCAAACATTTGTCCGGTATGTTCAAAGAGCAGGTCTCTCAAGACAACATATATCTTCAACTATATTTATCAACCAATGCCGATCTCCATACCAGAAGCCTCCGCAAGAGTCAATCCTCTTGGAAACACTCTGGGAGTGAAATCGGACAGTGCCGGCCAAATATGGATGGCCCTCAGTGCCTCATGGCTCACATCAGTGGGAGATGCTAGTGGATACTCCATGGTTACAGACATTATTGATAACACGGCAGCTCTGCCACGCAAAGACTATGCTGGGATTCAACCCTCGGATTTCGAGGCTGATGATCTTGCTGTTGACCCATACAGCCCAGCAGTGTTCATAAACGATGCTATGGCCGATCAGCCGGTCTTGCAAGAATATGGGCATACGCCGTATCAGAAATTGAAGGCTATTCAGAAGGTGTACGACCCTGCTGGATTTTTCCTAGGAGGACGGAAGGTTTCAAATATACTTGAGCTGGCTATGTGGCCTGGAATGGCGAAATGCACCTATATCTATTGCTATGGGGAACCTTGTTCTCAACACTACTATGGGTCATTGCTCTTGTAATCTTGCGAGCCTTTTCGTACGCAGAAGACTCTCTAGAACTCAAGCATCAGGTTGAAATTGTCATGAAAATTGCACAAGGGATTAGTATAAAAGAGTTTGCTGGCCAATTATTTTCCATTCATTTGTGTCTAGCATATGATACACCCAATGTAAAACTCCAGTGCTATGCTTTCAATGTCTAGAACCGGCCCATCCCTCCACACTCGAGTCCATAACTATGTAACGCCTCTGCGAATTTTACCGCCATATTTTCTACCATCTGTCATGATCTGCTATCACTCAGGATGCAGGCTCCGACTTGATCTTTGCTCTCATGGCCATATGATCATCCTGAAGGTGTTAGCTTGTTTTCGTCACAGGATAATGCGAGAAACTCACTTCAGCTTTCCTCTTCCCTAATACCGGCTCCGGAGTGCCACGTTTTGCTTGTGTATTTACGTCCTTCGTAGCTTCCGCATAGCAGCTGGCATGGTATATCCTATCTGCAACCTTCTTGGCATCCATCCAGACAAACTCCTGAGCCTCATCTAGCCACTTCATCTCAAATTTCTCCTGGCAGATGGGACACACGCTATTGGCAAGAGCTGGATCATCTGGGACAGGCAGGTATTGGACTTTGGGTAGGTTTGTGGCAGCGGAGCTGGTGGAACCTTGAGATGCATCTATAGTGGCTCCTGACTCCCCATCTACCTCTCGTGATTTGATCCAGTCCTGAGAAACGTGAGTATATACGACAATTGGTAAGGGTCTCAAGACTTACTAGCTCATCAACATACCAACTCCGGTGTTGGCCTCTTGTTTCAGCCTCGTCCATACGTTGACGAACATGGAAATGCCAATCCATATGGGCCGCTTTCTTCTTCTTACCCTGTTCATCGGATTGGAATCGTCTACCACACTGTGTGCATGGCGTGCCTAGTTTCTCATAAAGGCTGGCTAAGAGATGTGGACGAGGACTGTAATTGTCAGCAGATTTTATTTGTGGTTAATGTGGAGTCTTACAGTTTTAACGACGCCGGTTTAAGTACGACATCATTAGGTATGCTTGCTAGCGGAGTTCTGGCAGCGCTGGGTGGGGTACTGAGAAATGGTGGCATAGGAAAGCCCTGTGGTAATGAACCTGGAGTTGGTGTACTCGTGGAGGCTGGAACTGCCGGGAGCATGCCGGCAGCTCTCAATCGTTCAAGCAAAGATCCTGCATCTGGAACGGGAGTAGCTGCTGGCATAACTGAAGGAGGTTGTTGGTAAGTCGGCTGAGACTTTTGTTGTTGCGGAGACCGAATGACTGAGGCTGGAGGGGGTGGGGTATTTTGATGAGGAGTAGCAGATTGTCTTGCTAGCAGTGCTGCAAGAGCACCAGGACCCAAGATTGAACTCAATGAGGGCTGGGGAGTTGGGGCTTGAAGGGTATGTACAGGCTTGGGGGGAAGATGTGTAGGAAGGGGTTGCAGTTGAGGTGTTGGCTGTGAGACCCTAGACAGCTTCTCCACTTGGTCTTTGATGAGTGCTATCTGATCTGGGGGAAGTTTTTGATTTTGCAATATGGTCTGCAGATCAAGTAAAGCTTTAAGTCTCGTTCCTATACTATTGTCGAGAGAATTTTGAGACCATTCCGCCTTTGCTGCTGTGATGAGATTCTCGATATCCCGATTCAAGGCTCCAACACTATCTTCCGTTGCACCATACACCTGTTGTTGATGTTGAGCCAGAGGCGGCTGTTGCCAGTGCTGATTTTGAGGAGGTGGGGGATACTGTTGGGGGACAGGACGCTGCTAAATGGTCAATGAAAGAATCTAACTGAATTCGAAAAGGACACTGCTTACCGGAGGGAGGCTATATTTTTGATTGCCATTGTACTGGTTGGGATACTGAGTGCCATTCATAGGGGTATGGGACTGTTGGTTTGGATATTGGGACCCATTGATACCAGATTGCATTTGCTGATTTCCATACTGAGGGCCATTCATAACAGGCGGTGCTTGCTGGGGAGGATATTGATTCGTGTTCATCGGTGCCTGATATTGCTGTTGCGGCTGCTGTGCATAGTTGGAAGGATACCCTTGAGTGGGTGGGGGAGGCTGGCGATAGACATTCGGTGGAGTTGAAGTCTCTCGATATGGAGTAGCTGAAGTAGGGCGTCCACGACCCAGGATATTGGGTTGGTTTCGTGATAGCTCTTGGTGAGCCTGTAGATATGAGGTCTTTGCCTTGAGCAGCGCATTCTCGATAGGGCGTGTGACTTCAGGGGGAAATACAGGCCGGGAATCCATGGAACCAGGGACCGGTTCTTTCCAAGTTCTCAACATCTCCATCATCTTGGTCCGAACATTATTGTCCACCAATGCATATGCCTCCATGAAGGTTGAATAGAGCTGCCGGCCAAAGAAGAGTGTGTACGGAGTACCGACATTTTTGACGACAGAGTCGAGAACATAGAAGGCGGGCAATTTTTTCTGGGGTGCAGTCTAGAAGGTGTAAGTGAAGATTCATTTCACCATAGAAGAAAGTAGAAGAGCAACACAAGATAATATAGGAACGACTACTAGGAATCTAGTATAGAAGCAACAGAAATTATTCCTACCTGCTTGATATGGTTCTTCAGTGCCTCTGAGATGGCTAAAGCATGCTCTGTGTTTTCCTTTGCGATGACGGTTAGATTGCTGATTTCATAACGTGAATTCATGGTCAAGTCTTCAAGTGCCTTCCTGTAATCCTCCGCAACTTCATCAGAGGGGATTCCGTAAGACATGATGGGTTGATGCGAAGCAGAGCCAAGAGAAATGAAAGTGCTTGTGGGAAGATGTAGAAGAAATGGTTCCAAAAAGTGGAAATGGGGCTCTGAACTCCAAGAAGCTTCCGAGTCTTTGAAGGGACAGCAGAACTTTTTCAACAGCAGCTATCTAGATCCATGTAAAGGTATTCAGCACTCAGTGAGAACTAGAAGTGTGTATTTGATGATCTGCCAATCCTCCAGGTGGCCACCTGCCCGTCACTTCTTTGTGTTTGTCAATCGGTCAGCCTCGCACTGTTTGCCCAGCTCTCCCTCGCCACTTCCAATCTCAAACTGACAATTAAAATTCGTGGTAGGCTCGATCGGATCGATTCAGATACTGTTTCAGGTTATGTAGGATGTATAGCGTATGCGTGGGGTGGTGGTCGAGATGTTGTTGACCGATGAAAGAGACGTTGGTTACTCAAACAAAGATCTCAGTCGACTCGCTTGCCCAGGAAATGCCTTGTACGGATTGGGTCATAACACGTGACCAGCGAATCTAGTTGACTTTCAGAGCGTTCCCATTACTTATTTACCTATAGTTGTTACATCCGATCCGGAGTCATATATGGAGATTGGATGCTCTAGCTGTTTGGAGGTGTCTCTGGAATGGATAGCAGAGCTGTGAAAACGAAGAGCCCATCACAAACTCCGACTGCTCAAAGTATGTCCCGAAGTTCTGCCCCACCGAAGCCCAGCTCTCTTCAGCCTTGTACCTTAAAAGATGCTAAGTCCGAGCATTAAGTTTTTGTATCCGCGAAAACCCAAAGTCAGACATACATCTCATAAGTAGCCTTCCATCTAAATCCCGAATCGGAAACTTAATTACTACAGTCTTTTTGCACACTGGTAAGCTGACATGCTAGATATGCAATTATTGAACATCCCACCTCTTTCCCCCCAGCTTCCTCTTTCGGCAGCCGGCACGTGATCCGGCACAGCCATTGGTGCTGTCTGAATAGCAGAGCGCTCCACTTCAGGCAGCGTCATAACTTAACGCCGCCATTCCCCTCAAATCTATTAACCCTTTCCAAACGTCAGCCATCCAACCAACTGCATTTCAACGCACAGCATCAATCTTCATCAACAAAATCAACTGCAACATGAGATTCGCAATCTTTACCATTCTTTCTTTTTTGGCAGTGGCCCTCGCTGCCACGATGCCGCAGAAAGCGGTTATCGTTTCTTACGCTGAAGATTGCCCAGATCACATTATTGACGAGGCCAAAGCAGCCATCGTCGCCGCTGGTGGAGTGATCACACACTCTTATACGTGAGTTCACCCTGTGTTGATGACTCGAATTATCGCTAACTTTCGTAGATTAATCAAGTAAGGAACCCTCTCTTCACCAAATTATAAATATACTAACCGCCGTCGAAGAGGTTTCGCAGCTAAGGCCCCAGCAAAGGTTCTGGAGACCGTTCAGACCTTGGGTACCCAATACCAGGCTCTGGTTGAAGAGGATCAGATTGTTACAATTGCTGGAAATGGAGACTAGGTAGTTGAGCTACCATGGCAGGCGATGGTAACATGATAACGAATTTTCGGCGAACATAAGGGTACAAAGGCATGGTTAAGGCGTATGGCTGCAGGAATGAGGCTTGGAGTTTATGATTATCCTGTACGATCTGGAAATATGTTTTCAAATGGATTCAACTCGTTCTTGAGAAAAGGGATGCGACGCAAGAATGTGGCGATTTTACTTTTCGAGTATCTTGTGGAGCTTGCATTAAGGCTGATCGCTCTACTGTACCTGGTGAAATGATCCTCATGGGTCAGTCTACAGGTTGCTGGTATACCTTGGGATTTTTGCCTGACTGAAATATTTCTATGGGTTCTGGATTACAGCCTGTTCAATTGGGATATCTCATCAAAATTATCAATAACCACAATATCATTTCCAGAGTAAAACACTGATACACTTTTCATGGTTAGCATACCGGATCCTCACAATCCTTTCACAGATCTTCCAAATGCGGCTATGTTCTGCAGCCCCAAAGCTCCCAATGCACAAGCATGACTAGTTGCAAGCTGATTTGGAAATCTCCGAATGCAGCAAAATGTTGAATGGCGGATTTCATCCTTTATACAGAGAACAAAAAAGAAAGATTTGACTCTGTTCCAAGACCGTAATATTATAATCGTATTGTGCAAACCATAAAGCCCGAATTGTGGTCTGCAGTCATTGGATTTGCTCCTCGGCTTTGAGCCCAGTCTCCTTCGCGTCGCCCAAGGAAGATCGCTGGGTAAATCGCGAACAAAGCGAAGTTCAGTGCGTTTCATTGTCCTAGAGTCTGGCATAAATCAACCCCCCAATGCTATCGGCTGAACAAGATGTCATACAATACTCGACACAGATCCAGTAAACAAAATCTAATTTCTGGCACACTGATCGTTCGCTCCTGAACAACACCAAGAACAGGAAAGGGATCCGCGCCCTCCCTTCGCAACAATGCCGCATAACCAGAGCACAGCCGTTGCTCTCCTTAAATGGGTAACCAGGCTCTATTGTAGCTCAGGAGTGTCTGCTAATATCTAGATCCAGGTAAACACGTTCCCCTTGGAGTCGCAGGTCGAGACTTTGGCCGACTTGGTAGATGGATATGTCTTGTCTAAGATGCTGGGTAGGTGCATGAACAGATCTCTTTGTCCAGCTCTGTAGCGCATAGATGCTAATCCGCGACCTCCGCAGAGGATATCGACCCAAAATACGCAGTACACGATCTCGAGAAGAACTCCAGTCCTACAAAATGGTTGAGCGACAAGAAGAGCCTGGAGGCAGTGTATAAGTCCTTACTCCGTTATATCCGCAACTTTTGTGGTGACCTCGATCCTGTTGCGCTTGGTGACCCAGTCGATTTCAACGCTATAGCAGAGCATCATGATGAGGAACAGATTGTTAAGGTAGCATAAATACACTGCGAACCATAGGGACGATTAACTGACATCTGAATAAGCTGCTGTCTGTTTTTCTGGTGGCTGCGGTGAAGGGCCAGAACATTCACAAATATATTGAAAGAATTATGTTACAATTGGATCCGTCTACTCAGGGAGAGATGAAAGTTCTAATTGAGAAGGTATGTCATCTTTCACAGCTGGCCAGTCGCAATCTGACTGGAATACTTAGATTCCCATGGAGGAGAATACAACAGGTGCTCCCACCAGTAATGACACCACAACCTCGCCAGTGAGCCAAGATGTTGCTCTGGCACTCGAAGAGAAGCACTCTAGTCTATTGGCCGAGACAAACGAGTTGAAGAAGAGGCATGCGGATTTCATCACTAGATTCGAGTACTTGAAAGAGAGCCATGAAAAGTTGAAGGACTACAATAAGGAATTGGAGACGGAGATACGGGATCTTCGAAGATCTAACGATGGCAGCCAAGCCGAGTATATTAAGAAGTTGACTGATCGAATTCATGAGCAAGATGTGCTCATTGAAGGTCAAGAAAACCAATTAGAAGCGGATCGGGTTGCCAGAGAGAGGCAGACAAGAGAACTTACCCAGCTAAGACCAGCCGCCCAGCGACTTATTGAATCTGAGGATAAGGTGAAAGAGCTGCAGACAGAGAATTTAGCACTAACCCGAAAGGCAAACAAAGCGGACCACTATTTAAAGAAGCTTGAAATGCAAGCGAACCTGAAAACGGAAAACGAGACTTTGCAGCGACGATTGGACGTACTTGAAAATAACCAGCAAGCCTTCGACGTAATTCAAGCCGAAAATGAGCGAATTAGAACTACTCTTCAGGAGTACGGAGTAAGGTTCAAAGGCTACGAAGAGGAGGTCCTACATCAACAAGAGACAAAGAAACGACTTGTCGAAGAATTACGCAAACGAGATGCTCAGGTAGAAGCTTTCGTTGCTAGACAAGCACACGATGAAGATTTCGTAACTGGCCTACAACAGGAACTTGCCGCTCTTCGCAACGGTCCCCAATCCCCAGACTCTCCCACTTCGAAGGGAGGTATAACAAATCTAGATGAGGAACTTGAACGCAGTGAAAATGCAGACCGCTCATCACATCATGCACTGGAGATTTCACGGCTCAAGGCTGAAAATCAGCTTCTTAAGAGCAACACTGCTGGAACTACTAATGCTACTTTACGTATCGATCTCGACGAAGCAGAAAGAGTTAGAAAGAGACTTGAGGAGAATCTCCTCGACCTTACGGAGAGGCATGCCATTGGGCAAGAGCAACTAAATGCGATTATCAGCAATTCGTCAGGCGAAAAGTTAGTTCAACTCACGGACCGTCTAATCAGTATTGGGCCATTGCGGATTCTTACAGAAGATTTTTACAGAAACGAAGCCGTTATTCATACTCGCAAACTCTACCTCGAAGCCTCACAAGAGCTAGCAACTATCAAGTCCAAACTCGCCGAGTGTCAAGCGGAGCTTTCAGCTCGTGATCGAGACTTACTAGCAGCGAAAGCAGATTGTAAGTTGTTCCCCAACTAACTTCGTTGTGCTAGATGTATACTGATACGGTCACAGTGGCGGCAATTGACGAGGAAGAGATGGCTGCCTTGGAGAATCTTAAGGCAACCAACGAGATCATCACCTCCTCCCTTCAAGCTGACTTGCTCATTCTTCAAAAGAAGCACAAAGATATGACAACTGATTTTGAGCAACAGAGATCGCAGCTTGTCGAAGCCTTCTTGTCAAAGGACAGAGCAATTCAAGACCTGAATAATCTCAAAGAGAGGACAGGGACAAGCGACGAAACTCGTATCGGAGAAGCTGAAGCCAGGTCAATTATCGAAAGCGAGAAGGAGAAATCGTTGAGAGAGGTAAGCCAACTACAGTCTCGAGCAAACGAGCCTACACCTGCACAGGCTAGCAAAAAGCACAAAATCCTTCATCGGCTCTCTCGTCTCTCTCCATTCCGCCCCTATAAGCCAAAAGAGCAAGAGCAAGAGCCTGAGCCACCCCAGCCCAGTCTCCATCCTCTGAAGTCAGATAGATCGACTCTTCGTGATGCAGAGCTTGCTCTCGAATTTTCTGGTTCTAAATTAACCCGGAAGATCTCCCAACCTCAAGTCTCACCACGATTCATTCAGCTTCCTCCCTCTCCTACTGCGACAGTTACTGGTCGTCTCAGACTTTTCAAAGAATCGAAAGCAATGAATTTCAACTAACAACCTCACAGCAAATATCAAAACAGGAATCCATTATCCAAGACCTTCAACGAAGACTCAAAATTGCCGAGGAGACCAGCCCGGACGCCCAGAAGGTATCGTATCAAAGTTCCCTTGTCCTTGTTAATGTTATTCCGTCTACAAATGATGTGGATGTATTGATCGAATCAATGGATTTGTACATCTCGTCGCTCTCTGTTATCCAAGTGAAGACCGAGCCGTCGTGAGCATAGCCGTGAAATGTGCTGATGTCATTGTGAAGGCGAAAAATGAGGCGATTATCAAGAATCTCACCCGAGAGAATGCCTTCATATCCTCAGCGTGGTACGATCTCACCAGTCGTCTACAAAGCAACCATGTTGTGTTGCAACGCCGCCAGGATGCACCAAAGAGCTGGTTGAGCAAGCAGAGGCAGATGGTGAACAATGCTACGCCGAGGAGATAGTTGTGGAAGCCTTCCGGAATAGTGTTCTTTTATCACACGTGTGATGAATTACGGGTACATTGGGAGGTGCTTGCGGGACGAGTGGATAGTTCTTGATTGGCATTTTCGAGTGGTGGGTTTGCATGGAAGAGAGTTGTTCTGGTGGCTGTATTGCCAATTTTCAATGGAAGGATAGAAGGATGGATTGATTATTCGACGGGCTGGATTAACCCTTAGATTTTGCGAATACCCCTTATCTCATAGATGGCTTTTGGGCTTTGTTGTATGGATACCTCATTCTCTCCCCACCTAGTCGTTCTATCTCGTTGTGACGAAATCTCCTATGCGAAATGCCTTTAAATACTAGATTCCAAGCCATTGGCATATGCAATACACCACCTGGGTAAACCTTTTTACGATCGGAGGAAAAGTCCGTTACCCCAAAGTCGATATTACCTTAAACTTCTCATCCAACCACAACCGCACCAGCCCGAAGATCCCACTCGCCTAGCACCGGACTCGTACTCCGACAAGCACCAGCAAACATCAGGTCTGGCGATCTCATTCCTCGGAGATGAAAGCCGATAGGAATCGAGACGTGCAACAAAATTGAAGTAGAACTTGTTTTGCACTCTTGAACTGAGTCAGGAGCATTCTTGGAGGGAAGCGTGATTGGTCTGTGCTGGGATAGGATGAGGTAGGGGTTTGGGATTTTGGAGGACTTTCCGGGTCCGCGTTAGAGGGGATTGAGATTGGAGGATACTTGTGCTTGAAAGCTGGATGGTGGAGTGAAGTGGTATATCCGGGCGTATTTTTGGAAGGGCTGTGGGTGCGTATATGCACTTCATCGAGATTCATATAATGGGAGGAGCACTGAGATGAAATAACTTGATTTTTTGGCAGATATTATTGCAGAAACCGTCGATAATTTAAAATGGAGAATTGATCGGATTCGATCTGTCAGATCAATGAAAAGTCTACCCTCAGTTAGTGGTTGTAATTTCACATCTGTATCTGTCCAATGGAACGGCTGCTCACTAAGCAGCGAAGCTGATAAAAGTGGTTGAGAACTATTCTCAAAAGCCAGCTACATAACTCTGATTCAAGAACCAATATGATCATCATATCCACCAACAATTCACTTGTAGAAGAGCAAAATCGCTCCGTAAATAACCGCTTCCACTGATGCTAGATGCACATTTCTGAGCGAGGATTGACTATATTCCTGCTCCCCATTCCTCGTACTTGTATGCTCCATAAGGCATTTTGAAATAGTCGTTATTACCTGCCTGGTCTAGCAGTGTAAGACGGGTCTCGATCATGGGTACTCTGATTGGCTTTGATGCATTAGCTTAGTTTCTTGCCCTTACTTACTGCCCTCTTTTTCTTTCTCATAGACACTGAAAGTCCCAAGCGGGCTATATAGAAAGGTGAAGATATATACTTACACTTTGCAACAAGGGGAATCTCTGCATGACTTCCTTGGCAATGTCCTCTGTTTTCCATCTCTCTTCCTTTTCTTCCTGCCGTGGTACTTTGCCCTTCCCATCCAATGGTGCATGTGTAGCCAGATATGCTATGAGTCGGTCATGGACTTCATCCCAAGCTGGGGGTAGTCCAGAACAAGAGGGATGTTTGGCAGAGACAAGCTCCGGACCCTTGGGACGAATGTATTCATTGGAACGATGCTTCGAAGACTTGGGGACATCAGTTTTCGCAGGAGTGAGAGAAAACGGGGTGGAGACAAACAGGAGGATCACGATCTCCCATAATTCTTGTCAATCGCTCCTGTCCCCTAACAGGTTGGGCGGAACTGTTTCTCGAGACAGCTACAGAAGTACTTCTTCGATGATGAGTCTGGCTCTTGACTGGAGTTAGCAAACGAGTACAATATCCTCATAAGGATAAAATCTACAGACATATCTTTTGTTACTTTTACTCTCAATGGGTCGATGTCCCTGTCGTGAAGAAGTCCGATCTCGGGTACCAGAATGTTTGCTTGCTTCCTCCAGCACTTGAGGATTGAAGACGCTCATTGGCACATCAGATGATATGCTTAGAGAATATCTCAGGCTAGAATGGGCTTGCTTTGTGTGGGCTGACATTGTGGACTTGGGTTGATGAGTTAAATCGTAGGATCGAAAGAAACAGAGTTATGAATAGCCGCCTAGTTCGGGTGTATAATTCAAATGGATCTGTACTACTAGGGGTATATACTCAAAGTGCTCGAGGGACTCAATTCAATCCCTGGGAAGAAATCAAAAGGCCTGGACAACAATAGGAACTTGCCTTCTTATACCATTGAAGGCCCAGAGGATTGCATGATCGACAGACTCCCATGGGGTACCTTGAAGATCTAAGTGTGCCTCGAGATCATGATGTTGTGTAACGATTCCGATCTCCCGCATCCTCAGGCTGTCACTATTGGAATAGCGCGTTGACTGGATGCAAAGGTGCATGCTCAAGTCACATTTATATGACGCGGAATTGGAAATACCGGTCCGGGTTGCTATACATGATCTTGCATACCTTAACAATCTTTCATTGCGTATTTTACAATTAGCCCCTGAATTAGGAATGAGGCCCATGTGCTAAGCCGTCGTACATTCGTGCACACGCCCTCCTATGATAATGAGAACATGATTGCCCCCTCACTTAAATCACGCTTTCGTAACTTTTCGGGATTCTATGCAAATCTTGCCGCCCTCTCCAAATAAACATAAACCTAGTTTCCGGTGATCTTGCTGAGAAGACTCTTCTTCTTCTTGTCTGCTTCAAAAACGCCCAAAAGGCTCTTCCAGACTTGACCAGGTTCTTGGCTCGCATCAATTCCTTTCCAGATTCCGGTCTTCTGGTAGTATCCAACAACAGGAGCAGTTTGCTGGTGGTAAGTGACAAGTCTCTTCTTGAGTGCCTCGGCATTATCGTCTGATCTTTGAATCAATGGCTCTCCAGTCAAATCATCCTTCATGTTCTCTTTGGGTGGGTTGAAGATCTTGTGGTATGATCGGCCAGAGGCTGGGTGTACCAAACGACCAGTAATCCGGGATACAAGGAGTCCGTCATCGATTTGAAGTTCGACAGCATGTTGTAGCTTTTGGTCTCGCTCTGTAAGCATGGCATCCAGGCGCTCGGCTTGTATAACCGTTCGAGGGAACCCATCAAGAATGAAGCTGTAATCTCTTAGCGAGAAGAATTTTTGAAGCAACAGACAGACTCACCCTCCTTTGCATTCTTGGTTGGTCTCGAGCTCCGCCTTAATCATGCCAATGACAATCTCATCACTGACAAGGCCACCTTGGTCCATAATTTTCTTAGCCTCCTTACCCAGTGGTGTCTTCTTCGCAACTTGTGATCGAAGCATATCTCCGGTAGCCTGTAAAAGAGTCAGATTGGCAGATCAATTGAAGGTAATTTGGCACTTCATACCAAATGACAGCATGAGAATTTCTCTTTGATCTTGGGTGCTTGAGTTCCCTTGCCTGTGAAAAGTTAATTAGCCGGTGCCGCAACGAGACAAATACTTGCGAGGAACAACGGAAGAGAGAATCTTACCTGCTCCAGGAGGACCCATTAGGATCATTCTCACGCCCTCAATGGCAGTAGGTTTCGCACCGCCTGCGGCATGGGACAGCTTGTCTTCCAGTTGTTTTACCCGCGACTCGAGCTTGTTGACCAAATCCTGCAGCGATTGCACAGTATCATCTCTAATTGGTGCCATTGCGGAGGATTGAAGGGTACAGAAACCTGACCAAGGTGAGGGCGAAGACGGTGGGATTCGTTTGGGGAAGGAAGGAGAGATGCGAAGAAATTATCGTGGGTTGCGACAGCTTCAAGATTTTAGGTGAAGTTGCAGTAATTCAATCCACCTAAGCTCGGTCGCTGGACCGGCGGGCCTGGTCCGGAGTAAAGTTGCCTTTCCTGCGAGCCGAAGAGCTGCCTTTCACAAGCCAAGCTACCAGTTGCCGGTTTCGAAGTCGAAAATCTGGCAATGAGAAAATAGATGTACTTGGAGAAGACAGGAGAGTTAAAGTCCTTGAAAGACAGTCGAATTTAAAATTCTTCTTCGCTCTGTTTGCGACATTATTTTAAAGACAATATGTCTTGGCATTTCAAGTTCTGCTTCACGTGATCTGGCACATTATCCCTGTCGCGCCTCAACCACGCTACTCCTCTTTGGTAAGCTCTGTGAAGCAGCCGCGAAAGTCGCAGAAGCCTTACGGTTTGGTGGTTATCAACAACTTCTCTCAAAATACTCGTTTCACCTCCCAAATCAAAATGCCTGCCACTACCGCAGAAACTCTTTCTTTCGTATCCCGGAACGTCTCTGTTGCCCCCCTCGTCCTCCTCTCAGCAGCAGATCATTATGGTCGTTCAGCGAAGGGCACGCGCAAACGTGTAGTCGGTGTTTTGCTAGGACAGAATGATGGCAAGAACGTACGAGTGTCGAACAGCTTTGCTGGTATGCTTTCCTCTAAATTGTGTGAACCCTAGACGTACTGGATTCGATGCTTACAATATATGCAAAGTACCTTTTGAGGAAGACGACAAGGACCCATCAGTATGGTTTTTGGATCACAACTACGTCGAATCGATGAACGATATGTTCAAAAAAATCAATGCGAGGGAGAAGCTGATAGGATGGTATCATTCTGGGCCAAAGTTGAGAGCGTCTGATCTGGAAATCAATGAATTGTTCAAGAGATACACACCCAATCCATTACTGGTCATTATCGACGTTCAACCCAAAGAATCTGGAGTGCCTACAGATGCATACTTTGCTGTAGAGGAGATCAAGGATGTAGGTATCAAGTTTGAAAAACACAGTGTGGGTCTGGATTGACATTTACCAGGACGGAACAACCACCTCCAAAACCTTCGTACATACACCATCAATCATCGAGGCTGAGGAGGCTGAGGAAATTGGAGTCGAACATTTACTGAGAGATATTCGGGACGTTGCGGTTGGCACATTGTCGACAAGGATTACAAATCAACTACAATCTTTGCAAGGCCTACACCTACGTTTAAGAGATATCGGGGCATATCTGGAGAAAGTCCTTAAAGGGGATCTACCTGTAAACCATGCCATTCTAGGAAACCTTCAAGACGTCTTCAACCTCCTTCCAAACTTGTCTACGCCAAAGCCCTCAACACATATTCCAAATGGCGAAGAAGCACCAGTTAGTAATAACAGCGAACTGGCACATGCTATGAGCATCAAGACCAACGATCAATTGATGGCAATCTATCTCAGCAGTTTGATCCGAGCCATTACCGCCTTCCACGACTTGATCGAGAACAAGATTCAAAACCGCCAACAGCAAGAAGAGAAAGAGGCGAAGAAGGACGAGGGTAAAGATGAGAAGGACAAGAAGACAAACAGCGTAAATGGTGTGAATGGCGAGGCAAAAGAAGGCAAGGAGGGAGAAAAGGAGAAAGACGACAAGGATAAAAAGAAGTGATGATAATCATGATGCTGGCGTTTAGTTCTTCTCGGTGTTTCATGGGGGATCAGAGCGGTTGGTATGGCATATTTCAGATTCTGATCATCATGAAAATGTGTCATTGTATCATAGATGCATAGCTTGCGGAATAATAGCAGCCACGCAATTGTCTTCATACACTGCACCTAGACTATACTTATTCGACTTGAGAATAGCAATGCTCACCAAGTGCCTGCACTTGCTGCAAAACATTTCCGTAACTCCAGCCAATATCCTTACATACTAATGTTCTCAGCTCAGAGCATTTCTCATTGTCAGCAGTCCTTCCTCCCATTCCACCAATACCGCCTCCCTTAATGAAAACTCTCACCCTTCTGCCATCAGCCCTGCCATCTCCTCTCTCCCCACCTCTCTAACTCTCACAAAATCACCTAATACTTCGGTCCACTTACTTCCCAACAGACAAGCCAATAAGTGTTTACAAACAGGTACACTTCCACCATCCTTCCCATCGGCACATATACCACCAAACTCCCACTCCTTCGTTTTTTCGGTCTTTTCTTTTCCTCTTGCTCTTAACCTCTCGACGTATTGAGCATCTTCTTCGAGACTTAGGGATGAGATAGCCCAAGGAGGAGAGGACTTGTAAGTGGAAGGGAAAGCGGAGAATGCGAATGCCGCACAGGAACAGTTCCAGGCATGTAGATGGACGGTGTATGTTGCTGTAGATAACGATGTAGAATTGAAACGTGACTTTGGTGGTTGAGATGAGCGGACGAGAAATGCATCGTTCCTGTTTTGTTGCTTTCCTTTTTCTACCTCATCCTTTGCAAGTTGGATATTTCCACTTTCGAATGTGGATTCCGACAGAGGTGGTGGTGGTGACCGAAGATGGATATGTGCTTGTGGTGGCGAGACATCAGGCTCTTTCTCTTCCACTATCTCCTTTTCAACTGCTTCACTTTCATCAAACCCCTCTCCCAGAATAATTTTCGTTACTAATCCTCTATCCAGTAGATCCAATGCTTGTAACAACATTGGCGGAGGAAATACCACGTGTAGTGTCGTCAAAAGAGCTCTTTGAGAAGGCTTGAGTCGCTTGAGCTTATTCACTGGGCCGGAGTCTTTAGAATATGGCTCGTTGACTACTATTTTCTGCTCCACGAGCGGCAGAGAACTAGTGGTGAGTGTTGTGAGAAGAGAGGTAAGGAAATCGCGGGGTGTTGGAAGTGTCATTTTGTGGTTGACGAAATGACAGAGCTGAACCAAAATCAGAATCAAGGTATGAGAGGTCGAAGTGAGATACAAGAAATCTGATAGCGCATTTCAGTCGTTGCAAATTGTCATGTGGGAAAATGTAATAACATGATTTGATTGACGATTGAGTTGGAAGTAGAGATGTAAATTGTAAGCGAGGGTTTCCCTCGCCTCCTTTCTTTACCAGACCAGATATGCGACAATCATGAGAATGGTTTCTATTGATATAAGAATACTAAAATATCCTATAAAGACGTATTCTGGTCCTCGAAAGCTCGTTTGGAGGTGATGCAAGCAACACTTCTAGCATAGATAATGATATTTTGGTGCACATAAGTTGTAAGAAGCGTAATCATACTCAATGTTATACATTCGTCTAATTTTGGTCTGTACAATAGGCTCCTGGAATTTTCCATGCTAAAGCTTTTCCCTCATTCCCACAGGAGAACAATTAAAATCATACCCACTCAACAGGTTTTCTCAATATATCGACCAACCTCTGCTCCCTACTTCCCTTCTCTGGTTCATACATGTATCGCCAACTAGCAGTCAATGGCAAGCTCATCAGAATAGCCTCTACTCTGGCGCTTGGGGTATTAAGTCCAAAGGCGGTACCTCTGTCGTGAACTAGATTGAATTCGACATATCGTCCACGGCGAATCTGTTGCCACTCCTTTTCTTTCTCTGTAAAAGGCATATCTTTTCGTTTCTCAATGATCGGGATGTATGAGGGCAGGAAAGCTTTCAGGCAGCTTTGGGCGAAGGCGAAAGTGTTCTCTTGATCCTTCTCCTTCTCATCTAGATCGTCAAAAAATATTCCGCCAACACCTCTGGATTCTCCTCGGTGCTTGTTATTGAA
Source organism: Filosporella fistucella (assembly GCA_030077755.1). NCBI lineage: Eukaryota > Fungi > Ascomycota > Leotiomycetes > Helotiales > Filosporella > Filosporella fistucella. Next base: position 1,088,500 of record JAQJZZ010000007.1, read on the forward strand.
ATATTGATCACACCACTTCTTGAATCGTGGGTAGTAGTCTTTATCATGCTTGTCGCAAGCCTCCTTGATTGTTTTGTGGAAGTGTATAGCATCCTCGTCGAAGAGGTAACTAGGTGTGAGATCTGTTCCACCACCGAACCACCATGCATTGGAGGTTCCGTCTGGATTGGCGGTCTCGAAGTATCTGTAATTTAGATGCACAGTCGGAGCCATTGGATTTTGAGGGTGGAGCACCATACTCAATCCCGCGGCAAAGAAATCCAATGATTCTACACTTGGATCGATAGCTTTGTGGTTGACGCGCATCTTTTCGATGGCTGGACGAGGAAGAGTTCCATAGACGATGCTAATATTGACGCCAGCTTTCTCAAAGACATTGCCGTCTTGAAGTACGCTAGATATTCCACCACCTCCATTCTCCCTTGTCCATGTATCTACCCGAAACTTCTTGCCGTCAACTCTTTCAAGTTCTCGAACAATTTCTTTTTGTTGTTCTTTAATGAACTCTTCCATTCGCAGGCGCATGGGGGATTTCTCTGTGACACCGGATTCACGCTTTGCAAGCACATCTCTCTCAGCAATTGAAGGTGCATCGAGCTTATTGGGCTCATCGGTAGCCTATATGAAATCAGTCACAATCCCGCGAAATTTTTGGCGGGGTAATATAAGCTACCATAGAGTAAATCATAGCTCCGACAAAGACAATTCCAACTGCTATTCTAGTCTTCGGAGCCCAGACACCTTTGGGGCCGTCGCCGTGGGGATTGGGAGGTTTAGGGTAGCTTGCGTAGGTCCTGCGACTTCGAATTTGAGGATTGACTTGAATTCTCGACTTTGGCAGGGTTTGGAATCGCAAACGTGGTCGGAGAGAGGAAGACATTATGTAGACTATTGTGCTGCACCTGCAGCGGAAAAGCCAATTATCGTACAATGAACATGAGCCCACAAGTAAGGAGAGATCCGGACGGGAACAACCGGGGAACTAAGACTGGTAGAAAGGAACTGTGGGTGGAACGAGAATGACAGAATTATAGTTGACCTCAATTCTGCAAAAGTCATGAATGGCACCATTAAGCAAACAACAAGTTTAACCCGGGGTGTTTGCTCGTTTTGGGTGCCTGAGAATTCAAACAAGAAATGGGTACCTCAGGGCAGGCACCAGAACGCAGCCCAGTGGAGTGGAGGCCAGGATAGACAACAGAGCCAGAGGCTGACCTGCAAGGAACATCTGAATACAAAGAGACAAACGCCATCGAAGTCATCCGTTCTTCCCAAAGCATACATCCATTCCATTCTTTTAGTCGCCCGCATGTTCTTTGTGGCACACCTTTGATTCACGTGATAGATTCCGGCCAGGCAGGGGTTCCACCTGCTCAGTCAGTCAGTCATTCACCGCCAAACTAGCGTACTCACAGCCCCGCGCCTCTTATTAGGCAGGCAGGAACCTCCATCATCAACCTCATCCCGCCATCTCTACAAGTACAACCACATCAACCCACTTCCATCTCAAAGAAACCTTCACAAATCCACAACAGATATTCGAAGATCAGACACTATGCGATCCAAGTTTAAGGACGAGCACCCCTTCGAGAAGAGGAAAGCTGAGGCCGAGCGCATAGTATGTACCCAGCTCCGTCATCCTCCGTCTTCTTTGATCATAGCTAACTGCATGCTTCTCCAGCGCCAGAAGTACTCCGACCGTATCCCGGTGATCTGCGAGAAGGTCGAGAAATCCGACATCGCGACCATCGACAAGAAGAAATACCTAGTCCCAGCTGACCTCACCGTGGGTCAGTTCGTCTACGTAATCCGCAAGCGCATCAAGCTCTCCCCAGAGAAGGCCATCTTCATCTTCGTCGATGAGGTCTTGCCACCCACCGCTGCACTCATGAGCTCAATTTACGAGGAGCATAAGGATGAAGATGGGTACGTTATCAAGTTTCATTGCTTATCGAGAGTGGGGCGTGGTGTCATCGAAGTTCGGAGCCATCGCTCTGCTCAGGAGTCCCATGTGTCATCCCTTGGATATACTACGACACACAAAATGTTGAAGCAGCACAGAAGCTAATATAATCTAGGTTCCTTTACATTTCCTACTCCGGCGAGAATACCTTCGGTGATTTCCCATCAACCACCTAAACTCCTCTTCAAGATCACCTCAAACGAATCTTCTCTGGTCTTTCTCACGGTGAACAACTCTCGGCGTTCAGGTTCTCGGTGGCGATAACCGGGCTCATGTGCAATAAACAATCATCCAAATGGCAGTTTTCCTTCCTTTCTTCCCTTTCAGCGGTTACGAGGTAGTGAAGGTGATGAATCTATCGATAGCAGTGGGGAGCTGCACAGGCTGCGGGTGAAGGGGCATGGAATGAACGGGATTTGTTTGTACGGAAGGGGAAACCGCTTTCGGTCTCTTATGGCTTGGGAATAGGTACATTACGCTGCTTTCTGCCATTCATTAAGTTCATGTGACACTTGATCATGTGGGTGATTAATATGATTGTATTGTTAGACCTGGGTGGTCTGAAAAGGTCACTGTGCACCTTCGTCCTACAGACAATTCCGAATCTACCTAACGAACCTGTGATGAATATCCTTTCGGACTACCAAGAATATGTACTATTTCTCTGGTGAATCCTACTTCAGACCTGATCATGTTATAGAAACAAAGTTCAGAAGAAATCTTTGATATGAGGTCTGCTTTTCGATTTGCCAAATGAGACCTTAACTGACCCCTTAACTGAACCCCAAACATAATTCATTTTCTTCCTCAATGTACGTCGCTTTGGGTTATTGTCTCTGTATTTCTCGGAGACTTTGAGTAAAGACGGTTGCTCTTGGGATGGGGCAAAATCATCGGCTTTCTCCTCTGTTAAGCCATGCCCATTTGCCGATAAGGTTTCGACATGAACTACCGGCGGCAAATCGTTACCTCCAATTGAAGGATTATTATCTGCCTCGATTTTGACCTTCCGCTGTCTGGAAATGTCGGGCATCAAGCTGTCAATGTCCGTCGCGGTGGTTGTGGAGAATGAGCCGCAGCGGCTTATCAGCAGATCTTGAAGACCGAGCGGCATTTTGTCCATTGTTGAGTCACCATCAACTGCCACAACTGACTCAGGAATCTGATCTTCAAAGTCTTGGCGTGGGTCGAGGTGTGGAACAGGTTCACTTTTCGGGTCGGCGAAACGGTTTGGCGCAGAATGTGCTTGTCGTTCTTCATGTCCAGCTTCATCCCAGACGAGTGTATCAAGATCATCACACATCAAGGAAAGAGCCTTATCTTCAGGTTGTTCAGCAGGTTCTTTGGGTGGTGGTGAGATGTCGGCTGGCATATTATGAAAAGCTCTGGCCCAATTGTATGATTTCATTCCCAACTCAAAGTCCAAGAGCTGTGTAGAAGAGTCTTCGAGGTCTGGAAAGCCAGAATCCGTAGATGCATTCCTTGAAAAGATCGAAATACCCATTGTAGTGCCCATCGAATTCTTGGACTTCACCGCTGGGTCACGGAGAGAAAACTCGGACCCTTTCTGGTTCGTGATATGCCTTCTCCTTTGCTGAAAAATTGAACATTGTTCAACATCTGATAGGCATGAAAAGTTATCCATTTCATGCTCTGAGAAAGGTATTCCCCGCTTCGAAGCATTTACTTGGAACTCAAGTTGTTTGTATGATCTGATAAAGAACTTTTGCTGGTCTTCAGCCATCCATTCAAATGCATCCAAGAAGCTTGAATTAAGATCACTGGACTTAATATTGGCTGCCCGGAGCAGGTCATTTGCTCGAACCCATTGCCTTAAGGCCCGGAATGTAATCCACCGAGCGTTTTCTGCCACCCACTCTCCAGGGTCGTGGCGACAAACCATCTGGACGAATTCGTGCTCGGTCAAGTTCGTAGGATAAAGGTCCCAAGACTGTTGATGTCAGAACAGGGCCAAATTTTTTATCCAACTGCATTTCTAGAATATTAGAATGAACAGTAAGAGATCTTACCTGCAGGAGTCTGATCGCAAGATCCCAATATGAGCCTGACTCATTTGCATAGTGCAGGCGAGCAACATAACCATAGGAGTAGTCATGGATGCCAGGAGGTGATGGTTTGAGCGTGACTCTAACATCGGCAGGTATCCCAGCAACCTCATTGTCTTCAACGTGAACGTTGCCAGGAAGTGTTCCAATGACTGCATCAACCCTAAATTGGTAGTCTTTTACGAGCAAGCTATCATCAGAGCCTGTATTATCGAAAGGCGTCAAAAGATTTGCTGCTTTTGTTGGAGTACGCGAACCGGAATTTTGATTACTGCAAACACCCGCCTTAGAAGTACCGCCTACTGATTGTTTCTCTTTGCCTTTATGTTCCTGCGATTTGACCTTCTGGCCCGCTGATGAAGCCGATTTCTCGTTAGCCGGGACAGCAGTAAATTTGCCAGCTGAATTCAGACGCAGGTGCCATCTTCTTAGGAAAGGTCGATCGTCTCCAGTGTATGCTCCAGTCTTTGAGTTCCATTTAGAATCTTCATCATATATATTAATGCCAGAGTTCTCAAGTCGCTCTACATCTGGTCTGGCCACTTCGGTCGGTGGTGCACTCTTGTCTGAAGGTAAAGAAATGGTGTCCTGAACTGTATCGGAGGAGGGTATTTGGGGTTCTTTGTCAATAACAACAGGAGATAAGCTGCGGTTGCGAATGGATGGGGTCAGTTTCCTCGTAAGATGGCTTCCGTCCCCCTGAGAAGGCTTCAGAGCAGTAGATGTTTCCAGATTCTTGACAATCTCAATCTCCTTTAAGGATATTGTAGTCAGAGCGTCGGATGATGTGCTCCAGGAAAAGTCGCGACGAGAAGGCACGCATAAAGTATATGACCGGTCGGTTTTGGCCTTGTTATGCATGATTACCATGCTAGGGTACGCTCTCTCCAGGGAAACCAACATGGTAATTGAAGTGGGCAGTGAGAACAATGTCGCTTGTTAATAACCTGTATTGAAGGAATAAAGCGAAGCTAGAACTAATACATTTGCAGGCAAGAATGATAATTGCTGTCTGTAGTTGTATTATACCAATGTGGTTCGTGCAGAAGATTTGTGGATGTCGTTGAAGCTGGAAATCCGCCCTCTGGGAGTCTAATTGGATGGGAATCAGTGGGGGACGCTCCTCCCTCTTCCACAGATCCGTCCATTACATGTACTATGAGTAGTTCTGGTCGTCGAACCGCTCCTACCGCTTGTGGTGTCCTTTGGGCTGAATCGCTGGTTCGCCCTACTTCTTCTGCCCAGACGATTCTACGTTATTGCGGAGCCCAATTCTTCTGTGGACGTTTGGTTAATTAGTGATTCCCCAACGGTTTCAAGTACAATACCTTAATCCGGCATCAATTGTATGCTGTGTGCTCCGGCCAAGCTCTTTCTCCTCGCGGCTGATGCGCGTTGCAGCAGCAGAAAGACCGATAAAGAGAGCGAATACTGGGTCGCCGACCTTCGATATGAGATGATTTGGAGCAGGCATATTTGATTTATTGTGCGTAAATAATGACAATTGATCTAAAGTAACCTATGGTCAGGGTTGGAGTCGGGATGAAGGAGTGAGGTTCTACGATCGTTCCCGCAAGATAGATGCTAACTCTCCAGAGCGAGCAGGGCTCCACTATTTCACATGATCCAAATCACCTCAGCTGGCGGTTCTCCAAATTGCATAAGAAAGTCTTGTTCGGATTCATTTTCTGGAGTCGAGTTTCTTTTGTTCGATTCAATGATCTGGCCGTTACAAATTATTTACAAGGAATTGCCAATTATATCGTTCTAAGCCTGAGCAAACGCCATTTTTTCCATCCCGGCCTTTTCTATCCATTTATTTATACCAAGCGACGGGCCCCTATTTCTTTGAAAGTGCAATGTCGAAAGCTGGTATGAGTGTTTGAGCGAGCCAAAAGGAGAAGACAAGTTTTGGTCCGGTCATCAACAACTATGACATGTATTAGCTGATGCTGTCAAAATATATTCTGGGTTCATGAATACCTTTGGTACCAAGCCCTTGAAAAAACTGGTGATTCCTTCATTCTTCATCATGCTTCCAACAATCTTGAATCCACTTTCTGGATTCTCGAAATTTCGGTTCTGAATACGGGTTTTGACAACATCGAGCGGTGCAGAGACCAATAGGGAGGCAGAAGCACCAGCAATTGACGCGACAAAGTTTTGGAACCAGGACGCCTTGTTGTAGTCCGAGAGGCCGAAGAAATAACCCTTGGTAAATGCTGATCCTCCAAAAAGCTATTTGTGCGTGAGAAGATGGTCAAAACCTAGGGCAGGATACACTTACAGCAAAAGAGCCAGGAGCATTTCTTGCAGCAGTCCAGCCCCAACCTCTGTATAATCCAAAACCTTCATCCCTCACAATTCTAACAACTCCACGTCCTCTGAATGCTTCTGGGTTTGTCTGTCTCTTGATTTTCAGGACATCGAGAGGGAGAAGAACAATTTCACCAATTCCGATTAAGCTGGACCTGAACTTAGATATGGACAGTGTGTAGCATGCGGTGAACTTACCTTCCTGCGAACGAGTGCATCATTGCCTTTCCAGTCTTGGGTCCAAATGTGTCGTCAAATACCTTTCCGTGGTTTTTGGATAGGTAATCACGGACAAATGGTTGGCCACCATACTTGTAGATTCTTTGTAGTACCTAGCAATATCAGCCATCAATCTCAGAGGCCATACGAGTACCACTAACCTTGTATCCCGCAGCATACCCAAGACCTGGAAAGAGGGAAGTGAACTTCTTTGCAGCTGTGGCTCCCGACTTGTCCTTGAAAATGACCTTATTCAATTGTGACGCAGAGACAATCTGTAGCAAATTAGCATTCGCAGACGAGAAATCTCCGGTGTTGTGAATCCCACCTTTCCTTGATTGCTCATCAGCCGCTTTGCAATTGTATCGACCTTCAATCTATCAGTCTTGTTCATATCATTAGGAAGAAATCGCAGCATACGGGGTGGAAGACGGCCAGCTCAGCAATTCCAGCAGATCCTTCAATGAGTTAGCAGACATGATAAATTTTGCAGGGCTACAATCAAACGTACCTGAACCCAATAATCTTGCCAAGGTGGATTCCGTCTTGAAGTCCTTCGATGCGCCGGCTGGGGCAATAGGAGACATTTTGGCAATTGACGGAGATAAGGGATTGATGGGAGAATTGAATGAAGAAGATTGGGTTCGAGGAAGAGCTGAGAGGTGCGAGGAGAATGGGATGGGAAAGGATGTGGGGAGGATGGTATGCTTGAAATGAATTCTATGTCAACTTTTTTTTTGTCTCTGCCTCGTGTGATTCTTGCATTTTGCTTTCCGACCCCAGTCAAAGCTTTCAGGTGGGCCTATCACCACCTCAGATTCGGGGTCTTGCTGCATGCGCCCCTATATTACTCGGCACCACTCACTCAGATAGCGACATCTTGCGTGCCAAGCCCAGGTGATAGTACAAGAAAACCTGCAACTTTTTTTTTCTTCGTTCTCCCAAGGAACATTTGGGAAATGTACTTTATCCTTGTCAGATACACAAAAAGTTTGAAAATCCCACCCAACAGTCACCTCGGATTTGCAAATCTCCATATCTGCTGTGGAACATCGCCTGGTTAAAATTGCAGATGATAGAAATTCTTCTGGTCAACCAATTTAGTTTTAGATATTAACGTCATGTTAACAGAAATAATACAAGTCGAATGTGTATTTATTTGCCTTATGCTGCTCAAAAGAACAACTCAGCAAATCTAATGGTATCAATCACAAAGTCGTCCGCTGGTTATTGCCACATTCCGACTCAACGCCGGTTCCAAATATGCAGTAGATGACGCCGGCCCATGCAAATCCTCGCCCTAAAATGACACAAGCTTTGTCGCTGAACTAGAAATCACGAAATATCCCAACCAAACCATCCAACCGGCCAATATGCCCAAGCAAACTATCTTCTCTACGCCGAATCTCCTGAAGCTCATTCAATTGTGCTGGTTCCAGGTACTCCGCCGGATCCAGGTCTCTAACGTCAGAACGTTCGGTGCAAGACAAAACTTCATTGGCTCGACGTTTTTCGATATTGAGACGTTCATAGCACCTCGATATATTTTTGTAGATGCTGTCCAGGAGTATGGTAGAGACTCTTTCTGTATCAAAGAACCAGAGGTACATTGTGCGACTCGGTGTGCGATTGCTGTCCCTTGGAACTTCTTGAATGTCAACGATACCGGCCATTTGCATCTCTGCTAGTTTGGTCCGTACATCCTTTTGCTTTAATAGAGCCATATTCGGCAACTGCTTCTCATCCATCTTCCCAAATTTTCTCATGATTCGAGCTAGACGGTGGCCAGGTGTGCCGAAATTTTCTAAAAGCATCGCGTCTAATTCTGCCTCTTGCATTGCATGAATAATACCCTCAAAATCAACAGTCCATTCACCCAGTCCACGGGTTCCGCATTTACGAACAAACTTGCAGTCTTCGGCAGCCAAGAGCTGCAAATGTTTTTTGATATGCTCGACTCGGTCTCCTCGACTGTCTGGGGCAGAGCTTTGTGGAGTCGGAAGTTTGTCTTCAAAAGTGACTCGAGTCCGGGTAGAAGGTACAGGAAGGTCGTCATCGAATGGATCACCCTCCTCGTCGTTTTCGATTCCATTAAGTTGGTGTTCTTCCTCAGGCTCGCCATCATCCATGCTAACATCTCCTCCTTCGTCTGTCCTTTGCTTCTTGGACTTGACCCTGCTTTCTGGCGACCGTGTAAAGTCCATCTTGCCTATGCCAAGACTAACATTGAACGCTTTTCCAATAACAGCTTCAATTTCTGTAGATGTGAACGTTGGTCCGTCGCCCGGGTCTGTCGTTTCATCGATCATTGGATCCAGCTGACACCTGGCAATCTTGTCTTCTAAAAGTCGAAGGCCTTCGGCATAAATTCGAGACGTATTTTCGCCAATCCGGTCGCGTGCGAATGCTACAAGTGCCTGATTACGAAGTATCACAGTGCACTTGGCGTAGTTTATACGTACAACCAAGTTTGGCTTAAAACGATGTTAGCATTCTTCTCCCGCGTCAGGAAGCCTAAAACCCACGTCAAGTCTCGTTTCGTCTTCATCAAGAATATGATCACCATTAGTGGCGACATTGCCGTTGGAGAGTTTTATCCGTTTGCTGGCGCCATTGGCCCCATTTACAGCTCCGTTTAAAGGTCTCTTTTTGCCCTTCACCTTCCACGCTCGGCTTTCTCTGAGGTCTCGCAATCGCGCCTGAACCTTTACTTTGAGTTCCTCTTTTTGCTTTGCACCCTTCGTACTACCAGCAAAATGTGTTTGCAAAAGCTCACGCTCGATTTCATTATATATGTCTGTTGGGCTGCGGGACATGCCTTCGATGACAAGCTCAACGTAACCAGACTCTAGCAGTCGCTCCAGGATGGAATGCAGTTGCCCAGTTGATATTTCCGACTTCTCCTGATATTTTTCGCCATCAATGGGGGCATCGCCGTTGGTATGACCATTACCTTGGAGACTTCGCTTTGACTCATATGCGTCTGTGAGATCCGATATTCTAGTGCTGCCTAGCAGAAACAGATTTTGAACCACATCTCTAGCTGCACTCCCAAACTTGGTTTCGATAATATCCATAATCTTGCCAGATCGGATCAAGCCATATGCAGCATCCGCGTTTGCTTCGTACTGCGTAATTCCGGTGCTAGATTCAGTATTGTAATAAACAAGGCCTTGCTGAACGAGGACGACCATGCCATGTCGTAGTTGATAGCGAGAAAGTAGAGTGTGTTTAGATATCGCTGAGAGCGACAATCGTCCGCGTCTTAGCAAAACTGTGAAAATGCGCTGTAGTTGGAGTCAGAGATGACCAAGTATAAGCAAACTACTGAGGCTCAAGAGAGAATAAAAATGACGCGAAGAAACAGATAATGGATAGAAAAACATGTGGCACACATACAGAGGCTAATTCTCCATAAGTTTCGTCGACAAGCAAAGCACAAAGCTCAACGGCATGCTTTGACTATCAAAGAATCAGTCATTGCTCAAGCTGGAAGAAGGCGGTCATCGCAACATGCACCTTCCCGATGCGACTCTGCCAACTTACTCGAGACATTTTGCGTTGCTGCTAGAGATTATCCCCGGATCTCTAGAGCTTCCACAGATACTACCGGTGCTTCATTGACAATTTTGAGGTTGATATTCGTGTAGTTCTTCTCAGTGTAATTATTTTCGCGGGTGGGGACGATTTGATCCCCCGCCAAAATTCACAAAAAGTCTGGTGTTTCTCGCTAGCGCCTAACCACTTCGATGTTAGCCTTTCACAGCCCGAAGATTTGAGCTTCAACGACCTCGCATCTCACGGCCCATACGCAGGACATTGTCACTTTCAACCACCAATTCCCCAAACAATGATCTCACGGTCGGCGATTGGAAGAAACGCACAGCTTGCCCTTCGCAGGCAATGCTGTGCAAAGCCCACTAATCGTCGTGGCCTTGCTGCAGCTGTTTCCGGATCAACCTCCTTCTCGTACGATACCGCGGATGTTGGCGGCGTCAAGGTAGCCAGCAGAGATGTAGCAGGACCAACTACGAAGCTTGCTGTTGTTGCAAAAGCAGGAACAAGATATCAAACAGCTCCAGGTTTGACCTCGGGACTGGAATTGTTCGCGTTCAAGGTGAGTAGGGTTCACATCCAGCAGAGACTCAATGGCAATACGAGAACCTTGACTAATGTTATTTGTCCCATAGAACACCTTCAAACGATCTGCTCTACGAATTACAAGAGAGTCTGAACTTCTTGGCAGCCAATTGAACGCATACCACACAAGAGAAGCCCTGGTTATCGAGGCCAAGTTCCTTCGCGAGGACCTTCCATACTTTACGGAATTGCTCGGGGAAGTGATTTCACAAACCAAGTATACTTGTTAGTTGTCACGATTTGAAGGAATGAAACAATATACTGATATAGCTTTCACAGCCCACGAGTACCACGAGGAGGTCGAGCCTTTGATCAAGCTCTCCCAGAAGAAGCTGCTCGGAAATGTATCAGAACTCGCTCTGAACTCTGCCCATGGCCTTGCTTTCCACCGAGGTCTCGGAACGCCTCTTTACCCATCTTCATCAACTCCTCTTTCGACCTACCTCAATGAGGAATCTATCTCATCCTTCGCCTCCAGCGCGTACGGAAAGTCAAACATCGCCGTCGTTGCAAATGGCGCAAGCCAAGCCGATCTGACAAAGTGGGTTGGTGAATTCTTCAAGGAGACTCCAAGCTCAACCAGCACACTCTCAAGTGAAGCAACCAAATATTACGGAGGAGAGGAGCGTATTGCCCACGATTCTGGTAACTCATTGGTCATTGCTTTCCCAGGCTCCAGCTCCTTCACTGCAGGAAAGTCATACAAGCCAGAAATTGCTGTTCTTGCTGCGCTTCTTGGTGGACAGTCAAGTATCAAGTGGTCGCCAGGGTTTTCACTTCTCTCGAAAGCTGCTTCGGCATTTTCTGGAGCACGAGCTTCGACATCACACTTTGCCTATTCTGATGCTGGGTTGCTCACCATTCAATTCAGTGGCTCTGCATCAGCTATTCGCAACGCTTCTGCTGAAGCTATCAAAGCAATCAAGACCATCTCAGAAGGCTCAGTCAGCAAGGAGGATATCACAAAGGCTGTCGCTCTTGCCAAATACCGTGCTTTGGAGGAGGGTCAAAACATTGAGTCTGGACTTGTGTCAACTGGTGCTGGTCTTGTTCAAGGTGGTAAGCCTTTCCAGATTGATGAGGTTGGCAAGAGTGTCGAATCTGTGACTGCAGAACAATTGAAATCGGTACGTATTCTCTAAATATGTAAGCTTCACGTCAATGGTACTAACATCTCGATAGGCGGCCAAGGCTCTTTTGGAAGGCAAGGCAACTGTTTCAGCGGTCGGAGATTTGTACGTTCTTCCGTATGCGGAAGAAATCGGGCTCAAGGTATAGATGGTGGGCCATTTCGGGGGACCGGGTTGTATCAACAGCTCTTAAAGAATTAAAGTGTACTGTAGATATGAGAGCAATTTTACTTTGTGAAAAATAACGATATGGTATTGAATGACAATGCATATGTGACGGTCTCTAAAACCCCCACTTAATAGTGATGTAGAGCTGGTTGTAGTCCTCGGAAACAAGATGCCTTCCATAAGTACCTGGGTTCACGGGTCGCTATCCACGTGATCATCGGCATCTTCCATGTCCAGATCTTGACATCCGAAGAACAATCTCAAGCTCAACAGCAACGCCAGCACCTCTTTAACAATAAAGCTCTCTCTACCTATCCAACTAGACACAATGGCATTCGCGTGGAAAGCTTCAGGTCTTACGTACGTCCTGATACCCCTATCGATTATGTGCTCTTCAATTGGAGCAGATTTACGGGTCGCATGGAATCAAACTGACAGACATTTCAACAGCTACAACAGGTACCTCTCAGTCGCCGCACGCGTTGTACGACGAAGCTTGAAGGATGAGAAGCGTTTGGCAGCAGAGCGCAGAGGAGAGATGGAGTTGAAGTTCGCCAAATGGAACGTGAGTGCTTGCAACAGAGGGATTTCCAGACTCGCAGTATAGACTGACTGTGTATGTGACGCAGAACGGAAAGCAAGGCGACTCTAAAAATCTTGCACAGGCAAATGCTGCAGCAGCCGCAGAGTCAGTTTCGTCGTCGTAGGGGTGGATTTGACAGACCTTTGGGGGCAGAGACTGTTAGGGTTGATGGAGCCGGTGCGAAGGGGTTGGCCATGAAGGTCGACTTGTATATGTGTATTACTTGAGGACGACTGTCAATCAATCAGAAGAGCCTCCAACCCGAAACAGACCTATCTTACTATGCGTGACTCTAGTACGGACAGTTTTGTAATTTCTCCAACAAGAGGGGCATGTAGGCAATGTTCCCTTATTCTATTAGCTGGACAGTACAGACCTGTGCTCTGCGGAGTGATACATTTTCATTGTCCTTTCTAGTCATCAGGTAATATGGGCAAGTGTTTTGTGCAAATCAACCGTCTAGTGGCCCAACATAGAGTCAAGCAAAAGCTGGTCCGTAGACCCGTAAGTGATAACCGAGTTCACATATGTAGCAGCCATCCAACGATGTATCTTCACTTTACAGATTTGCCGGAAAACCTGCCTGTAGAGACTCTTCACAGTTTCTAGATATTGTAGTGAACTAAAGGCATCGGACACAGTTTAGACCAAGCGAGCCCAAGTCACCGATTTTCGTAGCGTTCTGAAGCCTATCGACCTTGAAAAAACATTTCAACACCCCACCTAGACCTCGTGTCACCCAAAAAGAGACAAAGTAGTAGCGTAGACATGCATAGCAATGCTATGGCTGTTGTCTCTCAAGGTGATCGACTTCAAACTGCTGCTTGCCGCCTTGTACTGACGTTTGCTTCCAGAGGTAGAGAATCTTAATATCAACGATGGCGCTCATAATATGTTCTCAGCTTATGACTCTGAGCACCCGCCTGCTCCAAAGCTGCAAAGTAAAGGAGTTATAGCCATGGATATCACTGAACAGTTTGTCAATGCAGCTACACGTACGCCGCAACCTCGAGCACATCCCCTCTCCCATCCTGATCGATCAAGTCACGTGCTGATGACCTGTTTGTTAGAGCTCGATTTGGGGCAACTGATCAAAGACCATTATTTTACGCTATTTGAGTCTGTCGGTGCATTAGAAGTATGGCTCTCATTTATAATTATTATTTGATGCTGAAAACTGAGTCTGGTAGATCATGGACCGGAAGATGGATAGTGGATACCTTGAGCCGGGTGAAACTATGGAGGATGACTACGATTTCAGTAAAGCTTTGCTTCCCGAGGAAATTTTAGGTATCATCGACCAGCTGATATGTCATGAGGTATGTAAAATACTGAGGAGATTTCTAATAATGCTAATTATGAAGATGGCATGGCACATGGGACATCCACTTTCCCAAACGATATTCACCAGTCTTTACATCGACAGAATTTTATCGCCGTGCCCACTTAGCCTTGATCAAACCTTGTTTGATCGAGGAGAGGGAGCTTTGGATGAAGAGCCTTTGACCCATCAGATTCTGAGGGCATATTGCTTAGGTCTGATCAAAACCTGCCAATATGTGAACATACGTGTGAGATCAGAACATTATTACGAGGTACCTTTCCATGTAGCTTAAGTCTACTATACGCTTACTTCGCCTCCTAGGAAGAGGATTTTGTCACACATACTTTCAACCGGAGTCTGCTTGAAGGCATTGAACACGAACCAATATTGCAGCTCATAGAAGCAACATCCCGTTTACTTGCGAAATCAACTGATCTCGAAACAGGAATCAAGGAAGCTCTAGAATGCCGACTCTTGTTCCGGGGAAAATTCTTGGAGACTGTTGAAGGCGCGGACTCGAGAACTTCTGGTGGCGTCGAAAGGCTTTGGAATGACTTGGCTGCAATCTTGCCAGACATCAAGTCTACTACTAATCTCGGCTCTCCAGTACCATCTTCGTTCAGTGTCAAGATCCAACGCAAGCTTGCAAGTACCGTGCCACCTCGACCGATTGTAGATATTAGCTGGGAAGCTGCGTTTGATCACCTAGAACGACTGTGTCGAGATGCCTGTGTTGCCGTGGAAGTTCTCAATTATCATGACAGTCATAGTCTACTGGTATGCCCTCTGTACCCCTGTGCCAAACGATACTAACAGCAACAGACATTCGTCATGCTTTTCCAAGCTCGTAAACCACAACCCTCTGTCTACGTACGTACACTACTTCAGCACTATGTATTCGAAGATATGATCATTCTCGGGACGATGTCAATCCGTCAAGTTCTTGATGATGACTTGGCAGCCCTTGTCTTACCAGCTCATGTGCTTCTGGATCGAGCAAATGATGAGATCGAAGTTACGCACGATCCAAGACATAATATGGCTGCTCGGATGGAGATATTCCGCGCCAGAGCGGCAGGCTCGTACCTTGATATCATGCGGACCATGTGCCAAAATCGATGCCGCATCCGTCGTACGCTATGCCACACCATCGCCGACTGGGACAACCTTCAACTTGATTCCGAGGAACTTGATCAAGAACTTCAGCAGTTCACGAAGGAGACACCTATTCTAGACCGAAACGTCTCAGACGATCCAATCTTCTCATTTCCATTATCTTCATGGTCATACTTCTACAAGCTGCGACAAATGGAGTGGATCGTTCAAATGGGATTTGAGCTGGAGGTATATCAACCAGATGAGTTGGCACATATGTACTGGTACTTGCAGTACCTATCGAAAACACGCTGGCGTCATATCGAACGAATGAAAATCTTCGTCGCCCATGCATTCAACAAATATAGTCAAAGTCCAGACGCTACAAGCGAAAAGTACTCGGAGCATGCAAATGCTCTTGCCTTTCTGAACTTTTCGTTCGTGGAATCTGAGGCCATCTCTGACTTTGCGGATGCACTGTCCTGCTTATACACGGTACTAAACAGGCTTTCCCTCATCAAAGCACCCCCAAGACCATACAGCGAGGATGAGTTACGACATGAGGTGCGCATGAAGCCATTTATTTCAATTGGGTTACCAGAACTTGTCCCATTCGGAGAGATGTCCCAGATGGTCTTGCGGGAGAATGAGTCGAGTTCAGGCCTTCTTTCCTACGCTGGACTTGTAGCTACTTCTGCAAAGAAGGGCTTCGAGATTCTGAGTAAATTGGACGATAAAGCTGCTTTCTGTCAAGGGTCTCATGATAGCTGGGTAGGCAACATTAAAGCTTGCTTGAAGGCGTGTATCTTTGCGAGTATTGCGATAGCTGCAACCAAGAGGGCGGTGGATGCAGCGAAAGGGAAGGGGGACGTAAAGATCAGGGTCGAGATACCTACAATTGGGACAGGGTATCATGATTGGTGGACTGTTCCAAAGGTGCTTCCGGTGCCTTGAATGTTGGTATGGCCTCTTCCATTATTATCGTGATAGAATTCTTTAGACAGCGGGTTATTTTGGATCGTTCATATGCTCCAAGACACAATTACACAGTTTTCTGCAGAAACCATTGCTATATAATTTGAAAGATGAAGTGTCGTTCTTTCCATCTGACAATTACTTATTTCCACTAGCCTTGCTGGCTTCGTCATCCATGCTATGCCTCATTTTTGGAACAATTCTGGTCATCCTCAAAGTTTCACCTGAATCGCTGTGTAAATTTCGAAATACAGATCTCTAAATACAGATTTACTAGCATCTCACTGGATAAGCCCAAAGAGGAAGTGGCTTGTAGTCTGAAGCTGCTTTTCATCTACACGCCTGTAATTGGGGCTGAGCATAGACCGTGTATCGGGCATGCGCTCTTCAATTTGTGACTCTCAATTTTCGACTCTTACCCGTGGAGCAGAAGATGAGTTCAGACATGTTTTGAAAGATCTGGAACACCTAGAAATTGTACTTGAGCAGTTGGATCGAGGAAGTTGGATTTATGGAGCAAATCCAGGTCACACCAATGCGATCAAAGGCATGGCACTAACTTGTCAGGCCCCTTTGAGAGACTTTGTAGCAATGTTGGAAAAGTACAGAGGCCTCATTGAAATCACTTCCCAGGGACTGAAGGCGAAAATCGATGTTGGAGTTTTGAAAGTTCGTTGGTCCGTCCAAATGACGCAAGAGGGGGAAAGGTTAAGAGCGATTATTGTTGCAAAAATTGTATCGATAAAGTTATTGCTTGAATTGGACATGGTGTATGTATATCCACTTGAAATAATAAAAAATACTAACCTCTGCTATTCAGGTCATCGTTATCGCAAATCAATCCCAGCGTCCAAATGATCGAAGAGTCTGCACGCTCATCTTTAGGCCGGGCAAGGCAGAGATCAGATCAGTGTATGATAGAATTCGATAGTTTGAAGAAGTCACAGATGGTAATCTCATCCTCCGGACTCAGTGCTCGTTCAGGCGATGTATCAAGCAACGTGAAACTAACTTTGCTAGAACTTGAACGAGGGCGTAAGTCGTCATGTACCAGTTTGTGCTGGTACACAAGTTGTGATCAAGGATTTCAGAAAATCAATGGAGGCACAGAATATAGAGGTAAAACAGTCTTCGAACAATTTTGAGTCAAACCAGAAGATAAACAATACGACGTTGTTGGGGACGTCGAACAAGGTTGTGCTACATATGGGCAAGTTGGAAACGATACTGAGACAGCTCGTCTGGTTGTTTGGCCGGTTCTCTTTAATAACTTCGAAGCTTTTACGACGTGAGCGGTGCTTACTTCTCCCGTTATCAGGCTCCTTTTTATGTGCAGTGTTGACTTGTGTTTGCAGAAATTTGAAAACGGATCTCGAGATCCATGCTCTTCTACGACAAGCCCAACTCAGCATACCTCGAGGACCTGCGACCCCGATCCAAGACATCATTTACTTCACCGATGCTCTCGGTAGAAACCATATTTTGCAGTATAACTACTTCAAACACTGGGAAGTATTTGAGTCTATGCTCAAATGCACCTTCCAGGGATTTCCTGGGGAGCAAAGGGTGCTGTTAAATCAATATCATGTTCTCAAGAAGCTCAAGTCGACGAGGGACGACCTTAGGATCGTCGACCGGAAGATATGGCATCAGTATGCTCTTCCCGGATCAGAGATCAAGATGTCAATGATCATTAGTACACAAGTTTTTCTTGAGGGGGCATGTTCACGACCGGGATGTCCTGGATCGGATATTTCGCCATATGGCGAGAACAGAACGCTGACTCGGTGGGTTATCTGCGTCTATATACTTCGTTATGAACTCTTGCTAATCCGGGACTATGGCAGCACAATATGTCATTTAGACTACCATGTGGATGAAAGAACACAAGGCCCCGTTGACTTCACTCTCAGTTTGAGTGATCCCGAGAACTTGAAACGGCTACGAGTGATCTCAAGCAACGAAGCCACTGAACTCCTGGACAGCAAATCGCCTCAACAGAGTCAGGTTGTACCAATTTCCAGATAAATGTCCCTGTGCGAGGACAACCGCAATGTAGCTGACGAGCTAGATGCTTTCAAAATGATACACATTTCGTCTGGGCCAGGAAATGGGCCAAGACTTGGTATGAGGACTGTCGATGGTTAAGTTGATCTTGAAGAGTCTTAAAATGAGGTTATGTGTGCATCTCACTGGCGCTTGTCTATAGTAATACAGTGGATTGGTGCTAACGGCTTTCCTGAAGACTTTAAGGATATGTGCATCATCTTGAATCTGCAAGGCCACATTTTCTTCGATCTTATAATCAATACCGAGGCTATGAGATTGGCTCTCATCCAAGGATTCGACGCTGGAAACACGGTTGCCGCAGGCCGTCACGGTACTCAGGTCGAATATCTCGAAATTCTTGACGAGGAACTTGCCTACTTGTCTCACGTTGTCAGCTGGATACGTAGATCTGGAGCTGAAACTGATGCATCTCTCATTTGGAATTTGACGATGGGCCGACTTCTTTTCCACTCTCTCACAAAGAACAGAAGATACCAGGGTAGACATTCCACCCGACATCAATGATATCCCAAGACAATATAAGGAGGTAGTCCCTCTAAAAAAAAGCTCGAAGATGGAATATGAAAGCTGTGATGGAATCCCTCGGTAATTATTCAGAGCGATAGCGGGTACGTTTTTTCCAGAGCCAAGAACAGCTTCATAGGAGTGAGTGAGGGAGTACATGAATTTAGGGGACTTTCTCTAGCCGAAGCTCCACATCACTCACGTCCTAGAAGGCAAGTGCGACTTGAACAGGTCTGCCCTCTCTGAGAAAGAACGATTATTCGAGAATCCTGGCCACCATTAAGAACATTTGGCAACTTTTTGAGCCCGATTGAGGCAGATTAGGAGCAGATATGAGGAGGACGAAATCTAGAATATATAACTGGTATGATTTCGCGGGCTTGGTACAACAGTATAGAAAGTACGAGCAAACCCTTTTGGGGTTCGAAGACAGAAAGCACAAGGCGATAACTGGGACACAGTATCTCCATGATCCAGGTTTTCAGCTTGTTTCGGCCTTGGGTACATGCGACACCAAAGTATGGGAAGTAATTTCAAATGTTGAAGGATTTTCAGATAATGTGACAATGAGTATCTCTAATCGCTATACAGAATGGTATCTTAAACATTGCTCAAAATCGATTGTGCCCAACGCCACGCTAGAGGCAAACATTAAAAATTCATTGCAGCTCGACTTGCATATTTCTGCCCTGAAGTCTGAGGGGTTTCCCCAACCGGGCTTTCAGGGAGCTCGTGGTCGCTGTCGTTCTCATCATTGGTATCGTTTCTCTCTGAATTTGCCCTCAATTCTGTTCGTGCTCGATCATTGGCGAATAAAGCTTCGACCTGGGTGAGGACGTGAGGTCCATCGAAGATATAGAGGGGTTCCAGATCCGGGCCTTGGCGACGGAGAATGTAGCGGCCTATCCACCATCTTCTGCATGTTAGCAGTTGTTCGATAAAAAGAGTCAGACTTACGGCAGAGCCTTGGTGAGTTGGTAGTGCATGTGTTTTCGAGTAGGTACTGCGAACACATAATCAAGCTCTTCGAGTGTCCTTTGTTTCGTTTCTGGTACCCACAGAAATATCATACACAATGCTAGCACATTGAGTGCTGCGTAGAACCCGAAGGCACCCTGTTTGAAATGTTAGAATCTCCTCTTTGCTTGTAGAGATCTCAGAAAGCTTACCACAATGCTGAATACATTCAGCATTAATGGTACAGTGATACCCAGAATGGCTGCGAAGAATAGATTGATCGCTACGGCCCATCCCATTCCCACCTCGCGGTGAGAAAGAGGGAAAACTTCTGCTGAATAGGTGAATGGGACAGGACCTTCAAATGTCATTAGCTTTCTGACTGATATTTCTACTTTTCTGGAAGTCGGAAAGCTAGCTGAAGAGACCACGGCTATGGCTGGGATTCTTGCTTACCTTCACCAGGGCTATAAAAAGCACCATATACATAGATAAAGAAAGACATCATGATCACACGTGCATCTTTTGATGGAATAAGACCACAGAGACCGGCTGCCAGCAAGCTCCAAGCCATGTTCGGAAATGTGAAAAGAAGGAGGCTTCGACGCCCGTAAGTATCTATCGTCCAAATTGCGGGCCAAGCAAATATGAAATTTATCAAGCCGAAGCCCTGTCATAGTCAACATGAGTCCGGCTAGACATAATTAAATTCGCTGGATGTCTATGACATTGGACGTACAAATGAGACCCAAAGAGCCTTGTCCTCTTCTATTTTAGCTTCAACGAAAACTGTTGACGAGTAGAACGCAATCACATTTATTCCACTCCATGAAGAGTTAGTATTGGTGTGGGAGCTTACAATAAGAGCAGAGAATCTATGAAATCTGGGGTTTTGCAAATCGAGTTCTACGTACCACATTTGTTGAGCCATCATCACAGTGAATGCTGCCAAAGAAGCTCGACGTAGGCGAGGAATGGTAAAGAGCTCTATGAGTCGTGTCATATAAGCATTGTTCCCGATGATCTGGGCTTCGAGCTCCAACTGCGAGTGGATATAATATAAATCCCTAGCTGCTTGAATTGGGTGATTCCGAAGTCGGAGCAGAGATCTGTACGCCTTTTGGTAGAGCCCCTTCTTCATATACCATCTTGGGGATTCTGGACAGAAATACACGGCTAAAATGAGAGGGACAGCAGGGATGAGTGCAGATCCAAGTTGAAGTCGCCAGAAATCGCCTCCGAACTGTCGAACAATCACATTCGCAGAAAATCCAAGTAATATGCCGAAAGCGGTCCACATCTGCCATGTCATCACCACTTTATATTACGTTAGTCTGTTAAGATTCCCGTCAAAATGGAAATTCAAGAACGTGAGAAAAGTCCGCATATGAATAAATGGCCCGACTTACATGCTCCTCGAATGGTCGCTGGTGAGTTCTCTGCACAATATATTGGTACTGTAGACGCCTTTGCACCCATGCCTATACCCAGTAAGATCCGGCAAATTAATAATTGATGCCAATTGGTCGTGAACGCCGAACCAAGTACTGTCCACAAACAAAAGTTTGCTGACACAAATATAGTTCCACGACGTCCGAGATACGAATTCAACGGTTCCGATACCCAACAGCCAATGAAAGCAGATCCGACCTAGAATTATGACATTTGCCATTAGCTTTACTCTGTGGATATGTGTATCGAGGGCACACTCTCTGGGGCATTTAGACCAAATACTGTGTTGGAAAGTGGGTTGCTGTGGAGAGATTTAGAGTTGATACTTACATATGGAGCAGCATTTATCAGACCAACTAGCAGCTTATCGTGAGTTGATTCACTGTTGATACCGAAGCTCTCCGGGAACCACAAATTTGCTCCGTTACTTCCTGTATTTGTTCAGCTACCGATTCTCGAAATATAATTGGTTGGTAGTGTACCAGTTTGATCCCATCCTTGAACAGCCGCACCGATGGAACACGTTATGATCGTAAGGTAAAGTGCTTTCGGTGATCTCCACTATTCACAAAGTCAGCACCGTATGGAGAGTTTATACGAGCCACAGCAGACTCGCTATCGGTGTTTCGCACACAGTGGCCAGCCATTGGGTGTTAGACTAAACCTCCTACTTGCCTTATGAAGCACTTCACCCCGCAGAGCGTCAATCTCAGATTTGTCCAGAGCTTCTGGGCCTGTTATATCCTCATAGTTTTCAGGATCAGCCGCAATAAGAGCACCCTTGCGCAGCAGCGGAAGGACTTCCGTAAGTCCGTTTTTGGTTGCGAAGTCGCCTACATCTCGCAAGAGCAGCTCTCTAGGGATACCAGCGAGAGGGTTTTTAATTCTGAGTGAGCGCAACAGATCAGTCGGAAGTCAAAAGTACGCAGGAAGGTAGCTTCATACCTCCCTTCTAGATCCAAATTGAAGTTAAGCTGTTGTGGATGTGTTTCTAGATCCAGGCCTCTGTACTTCTCGTCCTGAGATCTGCACGTGCCCGTTAGCGCAAGTCAAATACCTATTGGTATTGTTCAGTGACTAACCTGTTGATAGAATACTCATCCACATGGACAGTATTGCGTTTCCGAGCCGCCATAGCTTGAACCCACTTTCTTCAGACCGAGAGAAGTGCGGTCTCGTTGAGCAGCAACTGTCATATATTATCCGACGAGCTGATTCTATAAATTGTTCTAGAGCGGAGCGGGGGAACAAGGTTGTTATAAAACTTTTGGGTCGGCGTCGGCATGGGCCCCAGTCAACCCAGATCCCGAGAACGGTGAAAGAGCGGGGGGTAAACTACATACCTTTACCTTACCTACCTTACCTTCTTTACCTACCTTACCTACCTAGCCTTGCATCTGCACAAGCTGCACTACCTTACCTTACCTTACTTTACCTACTGTTTGTGTGCCAGTAATCGTCCCATGTCTTGTCTTGTGAGCTGGACTGGGGCTGTAAAGATTGACTGAGGATAAACTTCAATTGGAGGTCAGCGCGGGGGATTGGAAATGGTGTGAAGGGACAAATGGGTTGACCACATAGTGAACCCTGCATTCCACATTGAAGCCCAGCCCGGTTCGGAATGGCGCAAACTCTTGTAAATCTGGCTATTGGAACCGCGGAGGAACTGTTGTCATGTTTTGCATCGTCGATCGAATTGATTATGATTTGCATCGCCTCCACCAAATACCATGGCAGTTGTCCCACGATGCAAGCAGGTAATACCGTTAGCTGGGCGCGCTGGACCCGCAGAAACCAGCTGCATCCTAAGCCTCGAAATGCTAAGGGTCTCGATAATTTCTATCAGGCTTCTGACACCGTACCTTTTCCACTTGCCCTTCGTGCGAGCAAAATAAAGTATGTGTGAATACATGTCTCGAAAACTGCTATATCAAACTGAAAGAAGAAATACTAACAAAATCCATATACTTTGCCACACATTCTTGGCGAGTCGGATTTCAGCTATTGATCCGCTCTTCTCACCTTGGGGATTGACCGTCTCTTCATACGAGCCAGAAGTGGTAATTTTACAAAGCCGCAAGATTTGATATCGGGTCATCTCGAGCACACCTCCCTCCACAACCTCACCTCACCTCACCTCACCTAATTTCAGACCCCTCAAAAAAAGTCAAAAAAATACATCAGTCCAAAAATCAAAATAGCAAAAACTCCAGTATCCCCTTCGATTGGGGATACCTTAGAAAACTGCCGTTGCAATTTTTTGAAGCCGCGAAGATGGTGAATCATGTCTCGATCGATCGTTGAACCGGGGGTCGTTGTTGTTGGCCAAATTTCTTGTTTCCTCCTCACAGTTTGTCCTGACCACTCCACCAGGGGAACGGCGCCTTCTGCTTGAGGAGAAAATCGTTATTTGAGACTATAAAAGTCGGAGACTTTGTATTTTCATTCTCTCTTGCTTTTCCGGCGCCACGTGAACGAACCTGCTTGAGGCACACTGCATGTTTCGGGCCACAGGTTTCATGCTCTTGAGAAGCAAGCCCCTCAGGCAGCAGAGTTATTTCCCCTGTTTGTGGCATACATTGAGGCTAAGTCCGCCCCAGACTTGCCAGGTCGATGCCTTTGATCGTATACGTCGATGGCAGAGGAAATTTACGATTGGAAAAGAAATGTGCGGTTCCAGCTTTTCAAAGCAGGATCACCGCGACCTCGTTCTTGCATGTTTTCTTGAATTTATATGCCCATGAACATCAAGTATGTCACTGGATGATGGCTCAGACCGGGGGTATCTTCTTATATTCGTGAAATGAAAACATGCGCTAGCTCTTATCACAGCCGTGAAGTCGTAAACTGGTTGGAGATAACTAAAGCATCCAAAACACCTCTCTTCAACTTCCCCACTTTCTCATCACGTTCACGAATCTGCTGTTGCAAATCCAAGTACCTCTTCTTCCAAGATTCTTCTGACCCTTCTGGACCATGCTCCAACTCGGCCGAGTCTGGACCGTGATGAACTGTTGCTCTAATGGTGAAGTCACCTTCAATGGAGCCAAACCTCATTTTCCAATGGCACTCGTAGTGCGCTATTGAACCTTGTTGGACAATTGTCATTCGCAGACGTGTCATCAAGGGACCTCCAGCCAGTGCTGAGAGATTTATCAAAAACGCCTCAGTACTGCTAGATTCTGCTTGTAGATTCTTGATAACTTGCTTGCAGATCTTACTTGCTTCGTCAATGCTGCATCGTTCTATGCTCGCTCCAGTTGCATCGTACCAATCCGCCGCTAATATTTCGCCAATAAAGTGAGATTCGAGCGCATCCATATTTGTCCGATCTGTATCTTCATTTTGACGAAAGGTGATATTTACAAAGTTCCGTAGATTTGAGTCTTGGTCGATAGGGTTACTAAAATATTCCATCAATGGTGCCACATGCTGAGTATGCACTCCTTGCGAAAGGTTCTGCTCCATGTCTGTGTCGTTTTGTCCATTTACCAGCACAAGGGGAGGAGCTGGATGTGACAGTGGTGGGGTTGCCAACCTCACAGTCCCGCCTTGCCGTTGCGGCACTTGCAACTGCAATCCACTTGGTCTACCGCTTGGTGCTGGGGGCATTGGTGGCGGAGGATTTATAGGACCTGCAAAAAATTGTGTACTTGCTACAATTGGAGTAGCCGTTGGGGTATCGTCTCTTAGATTGATAGTGGGTACGTCTTTGACTCCAGGATTCGCAGGAAATGTTGAGAAAGGCCCATCCGTAACGTTACGATTGCTGGGTGGCCTACCTCTCAGCTTTCCAGCTGAGGTGCTTCCTGTGCTTGGCCATGCTGAAGATACTGCGGGACCATGTCGACGTCGCGATCTGCTCTTTGGCGTGATTGCAGAGCGAGGCTCATTTGTATCACCCCACAGGTGTGTGCGGGTAGAAGGAGTGATAGCGGATTGTGGATATGCAGAGAGTGGTGTCTGGGCCTGTGCGCTATCATTAGCAGGCCAACGAAATGTTCCTGGCATAGGTCCTGTCGCAGACCACGGAATGGAGCGTTCATTGAAGCTTTGCTGAAAATCTGGATGTGCAGTTGATGGCGCAGTACTATCAGCAATCAGAGATGTCCTCGCCATCATGAAGTCCTCTGACAAGGTCGGGGAATCCAGGCGAGGCCGTTGCGATGGCGATTTCCCAGTATCATCCTCTCTATCCTCAGCTTTCCGTCTTCCGCGTTTTGGTCGCGTCTCTGGTAATAAGGCGCGGAGAGCAAGATCTTCCTCAGCAGCCACACCATCCCGACCGGACTCAGAATTAGGCTCGTTCGGTGATGGCACTTGAGTCCAATATACGTGATTCTTTTCCAGCAAGTATTCAAAAAATGCATCAACATGCATGGCATGCATCCACCGCTGTGAATAGTCAGTACAGGTTTAAAATTAGATCAGGAGCACTCCATTTTGGGGTGAAAATTGCGTTCAAATGAGGAATCGACAGGCCATCATGAAAGTGACTGCTCACCTTGAGTCTCACCGCATATTGTTGAATCTTTTGGGCACTTTGACCTTTCTCAAGCGCAGGAGGCTCCACGCCTAGATCCAGAGCCAGCTGAGCCCAAGTTTTTATTTCTTTCAATTCCAGTTTTCGAATCAATTCAAATAACTTAAAGGTTTTAAAGCTCTTGCCATCGCTTTTTGGAGGTGCCAGAAAAATCTTCTTCAACTCTGTCGTGTCGGTGTCCACGGGAATGGAGGGGTTGCAGTACATAATAAAGTCAACATATGCCTGATCGAAAGATTCATCGATGGCATCGCGACTTGGCAGTTTCCGAGAGCCTTCACCGTTCTGGGCACTTAAGGATCCATCTGCTCTAGCTGATAAGGGATGAGGACTACTTGCGCCATTGGACTGGCCAGGAGACTGTCGTGGTTCGAGCCCGAATTGCTTTTCCAATCGGGGATTTTCGGGGATCATTGTCAAGACTGGGTGAAGCCCGCCATTAATCATCACTGGAGGCGGCATGGTGCGTGATAATTGTCAAAAAGTAGATAAAACTCATCATAGAGCAGGGCGTAGGATGAAAATAGTTTCAGCGGATTATATAGAACTCCATCCTACGAGTTTCAGCTCCAGAAAACCACGTGTTTTTGAAACTTGAGAAGAAAAGCTACCGAAAAAGGTAATCAGTGTATATAGAAGACGATATTTGTCCTTGCGGCGCAACGCCGAACCGAGATGGAAAGGGGAGTGAGATAAAATTGTAGCTAATTGATGGCATTTGATGGTGATGATTGTGGAGAAAGAAGGTAAAATGATGTTGAAGTCGAGGCTAATTATCCAAATATAGGCAAGCGAGTCCGGCACGTGCTTCTCCACATTCACTTTCCCTGCATACCTCGGCTTTGGACAGGGTCATCGGGATTCGCAGTGGCCTCGGAGATGGGGTTGATATGCGGAAGACAAGAGCATGAAATTCACTCCTTTTGAAATATACACTTCTTTCCTTTGAATAAATCAAAACTTCTTTTCGCTCAGACTATCTTGATATCAGAAAACCACAAAATGGCGCCAAAGGACTCAAGCGTAGCTCAGCAAAGCGATAACATCGCCCATGCTTTATCCGGGGTAATTGAACTCTTTCCCTTGTTGCAAGTTCTCTTAAGCGCCAAGTAATGCTCTTTTGAGTAACTTCAGATGGGCAATGGCTTGCTTCATATGTAATCTAGAAGGGATGCTAACCAGATACTCGCTCAGGCTGGAGGTGGGATCATTTCCATGGCTCTGACGTACGATCTCTAACCCGTCTTCTTTACTGGCTCCATCTGATATTCGCAGATATCCTCTTATCACACTATCCACACGAGCGCAAGTCGAATCTGAGCGCGCCGACTCCAATTTCCTCGATGCTGTGAAGCGCATTGTACACAGAGAAGGGATAGTTGGACTTTATGCGGGGCTCGATTCAGCACTCTTTGGCATCAGCGTCACGAATTTTGTCTATTACTACTGGTACGAATGGACTCGTTCGGGATTCGAAAAGGCGGCTGTGACAGCTGGCCGGCCTACAAAGAGGCTTACAACTGTCGAATCCATGATTGCGGGAGCGATTGCTGGATCTGCAACTGTCCTTCTCACAAACCCTATCTGGGTTGTCAACACACGAATGACAACCCGGAAGCGCAATAAGGAGACAGATGAGAGTTTGATTCCTGGATCCAAGACACCCAAAGCACCCACCACTGTTGGGACTTTGTTGTCTTTGCTCAAGGAGGAAGGGCCTCAAGCCCTGTTTGCTGGAGTTGTGCCAGCTCTTGTCCTGGTCATCAACCCTATCTTACAATACACCATTTTCGAACAATTAAAGAATGTTCTCGAGAAGAAGAAGAGAATAACGCCTACTGTTGCATTCTTGTTGGGTGCGCTGGGAAAGTTGTTCGCTACAAGCATCACATACCCATACATCACGGTAAAGAGCCGGATGCATGTTGCTGGGCGAGAAGGTGGTAAAGATAACATGATTGAGGCGATAAGAAGAGTTATCAGAGAAGAGGGGTATGCTGGTCTTTACAAGGGTATGTTTCCACCATGTATCTGAGATATGCCCGTTATACCAACTCACATAGGTATTGGACCCAAGGTCACCCAAAGTGTGCTTACAGCAGCCTTCTTATTTGCATTCAAAGATGTTCTCTATGAGCAGACCATCAGACTTCGTCGAAGTATGGCAGCAAAAGCTTTGCTTGCCAAATAAATGTTTCCAATAGATAAAACATAAGGGAGCGGGAGACCTCAAGCCTCAAAATCGTAGGTGATGTATGATACGCGGGGCATAGAACTGAGACGGGGCATTAGGATATCCACGTCAACAACGACTAAGGGAATGGTAGTCTTGTCAAGGTTGGCAATCTCTGTATTGTATATAATTTGAGAATGGATTCTGCTTTTCTTCCTTTTTCTTTTTTCCTCACGATCTGCGCCACCCTTGAGTTGTTCGCAATATTTCATGTACTCAGGAGCGGTGCCGTGATATTCATGTGGACTGTTCCTCATTGCTGATTCTTAAAGAAGATCAAATTATTCAGACTTTTACATATTATACTAAAGAATAGAATGAAGGTATATACAGGTTTTGCAGCTGCAGCTGCAAGGCTTTGCCATTGCCCCAACTGCTATCACATAACGCATGACAATCAATAAATTTAGATCAGAAGGTATGTATCCCTAACGGCCTCCACTTCCTCACAGGCGACTGCTTTAACTTCTCAGGAATATACTCCGCCCCACTACACAGACTCATAAACGAGGGGCTATGCGCGTCTTCTAACCACAGCATATTG
Source organism: Filosporella fistucella (assembly GCA_030077755.1). Lineage (NCBI taxonomy): Eukaryota > Fungi > Ascomycota > Leotiomycetes > Helotiales > Filosporella > Filosporella fistucella. Next base: position 1,116,782 of record JAQJZZ010000007.1, read on the forward strand.
TTTAATTGTTGCTTCAACTGTTCCACATTCCTCAAACCTAGTCCGGGGAGGGAACGGTGGATCTCATTCGAATACCAATTTCGAAGAGACTTTTCGCTTTCCATTCCACCCATCGCCATACACCAGACTCTTAACAGCCCCAGATCAGTCCAATCCCCCACATCTTCCGCAAGATACCATCTCAATTTCTGGACGTGCAGGGTAGTGACCACTCCATTGATACCAAAGAGTCGTCTCGTCTCCGCCAGGTAGAGGATACATGCTATTCGGCAAGCTTGCAGCACGTGTTCTTCACTAGGATCAGCACTCATTGTTTTGCCGGCATAACTCAGAAGACGATGTAACAGAGGATATATGAAGCCTGTGGAGAATTCGCCATTTTTCAGGATCTTGCGGTCAGTACGAATGATTTCGCGCTGGAGATGGGAGTTGAAACGAAGCATGTCTGCCATGATACTTAAGAGAGGCACTTGGGATGGAAAACGATGTAGCCAAGTGGCTAGGTTGTCGTCTGCTTGCAGTGTGATAGCGAGGCATGGAAGGAGAGAATCAATTTCGGGTACAAGTTGGGACGCGAGAGGAAAGCGGGGTGGTGCGTCTTCTATCTGTAAAAATATCAGTCTGATACGACTCGTCTATTCTGTAGTTGGGATTTGTGTGTCAATTTGTGAAGTTAATATCAAATGGCATGAAAACTGCCTTATCAAGAAAAAGTGTCTCTTACACAAGATCCATTAACGTCGGACCTAAAAATGTGTTAGCAGTTGGTTGACGACCAGAACGAGAGTCATTACCAGCCCAGTAAAATTCGTACGAGTCTGTTATTGTCAAGTGTTTCGACCCCACCACGTAAGCGAATGATCTCTTCAACTCCGTTGAGATGTGTACGCCATGCAGCTTGGTTACCGGTATACGACTGGGTATCATGTAAGTACGTTTCAGATGCAGGGGAATAGGAGGCGTGGGGGGACCAACATGATAGCAGGCAAAGCCTATGACTGCACCAATGAACTCATCTGACTTTGCATGCTTTTCGTCTGCTATACCCTTATTTATCAACTTTATTGCAATTGCATGATGGTAAAGTGAGTCGTAACAAGTGGAGGGATCAATTGCGGCATCACGAGAACAAGCGATGTTTAATAGCGCGTTCGAAAGTACTTGGTGGAACGCAGCCGGGCCCATCAGACTGACTGGAAAGCAGGCATCACGGAATGGTGCAACATTGATATACCTATCATCAAATGCTAGAAATATTTAATAAGGCTTTGATGAAAGTCAATCAGAGCTTCGCTCACCTCGATCAATGAGCATTCGTGTTTTGTCGTTCATGTCTACCGGCCATATCACAAAGGGATCTATTCGACCTGTCCATAATCTGTCGACAGCGTATAAAACCTCGGCACGAGATTGCTGCTGATCTATTGACCCATTAAGTGGCTGATTTGACGAAGTCTCTAATGGGATTCGAGATGAATTGGATAGAATAGGAAGATCAATTTCTTGGTGTGCCAATAATCCACCACATGATGGGATAGTGGGTATGCGAGCATCGAGATGGGCTGACTTTGCCTTTATCGGGAACCTCGCCTTTTCCTCTATGCTAGGAAGAACTTCGAGATCAAGCCTCGGATTGCATTTTTGTTTGCGCCTGGATATCCCAATGTCCTTCATGACATGTTTGCGGATGGTAGTTGAAGTAGCTTTACTTTTATTAGGCCCCGTTTGGGTAATGAAAACCAGAGAAGGCGCCATTTAAATGCTTCTGGGATGAAGAAGATGTGTCAGAATACTCGAAATGCAAATAGAACTTTCGGTAGAGGCACTTGGCAGCCGGCTGGAAAGGGGAAAATTGACAGTATTGCACCTCAACTTACAAGGTGACGGAATAAAAATTGTGAAATCTTTATATTTTCCACAAGCAAAGCAGAAGGCGGGAGGCTGTGATGCCCAAAAAGGCGACAGTTCCTCCCACAACTCGTGGGTTTGTGTATAAGTATAGAAAGAGGTGTTGCCCTTGTCTACATAGCAAAAATGCAAAGTGACTGATACCATTGCCCTGAATAGGTCTAGTGGCTCAAGGCTGAAGATTCAATGCACCATGCTGACTGATGGAGAAGGAAGATCTTCCTCGGGTCCAGACTGGCAAAGCGAATCACATCTCTGGAGCTATTTTGAGGGCGTGGATATGACATTAAATCCACCGAAAAGGCTGATCTCTAGCCACCAAGGACATGTTCGAAAATTTAGAAGAAGTCGGAGGAAATTGCAGACGAGAGGGGATCGAGGATGATGAGTTATCAAGGTTAAGAAGCTAGGCCACTCTGGGACAAAGTTTTGTCGCTAACAGCTGTCAACTTGTACCTCCTTTCGTCTCCCATACCCTCCACAACAGAACAGGCTGAGAGTCAAATCCTGTTGTCCGAATCAAGCAGCAATCCCTCCAAGTATCATGATGCCAAACAAACGTTGGCCCAAGAAACCCAGTCGAGCATAATTCGATCATTTCCCTTTACTCATTGCTAGGACCTCAAATTTCCGCTTTCAATTTTGGTTTATTGAGTCGTTGGATACCTGGAGTTGTGGACGTGAGCGAGCGATAGAAGGAACTAGCGGGTGAACACCCTCATTCAAGAGTAATATTGAGCCGCAACTCATCCACGTCAAGGGTCTTATTGCTTCCCCACCCGGCTATGATTTCTCTGATCTAGCCCTATCTAGGACTTGTCGAGTGGCATAGAGTTCTCACGAGAGTCAGGCAGGCCCAGACACAAACTGTTGTAAGACACCACCCGTTCTCGCCTTACTTCACGCGGTTGATTTGACAGAAGGATCGGATGGTCTCTTCCACATGGCAAATTTTAGCCCCCAATGCCCGAAGTCAGGTTGTTGGTTGGAGAAGCAAATTTTTGCAGGGCTGAATAATATGCGGACAGACGAATCCTGAGACATTCCCTGCACCCCTCAGAATGCACCTGCAAGTGCAAATGCATGTTTGACACTTCGGCACGCTCTTTTGGTAGATTCCCACGTCGCAGGTAAACACAATCAAGCTCAATCAAACGCTTTTGCTCAAGCTATAAGCGCTGAAAAATCGCAAGCGAGAGCTCACGAGCACTGCAGTGCAGCAGCATTAACCCTTGGTAACACATTGGATGAATTTCTATTACCCCCTGCTTCGCTGCCTTGTTAAGTCAGCAGCAATCTTCCAGTGATATTCTGTGCCGCAAACCGCAGGGCACAATCTCGGTCGCTGACTGGAAGTTAAGGATCTGATATGCAGGTTAAGACCTCCATAAGTTTTGTGTATCTGCAGTATCGTATCAGGAAGCCCCCCTGCACCTCAATCCTGCTGGAGTCTCCTGTGGAGAATGGGGGCTCTTGGTCCATTGGATTGCAGGATTTCCATAAGATTTTCATCTTTCATCACCAAAGATCTGCCCGCCGACTAGAGGTCAAGAAGGCCAGAAAGAGTTTTGTTAAATGCCTTGACGATTCACAATTATGAAATCCTTCCTATTATTGGCACTTGCATCACAGACAGTGGGACAAGCTCTGCTCTCAGTCCTGCAGACAAGACCCGGTGTACTTGACACGCTCAATTTTTATATCAACTCATCGACGACACTGACAAAGTTACTGACATCGGCAAACAATTTCACGTTTTTGGCTCCTTCAAATTCTGCATTGCAGTCCTGGCTTGCAAGTCGAGGGTCTACACCTCTCACTCAAGATGAAGTGGATTCTACTCTGTCTTATCATTTACTACATGGCGGCTTTCCCACTGTCTCCTTCTCATCAACACCCGAGTTCGCGAATAGCAACTTGACAAATTCCAACTATGCAAACGTAACTCAAGGCCAGGCTGTCGAGCTGGTTTCAACGCAGAATGGAGCGCAGTTTGTCACTGGCAACAAAAGTGTTACCACTATCGCTACACATGTAAGCGGTTGTGACGCGGATTTTCAGGACGTGGCGGTACTAAATCTTCTAGGATATTGTGTGTACGGGAGGTTTAATTCACATCGTCAACAGCGTTCTTAACATTCCAAAAGGAATTGTCGAGCTGTTGACCCAGTCAAATTTAAACTTCTTCATCGGTATGTGAATGATACTTAGGCTTCAGATTGATGCTGATGGTGTGTTTAGGGATTCTAAACAAAGGCGGCTATCTCAATGCCGCTGCCCAGCCACTTGTACGACCTGTTCTAGACAATCCGAATCAGACAGTTTTTGCTCCTAACACAGCGGGAGCATTAGCATCATTCTCTTCTATTTCAGCAAGCGCATCCCAGGCAGATCTAGGTGCTATGCTCAATTACCATGTCGTGCCAGGATATATCGGATATAGCTCCTCTTTGCGCGATGGAATGGTTCTGAAAACTATTCAAGGAAACAATTTATATATCTCAGTCATTGGGGGTGATATCTACGTCAACTCTGCAAAAGTCATAGCTTCTGACTTTCTCGTCGCGAATGGCGTGCTTCATACAATTGACATGTGATGCCTCCCCCCGCATATTCTGAATTATGTCTAATGAACTCTCAGTCTACTAGACAGGAACAATGCCACAAGACCAACCATCACAGCCAGTTCTACTTCAAGGACCTCGGCACCTACATCCACACGCTCCTCTGAGCCACTAAGTACACCGGTCCCTGGTCTTACTGTGGCCGCCAAAGCTGGAATTGGCGTTGGCATCGTTTTGGGTGCAGTCGCATTAGCCGCAGCACTTTGGTTCTTCAAGTGGCAGAGACGAAGACGATCAGCAGTCAAAGAAATGCAAATTTCGACTCCTTTCATCTCGGAGATAGGCACTGGATCTCGACAGGGTCACCGAGGACTGGACCCGAATTCGAGCGAGACGACTCAAGGGACAATAAACAAAATCGCGCCAAGCCAACATGCTGTTGAACTTGAAGCATCAAAGCAGGAATATCGGAACAATAAGCCGTTACCAAAACCATTTTTTCAAATTCGGATGTAAGATAGTGGATACCGGATCGAGTTCTCACAGAATGTATTAGTAGTATTGTAATATTCATGGAATTGGGTCAACTTATACTCTATTTCTCGAGCGAGAGCTGTTAAGACTTTTATGGATTTGGGCCAAAGTTGCGAACACATCTTTTGTACTTTATAACGTTCTTAGAGGTGGAAACGTATTGTGATATATGCCATGATCATTTAGCGTCTAAGGCCTGTATCATAATTAAATCATACTTTGTAACCCCGTTCTAAGATTGGCTGACCACAGTTCATGACTTCAAGTCTTGCTTAATTCTCTATGCCTCGCTTGGTCTAAGGAGGCATATACTCTCTACAGGGGTGAATAGATGTTAAATGGGAAAGCCAATACCAGGAGGAGTCTGTCGAATACTACCTACAGGGCCTTTTAATTGTAAATTCAGGTGATTTTTGCCACCCGCTCAGCCCACACCTCACCTGTTGTAAGCAAGGGCCACCCACCAATTATATTTTAGGATTCTTCCTCCCTCCCTTTTACCTTTTATGCTGCTTTAGCAATAATGGATTCTGAAATTGAAGCTATTCACATACCTATTCCGAAGATCCATAGAGACCTCTCTCGTGACGATAAGCTTAGGCTACACACCCTCTATTATACCGCGGGTTGGTCTATGCATGACCTCCTTTTGCAGCACCCTCAATTCTCACGGCGCCAAATCGATTATGCTCTAGAAACACGGCTCACGCCACAAAAGAAGGGCAATTGCGGAAGGCCTAGGCTTCTCGATACCCCTAAAAGAAAAGAGCTCGTACGCTGGGTTACTTCGAATTCATTTACACGCGAAATACCATGGGCAGATATCCCTAAGTGGCTTAAATGGGGTGGATGGTGTGGAGAGAAGGCTATACGGAATGCTTTAAAGAAAGAGGGTTATTGCCGTGGTGTGAGAAGACGCAAACCACCACTTTCTGCAGAAAACCAGCGTAAAAGGCTCGAATGGGCTCTTGAGCATGAGCATTGGACCTTAGATCAATGGGATTTAATCTTTTGGAGTGACGAGAGCTGGATGCAGCCTGGTTATCACAAACGGCAGTGGGTTACAAGGCTAATTGGCGACGCAGAGCTTTACCATCCGGATTGTGTAGCCCATAGGTGGCAAAGGAAGATCGGGTGGATGTTTTGGGGGGGTATGAGTGGTAAATATGGCAAAGGTTTTGGTATCTTTTGGGAAAAGGAGTGGAAGACAATTATAAAAGAATCCTATTCCCAAAGGGTCGTTCCTCAAATTGCAGAGTATATGCGTATGCATCCAGGCCTCGAATTTCAACAAGATGGAGGGCCAGGGCACACTGCTGCGTATACTATGGAGGTCTTTGCTAATTATGGTATATACCCCATTTTCTGGCCTCCCTTTTCACCGGACCTCTCGCCTATAGAAAGCATATGGGATAGAATGAAGGATATTATACAAGCTTTAGATCCGCAGGTCCATAGGAATTATAGGAGGCTTAGGGCAGCAGTTCTAGAAGCGTGGGAGGTAGTCACGGATGAAGAAGTGAGGGCCCTTGTACATAGTATGCCAGAGCGCTGCAAAGCAGTAATAGCTGCCCAAGGTGCATATACAAAGTTCTAAATAGCTTCACTTTCTATAGAATCCAAAAGTGTATGAATGCAAAGACAGTGTAAAGCAGCATGCCATAGAGTGGTGTGAAAAAGGGTGGGAATAGAGTGGCAAAGTGTCTGTGCTTTTACAATTAATAGGGCCTGTACGAAGTAGACACACTTGATCCGTGAGTATGCCCCGAAAATACCGTGATAAAGGTGGCAGTTACGTGACATTTAACGTTTATTTCGTCCCGTAGAGAGTAGGTAGGAGATCTCTTGCAACGTCACATGATGGTTACGTCACGCCACTCCTTACCTTCACTGCTTCCAAATCCTTATCAAGAAAACATACTCTGTGTCCTGCATGTTTTCTATTCTCCAATTTCTCAAAGTCTAGACTGTCGCAGAAATTCAAAATGGTATCCAAAATTGACGCCGCAATTCTCAAAGCCCTCTCCCTCGACGCAGCAAGCACAACAATTGCTTCCCATGGTGGCAGTGGTTTTGCTAGCACATATAAAATAACCAGTGCGCGACAAGATGGAAAAGACAAATTCTACTTTGTGAAGACGGGTTCGGGAAAAAATAGTGAAGTGATGTTTGCTGGTACATAATTCCGCTCAATTCTCAATCCACTCCTCCCATACAAAGTCAGAGTATCACGTGTCTCCCTCCTCCATCTTATCCAAATACTGACGGAGTAGAAAAGGAGAACACCAATCCCTCAATACGATCCACAATACTCTTCCCTCCCTTTGTCCAAAATCCTATAGCCATGGTCCCCTCTCTACAGGCGGTTTCTACCTCATAACTGACTTCTTGAATCTTTCCCCTCGGTCCACCTCTCACTCTTCCCCGCAATCACATCTTTCTCTCGCAACTAAAGTTGCAAAACTTCATTCTGTGCCAGCACCTATACCAAAAGGCTACAGCTCGCCCCAATTCGGGTTCCCAGTTCCCACTTGCTGTGGTGATACAGTACAGGATAATAGCTGGAAGGACAACTGGGCGGATTTCTACGCTGACAATAGATTACGACATGTTCTGGCATGCGCCGAGAAGAATAATGGGAAAGATCCCAACCTCAGGAGTTTATTGGAAATCACAGCTTCGCATATAGTCCCTAGACTTTTGAGAGATGGTCATTTGAAAGCTGCTGGTGGAGGGAATGTCAAACCGGTGGTAGTCCATGGGGATCTCTGGTCTGGGAATCATGGGAGGGGATGTATTGGGGATGGAGAGACTGAGGAAGTGGTGTTTGATCCTAGTAGTGCTTATGCGCATTCGGAGTATGAGTTTGGGATTATGCGGATGCTTGGGGGATTTGGAAAGGGTTTTGAGAAGGAGTATTATGATGTTAAGGGAGGGAGGGATGAGCCTGTAGAGGAGTGGGAGGACAGGGTCTTGTTGTATGAATTGTAAGTGTGCATGAAAGCGAAATGCAGTAGAGGCTGATGAGATAGGTATCATCATTTAAATCACTATTCGATTTTTGGAGGTGGGTATAAAGGTGGTGCGGAAAGTGTGATGAAGAAGCTGATTAAGAAGTTTGGGGACGGAAAGTGATGCGATGGCCATTCCATGTAGGAAAGTTCAGGAGAATGAGATTATACCACTTGAAGCAATAATATCATAGTTTTCCCACATCTAGAGACTATACCAACAGAATAGGTCCAGTCTCTCCTATCAGACCCCCTGAACCACCTCGCTTACACTATTTCTCTCACCCTCTCCAATACCCTCCCCTTGAAGTTCATCTGCTTGACAAACCACCTGTTCTCCGACCTCAAGCCCTCCCTCAACAACTCCTCATCCAACTCAAAGTCAAAGTTCCTAACCAATTGTGGAATCAATTTACTCATCTCCAACAAACTAATATTCTTCCCAAAACAAGTTCGACTTCCCATGCCGAAAGCAAGCATGTACTTCTCTAACTCCCCTCCTCTCCCTTGCTCTTCAACCTCGAGCCAACGCTCTGGTCTCCATGCATCGGCATCAGCGCCAAAAACAGTGGTGTTGCGATGAGCAACCCAAGCATTGATTCCGACGGAGCTATATCCTGGAATAAAACGACCGGCAATTGTTGTACCTTCGGCAGGGACAACTCGTTGCATAGGAAGACCAGTTGCGGAGTGCATTCTCAACGCTTCTTTTATGACAGCTTGCAGATATGGTAGTTCTTGTGCTTCCTTGAACGTGACAGGATTCGAGACCTTGCCTTCTCTTGCAGCAGAATCGATTTCATCTTGGAGTCTCTTGTATGTCCATGGATATTTCAGTAGGTGGTATAGAATAGAAGATAATGTGATAGCAGTAGTATCACTCCCAGCTCCAATATTTGACTGACACATAGTGATGAGATCCATCCTTGTCATCTTTTCTGGATTTTCTTCGTGTGCTAGTAGGATCTTGGTCATTATATCCGGGGGTCCCTCTCTTCCAGAATTTCGTGGGTCTTTGAGTGATCTCTGTCTATCATCGATCTGCTTCAATGTGTAATTAAAGACGTAGCCATGCCCACCAGTCTTCGGGAGGAGAGGATACAAGAAACGGTGAATCCAAGGAAATACTCCGACGAATGTACTGTACATCCCTCTAGTATCAATCGCTTGGAACACGCCCTCCTTGTCTTCCCCCATATCCAGGAAACCGAAACGGTTTGCAAATGTGATCTCACCGATCACGTCGAAAGCATAGCATTGAAGCCAGTGCTGTAAATTGACCAGTTTCCCAACTTTAGCAATCTCGTGGAATCGTTGCGTGAGCATCGATGTACAGTTATTGACGAATGGTTCGTAGCCAACCAAAGAGCTCATGGAGTAAAGAGATGAGAACTTTCTGCGTTGGGCGCTGTGACGATGGGGATTGAGGTCAGAGAAGAGAGATGCTTTGGTTGGATCAGGAGGCATCCAAGCCCAATACCATGGAGCCTATATCCGCTTGTTAGCTAAAGTTTTCCCACGCTTCTCTGTTTGTATCAATAACTAGCACTTGCCTTCACAAACGCATTCCCATGCCCATAGATCGTCCTCGCAGCATCCACATTATCAATCGAGTACTCTCCTGGGGCGACCCTCACGATAGCTCCAAATTTCTTGTGCAATTCTATATTGGTCTGCTCGAATCTGCCTCTATATATCTCAATAAAATACCATAAACGTGTGAAACGAGCGAGGAAGGGACCGGGGATATCTCGGAGAGGGTCAAGAGCTATTCGAATGAGAGAATAGAGGATGTATGCCCCGCTTCCAGCAAGCATAAGGGAGGGGAAGGAGAGGTCAAGAAGCGTTTGGAGAATCATGGCAATGAAGCTTTAATATTTTGAAACTTCAATCGATTGACATGAGGAAATGTGCGAACATGGTTTAAGTATAACTTCAGAGATTCTGTGTGAGATTTCGTAAAAGGTATAATATCTAATACGTGTAAAGCGGATGGCGCGGATTTCGTTTGCTCCATGGACTTGAATCGGCTCCCCACAGATGACTTGCGGGGTCAAACAGCCCCGGCAAGGGTTTGGAGGGGAGAAAAAAGGAGCCGGAATGTGGGTGATCGCTGCTAAGGAACCTGGAGCAGAACGGCTCTGGTGGACGGTAAGGATAATGAGTGGCTCTACGCGGATTAAATCACGCCCAACCAAGCCAAATGACAATTGAAGCAATGTTAGAGGGTTAATGTCCAGCTTTGAGGAGAAAGAATAAATTAGTTGGACACTCATAACAATTGAAATGCAAAGAGAAATCTTCATATCGACGGTGCTATGCTACAATGCTAATGCGAGTGCTCAATGCCAAAAGGCAATATGTACAGTCAAGTTCATGCAAGAATTTAGGTCCGACCTCTTCTAGGATCCAACGCATCTCCCTTTCTAAAGTCTCTGACTTCCTTGGTGCCCATACTGCCCATGCCACCCTCAATTCTCCGCTCCCAGCCACCAAGTCTGACGACCAGACAAGTAGCATTATCGCCTTCTCTGCTGACCTCTGTGGCAAAGCTCACTACATCTCTAGCACCCTGTTCAGGAGTCTTTGCTTCTTTCACCACGTCTACAATCTCCTGATCTGTCAAAGTGCCACTCACACCGTCAGAAATCAAGACTAGGAAACTGTATTCTGCGGGAGCGATTTGTACTCGTCTGATCTCAGGCTCGGCGGATACGCCAATGCGTTTAGATCTCATATCTCCAAAAGCACGAGTGTTAGCTAGACCGGACATACGCTCTTCACCAAACGAATCAGTGACAAATGTAGCAGCATATCTGCGAAGTCTAGTCCCCTCAATTGGTGAGCTAGGATGATGATTAGTAGTAACGGGCCTCGCCAACCCGGTTGCAGTCTCACACAGGAGAATGCGTGTATCGCCAACGTGAGCAACTACTATTGTAGATGGTGAAGCAGGATGCCAAAATGGTGTAGGAGTGGGGGTTGAGATGAGGACTATCGAAGCAGTAGAACCACCCAGGAAGCGTTTTGGTCCTCCAATTTGATGTTCAGACGGCTTGCGATGGGCTGGTTTGCCGAGGATATCATCAGCGTTCAGAGGCTTGTCACTATCGTTACTATCGGCATCAGGTTTGCGTGCCTGAGCAGTGACGAAATCAAGATCTGCTTTCAGGAAGGCGTACATCAGGACAGTTTCGATTGAGACTGGGGTTGGTCCAGCATCTGGTGCCTCCATAGAGTTTGATGGCAGATTGAAATACTCTGGTCGAAACCTCCGAAAGTATCCACCGACAGTATCCTTCCATTGCGCAACTAGTGAGCGTTCCAGCTCCAGCGCCTTGGGTTTGTTTGATATTGCCTCAACTGGCTCCTCACCTTCCAGAGCAGCACTAGCTTGCGGCTTGTCAATTCCACCATTTTCATTTTTCTCTGGAAGATTTGCCAGCTTCTTGACATCTTCGATACTAGAAGTGGCCACTTTCTCTAGACTTGCTCGTCCTCGTGATGATAATTCACTATTTCCATCTTTCTCTGCACTTGGGCCTCCAATATCGCGCTGTTCTTGTTTCTTGCCCTTTTTCAAGCTCGAAGCAAGCTCAAAACTCGCTGCGGCTTTTTCTACATAAGCGTGCAATTCCTCTCGCAAGAAATCACTACACTCATTTCCACCATGTCCATCAAAGACTCCAAAATAGAACACCTGTGGATCCCCACTTGCACTGTCTGCAGATGTAGCTCCTCCAACATTTGTCTTTGGGCCACCTCTACTCAAGCTGATAGGAGCCCTCTTGGCAAATGCCGGCACCTCTATTGTGCCCGCTTGATATGTGTCTTCATTATATGGCCTCGTGCCTCTCGAAACAGAAACTCCAAAATGATGCTTTGCGCTTCGCAGAGGAATTCGTACCACTGTAAGCTCTCGAGATGCCCCGATCATAGGCGGTGCTGCTACTGGAGAGGGGCCAGAGCCTGGTGTATGCGGGGTAGAGGCAGCCCGGGGAAGTTTATGATGAGGACCCGTGGAGGAGCGAGAATCGGGGTGAAGAGAGGAGGAAGGTAGATGGGTAACGAAGTAATCGTGGAAATGCCGGTTTCCAATCCCATTTTGTGGGATCTGAGAACTTGATAAAGATCTTTGCCGTCTATATGCTCTAATGTCTTGTTTGTTCGGAGAGTGCGTGTAGGATCGATGCTGAACTTTGACAGACTGGAGAGTGACAAAAGTACGATGGATCTCGGACTTGCTGAGAAAGATGGCAATGAGATCTAATACAATCAGCCAGAATGCTGGATGGAGGGAGAATTGCACTTTACCATGAGTATCTGCCAGTGCCCATGGCCTTCCGCCAGGCACTTTGATGCCCACCATCACGAAGACAGCTGGCAGGTTGTTTCTTCGCTGGTAGACGGACGGAAATAGCTGGCAGGATGCCAATTGAGATACTAACAGTCCGATTGCCAAATGCCATCTGGTTCAGCGCGTTGCAACCCGGTATTCGTGGTGAATCGGCTCAAGCAGGCTTTGTTGCACTTTTATCGGGTAGAAGGAGAAATAGACAAGTGGGCACTCTCATTATTTGTAAATTGCAGGCAGAAGAACATTCTTTGATAATTTAAATAATTAGGGATCCATCCCATTCAATCATGGTAATAAATCCAATACTGTAATGAAGGTGCGTACAAAGGCTCATCCGCTGCCAACGATTGTTGAGGAACAGGCATTCTCCGCAAAGACATCCCGAGGTGCAGGGGTTCCCACCAGCAGAAACTCGTCATCGGAGGGCTCAAAATCTATTCTTACAGTACATCAAACCAGCATAGAATAAATAAAGGCTCTCCAAGATCTAAGTATATCGCGAAACATCGATAATCTAGCAAATGAGTTCAATGGATCCTCTAGTACTCTAGAATATAAGAGACATGATTTAGCTATGGAGGAGCAGTTTTAAATGGAACGCGTCTCGAAATGCATTTTCATTATCTGCAAGCATGATAGCTCTATTTGTACTTCTATGTACAAGCCACCCATCTCTCTGCTACAGGCATTGGCTCATTATATTATGCCTTTGGTATCTCTAACCATTATACAAACACCCCAAAACAGCAGATATCAATATTTAGATCTGCGCTTACATACTGCCAGCCGTTGAATGCTCACTAGCCTCTCCGTTCATCTTTGCGATGCGTCGCTCTTCTGATTTTTGCTCCGCTGCTCCCATATCTGCTAGGCCATACCTGATTCGAAAGTTAAAATATGAAATCTGGCAAGGAAGCGATTTGCACATACCATGTAATGACACAAATACCAAGAACTGCGGCAAGGACACTGAAAGCCATAGCGACAATACCACGAGCTGTGAATCCAGCTGGAAGAGGCTTTGGTGCACGAGTTGCACCCTTCAAATTCAGGAGATCAACTGTGTTTCCGGCTGCATTGCCAGCAATTGGGATGCCGCGAGTATTACAGGCGTCGAAGTGATCTTGTCGGATTGTCAAATTCTTTTGGACTTCTAAAGGAGCCTCGACCATTGTAGCAATCAAACCCTGGTCAACATGCCACTCGATGTGACAGTGGAAGAGCCATACTCCAGGATTGTCAGCTTTGAAACGAAGGACCATGTGTCCATCTGGTCTCAAGACGAATGTATCCCTTCGCATTGGAATCGCTGGGTAGGCAGTTTGGGTCGAATTATTCGGGTCAAAAGGACCTGCTTCATCTTCCGACCGAGCAATGGCTTGAAATGTATGACCGTGAAGATGAAAAGGGTGCTTTCCAGCGTCTGGCTGATGTTAATAATATGTTGTTAAGCGGAAGTTCACAATCTTACCAAGATTGTTGACAACAATGTCGATGATCTGATCCTTCTTAAGCACGAATGAATGGGAAAATTCGCCATACACCAAAGGATTTGTTGCAGTCTCGCCACTTGTCATGACTGTGTAAAGCGTTGGGACTTTAGGCGCAACAAATGTGATATTGTTGAAGAAGGCACTGAGAATGAATCAGTGTACAGCTTCTGAGCTTCGGAAAATGACTTACTATGGTATTCCGTCGCCGAGATTGTCCATTATCACATCAAATGTGATCACCTGATCAGGCTCTGGAAGAAGAGGCATTTTGTCCACCGGAATCAGCGTGAAATCGTCATAGTCATTGAACTCATCAATGACAGTAGCAGCAGGAAGCTCCTTTGACTTGTCATACACAAGCCAGCTGGTCACATTCCAGTTTAGATCCTCAGGGAGAGTATCGAAAAGGTCCTACATCATGTCAACGTAAGTCCAAAATAAGCGGCTCAGGACTTACAGTATCCATACTTCCGATCATGGCATAGTTGGAAGTCGTATCATTTTTCGTTGTCAACAGAAAGCTGTAACGCTGGGCAGCAGAGATGTAGATCATTTCAGCCTCTGCTGGCTCGGTGTATACACCATCAACCTCTACAATGGTAATGTTGTGACCCTCGATCCAGAAGTGTTGCCCGGCAAAAGCTCCCATGTTGACCAGGTGAACGTGATATGTCTTACCTGGTTGAATAGACACGGTGAGGTTCTGCGTGTCGTTCATGAGAGCGTTCTGTGGGACTGGCTCGGCACCAGTTGGGTTTGCTTTGTTTAAAAATTTCGGGATGAGTGTTTGCATCTCCTGGTGGTACCAGTCAGAAACCGATAGGATGATTTCTTCGTCCACTTGGTCCTTGTATGGGAAATCAGGATCGCTGATGATGAGTGGTCCTCGGAGGCCATCTGGATATTGTCCTTTATCGTGGGAATGGTACCAGTAAGTTCCAGGTTGATCGACCTAAGCAGATCAGTGATGTTACTCATTGAATGGCTTTTGATGACCTACAGTAAAATTGTACGTGAATTTTGCCCCAGGTGCAATCCCACACTGAGTGACTTGAGCTGGTCCATCCATGTCTGTGGAGCCGTTCATAAAGAGACCATGGAAATGCAGTGTTGTGGTCTGGTTTCCCAGCTGGTTATCCACATTCACCACAACTCGATCGCCAACCGTTGCAGTTATGACTGGTAAAGGCCATTTCCCATTTATTCCAATGGTTGGTCTTTCAAATGCACCATCAGGGTTTGCTCTGACCCAAGTGATATTGAAATCGTAGACTTGAGTTGCTGCTTCTGTGACGACTGACAAGGCAAGAAGCAGCACTGATAAGATGGGGAAATATGAAAGGGAAATTGCCATCTTGATTGAAGTTGGCGTTCAAAGTTGAGGATTCAAATGGAAGCTTGTGTGCTTCGACCACGGGTCTATGGAAGGTTTTGACCGGATCGTGTTGACAAGCTGTTCTGCTGCGATCGTGACAAGCTTCCAGGAAATCTATCAGCTCTTGGTTATGGAGCAACACCGAGGCCGGATCAGACGGGAAGGTATTGGCGCAGATGTTGATGCCCAGAAGTCCGCACCAAAGAAACTCAAACCCTAACGTGAAGGATAACGGGAAGACCCTTGCAACGGCGCAGATTAGATGATCAGATTAGGGTGGTGATTCCCGATTATCAGATTGATAATGGTGTGGTTATGTCTTTGCAGCGATCTGATTTGATGTGTTGACTCGTGTGAAACCTTTTGCGGGATGAAGATGCAGCTGCAGCAGGGAGTATGAATGATACCTTACGATATTAACCAATTCGCATGTGGGGAGAACGTAGCGTGACCAACAGGTTCGAGATCCTGTGGGCGTGGAATGACCTCTATGGACAGGGAATTGCTTTTGACTTTCAAATTGTCAAACGTAAATTGTGCCGACGAGGACGAAAATCTTGCCAAAGGATTTTATGGCTGGCAATATTTTTCGACTTTGGTGGGTAGGTCTTGCAGTTTCAAATCGAATCAATTGAGGTAGAAATTGTAAAACCTTGTCGCTGAAGACCTGGGCTGGAAAAAGAAATACAAAGTCCCTTCTTCCTCGCAAGTATTTCGGCTTCTCGTAATGGCTTGAGTTTGGTGTTGGGCGGCAGTTGTTGAATGTCACACTTTCGGTAAGACACCGAGGGGAGAATGGACCTATAAGCGACAAATATTTATGAGTGATGTTGCGCGGACTAAGTCGACCAGAATAGAAGTCAATTCCATCGGCTGCCTCAGAATGTGATGTGCTCAAATCTTTTAAGTCGAGCAGGAGAGTTTTGCAGCACAAGGAGGGGAGGTTACTGTACTTACCTTGGATTGTTGTCGTCTTCGATTCAGCTCGGCTGAGTGTATCCTGTCCACATCAAGGATTGTCAGTCTCCTCAAAAAATGCAGGTGGTGCGGAAACGTATGATTAAGATTTGGTAGAAATCGTGCGTGCAGATGATGGGGCAGAACGACCGGCTGGATTCGAGTGGATATCCCTTGGCTTGAACTAAAAAAATCCGATCGCCAGCACTTCTGCCAAACAAGCAATTTGACAATGCTTCCTCCAGCTTTGGCCTTGGCGGGACTGGGATCGATTGGCACTGAGAGTAATATTGGGGAGATGGTCGGGATTTGCTTTTCTTATCAGATCCGTGGCGGAAGTATCATAGGTCTGTTGGAAAATAACATCGGCTGAGTCGAGGTGTTCGAGGTCGAGCTCAAATTTTCATCCGGTTACCCTTTTGGCTGCAGGAAGATGTGCAATAATGCCTGTTGATTTCCTGTCTTGGGCCGTGTTTCTGTCTGCCGTCTCCCAAGCTTATCAGATCCGCACTACTACTGGTTTAGGTTAGGCGTTTCGATGGCTCTTTCTTGGCCTTCCACCACCCCCAGACCCGACCACGACCCAGCAAAAACCTCGGCGACCCGACGACTTTCAAGCGACCGTCTCCAAAAGAAACTTTCCGCCCCTCAAGTCATCTTTGACCTCGACAATTATCTTTCAAATTCCTCCTCGTTTGCATTGTACTGGTCACAAGTGAACAGTTACTTATTCCCAGTAGTTCTATTGCTCCACACAGACACCACCTGGAATCACAAGTACCGAACGGAAAAGGCCGTCCTAAGTCGATGCCCCACGCTTGCAACGAAGTTCCAGCATCAGCTGCCAGTCTGTTTGTCTGCACCTCGGGTTGAGATCCTTCTTGATAAGAACGCCTCCAATCGACTTCCGACCATCGGCACCACTCAATTTATCCAAGCTTCAGCGAATTTACCGCACTCCCAACTCGGACCACTTGTGTCATACGATTCTGACTGGGGGGCGCGCGACACTTTTTCTCCCGCTCCCGCTTAATCTTGCATAATCTGATCCTCTTCCACTCCCTTGTACGGTGGTAAAGACCACTACTTTGGGTCCTTCCTTCTCCAAAGCCAAACCTTTAAGCTCCTGGGCGCGTCCTCATTCTCTTCCCAGAGAGCAGTAGTTACAAACCTTCAATCGTCTTTCCACAACTCTTCACAGTCTTCAGGTCATCATCATGACTGTCAATGTTTTCGCTGTTCCAGTTTTCTTCGTCGTTTTTCGAGAGACCTTGGAAACCGTCGTTATAGTATCCGTTCTTCTTGCTTGGTTGAAACAAACCCTTGATGGCCCTAATCGGGATGTCAAAGTCCACAAGAAGCTAAGAAACCAGGTAAGAGTGATGTTTTGCATCCTGCTGTTTCTATCTCTGACATTATTACAGGTCTGGTTTGGTGTTGCTGCCGGTACTTTGGTGTGTCTCATTATCGGAGGGGCCATTATCGGAGTCTTCTATAGTTTGGGTAGAAACAAATGGGCGAGTGCCGAGTACTATTGGGAAGGCTCATTTGCATTGCTCGCAGCCATCATTATCGGCATCCTGGGTGCTGCTCTGCTTCGTGTTTCTAAGCTTCAAGAGAAATGGCGTGTCAAGCTGGCTCAAGCTCTTGAAGACAAGCCTCTCACTGATGGGAACAGATGGAAGTTGTTCAAGTGGGCAATGATGAAGCGTTTCTGCAAGAAGTATGCCCTCTTCATGGTACCATTCATCACCATTCTGCGTGAGGGTCTTGAAGCCATCGTCTTCATCACTGGTGTGACATTCTCGTCTCCTCCAACTGCGTTTCCACTCCCAGTAATCTGTGGTCTCATCGCTGGTGTCTTTGTTGGCTGGTTGATATACAAGTGGGTGTATTTGTTCTCGTAATCGTACCAAAGCTAACTTTTCCACAGGGGTGGCGCTTCCTCCAAACTTCAGTTATTCTTAGTCATCTCAACTTGCGTTCTGTACCTTGTAGCAGCCGGCCTCTTCTCGCGGTCTGTTTGGTACTTCGAGGTTCAAAAATGGAACGATGCTGTTGGTGGTGATGCTGCCGAAGTTGGTTCCGGACCTGGCTCTTATGATATTGACCGAAGTGTGTGGCATGTGAATGTGAGTAGCTGCCCGATTTTCAGCTGCATTTGATTAACCTTAGTAGTATGGTAACCCAGGATTGAACGGTGGCGGTGGGTGGGGAATCTTCAATGCCCTTCTCGGCTGGACAAATTCAGCAACATATGGATCGGTCATCTCATACAACCTGTACTGGCTGGCTGTTATTGTTGGCTTCAGCTTGATGCGATACAAGGAAGTCAAAGGCCACTGGCCACTAATCAAAGCAAAGAAGGATGATGATTCGAGCTACACACACAGCCCGAGTGAGAGTGGTGTTTTCGAGCGCAAGTCGTCTGCTGAGAAGAATGGCGTCGAACTCGTGACAGTACCAGCCAGGACAATTTCGGAATAAGACATTGGGAAGGTAGAAACTAAACATGGAAATGGCTGATGAAAATCCCATACACAATCTCTCATATTGAGATTATGATGGAGACAATATTGTGCAGTCAGTAGAAAATCTGCATTGGCTTTGGACTTTTGACGGCAACTTGTTCGTAGTCCCGGCGTGGGCATTCTTACAACTTCTTGTGTATACGCTGCAGTGGAATTGTACAGACTGAAGGAAATTTTGTGAATAAAGGGAATTGTTACGGTCTTGAAGCACAAAAGTACATGTGATCCGCTGAGACTCATGAGTGGCAATCGCCAAAGCGGAGTGTCAGAAAAAGTTCCAATAAAATATACAATAATACGAACACTTCCAGAGCTTCTGATATATATTGAAATGAAGAAGCTTTCTGCGCTGTATATATTTTGAGATGTCGAGTCCCTATGTTGTTTGAAGTAACAACACTCGGACTGTCATTAGATGTCTTATCACATGTATGTACACTTGCCACATTTGCAAATCGTATTGTATCCTGAACTTCGAGTAGAAGTAACAAGCTGGATCAGACTGAATATATGCCCAGGTTTGGAATAACTCAAGTCCGTTTCCAGAGGTCGTCTTTTCATCTTATACTGCTCAGGGTTCCGACACTTGCTTAAACCAGGTTGGCGAGAAGGTAGCTATTGAAAAAACTTTTTAGATGAAGTGGACGGAGATGTGGAAGACAAGGAAAGACTTTTTCAATGAAAAGCTACTCTTAAATGATTGACGTTGAATATGTGGTCCATGTTTCTTTTGCGCCTTTCCCTTCGGTTGTTGTGTTGACAGTGTTTGTTACCATTGCCTGTCATCCAAACGGATTTGAAAGCCCAAGACGAGCGAGCCATTCACATCTGGTACCCATAAAATGTCGTATGGGCTTGTATCGTTCTACATGTAGCCGTTTGCTGGCTTTGGTCTCTATCATTGGCCAGTCTTCGGGCTGGTGTGTCTCCTGAGTGGGTTGTCAGCTGTCTTATCATTATCCAAACATGACAAAGCCAAAGAAAGTCCCAAAAGATAATTGAGAGAATATCAGCTACTGTATATCTCCTCTATCAACCCCATTGTTTCCTTACTGATAGATCGTTCGTACGTCGGGTGTTTTGGCGCCATTTGATTAAGTGCAAAAATGATGGTCTGTCACTTGACCATGGTGTCTTCTATCGACAAGTTGAAGCCCACTAGTTGCTCTCTGGAGTGACGCTAGACGACCAGTAAGCGCTGCCCCGAGTCCGTGGCATAATGCTCTTCAGTATTGTCCTGGCCAAGATAAATAAAGCCCCAGAGGCAATCGACAGATGAATGTGGTGAGGTTCCAACTGGTCGACACGAAAGCTTTCAAAGACAGACATCTTAGAGAGAACAGGAAAGGGATACTTGCCGTTGCCTGAACCTATATGTATCATTACCGCCCTCCAATACCATCATCCAACGGGATGGTAATTAGCGATTCTCTTCCAGCAAATCAGGTTGTCGAGATCGGGGACTTCTATGTCAAAAGAGGAGAAAAGGACTGAGAGTAAAAAATAGATAAAAGAGAGAGTTAAGAGCCAAGGCCATTGCTATTCAAAAAGGTTCTCGATCTGTGTAGTATGAAACATAGAAGCAGTTGTGGTACATCATAATCTGAGTTGTTAGTCCAAGATTAGAAATCCCTCGCTTCTGATTGGACAACACCGTTTAAGTGCAGTCCCGAGATTTTGGCTGGGCTAGCCCCCAAGCTGCCGCCCAGAAGTTTGGTTAGGGCCTGTTTGGCTCAGGGTGCGCACTCGGAATTTAGGTGCCCTTTGGCTCAAATCGAGTGGAATCTTGAAGTTTGCATTCCACTCAAAAGATACATGGAAGGAGTGTGCACTTACGAGTATACTACCCAAATTTTGCACTCGTGGCAATACACGTGTTTTCGCATTTTCGCATTCAATGTACACTCGGCACCTACCCAAAGCTTCTTCGCAAATAGTTGAATGCAAGAAAAGGTACATTGAGTGCGCACCCTGAGCCAAACAGGCCCTCAAGCTCAAGCGTGAGTACCTTGGGTCCCGAGCCTAGGTAGGTGAGGTACGCAGAGCTTTTATCTAATTTCAGATCCCTTGAGATAATGCAATATCAAAATTCCTGGTCAAACGACCTGACCGATCTCGATCATTGTCTATTCTAAGTGTCACGATGTCCAACCATCAATTCTAATCTACCGGCAAGAACTCTGTGTTTCCGAATCACTTCTACCCATTCCTCATTCTCTACCTCGTCCTCGTCCTCATTGAGGAACGCGAGGATCAAACTGAAATCACCGCCAAGTCGTCCTAGACTGCCAGCACAATACAACACTTGCGTCAAGAGACTGTCTCTACTACTCCTATCTCGGACATTTGGGAGATATCTCCGTAATGTATCCTCCAACATACTCACTAATTGCAGAGGGAAGGTTCCCAATGCACTTGGCAGAGGCTGCAATGGACCCTCTGCTAGAACCTTTTCCCTCCCTAGCCCCCTCAGCAGTGCCTCGTCATGACCGGTAGCGGGAGGAAATATGCTGCGATACATAGAAATGATAGCAAAACTCTGCTCTCGGAAGATCTCAATGTATCTCTTCAGATACCTCTCTGTCTGCTGTCCTCCTTCCCACTTACTTCTTTCTTTCCCTCCGTTGCTGTCCCCCTTTGCATCTCTTAGCCTTATTGTCTCTTGGTCTGCTAATTCACGTAAAGGTTCGAGAGCTCCTAGCATTTGCTGTAGGTTCGCCAACCTGCACACCAAGAATAGTGACCCAAGACTACCCTCTCGACTCCCCTGACCGCCTGCAACGTGGTGCATGGACGAAGCTGCTGAAGCAGGTGATGGATCGAGTTCAGGTGCAACTCGCCGTAGCCAAGATATTGTCCGCATAGCACTGGCTAGTTTCAGCGAATTTGTCCTGAGACTAGCAATCAGGTTTGTAGCCATGTCCTGCATTGCTTCCTCTGCTTGTTTCTCTACGCTTGATATCAAAGCGGAATCAGGGTATAGCCCGTGTAGCCGCCTGATATGTGCGTTCAAATCTAATGCCGAGGCATAATTAAGGGTTGCATTCGAGGTAGAATTCGCAGATGCTATCGAAGCTGTGTTGGAAGTAGATATGGCTGAGGAAAGCAATGTTGGGAGATCGAGGATATCTGCGAGGCGATCGATATTTCGAGATAAAAGGAGGGATTTACGCCGACGGTCTAAGAGCTCATTCTCGGACCGCGTATTATACGTCTCACTGAATTGGACAGCAGCATCGTCGAGCTTGGGAAGGGCATCGCGAAGGGAGGCTGTGGATTGCGCAAGTGAGGGAAGAGTTGTACTGAGTGTTGAAAGGTGGGTTGATGAATCAATAATAGACTTGTGTGAGCGTTTAGAAAGAGCTTGAAGCGATAAAAGGAGGGAATGTGTCGTTTGGGAGAGAGATTGAGGTTCAGTGGTTGTAAGAGACGAAAGTGGTAAGGTGGTCAATCGATTCAGATAGGCATTGGTGACAGGATCTTTGGAGGATGGCACCGCTCGTGGGGAAGGGGTGTCGAAGTATGGCACCAGGAGTTCGTATAAGGGATCTGCCATAGCTGCGAATAGCTGTATAGCTGACCTGGAGACTTTTCAACTGAAATGTGCTGATGCTGGAATAAAGGTGTTCTGGGTTTCGCTAAGGAAAGCGGGAAGGAGCGGGTCCAATTCGGAATGTTCCCGGCAGTCCCGTCATCCCAGTTCCAAGTTCTCATGTCTCAATTCCCACCTCGTCACTCCACACTTTCCCTTCCCCATCCCCATCATCCTCGTCTCCCTCTCCCCTTTCCTTCGTTCCCCCTCTTTCACGTGTGTTACGCTTCCTCGTCCATTTTCTCATCTTGCATTTGCACCACCATCGTCCGTCTTCTTCTTCATCATCATCACCAGCGCACAACCCACAACTCCAAATTATTTGACTTTACTGATGAACTTGCAATACCACTGTCTGTATCCTTTCTGCTGTCGCAGAGAAAAACAGGATCATGTGTACCCAGGCGTGCAGCCATGCGTACGCATCGGATGACACCAGCCCAGAGCTGTCTTTTAAAGGCGTCTACATGGCAGGAAAATCAGCTGGCACTAGGTGGGATGTAACCTGTGAAAAGGGCGTCATCTCCTCACTCACTGAGCACGATCCATCCCAGCCTGATCAAGAAATCGGAGGCCAGTTTCTATCGCCAAGTCTCTGCCATCCTCACATCCATTTGGACAAGTGCTTTCTTCTCTCTCACCCGAAGTATGCGGACCTGGAGATAGAAAAGGGTGACTTTGCAGAGGCACTGCAATTGACCAGTAGGTTATTTCGAGAGGTTCCCGTTCCCTCTTCTCATGCTTGTTGCAGATGAAGCCAAAACTCGATTTGAGCATGATGATCTCATGGAAAGAGGTCGCGCTCTGATTGAGGAAAGCATCAACTTTGGAGTCACACATATGAGAGCCTTTGTCGAAGTCGATCTTACGGTCAAATACAAATGCCTAGAAGCTGGTCTCGCCCTCAAGGAGGAGTTTCGCGATCGATGCTACATCCAGATTTGTGTATTCGCCCAGGATCCAATCCATAGCTACCCAGATAGAGGAAGGGCGATGATGCGACTGCTCGAAAGTGCCTGCATCAGACCCGGAGTTGAAGTGTTTGGCAGCACGCCTTATGTTGAAAACAATGGGACATACTATTACCAGATGAACATCAAATTTGCCATCAGGATAGCGATGAAGTACAGGCTTCACTTGGATTTTCATATCGATTATAATTTGGATGCGACCAAGCAAAGCACAGTCCTGGATGCTCTGAAACATCTCCATGCCATGAACTGGCCGATCAACTGGAACTTACCAACTTACAGAACTATCGTCTTCGGCCACTGCACACGTCTTACACTTTTTGATGACAACGAATGGCTCAGTCTGCAAGAGAAAGTCCGGGGACTGCCTGTGGCCTTCGTCGGCCTCCCAACCTCCGACCTCTTCATGATGGGTAGGCCAACCGCGAAGGAAAGTGGTCCACGGACTCGAGGCACACTTCAAGTTCTTGAAGTTATTCAGAAATATGGACTCAACGCATCTATTGGCGTCAACAACGTGGGGAATGCCTTCACTCCCCATGGCAGTTGTGATCCACTGAGCTTGGCAAGTTTGGGTGTTGGATTATACCAAGCAGGCACGAAGGCGGAGACTGATCTGCTTCTGGTGAGTCTGATTCGCACCTATCTAAGCATCTTTCTGACTGGCATGACAGCAATGCATCTCAAGTCGTGCCAAATTAGCTACGGGTATGGATCTTTCTGCCTCGTATGAAATAGATATAGACGTTGGTGATCCTGCGGACTTCGTTATCATTGGTAATAAGACGGCCAACACATCGACTTCATTTAGAACGGTCAAAACTGTTCAGGATCTTGTATATGATGCCGGCAAAGAACGGACCACTATTTGGAAGGGTAGGATTGTTAGCAGTCGTGGCCAGTAATACTATCGACAGCTTTTGCGAGGCTGCTCGGCGTATTACTGACTCATATGGCCACCTAAACCGCATACCCGCACGTGTATGGGTCAGGCTTACTGAAGCCGACTATCTGCATTCATTTGGCTGCTCAGCTGTGCAGATTATGGGAATCACGAGTCCAAACGTATTGTATAAATATAATTATCTCCTCATCGTAATTTAAAAGCAACAATGAATAAAAAGTGGAATTCTACTCGGATACACATTCGGGATCTGTTCATCATCGAAATAAGTAAAATTAAGCTGTGCATGCCTTGGTAGTTCCGTAGTTGATCATAACCAGGCCGGTTGTTCTGTTGGGTGGTGGACCTTGGGGATGCCGCTACCGAAATTCCGTAGCGGCCCTGCCTAGTGGAAACCTGGAAGGGTACAAGACAGCTCGAGGGGCTGCAGTAACTCTTCCAGTTCGTCAAACCTGCAACATCCTCCCTTGGCACGATTCGCACGTTGCGAGTCACATTGCACGCTCCCCTCGTGGCTGGAGTGTGTATTCTGACCCGGAATAAATTGTTTAACCTCCCTTCTTCCTTCTTCCTAATCTGCAAGATCCCCTCCTAACGACAATGCACGACCCTTTCCCTCTCCCACCTTTGCCATGGCTCAGTAAGGCCGTTCAGCCTTTCTCCGACTATTTTCACTTGACCACCCTTCCTCTCCACATCCACGAAGTGGTTGGCTCTTTCTTGGGCTATACTTTCATCAATGTTGTCGTTGCGCCAGTCGTCTCGAGATGGCTGTTCCCAGTCAAGTATGCCAAGTTATCCCCGGACAGGAAACTGAACTGGGACGTTCATGTGGTATCACTCGTGCAGAGTACAACTATAAACGTCCTTGCGCTATGGGTCATGTTTGCAGATGAAGAACGCAAGAGCATGAACTGGCAAGAGCGCGTTTGGGGATACACTGGAGCTGCTGGAATGATACAAGGCTTGGCAACAGGGTATTTCCTCTGGGACCTGATGGTCACTGTTCAGCATGTCAAGGTCTTTGGGCTAGGCATGCTCGCCCATGCTCTGAGTGCCCTCCTCGTTTTCTCCTTTGGATTTGTAAGAAATTCTGAACGATCTCAAGTTATGTACTAACTAACCATACTTGCAGCGGCCCTTTGTTAACTTCTACGGCTGCACATTCATACTCTACGAACTTTCGTCTCCATTCCTGAATTTCCACTGGTTCTTTGACAAACTCGACATGACTGGATCCAAACCACAATTATACAATGGAATTATGCTCCTTGTTACATTCTTCTCTTGCCGCCTTGTTTGGGGTACATATCAGTCTGTCCGTGTTTATCAAGATGTGTGGGCTGCTCTACACCACAGACCAATTACTGCGGGTATCAATATTGATGCTCTCAATAATGGAACAACTGCTGGCCTGGAAGCGGCTGCGGGGAAAAGTGCCGTTCCCTTACAGGATGGCATTATGCGTTTTGCAGGGGAAGAATACGTTCCTCTTTGGCTCGCATTCACATACCTTGGAAGCAACGTCATTTTGAATACACTCAACTTTTATTGGTTTGGTAAGATGATCGAGACGGTCAGAAAGAGGTTCCAGCCTCCAAAGGAGCAGAGGAGGAAGGAGAAAGCTATTGCTACACGGAGCACTGGAACTAATGGGAAGAAGTTCATTGATATCGATGAGACCGAGGTACGCCGACGCAATAATGTTGTCGATGATGACGCTATTGAAGCAATCTCATGATTAGGAGTGATAGAGGGGAGGAAGTAGGGCATTAGCATGAGTTTTCGGCGCAAGGGTTTATGGTCATATGAGCGCGAGCAGGACGAAACTATTACTGAGCCTTAATATTCTTGGACACAGCCTGCTTGCATCTGGTTTTCACGGCGAGTGTTTGTGTATTGGAGGTCGCGCTGTTATTAGCGGTTTCGAATGGCTTACAGACAACTTTGACAGTAAACCTTCAATTCCTTAATTTACATTTGAAGGCACATCGAGATTAAAATCTCGTGCAGTGAACCAGTGATCATAAGGGGTGTATGTTTAAATTCGTATAGATGCTTGCTATTCTCGGGCTATGAAAAATTCATTTTCGATGCGTAGCGGAGCCAAATCCCGAGTCCACTTAAGCTATATCCTTACAGAAATTGGTATCCCAAAGGGCGACGGTGTGGAAACATCATATCAGGAGGCGGTAGAGGAATTAGTACTACAGAATGGCTTTGCTGGATTCGTTACATCGAAAAACTTTGATACTTCTGGGTGGTTGCTTGGAAGCGTACACGTGATAGTCTGATTCAGTATAACGGTTGGTAGTAAGTACATGGAAGAATCTTGCTCTTCATGGAGTTGAAGAGTGAATATGCTGAGTGCGGTAGCATTTTTGAGCTCCAGACGAGATACGTCGATCCCAGCAGGGCCATACGGGAAGCCGAAAGTAGGTGGTGGGGCCGTTGGTGTGCAGCGATAAACCATCTGTAGCAGCAGACAAGGGAAAGGCGATAAAGAAAAGGACGAAGAATATGGATGGTGAGTGGATTTGAAGCCTCGAGCAGTGGACTGCAGAGTAGGTGGGTTGGGATGTTGAGCTTCGGAAATATAGGAATTCCAAAATTTGTTCTCATGACTTTGTAGCATTTCTCCGTAGCCTTTCAACCATACCAAGTAGGAGGGAGCTCTTCCCAGAATATCGAGCAAGCAGCATTGAGCTCTCGAGCTTGAAGGGGTATGTTGACCCAAGATAATATCCAGTGGTATTGTCGCCATAACAAAATGCACTTTGGTATGCGCTACTAACTCCAACACCAGATGCTGTCCAAGCCCAAACCCATTGATACATTCAAAATCCCCATCATCCACCCTCAGCCGCCCTCAAGCATCCGAAACACCATACCTCACCCTCCGCTCCCTTCTCCACACAGCACCTACTACACACCATCCCCCTATGCCCTCCTACCCGCCGCTTCTCCCATCTCCTCTCCACATCCCCATTCTCCTTTCCTTCACTTGCGTTTCCTCGTTCCATCATCATTAAATCGCTCCAATTAACATTATTTCTCGACGTCGGGTGCTGTATGAGCCCGAGTCCATCACACTCCCGGATACAGATGTAGCAAGTCCTCTCGCCACAAGCCTCGCAATCGGCATAAGAATCCAGTTCATTTCGTAGAGTAGGCTTCCTTCGACATATATGACATGCACTTAGATCGACCTTGCCACTAAATTTCGGGCTTGCGTATGATGCCGAGTCTTTCCGCGGCGACAGGCTATGGTAAGCATCTCGAGTATCGGGCTGGTCATGTAGATAGTCGGCATGAAACAAAACATGGTCCTCTGAAGAGCTAGATATCCGTTGCCTCTTTGTATCATGTAGCCTTTTAGATTTAGCATGAAGGATATTGCGGCGGCTGGGATCATGGTTGAGTTCATGTCGTTGGAGATGATGACTATAAATAAAGACGTAGTGAGTTTAATAGTCTTTGCAGCATGGTGCTTGGTTTGAAGAGTAGCACAAACCTATTCATTCTCATCTGGAGCTCAGCCCCATTTACCCCATCCTCTCGTCTTCTCTTCTTACACGTAGGAGATATGGGTGCCTCAGCGATTGATGGCATATCGAGTGTGCAGTACGATGATAGCTTTAAAACTCTCGAAGCCACCTACCTATGTTTGAATTAAAATTGCAGCTGAATTCATGCGGTAGGCTAGGGCAAGGCAGGCTCCTGGACTTGAGTTAGGGAAGGCTGTATACAGAGATCGAATGTGGTGTGCTGTTTACAAAATGTTGTTCTTGACGCTACACTAATGAGCGGTTCCTGATGGTGTCAAGGATGTCCCTGCTCGGCTCAATACCCCATACGCTTTCGAGCGCTAGGCTAGTTCGGCTAGGCAGCCTAGGCTAAAAGTTGATCATCCTTTTTGATACAGATAACATAGGCAAACCAGGTGAGGAGGCAGATATTCAGACGGGATTACTAAAGGCGAGTGTGTGCTCTGTCTTGGGAATCTCCCAGACTGCTATAGCTGATTCCTATGCCTCGAGGGGAAAGACGTGGCTGCCTGTGCTCTCCGTCACATGGCCCGGAGGTAGGCACTCTTTGAAGAAGGGTATAGTATTAAGGACTCAAGTAGCAATAAATAATTCAGCCCATTTCGTGAAACTCGGCGACTACAACACTCACGAGGTGGTCATCGAGGCTTGAAGACTCAGTCCCATGCCACAAGGGTGACATCATCCGCCAATTCTTCATAGCTGAGATATGTTGACAATTGGGTAAGTCTTTTTCTGTTTGTATGTACTTTATTCTTCAAAAAGCTACTGATTACTTAGACTAAGTCTTCTATCCTCCCCCTTTCTTCAGCTCTTCAATGCCAATGCAAATGCAATGTAGACCACCCTCGCTATGCAGCTCAATAAGAAAGAAAACATAATCATATTATAACCGCGTAAGTTTTTGGAAATTGTTCCATTGACAACTACACCCTCCCGTTCCGCCGTCAACACCGCCAAGACTAGGGTTTGATCCATTGGAAAAAATTGAAGGTGCTGGATTGAAAATTGCACCCCCAAAGCCTCGATTCTCACCATTGAGTATGCCAGTAGTTGAGATGAGCTTTTCCCGGCCGTCCAGACTATAGCAGTAGATCATTTTCTTTGCGGGATCACCTCCGTGACGATCTGTCGTAATAGTGACCGGGTATGGGAATGATCCAGGCTGGACAAGCCTACTTGCGGCACCAGTAGCCGTCTTATTCAATGTGTCGGTAAGCAGCTGAGCTGTCTCATTCATCCGAGTCCAAATTTGAACCAGGTATCGGGTCTGGCTCCAAGTGCATCTGTAGACAGCCTCCGAGATCTTTGCGCCACCATCTTTATCCGCGGGTGATTCACCATTGATGGTATTCGTCTCATTCAAAAGGTCCAGAGACTTGAGGAAGATTGAACGATCGAAGAATGTAAAGAACCCATAATGTTCAGTTGGTAGACCTCTGTCATACAATCTAATAGGCTGCTGGACTGGGAACGGTAGGAGATTTGCAGCTGCTGCTGTTCCGTCGCCATTCGAACTTGGCGGCGGAATGATCGAGGTGAGATTGGGAAACGGGTTAGTCGCACGCTCGACAATTTGACGCCTCTCTATTGTCGCGTTTAGATTTGAAAGAAAGGATATGTAAAATGGTGTTGGCTCTCCAGCTTTAGTCTTTGAGACGATGCCATCTGTCGAGTTTCCCAAAAATGCCTCCTCGGCGAAGGATGGAGGCGGTGGAGATGGAATGAAAGTTACCGCTTGGCGTGCTTTCAGGATCAAGTGTTTGATGAGTGCGCCAGCTGAAACCGGATTGCCAACCAAAGAGCGTATAGGCAAGCTTGGGTTACGCGTGACATTCGCAAAGGTAGCATTTGTTACGGAGCTATTGTCCCACTGAATATGAACAAAGAAATTCGGTCGATTTGACGGGTTTGGCGCGACCGGCCCTTGAATTTCCTTTGGTAGAGAGCAGCTCCATTGTGTCGCAGGAAAAACACATCCAGTATTGGCGACTGTATTTGCAGGAGCTATAATGGTCGAAACGCCCAAGAATATTGGTGGGAATCCGGTGAGGTTCAGCCATTGCGATGGCTCGATGACAGTGTTCGATTTTCTGTGTAATGTTGTAGCCAGCACAACCACAACGATGATCATAGTGAGGAATCCAATGACCAATCCCAAATACCATCGACGTCTCTTACGGCCTTCAGCTCCACTTCGTCCATAGCATCCTCTGTCAGAAATGCATCCTCGGCCTCTCCACCACCCTCCAGCTTTCCTTGCCACTGCATCCTCTTTCTCGTGTCTACGACGCTTTGCTTCCGCTTTGGTCGCTTTAGTGGGTGGAAGGCCATAATGCTCCCCTGAGATGGGGACTGGAGCTTGTCTTGCAGGTAGCTCAGGATACCCCGAATTAAGATTGATCGGTCTACGACCCGGAGGCGTCAAAGGAACTTCAGACATAGGGATAGCTCCGCTAGAGCTCATAGCTTGTTGCATACCAGGAGATAGGGGACCAGGCGATCCGGGATATTGAACACCAAGCGCATGTCCAAGTGGGAAGACTGCCTTATACTTCACACGACCAGGAGACGGACTATATGGCGGCGGCGGTGTCGGTTGCCCTGGAGCTACTGGGCGAGTGGCTCTTGCTGGGTCATTATTAACGGGATTCATTTCTGTGGAGGCATTGGTAGGGTTATTCGAACGAGTCTGATTGAAAGGATTGTTGCTTTGAAGTGCCAATGTGTTTGGTGCGCTTGACAAAACTGGAACCTCTCTCTCGGAGGAGTGAGAGGATTCTATACTTGATGTTGTATTTTCACGGACGAGATGATTCTCAGATGATAGACTTGACATCGTTACTGCATCAAAAATCGCAGTCTCAGAAAACACAATGGGCAATGTGCCGGTGGAATCTGAAACCTTGTGTCGAGTGTCTTGCACAACTGGCGATTGTTCATCTAACTTCTGTTTTGCGTCTGGATCCCACCAGGCATCTGTAGATATGGTTGTAGATGTGGCTGGCGTGAGCGGAGAGAATTGCTTCTCCCACATTTTTCCGTCTCTCTCAACACCCTGAGCTTTGAAAGCCGCAGCAGCAAGACTAGGAAGAGCCGGCGCGTCATTTTGACCAACTTCTCTGGCCGCGAATGTGTTTGATCTGGTTAAAAATGGTGTGGTAATATAATTCCACCAGCCTCGTGAACGTCTACGTGTAGCCACAGTACTAATGCTGGCATGCCTGTCCATTCTAGATCCAGCAGCGACCGACACAGCTCGGCCTGACCTGACCATGACCGGGCTTTCGTCTTCTTCGAATACAGTGCACGAAGATACGATTCGAGATTTGACTGCTTCATCTTCGCCCCACGTCGTCACGTCATCTGAATCCGGTGAAAAATAGCTTCTCTGCGCTGCAACCCTTTGCCTCTCATCTTCCAAGAACGAAGCGGGCATGACTGGCACAGGTGGCGCGTCATACGATGTATATACACATGCGCTCTCTGGGCTCATTGTTGATGCCGACCAAACAGAGATTTCCTGAGCGGGAGTGATAATAATGGTAGGGGTATCAGGGGTTTTGTTTGTAGGTGTACGATGCTCGTAGCTCCGCAGGATCTTTGTTGTATCAGAAATTGCTGTTTGCGGACTTGTATTGTGTTCCGCAAGATCTGCGGAAGGGATGGATAATCCTATGACTATCGGTCGATCATCAGGCGATAAATCCTCGTTCGCTCTGACTGGTGAGGGATTGAGATTCGCGTTGTGATGGGAAGGTTTTATGCTAGCAAGTGGCGCCCCTTTGTTGGATAGAGAAGGCATTGTATTTGGCTTGGTCTTCTTTATCCTCCAAGATCCACCCGATGATTGGCTGGACTCGCCAGTCAACGCCTTCAAAGCAGCCAAATCAACAAATTTGCCCATCTGGGGCATCGTTCGAGAAGGCTGGAGCTGTACAGGTGGTGCAGCCGCCTGATGTCTGGAGAAATTGGTAACAACTTTGATTCCTGCTCTTGCATTCTGCTTCCTTTGTCGGCCTCTCGATTTGTCCCTCGTAGGCTTTTGCACGGAGTAGCGTTTTTCCATCTTCTTGCTCAGCCTATTTTCGGGCCGTACTGTCACTCCTAATCCAACATTTTGCGGAGGTCTGGGAAAGTCTGCAGCTCGTATGCCATTAGCATTCGGCGTGCTGGCCGTGCTATCATCCTCATCCCACCACTCATCTTCTGTATCATCATCGTCGAAAAGTGTGTTGAATGGATTGCTGTGTTGTTCTGCTGAAGAACTATCGTTTATGGCTCCAGACTTCGCAGCCGCATTTGATGCCATATCAAAAGAATTTGATTTGTGTAAGAGAAACAAGAACCTGTTAACAGATCGCCCGGTTTCCGATCAGGAGAGTAAATCGTAGACAGTGCAATCTAAGGTTTTGAAATTCGTTGATTAGGTACGAGAAGAATTTTGCCGAGTCGTTTTTGAGTTTTGAGGTCGAGGTTGTAGGTGAAGAAGGAATGACTTTGAAATCCGATCTAAAGGCAGGTCCAAAGCTGGGGGAATAGATATAGCATGATCGAAAAAGTTAAATGAAATTGCTATTGTGCGGTGCCAACCCAAAACAACAATAGGCAAGAGGGAATCGTTCAAGTTCACAATAGAAAGGGAAAAAATGCAAAAAATGCAGTAAAGACAGTAAGCTGGAAACGAAAAGCCAGCGAGATCTGTGACAAAGATTATGAAGAAGATGTCGTACGTGTAAGAAGGAAGACAGAATGAAACGGAGGATTCATGGCTATGAAGTCAAGGCCAGAGAAACTGAGGTCACGACCTCGACCCAAACCGGAATTTGGCGGGGGCGTCGAACATTACCCAGAATAACATGCAACATCTCATTCGACTACAGTCGCACGCCGACATATTAGAGGCTCTTCACTTACATGGCGTCCTCTTGGTTCGTTGGAGAATGTTGCAATACGCGCCCATCTGGAGGAAATGATTCTCGTCGATTGGCGGGCGCTTGGAAGCCTTCAGCGCCAATCATTCTCTAGTGACAGCCAAAATGAAGCAAAGTTCGCGTGGCAGATGGTCCGATGGAGGAATCGAGAGAATTTGAAGCATCATTGGTGATTCGAGAGATGGGCCGTCCTCAAAGTCTTTGATTGCTTTGTTTGCCTGTTGTTAAAGACATCATGGAGTGAAATGAGACGAGATACAATAGGATACAAATGGAATGGCACGAGAAAAGGGAGGTATGCTGGCGGCAGAATGTGCCCCTTCACCGCCCTCAATGCTGACATAAGCTATGGTACATACCTGTCCTGTATTGGTCCCGCTGGTGTACCTAGGTAGTACCAGTGACAGCGAGCCAGGGGAGTGCGGGCCCAGCCTCCCACTCAAGACCTCAGCGCTTTCAGATTCGTGCCAAAAATAGGGGTACAAGATAGGGATGAAAATGTCCCGACGCTTGCGAACCCCCTGACAGCTTTCAAAGTACCGACCGAACTGGTTGACGGACTATGATTGAAAACAAGTTCGGCTTCATGCCTTTTCAGAGATCTAAATCCCTTCCGAGGATCGAGTTCGAGCGCTTGTCCATGCAACTATTCAAGGTATATATTAGGGTTTAGGTCCCCTTCATTCCCTATAAGAATCGTTCATCCGATGAACCTTCATCCCTCGCCTGAAAAATCTTATCGTTATATCTCCTCGTCTAGTACCTGTGGTACTGTACGCAGACTTCATTATGTAACAACAAAGTTGTCTCTATCATTTATTAGATTTTACAAACATCCATAAATAAAGCCAGAACTTTGTGCAAGAAATTCAAATGATTCTGACATCTCAAAATGGACGGTCACCCCGATCTCAAACACCAGATACACAGCAGTTCAGTATTGTCTTGTCTGACGAGCTTGATGTTTTGGATGCCGCAAGTCATCCTTGAAAGTACCGGGTACCACATTCCACCATCTCCTGATACCGAAAACGGATCCGTGTTCTAGAAGCCAGCGTAGCAATATCATTTTGATCTCACCTCATGAATCCAACCCATCTGCGTGCATCTGCCAACAGCCTTTTGTGCATCCATCAAACGGCGGTACCATCAACTAATTTAATCCGACGATACTTGTCGACTTGGCAGCTGCACCTGCCCACCGAAACAATTTGTAGTTGCGGATCTTGTTAAAGAATTGATTGCACTCCGTTGTGTTGCGTGAGCTAGCAAGCCGTCGCTGTGGAATTTGATGAAATTGCCCTAGATAACGAAATCTTAATAGAACGTCCGAGACCAGATTGATGAATAGGAAGCCAGGAGGAAATGGATCTGATTCTTAAGTTGGAGCCCCCTCGCCAAATCATGTCGCTCGAAATAAAATTAAGCTCGACAAACTTCGAAGTCTCATCTAACTGTTCTTCTTGACGACACACTCCGCCATAGTCTTCAGTAGTCTGTCTTCAGTGCCTTTCCTTTCCTCTTCCTCAATCATTTTTCTGCGTCGCACACCTCCCGTTGTTCCCGATCGTAACACCGGCACCGTATCTCGAACGTCGATTTTCCGTTTCCATTCATATTTTGCTGACTGACAGCTGAGACACCTGGACCGTTGCAAATACGAGCCACGCCAAGCCACAGTGGTGCACTCCAGCGTCTCCTCTACCCACCTCGACCGAACACATCTGCAAGACTGCGTTGCGCTGCTACTGCATTGATTCTGCAGAGACAGACCTGAACTTGGGGTTGGTTGCTTCAAACCCGCGTGCAGAGGTCAAGTCGGATACGAGGCACAGAGACGAGTTGCCGCAAAGCCTTCTTTCCATTTCTTCCCCCGTAATCACCAGACGGTCAAAGTGCCTTCTGGTCCCCTGCTCTCGACCTGGCGTCCTTAAACCCCACGGCCGCATTTTCTTCTTCTATAGGAGGGTCTTTCACTCACCATCGTCGACGGTCATCAGCAAACTCATCGAGTGTACCACCAAATCTAAATCTACAGGCGGAGCGGAGCGACTCGCAGGGCAACAGTCCCGCACGCAGCGCGCAGACTTTGGAGACCATTCCTGGGACACCAAATCTTCCAATGTCCCTGTCGCGCAGTCCCTCCCCAAGACCTGGGGGTGGATGGGCGAGTCCAGGTCTGAATAGTCCTTTCGCAAATGTCAGCGGACGCTCGAGTCCTGCAAAACCATATCGAGGATCCAATGGGGGAGCAAACTCAGTGACATGGGAGTCTGCGAAAGCTAAAAGTGACGGAATCAATGGCTACCCATCTTTCTCTACTCAGAATAATGGCTTCTTCAATCGTCACTACCGAAATCTATCGAACAGCCTGCCACATTTCAGCTTAGGCGCAGATAAGAGTTATGCGGAAAAGGAGAAGCTTGGACGAGGACGGTGGATGGCGCGAGATGGAGGCAGGCTTGCCAGAGTACGAAGTTTGGTGAGACGAATCAGTCGCAAGGCGAAGATACGCTTCTTACTCGTTCTCTCCCTGATACTAATGATCATCTTGTTCTACACAACTCGTAAGCTTTCCAGTCCAGCTACTTGAAACTCATAGCTAACTCAACACAGCTTTACATTACTGGTGGCGCAGAGCGGGCTTCCTAGGAGGTGGCAGAAAGCATGTGATTATACTTGCAGCAAATCAGGGTGGTGGTGTTATGGAGTGGAAAGGTCCTCGAGAATGGGCCATCGAGAGGGACAGCGTACGGAACAAGAAGAAGTATGCAAAGAAGTGGGGATACGATCTGGAAATCGTTGATATGAGTACGAAGAAACGATACGCACATGAATGGAGAGAGAGCTGGGAAAAGGTAGACACTATTCGGAACTGCTTGAGGAAATACCCCCACGCTGAATGGTAGTACTCTCCCAGATTGGTCCATTGAAAAATTACTAATATATACAGGTTCTGGTGGTTGGATCTGAATACGTTTATAATGGAACCTTCCTACTCTCTCCAATCCCACATCTTCAATGACCTCGGAAAGAACACATACCGGGATATCAACAAGTTCAACCCGCTAAATATTACACACCCATTCCCATCGGAACACCTCGACGAAGAAGCACGAAGTCCAGTAGGAGATGGAAAGGCAAGCTCAATAAATCTGGTCATTCCCCAAGACTGCTCAGGTTTCAACCTGGGGTCTTTTTTCATCAAGAGAAGTGCATGGACTGATCGTCTACTGGACGTCTGGTGGGATCCCGTCGGATATGAACAAAAACATATGGAATGGGAGCACAAAGAGCAAGACGCTCTTGAGTTTCTATACATCAATCAACCTTGGATCCGCCCTCATACTGCCTTCATCGAACAAAGAAAGATAAACAGTTTCCCAGAGGGTGCATGCTCAGAAAATGGTAACGATACACGTATCCATTACAATGAGAAGGATCGTGACTTTGTCGTCAACATGGCGGGTTGCGAGTGGGGACGTGATTGCTGGGGGGAGATGTACAATTTCCGGGAGCTAAGCAACTACCTGAATCGTACGTGGTGGGAGTTATTCAAGGAGGAACTCATTGCCGTACTGTGGTTCAAGATTACCGGCCACAAAATCCGGATTTAATGGTTGGGTGGGCGTTGCGTCTTTGATCAAATGCCGATATTTGGGTCTTTGCTGTGTATCTGCGATACCCCTACCTTTCCTGTCTGATAATTTTCCTTTGCTGTCTGGCGTGGCATTTGCATGATAGAGTAGCCTGTGGCTTGTTTAGGTTTATTTCGCGCACTGTGTAGTGCGTCGTTCTGCGCACTGCATTGTATTGCATATTAGGGAGTCTAAGAGGGTTTGATATTATGTATCATATGATGTGTTATGTCCGGTTTCTCTAGGGCAATTACAAGTTTGCGCCTAACTCATTTGATGGTATCGCATTTGAATATGCTGCCTTGTAGGTTGAATTTTTTCTTGCCGACACTCTCACTACTGTGAAATATTTGGTAGAATTTCAGGTACATGTATCCCCATACAACAACGTAGCAAGTGCTATTCCACTACCATGTAGTTTCGGCTCTTCCTTCAAATAATACGGTCAGTCCCCAACACCATATCTCCAGGAACACAATCGGACTGATTCTGGTATCTGTGGGGTTCTGATATAATCCAGTTCATGCGGACAAATTCAATTGAGTGCTAGTTCGGGGTGTGTCTGGGGAATTGGGATGGGATATGGAGCAGAGATTGTATATTGTATTTTCGGATATTGTTGGATGTACGAAAGACCTCATTTGTCGTTGCAGGTAAAGATAAAGGGAAGAGGCATTGTATTATGTCTGTGTTGGAAATTGTGTATCAAGGGAATCACCCAAGCTTGTTGGATCTTCCACGGAAGGCTGCCATCCCAGATGTTGCAGTGGCTATTTCTGCAAAGCCTCTTCTTCACATGCAAATATAGCGCAGAGCATGGCAGACCATCTTCTCCGAAGCTTTGTGCTTTGGTAGACTGAGATCACATTCATCAGCTGTAATTTAGGGCTCTTCTTGTTCATCTCTTGCGTCTTTCAAAGTTACTCCTTCGCAAAGACAGGTCACTATAATTTCCATTGCAGGTCGTCGGAAACATATAGCCAATGAGGCGCTTTTCCGCCACTACCATCTACACAGCTCCGGCACATATGCACCTCAGGACTTCGGGTGCAAACGTGAGACCTCCGCAATCTTCGGGGTGTTGGATCCGAGGGAGTGTAGTGTATCTCCTCAAGGGTGGTTTTGATGGCGGTTGGAGCTTATATATCAAGAATGCCCGTTCTTTCCTCTCAGAGCGATGTAATAGTGAAAATGAGACTTCCTGATAGTTCGAGGACAGAATGGGTTAGAAATATTCCAGGATTTATCTTTTACAAACTGAGCGCTATCTAGTTCAATTTTCTTCTTCATATTTACTGCGAGTCCTGTCTGCCCTTTCGCTCTGTGTACTTTTCAGTGTCTTGTTATCCAGCAACCCTCGTACCAGGTACAATATATGCTTGCCTGAATTTTTTGTTTGACCTCTTTCGGCCCAGTGCAGTTGGGACTATGTAGAATTATGTACCCGGCCATCCACGAACATAACGAATGGTGCAATCATATTTCTCGAAGACCAGGTGCATTGAGAAAGTGCTCAATGACCTCCTCTGTGGGAGCGAGGTTGTCACTCCCCCTCTTGTTTGGCAGTGACCTCGACATCAAGTGTCCCAGTGCCTTTCTATCAGAGCGATCTGACAGAAGCATATTGAAAACAGAAAGTGGCCAAAGATGGAAGCCACCCTTGCTGGGATTACGGTCCATAATTTCAAGCACTGTTGTGAAGTCATAGTCTGCTATACAATCACTGGTCAACAGCAGGAGACCACCTGGTTGTCGTCTTATGGATTCCCACATCAAGGCATGTGCTGCGACCAAATAGAAGTACCTCGTGGAGATGCTCTCAGCAGGACCTATTACTTCAAACCATGCCGCCAGATCCATCAAGACCTCCTTTGCCATCATCAAGTCCTGTTGTGACATGGCACGTTTTCGGGTCAATCTTGTGACAGCAATGACCAGGCGGTAAAGCTGAAATGGTATGCCGGTTATTGGCCAATTTTCCTCACCAGATCCAGCAGGTAAAGGCGAGTGCTCAAAATAATCTTGGATGATTTGCCATCCAGGGAGAGTGTCGAACTGGAAGTGCCTATCGAACATCATCACCGTCACACCATGATGGAGAATTGCTTCATAGCATAAGCGTTCGAAGCCTAACGCTGGTAAAACCCCGTCGGAACTCGAAGCATTTTGATATTTATGTGATTCTTGCGCTTTCTTTTTTGCAGCTTGCCGGCAACTCAGCAGGTTCAGTGATGCAAAGACTGTTGCCTTTGATGCGTCGGCACTCATTTCGTTTTCCTGCATCTGGTATCAGACCAGTGTGATATTGAGATATAGCATACCTACGTCAAAGAGATGCATCTGGTTTGTAGCTAGTAAAAGCCAATCCTCTGAGCCTACCACTTTACCCGTGGCTATCCCTTCGTTGATCTCTGCTACTGCAAGAGCGCGATGATGGAATGCAAGTGCTTTGGCCTTGGGAGACCACTGAGGGTCTATTGATGGTTTGGAGGAGGCTGCTATGAGCGAACAAGCTAGAGCAATATTCCTCATTGGCTCGTAATCTTGGACCAAGTGAATCGTATACTCGGAGTTCTTATACAAGGCATGGGAACGATCGTGTACAAGCGATGGTAACATAGCGTAGAGGTAGAAGGCAAGCTGGACGGTGTCACCACTTGATGCCACAGTAAGCAAATTGTAAGGGGTGCGAGCATCTGAAATTGTTACTATAATTTTCGTGATTGAGTCACTGGTTGAATCTTTACCTATAGACAAACTGGCTCTCCTTTTGACCTGGTTTTGGGGCGGTCGGCGATACCTCCGGTCTTGAGCGTCATCAAGTTTTGTAGGCCATTGACAACCGATCCCTCCCCTTTGACAATTCATGCATCTCGGCTTCAATTCATCGCACTTCTTCTTCCGACTCCGGCCTTGAATATTCGGTCAGCAGAGCCAGATTACGAGGGCCATCTCGCGCGTATTGGGAGATATCTTACATGTTAGACAGCCAGCTTTCGTTCGGAGAAGACCTCGACCAGCCATTATAACTTATTTTGTTGCAGGTTTTCAGGTTGCAAGCATCGTATAGCTACAACATATCAAGAAATATATCATGAAAACACATGATCGTAACAAAACATGGACCGTCGGAGAGATCGAGCGGCGAAAAGGTTAAATTTGAAGCGGTCGTTCCGGGGTCGAAAGCGGCAACATGTTTAAGGGAGGAACGAGGTAGGCAAACAATAGCATTTGGGCTCATTCGTCGCGTCCCAAGACGATAGCAGCTCATTATGAGCTAAATGCAATCCAAAGTCTTCGGACTTCGAGTAAAGTAGGTGGCTCTTCGAGGTTTGACAACTTGAAGATGCCTTCAGTACCGGTGACCATTGACGAAAAAGCTACG
Organism: Filosporella fistucella; assembly: GCA_030077755.1. Classification (NCBI taxonomy): domain Eukaryota; kingdom Fungi; phylum Ascomycota; class Leotiomycetes; order Helotiales; genus Filosporella; species Filosporella fistucella. Next base: position 1,156,484 of record JAQJZZ010000007.1, read on the forward strand.
CCGCTTTACAAGCACAGACGGCAACTCTCCCAAGCATACCCTGTAGAGAATGGAAGGAAACATAGGAAATGAGCATTAGTACATTATTACTGAGTTTATCTTAACCATGCAAAAATGAGATCATTAGTTTGTGACAGCCAATGAAACAACTCCTTTCTGGAGAATCTCCTCTGTTCCGGGAAATATTTGAAGTTGACACAGCTGCACGGCTGCCTACCCAGTCAAACAGTTCCAATACCATGGATCATAATCTGACTTGACAACTTTATCAAGACGAACTCGTACACATATTTCCGTATTCACTCAAAATCTTTTACTTCACATCGAATCTTTCAAAACTTAAATCTTTTGTTTAACGAAATACGGGTACATATACCCTGTTGCTTCTGTCCAGGAAGAAGACAACACAACACACTCGATTCATACATCATGCCTTATGGGGCAGGGCATGTGGCAGAGGAGCAACGGACACTGAGAAGAGGCAGATCATTGTTGATGATTTGCTTTGATACGTGGATACCGGATAAAATATGGAATGTTGAGAGGATGTGTGTAAAGGGACCCTTGTTTTTGAACTGTGTGAAATTAAAGGCTTTCGTCCGTAAACAGTAAGCTCAACCATACAACGTCGTATATTGACGTTGATCTTTATTGACAGTCTAGTTTGTTGACGGACGAGATTTATTTTGCCGACGGTCGATATTGTCGACGGACCATATTTACTTGCCAACAGTTCAAGGAGAATAGCTTGAGGATTTCTAGATCCAAATTAGATTTGGTTGGCGATTGAAGCCCCCTTCACATATCCCACTCCTCTCTTAACTTATAACTTGCAGCTATTTGATGCCAGATGGCGCCTGGACGAAGAAAAAGCTCAAGTTCATGTGACGAATAATCACAAATGAGGCAGAGTGATAAGTGATGGCAATACCCACTTTGACTCACCGTGTCAACAACACCTAGATCTCACATTACATAGCATTGTATCAATACTTGTGCCCCCTTTCAGGAGTCTTATCAATAGTATATCCGACATATAGCGCCTCGGGATGATTACGACATGAAGAGGGCTTCCACCCCTCGGCAATTCCTTGGTCATTCAACTCCTTAGTCTCCTCGGGGTCTATAGGGTTGAGATCTGACAGTGTGATACCGAGGTTCTACGAGAGATATGAGGCACTGGATATTTTCAACAAAAGCCCAGGAGATCAAAGTTCATTTTCTCCGTAGCCATAAACGACGTTCAACTGAAACGTATCTCTACAGCAAACGTCGGGCAAAATCACTCTAGGACGGGGAAGTGCCATTCCAAAGTGACGGAGGGCACAGAGCTCTGGAAAGTGCTACTCCACTGATGTTTCGCCTGATTGCCAGTCTCCTTGAGTGCCCTCGAGCTCACAGCTTCGACAACAAGAGTCTCAAGAATGAATCGATACAGAGTTGCGAGGGAGAGGGGCTCTTAAAGAAATCATTTAACGCACGACCACTCAAAGCTCTGAACGTCAAAAGTGTCTGTCGCGCGTTTCATTGCTGTAAGTATTCTTATGCCCAAAGCTTACGTGTTTCGTTTTTCTGTTCCGTTTCGAAACATTCTGTGGAAAAGGGAGTTCCTAAGATGCGGCCTCGCTTCTTGCCGCCGGGCCAATGTGCATCCCCCAGATGTGAGTGAAAGAACAACTCAAAACACCGCGGTCCACTTATCTTCACCAGACCAGAACTTCAACCCTCCGACAGGCCAGCCATCCATATCCTCTAATGAAGATCAGACGTGCAGATTCTCCGACCGTTCGGTGCGCTTAACATTCCGATCTTCATGTCAGTGCATTTGTAGCCATTCGTTTGGGGTGACCTCTACCCCAACCTAAAATGGACCACCTGCCAGAACCTTTCAATCAGTGTTGAACTGGCCACAGCGGGCACTATCCTTGCTTCTAGTAGCTCTTCATATGATTGTACCAGGATACTTAGCTGTGACCTGGTCAAGACACAGAGCTTGGATCCTTACCTGTAGTGACTTGGGACATTGGCGGACCCTGAGCAGAATCTGTCACTCTGAGAAATTTTAGCTTCCTCGAGTGTCTACTGGTATATGACCTCTCTATTTCCATTCCGGGCAATTTTCTGTCCGTTACATCTTCTCCTTTGAAGTTCTGTCATTCCTTACGCGGTTCCTATTGTCAACTATCAAAGGCGAAGCATTGACTGCCAGCCACAATAGTTATTCACAGTAGTTCAACGCTTTATCGAGATAAAGACCACACACTCCTTGTTATTGTTATTCAGTCAAAGGTCTCGATCCCTTATTTATAAACTCTGCATTGAGTCTACGTTCTTTCTTCCTTCAATTCCAAAATTTTCAGAGATCTCACATTTTTCGACTTCCAATACAACCATTTAATCAACATTCAAACATTCAAATCCTTTCTTCACAATCCGATATGCGTGTCTCTTACATTCTACGCTCTGCGGTATCCGTCGCCTGCGTTGCTGGTACAGCAAAGGCCGCCTACGTTATCAAGGACACATTCGATTCTTCCAATTTCTTCAATGAGTTTAATTTCTTCGACGGCGCAGACCCAACCCACGGCTTCGTCTCTTATGCTGCTGCCCCTGCCGCAAACAAAACTGCTCTTGCTGGTTACACAGATAATGCAGTCTACTTGGGTGTAGATCACACTACTGTAAGCCCAACTGGTGGTCGAGGCTCCGTTCGTGTTACGTCCAATAAAGCCTACACCAAAGGTCTCTTTATCGCAGACATTGCCCACATGCCTGACAGTACTTGTGGTGTATGGCCAGCCTTTTGGACGCTTGGTACTGGAGATTGGCCTGCCAATGGGGAAATCGACATTATTGAGGGTGTGAACAAGCAAACGACAAATGCCGTTACACTCCACACGAGCGCTGGCTGCAATTTCGACGGTACAGGTGCTAAAAGAGGCTCTGTTCTCTCTACTGGCAACTGTAACGCTGGAAATGCCATGCAAGGATGCTCTTTTGCCACTGCCGATACTCAATCATACGGCACCGGCTTTAATGAAGTTGGTGGTGGTGTCTATGCAATGGAATGGACCTCCACTGGCATTAAAGTTTGGTTCTTCACTCGCAACGCTATTCCGGCCGATATTACTTCTAGCAAGCCAGATCCCGCTACCTGGGGCGCGCCAGTCAGTTCGTTCTCTGGAGGGGGCTGCAACATTGACCAACATTTTTCGAATCACAACATTATCTTTGATACGACGTTCTGTGGTGACTGGGCGGGGCAAGTCTGGTCCAGCGGTTCTTGTGCCAGTCTTGCTCCCACATGCAATGACTATGTTGCCAAAAACCCCGATGCTTTTGCCAAAGCTTATTGGACTATCAACTCAGTTAAGGTCTATCAAACCGGTGCTGCAAAGCGGGAGGTGTCCTTTATCGGTTAGACAGGGACAGTGTCGGGAAATTTCTTGTGATTCATTTCTCTGCTTTTACATAGGGTTGGAGTTAGGATAGGCTACTCATGAATGGCGTTTGTGGTCTGGCGTAGATGGGAAAATGTTCAGAAGGCGTGCTGGATCATTTGTCAATGTAGGCATGGAGCTTCAGCATTTGTTTCTTGAATCCTTTTGCGTTGAGTTATTGCAATGAAGTCATAGAGCGTACATTACCCGCGAGACGGATGGCATAAATCCCTCTGCATCTAGAAATGTATAGTGTGTCTTGTCTGCATCGATCCATTATTCAAGAAAAGCAATATGTTATCCGCAATGAAGCAAACAACGCCCGAATAGGGCACAGTTCAGATTTCAGTGGGAATAACGATGGCCAGTAGAAAACAAAGCACATTGCATGTCTCATCCGGTTGAAATTTGAGAATCATCAATTGCTTGTGGGATTTATAGAAACTTATTCAATGGGTTCGTTCCATGTGCCACTTTGGACCTCCTTTATACTGGGTTCTTTCTGGAGTGCAAGTACTGCAAGCTTGAGACGTGCAGAACGTGCACTAAAAAGGCATTTTTGTTGCTCGCGGTCGGCTCCACATCTGCATGTGATATCCTATCTGTAAAAGCACCGGTAGGGGGTTCCATTTTGAAAGTGCTAGACTCTTGCATTTCGATTTCAGTCTTGTTTGGGCAGGTTCGACGATGTTGTGAGCAGGCTGCGAGGCTGGCGAAACAGGCTGCAGAAAAACAATTTGGCGAGTCTAAATTTCAAGTTCGAGTCAACAACCATAATTCCCACGATGCTCACGGAAGCTATGATAAAGTTTTGACCGATCACAATTTCTCAAGAACTTCTTTAATCTGCTAATAATCCCATCACAACCATGCATCCGTCGCGACAAGCGTACGTAGAGGAATCAGTTCCTGAAGTAAGCCAGCCCCTCTACCCCCAATAGTGCCCCAAAGCTCTCAGACAATGTTCATATTATCCCAGAGGTGTCATGGCTAGTAACCTTGTAGCTGATGGATCTGGTGCAACTTTCAGGATGTCGGAATTGACCTTGCGAATGTCCGTAAGTAGCAAACCACAAATTCCCATCTTCAGCCTTGCAGCTTCTAATTCTTTTACAATAGCGCTCGAACGCGACTATGACATTCCTTCTGCTGGCCCAGGACTGGCGCCTGAACGAGCTTCTGCATTCCAGGAGCAAATGGACAGGAGGAAGAGGGAGGCTATGATTGCGGTGCCAACGGATGATCTACGAGTTCGAGCGCGACTACGAGAAATTGGGCAGCCAATTACCTTGTTTGGAGAAGATAAAGCTCTACGCAGAGAGAGATTGAGGAAACTACTTGCCATCGAGGCTGAAATAAATGCCGCCGAGGACGAGGATGGTGATACTTCGATGCATGATGCGGCTGAGGGGGATAATGAGCAGGAAGAGGAGTTCTACACCAAAGGAATACCAGAACTGACTGAAGCTCGGAGGGCTATTGCGAGATACTCATTACCCAGAGCGAAAAATAGGCTGGCGTGTCAGAAAATCGAGTCGGGCATTCCTTTAAGGACGCATGTTAAATTCAGGAAGGGCGTCAAAGAACGGTTGCAAGGTTTTGAGCTCCAGGGCAGTCAAACAGCCGGAGAGAGACCTGTGAGCATGACACGATTCTCGCCAAATGGAGAGATTATTGCTGCAGGAAACTGGGGCGGTGGTATCAAGTTATTGGAAGTACCAGTCATGAAGGAGATTCGAACACTCCGCGGGCATACCGACCGCGTTGGAGGTATTTCGTGGTTTCCAGATGCCACGTTACCAGGAACGACTGTTTCCCCAGATTCAGTAAATCTTGCATCCGGAGGTGCAGAGGGAAACGTCCATTTGTGGTCTCTGAACCAAGACACTCCAATCTCGACACTGTCAGGTCATAATCAACGCGTTTGTCGTGTGGAATTCCATCCCTCTGGCAAATATCTTGCTTCAGCATCTGAGGATACCACATGGCGCCTCTGGGACGTCAATACAACTACAGAACTTCTACTCCAAGAAGGTCATTCAAGAGGCGTATTCGCTCTTGCTTTCAATACCGATGGTTCCCTACTGGCTAGCGCTGGTATGGACAGCATTGGACGTATCTGGGATCTGCGTACTGGTCGAACAGTCATGATTCTTGAAGGCCATATCAAACCGATCTATGCGCTCGACTGGGGCGTGGATGGCCATCGAGTCCTCTCCGGCTCAGGGGATGGCTGGATCAAGTGTTGGGATGTTCGTAAGGTACAGCCATCAGGCGGAATCGGCGCTCATAGAAGCGTTGTCTCGGATCTGAGATGGTACAAAGGGCTTGATGACCCTGCTTCGGGAGCCATTCCAGAGCTCGATGAACAAGGAGCCCGGAGACCAAAGAAATCAGGGACGTTCTTTGTCTCGAGTGGATTTGATAAGAATGTCAATATTTTCTCCGCAGATGACTGGTCTTTGGTGCAAAGTTTGAGTGGACATACAGGAAATGTTCATAGCGTGGATGTGAGTCGAGATGCTAGGTGGATCGTGAGTGGAGGGTATGATAGGACTGTCAAGCTCTGGGGACGAAATGATGCCCAGGGTCTATGAGGGAAAATATAGCTGCAAAATGGCGTTGGAAAGGATAATTGTTCTGTAGGAGCTCTACAAATTCAATACCAAAATTAAGCATTCCCCAATTGTGTACTTTTGAAGTGAAATAATTCTTCGATGCAATGATCTTGAGAGTTCACCACCTCTGCTCTCCCTGCCCTGAACTTCTGCCAGCCTCTGAAACTTCTTCCCAGAGCCTTTGTACTTCGAGAGAAGATTAACCAATCATTCAACCTCCCGGACAATCATACCTATTAACTTTTTCACCTCTCGACAGTCAATAAACTTGACAATAATAATTTTCAAGTTCCTCTGACATGACATACCCTATCTACCTTCACATCAGATATCTATCGTAGTTTCCAAACACGCAATACTAACCTCTCCCTTCTTGCGTAACTGGCTCTGATATGGGCATCATGTCCGCCTAGCGTCATTTACAGGGCACGAAACTCACCCTCCTTGCTGAGATTTTTCTATTTCCGTATTTTCACTGCGATGTCGGTTTGGTGTAAGGATGTCATTTTTAACAAGGTAAATTGCGTAGAGTGGAAGACTCAAGCGAATTGAGAGATGAGCAGGAACGAGCAGGTGAATTGGAATAGTGAGTATGACTTTTACGTAGCAGAGATACAGTTCGTTGTGATCTTTTTACATTTTGTCCATCTCTGATTTGAAGTGAAGAGATGGAATGAGTCTCTGAGTATGCTGGAAAGAAGGGGAGAGACCAGGAATTATTAGATGTCGCTATATTATGACTTATCTAGACAGATGTTGAAAGGGTAGCAAACAGCTGAGTTCTTTACTACCCTGAGGGCGAAAGCTTTATGGTTGGGTCTGAAAAGCCTGCTACACGTTGGAGAGTTTCCCAGATACTTATTCGCACTAGGAAACGTGCAGGCAGTATCGCAAACGACCTCTCCTTCCTCTTCAAAGACGATGGATCAATCGTGCTTTCCTTTCCCCCTTCATTCCCTACATAAGCCCTCTCACCTTACCAATCTCCCATACCTCAATCAACCACTCTTCACGCAGTAACTCCCACATCTTACTGTCACCACTTACACAAAACCAATGCTCGACCAAACAGAAGAACGGATCAAAGCCATAAACGCTCTCCTCATCGCAGAGAACCGCAAATGGGAAGACGCGCAGATAGAAGTATTGCAAGCGACCAATGAATCACACGCCGCGAAGAAAATTCTGGATGAGAAGGTTTGGGTCAGGAAAGAGTGTACAAAGAGATTGAGGGATTTGGAACAGGAGAAGGAGAAACTTGAAGAGATGATTGAGGCAAAAGAGAGAGAGGGAAAAGGGAAGTGAGCTGGAGTTGGCAAGGGCGGATTCCATTTGGATTTTGGTAAGGAGCGAAGAGATGCATAAAGATTTTGATGTTCGAGCCTGTTTTGCGGATGGCAACAGAGAGGCAAAAAGGGGAAAGGTGATGTAAGAAGTTGACTACTGCGAGTAACTGGCTGTGCGAATCGTTGTCCTTTCCTTGATATTCGATAGCTTTGGAGAGTTATTCCTAGGCGCCATTGCTCAACAGTTTCACAATCTTCTGTGGACCAGATACCTTGCACTTTGCAGCTGGTGGCAACCAGATATGCATCCAAGAGTGAAAACGAGAAATTGATAACTCCAGGAATCTAGACTGTGTATGTCAAGATAAAGCGGGTTACACAATGGGGCAAATTTGAAGAGGCGCAAAGCTCGCTCCTTTAAATATGACATTGTCCTTGCCTCGCAGGGCAGGCTACTTGCAGAGCGGAAACGACTCCGCTATCCACTGATGCTGTCTGTACTTCAACAAAAGCCCCGAACTCATCATGTTACCGCCTCAATCGAGTACTTGGCATGGATATCTGATCCACCTTAAGTTTGATCCCTACCCTTAAGACAAGATCATTGCTCCTTTCAGTGACTGCCACAGCCTCCTCTCCTACACATAAATACGAAACTTTCAGCTCTGTTATGGTCTACTCGTATGATCCTCCTGATAGTAACTATGAAGCGGGAGACGGGAAGACGGGAACAGGTGCCGAAAAGCATAAATTCATGGCTACGTGAGATGTGGTGCAATAGTGATTAAAAAGCAACTCGCAGCTGGTTGAGAAGAAGTTGAGACTATAAGGTTTGAATTTGTAAAGGAATTGGTAACTCGAATCTTGAAGCGCACTTGGCAAAAGGCATTCTGCAAGGACTTGCCGTAAATAGAAGAAAGAGCTGACGTGCATTAGCAATGGCGTAAAAGGAGCTTGAATGCCAGGGATTTTCTTTCACATGTTTTTAACTCTCCGTCCCACCATTACAATTGGCAGCGGTTGCCGTTGACTCGGCAGGGTCAAAGGATGAAGAGGAGAATATTTCGGCGGCAACTGAAAGACTACCAAGGGATACAAAAGAGCATAGCTCACTTGGAAACCCGTGGCGATGTTACCTTTCATCCCGGACTGGCCCGGATTTATGGGTCTCAACATCGCTGCCGTCCTCCCCGGAGCAGGGTTAGAACGCTCGATATGACAAAAATGAGATTCTTTGCAGAACTTCTCCGCCATGCTTGTCTCTTAAGAAGACCAGCTTGATCATAATACTTCGTACATTGACATACAGATAATGTAGAGAAGCAGGCTCGGTTGCGAGGGATGCCGTATATCGGCACAGATCCAAGCTTTCGGCTGCCTTTCGGGATGTAATTGCCCAGTAGGTTCGAATAATCATCCCGAAGGCAGATGTAGGGGGTTGTGCTACGGTGCTCATGCAAGTTCATCGTTGTGGAGATTGAGCACGACAAATAAGGATGCAGAAAGCAGCTTCGACTTAGCATTGGATACCCCTCCAGATGCATGTCGTTGCCAAAAGCTCGATACGATTCTCGTTTGATAAGCCCCTCTTCCTGTCATCAAGCCATTTCTGACCTGTCGTAAACGCCTCGTAGATAAAAACGGCTGGGGGGTCGAAGTCCTGGTTGCTGGAGCGCCGATCGGGATTGAGAGCAAGTGCACGGTCGCAGATTGCATGGTGAATTTCATGATAGACGAAGTTTGTGGTGTGATATTTGGCTGGGGAAAAGGAAGAGAGAGCAGTGCTCAATCTCGAATGACCGTCAGGATTAGCTTTAGCATCAGATTCAGGCATCAGAATGGAATGGCCGAGTATGCATTGGCAAGTGAAAAGAGTAAAGTTCGTTTCTTGTAATGGATTGGAACACAACTTCGTCTACAGCTCGAGACCAATCATTGTGCTATCCGGCAACAACCGGGCGCTCTCAGGACATTTCACCAACCCAGATATATTACAGAGCTAGCTTTTAGTACAACGGCAGTAGTACTGCTGCAATGGTTGTATTGCTATTGTACTGTTGTACTCGAATACATGAGTCTTTGCTTTAAATTCCAATCGGGAATTTGTGTCGGGTCATAAGTAGGTTGACGATGTTGCATGCAGTTGAGACAACGATTGCCAACGGCCGGCTATCGGCAATCGAAGGTCGAGAAGCCTGCAAAACGTTTCCCTCGGGCATGGTGCTTTGTTGTCAAAGGCACACCATACTGTGATTCTGGGTCTATTTGGCAATAAAACCTTGGCTTAGCTCCCGTTTCTCTTGCCCAGCTGGCATGCATCCACAGAAGAGGGTGTGGTGGGTGTGTTAGAGGCTGACAGGGTTGAAATATACCCGGACATTGCGTTGAGCCTTCGAGTGATGAGGCCTGCAGATTGGAGATAAGAGAAGAGAAGAAATCAATTTACATTGGACAGAATCTGCTATCTTTGATAACAGCCTGATGAAATGGAAGAGTTATGAGCTGCTCGCGACGTCGTACTTAGGTTTGCTTGACAAAGTCAATGCATCCTTGCTTCCTAGGACTATTGTCCATTATGTCAGCTTGTGCTTTAAAGCGTGCGTGTGGATTTGACGTCCATGAAGTCTGTAACGTTGAAGGAGACATCAAGACGATGTTGCGTGGCTTGTCGTTTAGCTCACCACTTGCTAGTCGTTAGTTTGCTGAACCCTTCTGTTGCCTTCAATTAATGCAATCGAACTGCAGCTTCCTTGAAATGTGCCTTTCAAGCAGGTTTATTCTGAAATCACGTAGCCGCTGTGTTTAATTGCTCAGTCGAAATGTTGCACATCCCACGCGGGATTATCACATGCCCTGTTGTAGGCCATCAATTCAGCCACAACATGGAGAATAAGAGTAGGTATGGAAGATTCCGAAATGCCATGCTGAGTTTCGAAAGGCGAACCATTGACTTTCCGGCCTTGGATCCTCTATCAACACGGGCAGAATTTAATGACAAAACCCACTCAACACGAATTTGAGGAGGGTTCAGCGGCTGAACAGACAAGATAAATTTCAATTACTCTGATGTTCATGCATACTTTATGTAGTGAGGTTCGAGCTTCATAATCTGATTATAAATTTCAAGACCCACGACTTGACAATGCCGGCTGGTTGGAGTCTTATTCGTATAGTTGTAAGATTCAGCTCTCTTTAAAGACACCAGAGGCAAAGGCACACGCGCTCTCCTAGCAATGACTTATGCATTGTCGAAATCTGCTCTGAGTCTTGTCGTGAAGCTGGCAGCCGAGCCAGCTATAGTCGTCCCCTTCAATGGTTAATATATGCACCGCCCATGGTTGTGAAGGCCTTATACATTCCACAACTATAGCTAGAGGCCAATTACATCTCATGTAATGCGACCTTGCTAGGTTAGGACCCAGTCAATGAAGAATCTAAACATTTGAACTGGTCTATTTCTCATAGTCTTCCAGTTAGCTTCTTTGGTACGAACAGTGGACGATATATGTATCCCCTTGAGCCTGTAGCCATAATCATTGACAAGATCTGAAGGCCCCGTGGCGAAGTGGCCCGATAACTCAATATTTGGAAGATAAAAACGATGCTGCTCATTTCGCCTCAGCCTCGATTTTTGAAGCTAGACCAGCGATTTACCAATGGTGCTCGACTTGGGGTTTGTACTGCCTTATTCAAACCTGAATGGTAGGTGTTGCTGAATGACGTCGAACAATGTCCGACAATTGCAGCGAAATATGGGTGCTCCTTCTTGTACATGTAGAATATCGTGCAGAAGCTGAAGATGAAAAGTGGACCACTGGCTACACAACAAAATGATTGAAAACTGGAAGGGTAAGGATTGGACTACAATCCCTTTATTTGGACATAGAGGGCGATCTCCCGTCACACAGTGTTCCTCGTCCTCCAATAGCATATTTGATTGTACAAACGGGGGAACGTATGAGAGATAGGCAGGCGTAAGGCCGAGTAGCTTGGAGAGTGGGCTATGTCGATAGCTGCATAGCAGAGCAATGACTACTGTAGTCATGGTGACGAAAATTGACAAGAGATGGCAGCATGGCCATGGAATAATGGGTCTTTTAGGATTCAATGTAATACCGTACACGAAGTGTAAGGGCGAGAGGGAAATCGAGAACGAGGAGTAAAACTGGGACCACACTACCCCAATGCATATTCGAAACCCTTATCGCTCATCGACCACGAATTGGTCCCCTTGAGAGAATTGTCACCAAGGAGTCCGGTTCAGACTACCTGTGTTAGCTGCGTTTCGCTCTCACTAGAGAGTATCTATCATGAAAGTGTGGCACCGACGTCAGCCAACAAGATAAGTCTCTTTCGTAGGCTTAATCGCATACGGACCGTTTATTAGTGATCCAGATTCCGATACCCGTGGTTTTCCTCATGACAATTCCAAAAAATAGTTGTTCGTCGAATCGCTGCGCTTTTGAGATTGTGGCATGAACGACCTTGAAATGTCTACCATCGGGGTACACGAATGAATAATATCAGTGGTAGTATCGCCAGGTTCGCGAAGGAGTCAATGAAGTGCACAACGTCTCTGTCAGCGGCTTCGGGGGCTGATAGAGTAATAGCGGAATGTTGGAGTTTTTGTTGAGTCCCCCACCTGGATCCTTGAATGAGGCGCCATAGTGTGCCCGTGGGGGAGACGAGACAAAAAGTGGCTGGAGAAAGGAATTAGCATTGCCATGAGATGAGTGCGGATGGAAAAGAGAGAGTGAGACGAAACAAGATGTGGGGGCCCCATCGAGTCGCCGGCTGCTCGGGTGTGATTGAGCCAGCAGTATGGCGAGGCACGAGGCCCCTTAAGGTCTTAGGGTCTTGTTTGTGTCGAGATGATTGAGATGTTTATGTTGAACCTATGGTAAGAAGGTATTATTGTATGCATTGGCGGGGCAGAGTGTGGAGATGCTGCTGCTGCTGACTTGGACAACAAACTGTTATGCATATCGTTTTCGGTGACTGAAGGTGTGTGAAAGGACAGCGGGACTAAAGGGTCAGGTTTGGGTTTTTTTAGTTTCTCTCGTAGCGGTGCGCGAGCAGCAGTCGAAAAAGGCCCAGAAGGACTGATCTGCTCGCTCATCCTCGCTTCCCTGTTTGCGGCACTGAAAGTCTGCAGTGCAATGCATCGCCGTGCAGTCAAGGTGGATAATGCTGGCATGGCAGGGCAGGGTTCTGTTAAAGAGCACAGAGTGCTGTGCTGTGTGGTGGTTGAGGTGCAGTGAAGGTTCTTGACTGTTCGAATGAAATTGGTAGCTTATGCAACCGCGATAAATCCTGGACCTGACCTGGAGCCACGCAGCAGATGATAGTAGAGTTCGAGTTCGAGTTCTCTCGCACTCCAGCCCAGTATTGCATGCTGGGTCGAGTTTTGGAGTCGGGGTCGAGGTTTTGTGTTCGACACTGCAGGCAAAGCGACGTCCCAAGATTCAGCATGGCTGACCCATCTGATCCAGCGTTCCACGGCCCTGTAAGACAGTAAGACAACCAGAGTGTTGCACGCCTACACCTTCACACGCCTCACGCCTCCATCTGCCATGGCGAAATATGGCTGTCTCTATTCGTGTGTCACATCCACGCGGGCGTGGAGCGTACCGTACCTATCAGCGCAAGATGCCTGGGCTGGTGTACCCCAAACGATTGAACAACGTCTTTGTCCCTATGTTCGGCTCTGTCGTCTGCGTCGTCTCATTTGCTTCCTCCGCATCCGCATGGCCATGGTCCATGTTGCAGTGCGTGGTGGCTGCTGTGTGTGCGAGAGTTCGGGCGTTGAGGGGAAGAATGGAGTACGTCAGAAGGTTGATTCCCTTGATTATTGCTGTTGCATGCGTCTCTTCTGTAGATTGCTGTGCTTCTGCTCTGCTCTACTCTGCTCTACTCCGCGGTACTCTCCTTGGGGTCTCAACCATGCCAAACCGTGCCGTTCGCCCATTCCACGACAATGCAATTAGACGGAGATCGCATGCGCGGACAAGAGAATGGAACAATAGGCGCGTGGTTAGGACAAATGTTCTCGGAACATTAATATGAGACTTCCCTGACCGCGCTCCGGCAGCCAGAGGGGAAGGGAAATTGAATATGTGTATGTCAGTCGCGGGGTCGAGAGGAAGTACAAGATGAATGCTGTCTATGAATGGGAATTGTTTAGATATAACGCGGTCATGTAAGTCAAATATGAAATGCACCTGACAATAATGGACAGGTACCTATGTACCGCAGGTAGGTAAGCACAGAGTTTTGTTATTATTAGTCAGGTAAGATAATAAAGTAGGTAGGTTAGGTTCGCAGTGAATAGCTGATGCAGCATAGAAGACATTCATCACACTTGTAAACTCAATGATTCCTATAAACCCCCAAAGTAGGTAGCTAATTATCGCCTTACTGCGATTCATGGATATCGGTACCTGCCTAGGTATGGCTTTCGCCGTCATTACTTTCTATTAGATAGATAGATTATCTCGATTATGCAGGTTAGCATGTAGGTAGTATATAAGTAGAATACAGGTACCTGGTTTAAAATTGTCATAGCAGCAATTTTCATTCTCAATTTTCACTTTTTTCATGCCTAGGCCGACCCGTACCGTACCGTAGACTTTTTGCCTCCTCTTTTTCTGTGATCTCGGCCTCCCCCCGTTCTCCGCCCTACTACCGATTCGACCTAGCCCTGCCTCTCTGCCCTGGCACACCCACACTTTCAACCCTCACTACCTCTACCTCGACTACCTTGCTAGGAGTCTAACTAAGTAGGAGTACTCACTCACCCCTTCACCACCCAATTCCTCGACCTTGACCCGACCCGCACAAATCCCCAAGACATACTGCAACACCCATCCACTCTAATCCGCCCTAACCACTACCAGCCAAGTCGACTTCTTTTCCCTCTCCTCCTCAATCTTCCATTCTATCTTCACATCCAAATCACCTCTCCACTCTCCACTCCTCTCTCTGTTCTTCAGCATCTCGAAAGGAAACCGAATTCGTTCCTGGGTTGGCTTGGATTGGTTCCTCTGTACACACCGTACATTCCATTCGACGAACAGACACGGCTTGCCCTTGCCTACATCGTCACCGCTCGCTCGCCTTCGAACCGATTCACGGATTGTGTCTGTATTGCCAGTATTTTAATGATAGAGCGGATAGCTCAATTTGATTCTGGGAGGTCGAGTGAAGGATTATCCGGATTTTCACCCACGTCATAACGCAATAAGGAGGAGCCTCTTCATAATTCCCTGGTCCCCGGACCTTAAAACCACACTCACCACCTACGACTTCAAAAACACGTTCTCTCGACCAGTATGGCCGTTGTCCTTCAGTCTGAAGAGAACAGCTACTTCTCGTCAAGTTCGCTTCGTCGCTCCCATTCACAACCCAAATTCATAACCCAACCATCATACGCGAAGACCCCGTCCAGATCGAAGAGTAGTAGTGGATTTAACACGATTATATCTCCTGATAACTCCCCATCTTCCTCGACGACATCCTCTCCCCGAACCTTGACAGCCGATTCTACCGCTCCTTCATACGCGTCGACTCCAGCTAGTAGCTTGTCGCTCGACAACCACTGTGAAGATCAAGACGACGAGGATCAGATCGTGTTTCCTTCCTACGACGACGTAGGTTATTACGGACAAGTCGAAGACCTGGAACCTCCAGCAAGCCCACGTACCGGTGATTCCTACACCGTTTCACCAACCTCAAATAGCACCTCGACCAATGCCTCGAGACCAGAATCTCCCGACCCGGTAGAACATGCGGAGGACGATACGGCTGTACGAACGCAGCCATCTCGCCATGTAGATTATCTCTCACATAATTGGAAGGAGGAGGATATCTGGTCGTCCTGGAAGCACATTGTCTCAAAGCGGAAAGCATATAATAACAGTGCCCGATTGGAAAATGCGTCATGGCGGACGTGGACAAAATCGAAAAACAAGTTAAAAACAGTATCACCAGAGACTCTCAATTGGTAAAATTCCTTCAAAAGTTGTCGTTTTGAAAGTTGCTAACATCCTCAGGCTCAAGGATTGCGATGTGACTTGGCTATATGGTCCATTACAAACCGGTTCCGACAAACATCTGCACTTACCATCCACATCACCAGTGGGTAGTAGTCGGATCTCGAAATCCAACTCGTTTCTGAACAAGAAACCAATTCTCAAGAAACGTAGCATGTCGGAGATAATGCTCCAACGATCACTGTCTTCATCTTCACTACTCAAGCAAGCAGCTGCAGCAGTTCAAGCACAGCAGTATGAAAATCACGGAGGCATTGGTCGGCCTATTATGGCTCGAGGCACCTCGGATTACGCAATGCCATTCTCATCGAGAAGGCTAAGCAGAGAAAACACTAGCATGCTTTCATCTATCTCATCATCGGGACTCCAATCCCCTGGTACAGGAGAGAAGAAGCACATTCATTTTAATGAGCAGGTGGAGCAATGCATAGCACTAGATATGAAAGGAGAGGACGATGATGAACCAGATTCGTATGCCATCCACGATTACGATGACAGCGATTCTGATGACGGAGCAATCATGATGAAGAGAAGCAATTCGAAACGAAAATTACCTCCCCTCCATAAAAAAAGGACAACGCCTCGTCAAAGCTTCAGTGGAGAGAGCAAAACTATTGCAATGTTGCCGTCAACCACATTGAAGTACAGAGCTGATACCCCGGAGCCGCCAGAAACAGCAATGAAGCATAGCAATGGGATTTGGAATGGTAGTAGATTATCACCTTCTCCATCACAAGAAACTTTGAGACCTTCCAAACCATCATCCAGAATGCTACTTGGAGATGAAGATGAAGACGACGAAGATATGGACTGGCAACCACCCAGTGCCTTTGCAAACCGGAAGGATAGCGTTTCGGTAACCCAAGATCGGTTTCAGAGCCTTCATACCTCAGGGTCGTCATCGAGTTTGACCGCAGAGCCTTCTGGGATGAGACGAACGCCTTCCGGTATGTTTATGCCTTACGAGGAGGATGAAGATGATGTAGTGTCCGAGGGTCTATTTGGGAAAGTTGTAGATACTGTGAACACGGCGAAGGACATTGCTCACGTAATATGGAATGTAGGATGGAGGCGGTGATCGTTATGAGGTATTTTGCACCCTCAAATGATATCCTCCTGTTTCACGGCTTTTGATCACCGTCGAATTCGGCAGCCTCGATTACTTAATTATTGCATATTGGTCGGCGCACATATGGTAACTTATTGCATAAATGGTTTAGGCGGCTGGAGTTTGGGTATTGTCTTCTTGCTCACTTTGGCTCCTGGGCAATATTGTATTTTTGCGGTCAGGGTTATAAAGGTTAGGGAGCCTCTGGGCCGGATTCGGGACAAGGAGCAGTCTAATTGGATTTGGATGGGCCCTTTGAACTGGATCTCAAGGTTCAACGAATTTACGGCTTTGGAATGGGGAGTCAAGATAAGGACGTGTGGAGAAATGAGTGCGAGGGCCAGCAGGCAGTGTTTGGAACCACCTGATGATTGTGATTGGCAGCACGGATATGAAAAAGTATATAGATCTCTGCCATATCAAAGTCTCTTGAAATCACATTCCGTTTATCATATTTACGAGTGCAATGAATGTGAAGAGGCTGAAGCCCAGTCTCTTTGAAGTTCTCTCCCTTATCATTTCACTTTCAGACTCAGTCAGATTTCATTCTGACCTACATTTTCGATTCACAAGATACTAACCCCACAATCAGACAACGATATCACATCACACAACAGTTCGTACTACAGTAATACATGCCAGAATAGTCATGTTGCACAACGTCGCCTGGCTGCTTACTGCCTAAGCGACCCCCTCCTCAACGTCCACCATACCTATCCTCCAACAGCCTCCTATTCTATCGCCCGACACCTCGCACCATCAACACCCCGACAAGTTCTCTCCTCTTCTGCAAGCCTTTTCCGCATATGCAATTTTTTTTATCCAAGCCGATAGAGTAGCAGGAGCTCGTCCGCGTGCCGGCCGAGGTCTAGAGCAGTGAGGCGACTTCGGCTAGAAAATGGCAGGCCGAGAAATCCCGGAGTCGTGAGGTTTTGTAAGAGCATGAGAATTTATCCGGTGTGCGAGCAAAGTTTATTTCAAGTCTAAAAGTATCTTCGTCTTCGCCTTCCCGCGGTTGGCTAGAAGGTTTTACCGATTTGGGATAGGGAGGGCGATCTCACTGGTCGTTGCTACGCTGGTAGACGTTGGATGTGCAGAACGTGGTTGAGGGTTAGACATGGGTATGATATCATGATCTTCGACACGTTGTGAAGTTGTGAGATAAGAGGCACAAATTGGCTGTTTCTAGTGTGAGATGAAAACAGGGGCATGTGGAGAGCTGTACGAATTTGCACGGTTTTGATTATTCAGGTTTTTTCTGTTTCGATATCAATTTTCACCGCTACTATGTCGATGTTGCGTGGCTGACTGTTAGGCCAAAGGTAAAGCTGCTTATACTTTTTTGCAACGTGCATTGTTTACGGCCGTCGCCGAAGAATGGAATCAACGCCATTGGAGACATCCTCCGGGCTGAAAGAGGAACTGCATTTTGCATTGACCTCTTGCTGTGTGGTTTGGAGTGCGGGGAAATGCGGAGTGACTTTCTCTGCACCGCGGAGAGGGCAGGAAGAGGATCATGCATCCATCATCGACTTGGTTTTCTTGTGATGACATTGACGAGGAGTTTGTTACGCAGGTTGGGGTCTGTGGCTGTGTCAGTGACACATGTGAAATGGAGTCTCGATCACGGGCAAGCATGGTTCGACGTTGATGCGTGAAGGAGGAGTATCGAGCGGCCGAGCTCATTTTGAGTTTGGAAGACTCGGGGATTTATGAGAGGCTGATGGACGTGCGTGGCTCCGTCGAAGCTGGATGAGTTCCTAGAGGCTGGCATTCAGCAAAAGGAGGGTTCAGGGTTGAGAGATTTGCAACTGGGATTTGGGTTGATGAAATTCCAGCGATGTTCTGATGCAAAATGATGTGAGATGCTGTGGAGGCGCCAAATGTTGGTGCTGATATCACACATTATTACCCTGGTGAGCGAGTTCAGGAGCAAGCGGGGAGCCGGGGAAGTAAACGGTGGAGCCGTCTAGTTTGATACCGATTCCTGCATCTTTTGGCTTTTGCTGAAAAAACTGTGAGTTTCCAGCTGTTTAAGCGCATTTTAGCTGCTTGAGAGTGGAGCCACTGTTGGGAACTTACCAAAAGCTCTCTGAATTCTCCGACTTGGGAGGTCCTAAAATCTCCTCCTCTTATCAGTTTCACGACACCTCGTGTGGTCGTGTTATTCAAGCCATTGAACCTTATCTGAGTCATTGGAGCGGGATAACCTTTGAAAACTGAATGTAGCTCCAGGTTTGGAGCTCCAATTCACCCGTTCGGGGTATTAAGGGTACGCGGGCAAAAGTTTGTCTAGATACCCCGAAGATATGAGGTCGGAATGGTTCCGGTAATAGCCGTCCCATCCTACAATTACAGGCTATTGAATGTTTCTAAAATTTGGCGACTTGACCTTGGATGTTGGCTGCTCTTTAGAGGCGTAACGATATGGCTAGTGAAGCCATGGAAACTTTCGAGAAAGACATCTATCGTTGAGCCTTTTATTTTCGAGTTACAGAAAACAGAGTGCGGCACAATAAGTTTGTATGAGCCCAGTCCTTCTTAATCTACTTGCATGCTATAACGTAATTGGACACAATTAGTATGTCGAACTAGGAGGACGTGTAATAAGAACTCTAAGGAATTCCATCCACCTGCAGAATGAATGCTATAAAAGGCTAATTCGTTTTCTCTTATGAAAGACTCGACGTTCCAAAAAAGCTTAGTTTTGTCAACCTCTATTTTCTTGCTCTGTATGGTTGTTTTGGTCAAGTGCATGGTAAAAGACATTAGGGAATAAAGACAGTGGATCTGAGAAACGTAGCCCCGGTTCCTCTCCGTCACAAACACAAAAACGCAAATATGGGTATTATTATGCATGAAGATGATGCCAATGAGGTCCAATACTGATCCTTTGACACTCATACATTCTGAATAAATCCTGCACAACACAGTTGGTATAACCTCAGACTGAGGGGGCGTGGAGTGCGTAACACACTTAAAATGCCGAACGTGCCTAACGCGCTTAAGACGCCCAAGGAGTCCAAGACGCTCAAAGCACTGAACGCGAATATTTTTGCTTATGCCATTCTAGCTGTGTGTGTCTCAAGTAGAAGATGAATTACTCAACCTTGGGTTTTCTATCTGTTTCTCTCATGCCAAATAAATTCGGCTACATGCCAAAGAACAAAAGCGGCTTACCCCGCCCTGGTCGCCCAAGTCTTCTTGATTTTGGTATAATGCATAGCATTCAGTTCAAAGCAAGCAAAACATGGAAGACAAGTTTGATAAATTGAGATAATATACTAGACTGCTAATCTCAAAGTTTAGGAGTCAGTATATGCTATTGGTAGGTATTATTTTCTGGTTCTATTTCACAGCTGTGCTTTTGCCATGAATCGAGGCGGAAAAACTTCAAATACGCAAAGAGTTGTTTGAATAATTAACGATATGCGTTCTCTCTTCAGGAATAAGGCCAGTTCAAATGAACTGTATTTGGCAAATTGGCAATCTATTGCACGTTATCTACACAAGTGTGAAGTGGGAACTCCTTGGTTAACGTAAATCTTTGCAGGCTCCAATTTTCTCATAAGGACAAGTGGTTCAGCAAAAACAACAATCAGTCACCTTAAATTTTAATTAGTTCTAGGCATAAGTTATACCGGTATCTGCTTTCTCAAGTTTTTTTTTTTTAAAAAAAAAATTTAAGCGGAGGTCAGCCTGTGACTGTTATAACCTCACGATTCATTACAGGTGGGGAAAATGAGATTCCAGCTTGCGCTGCTTATTATAATATTTGAAAATAACTAAGTCTAAAACACCTGCCTCTGACCTTTCTCACGTATTCGTGGCAATTCTGACACCAACATATGATATGATGGCTCCTCTGGCAATATACACTTAGAGAGCATTGAAACAACTTTTACCTTGGCCACCTCCTCCGTAATATGCTTTCCGCTACCAATCTCCAAGTTGGTGGCCGAAACCATGAAGAAGTAGCGGCACAGTCTTTGCTTGTATTCTTGTACAAACGAGAAGAAGTGCCTGGAAGTGCCTAGGAAGGGCTATTTCGGATCTCGACCAGCGAGAACATGCGAGCCGAGAAGACAACATTGCGTCCTTGGGGGACCATGTCATTCCTCCTGTGTTCTCCGTACCTTAAACTATATCAGGGAAGGAAAGGAGCATACACTCTGAATAGAGATCGTGGAACGCCCGATTCGTCTGGGTCTGCTGCCGGAATTTGAGAAGGGGGTCTGTTGAGTTCCAAGTCCGAAGCAACCCGAGACGAATGAAGTTTTGCCCGTTTTTCGTACACTTTCGAGATGTTACTCCCTTTATATCATATTTGAAATCTTCTATTGATCACACCACTTCCAATACACTTGCTTGAAATTTTGCAAGTGCAAAGAGTGTATGGTTGGCCTGAACCTCTCCTCCAGAGAAGTAGTCGATGTGAAAACAATATTGCTATACTCTAACTTAGTAAACATGTACATTTTACAGATAGCCTCAGCTTCCTTCACTTACATTAGCATTCTGGTTTAGCATTTTCCAAACCTCATAGAGCTCTAAGAAGGCGTGTCAGATGCACACGCCGACCCACTTCGATTATACAAGATTAGAAGAGGTAAGTCTTTTCTGATATCGGAATTACTTGTTTATTCCTAATACAAAGACGAGATTTTTAAGAATGATATTCTCCAATTTCCTCCGAAGTCAAGACGGAAACCGAATGTTCTGTCAAAAATCTATAGTGAAGCGGTTTCCCTGTATAGCTTTTAAAATCTACCCCATTCTCTCAACCCGATGCAAAAACCCCTCCATAAACAAATACGTAATCTAACCAACCTGCATACCATCCTTCTTCCATTTCATATCTGATCCCCATCATCTAACCAACCTACTACCTGTCACCTCTCACCTCTACCTCACATCAAATTCTCGTCTCCAAACCACCGGATCGCACCTCACCTCACCCTGCTCAGTAAGCTTACAAGCCTCTCACTGTCTCGCTCTCACATCCCCAGACCGTAATTGACAAACCTTGTAGACACGAGGAGAAGAAGCATAATCCTTCGAGCTACGCCGCTCGGGTCAGCTGCCAGCACATCATACACGGCGACGTGAAGGCCGAGGCTGAGGCCGAGGCTCGTGTTTGTCGTGATGGAATTGGGAGATACGAGGCGAAGCGAGATATAGTGCAGGCAAGAGACGAGACAAGATAAATTAGGAACGAGAGTTATAAATAGGTGATTTAGGTTTTGGTTCATGTATTGGAGGACTGAGGAAGAACAGAGAATAGTACGAGTATAATACGGGAATATGCAAACACTTGCTCAATCGTGCACTGAGAGGTTGAGAGTCAAGGACATGGAATCATCAAAAACAAATAAACACATTCAAGTGAAAGTCGAGAGCAAAACGCAAACATATCAATCTCATTCTCGTCATTGTAATACTGTATCTCAACACAAGCAGCTCAGCTCGCTTTAGTTTAGAAAAATATGATACATGATCTTATCTCTCACCCATGCCCACTATTTCCTCGCCTCCCCTTTCGCAAGAAGGGCGAAGCAAAAACTAAGCAAATAAGAAAAAAGATAATTGCAAAACAAGAGCCGTCATCATGAGAAACCAGTTCTGCGCGCTATTCCCTTGCGTGAATATGAATCAGCTGCGCTGCTATCATTCTGTTTTTTGTGAACCGGTGAGGGTTTGTCCTGAGTTCTAATCCTTCCATTCCCATCCCTCCCTTCCACCCCTTTCATACCCAAAATCAAAAAGCTTTCATAAACTATATTTCTCCCCCGATTACGAGTCTCGCAAGCCGAAAGGGAGAAACAAAAAAAGAGCCGACGAAAACGGCAATAGAAGAAGAGAATTTATGAACACGCTAAAGGAAATTCAAATCTGACAAAAGGGGGTATTTCTAAGCGAGAGACTCTGAGTGGGAAAATGAGTAAAACGAGTGTCCTGTTCAACCACCATACCGTCCATATGCAGCCCGACGACCCAATCCATGCCACCTGCCCAGAGAACTCCACCCGCCAAGGTCCTGAGTATCATGTTCTTTAGGAAATGGTCCGGATGCGACCTCAAGTCACAGAGGTAGCGAAAGCAAAAACCAATCCGTGAAAAGCAAACGCTGTCGTAAACGTCATAACAGACAAATGGACAAACAAATGAGATGTTTTGTAGTTTTAATATGATTGGTAATGTTGACAAGTTCAACCATCATCATCTGCGTCATCCTCATCGTCGTCCTCGTCTTCAGCGCTGCTTCTGACAGGGGGCGCATTAGGTTTTGACTTTTTGCTGGGTGTTGCGTTATCTGATTCGGCCTTTCGTTTTGTGCCAGATCCTCCGCCGCTTCCTGATGCTCCTTTTGCAGGTGTTTCAAGCTTCTCGCCATCATCACCATCTCCCTTGGTCCGTTCAATTTCGGCAACTTCATCAGCGGTCAAGAATCGTCCCCCAGGACCTCTTGGTCTTCTCATCGCATGATTATGTCTGCTTTCATGCAGGTAGGGTTTTCGGCCTTTCGATGTTAGGCGTAGAGCTTCCTCTAATCTTTGTCTTGCAACACGGCGCTTGAGGATTCGGTGGAATTGTTTTGCGTTGACATATAGCGGAGATTCTTCCACAGCTCCAGACACAAGCTCAGGAGATTGTGGATGTTGTTGACTCTGTGGCATTGGTGGTACTGAAGGTCGTGGCGCGCCGTGGTTCATGATCGGCTGTGAGTTTGGTACGGCGGGACTTCCAACTTGGTTACTCATTCTTCTTCCTTGTTGAACCTGTCCGTGTCCAATCTGGTTGTTCATTTGCTTAGGCGATCGACGTCCAGCTTCCTGCTTGACAGACACACCTCCACCAAGTCTTGGTGATGTCTGGGGTAGACCAGAGTCGGGAATGGCGTAAGAGTAGCCTTGTCCAGAAGCCGCAGCTGTCGCAGCCATTGCTGCTGCTTGTGTAGAGAGTTGGTTCATCCCACCATAATGCATACTGGCTTGTGGGACGCCATACGCTGGTTGATAATTCATTTGTGAATGAATTCCATGGCTTTGGTTTTGTCCTGGTTGTTGAGTCTGGGTCGAGAGAATTGGAGAGGCTTGATTATGTACCGCATGTGAGTGTATTGGTTGTTGAGATGGCGATGTTATAGGAGCGCCTGAGCCAGCGTGTTGACCAGAATTTGGATATCCACCCTGAATGTGCCCTTGACTATGCCCGTGGGCAGGTTGATTCGGATATGGCGCGTACTCCATCATTTGTAGTATATGCTCCTAGTTCGTATCTAGGAGTCTTAAGAATATGAGAAGTTGTGGATGGTCTGAAGATGTTCGGCGCGTTTACTGAGTTGCCTAGCAGTCGCAAGACGTTTAGACAGGCAGAAGTTGCAGCAGTTCGATATGCGCGCTGGTATGACGATCGTCAAGCGTATCGTTTAGGTTGTGATATTCGATTATGGATATTGGAGTATTCTGAAAATACGTCAACTTGTGCGAGCGCGTTGTATCTGTTGTCGAGAATATCCAGGTGGCTGTCCGTCAACTAGTGAATAAGCCTTCTTGTCAATTCGTTATGCGTGGATGTGCTGGCAGGCGATCTGGTAGGGTGTACACCGCAATTGGCCGCAGCACAACATATGCAAGCTGATGTAGACGAAGGCGTTCCCGTGGGCAGGTAAGGCTTGCGGATCAGGCTCAAGATATATCCCCACGTGAGAGGATGAGGCGGTGTTTGCGCTTGAGGCTATTCGAGACAAGCTGCTGAATAGCTTCAAGGACCTTGATGTTCACGAGCCACTGGAGTAACGTGCTCTTCCCCAGTTAATATTCAACGGCGTCGCAGTTACTATCCAACCAAAGGTATTAGTGACAGTGTTTGGTCAAGGCTCAAGCAGTCTTTCAGGACGATTGGGGGGTGGGAGATTTGGGACCGATGTTGTTTTTTGCCTTGGACCAGTGTGATGCGTTGGCCATGCATACCGGCATGCAAAACTAGGCTTACCTTGTCAATCAGCTTCACCCACAATGTGCTATTCCTGTCAAAACAATGGCGTGAGATAAATGACGGTAATCCGAAAGCAGAATCAAGCTGATCCGAGCTGCGCAGATGATGCTGAGGCTTTATGTTGATGTTGGCGACGCGCCGTGGTGGAGGAGGTTGGGTGCGGCTGTGATAGATTTTGACGACCGAACTTCGAAGTCGAGGTCGGGATGGAAGTCGCGACACTGCAATGCGCCCTGAAGCACAACCAGCGGGTCGGAACGAGATTTCGAAGCCAAAACTTCACAATTGTGCGCAAGATTCTGAATGACAACACAAGGTCAGCAAAATATACTTCGACACACAACTGACAGCCGCGACGCGCACTCGGCGCGAGAGCAGCTGGGGAAGATAGCCCTGAACGTTGAATTAAATTCTCCGTTTTTGCGCCTACAGAAGCTCTCACCTCCAATCCGTGGCGACGAAGCTATCCAGCAAAGTCAACTGGATCAGAACAGGAATCCCTACCGCAGTGCCTGACAATCACGGGATTGCGATGAGGGCCAATTGATGTCGCGATGAAGCTTTTCGCGATGATGATAGGGCTCCGGTTGGTGATAGAGCTTTCGGTGTTGACGTCGAGGATTGGCCAAGTTCCGTGCAGGCTTCTACGATCCCAGGCTGCCAGATGCGATGCGAAGCGGTCCCAGGGACGTGAATTTGGGCAGATTGTCGCGAATAGGTTATTATTTCGCGAGTACTCTACTCTTTGGCTATGGTTCGTTATCGAGGGGCCTTTTCTGAGTCGTTCTGGAAGGTGATTTGATGGCTGAGGTGATTGGTTCTATAGATGTTGATGGAGGAGGGAGGAGAAGATGTGAGTGGACGGGGTGAAAAATGGTGCTGTTAGTGTGATTTGCCAGGCGAACGTGGGTTTCTTGGGGCGGCTGAGAGGAGGAGTGAGGTGGGAGGAAGAAGTCGAAGAGGGAGGAAGGTCTTGGTCGGTGGTGGCTCGGATGGGTGGTGCTGGCAAGCAAGGCAGGACGAGTGAGCAGCACTTGCACTGCAGCAGTGACAAGGTCGAAGCAGGACGACCTCGATGGGTGCGGGTAAGGGTAGGTAGGCAGGTAAGGCCGGGTCGAGGGTTTGGTCAACAGGTGGGTGGGTGGGTGACTGAGTGGGTGTGGTGGTGTAGTCGGGACGTAGGAGCAGGTAGGTTCGGGCTTAGGTGAACCGGAAGAACTTGACCCAGAATAGGTACTTGTATATCGAGATGGAAGGACTTTTTCTTTGGGATCCAGGACCTTGGACTCCGGCGACAATTGGGAAATCTGGGACAGCTACAACCAACCGACAACGATTGCCTTGCCTTGCCTTGCCTTGCCTGCTTGGTCTTTTCGTTACGGGGAGGTAAATTTTCTAGGCTTGGCCCGACCAGAACAGCTCCTGTTGCTCCGCACTCCAGGTGAAACTTGGGCAGAATTCGACTGAGGGTAGGGCGGCCACTGAACCGAAAGAACACGACAGCAGCACCCAACAAGGTCGTGTGATTGGAAGTTTACCAGCAGATCACACTTCGGGGAGAAAATGTGGGAGAGACGGTGGGAGCTTGAGCTTGAGCTTGAGCTTGGGTAGGGGAGCAGTGTGGAGGTAAAAAATGATATCAGGCCTTGAACTGTCTCGTGCTTTTTCGCTCGTTCGTGCGCGTGCGTTGGAGAGTTTATTTGCGGACAACAGAGCGGCAGCAGCCTGTGATTTGAGAGTGTTTCGTTTGGGATACAACAATAATGCAATAACGAGAAACGATTATGCCGGGTCTGCGACGATGACCAGATCCTGGATGCGGCTGTGATGACCGACTTTTGATTGACTGAGCTGGGCTGCTGCTGGAAACTGGGTGGATGATATGATATGATATGACAGATACTTTGCACAGTACAATAAGGTACAGTACAGAACGGGTAGATGGCTGGGTGCTGCTTATGACATGGAGCTCTATGACGAGTTCAAATGTCGCAGTCTTTGACGGGAACACAGGCGGTGAACAGCAACAGCCTCCCGATTTGGATGCACCTCAGTCCTCAGTCTTCACTCACTCTGCTGTCGCTCCCAAAAGTCCAGGCCTGCGATGTGGATGTTCTGTCAGAAGCTCGGGGACGCGGTTACGATCCGGGTGTGTGGTGATGGTGTGTGTGTGTGTGTGTAAGGGAGCGGTGGTGGTGGTGGTGGGTGACGGTGACAGTCGTTTTTCTCGGGGAACGTGTTCAGCACGGGAACGACGGCTTGCAGATGTCAAGACCCAAGTCAGCTTCTGGAGGTGAGGGGGGCCAAGTCAAGTCAAGAGCAGGACAAATTGAGAATTAATCATAAGAGGGTACATAAGAGACAAATAAGAGGGAGCAATGGATTTTAATACGTGACTGGGGGAGTTGAATTTCGAGGCTCTCATCATATGGTTGGACGACGAGAGGAAATAGAGCTAGACGCTTCTGTGACTGGGCAATCTCGATTCATTATTGTCCCAATGAGCTGTGGCAGCCCGGCGCATTTCGAGACAAGATTCTGAGCACCACGTGCGCTCATGATCAGTCCGGATCCTGCACCTCCACTCGCCTCCTCACATTTCCCCTTGCCCTTGCCCTTGCCCTTGCCCTGCCCTTTGGCTGTGCCTTTTCATTATCCTTTCCTTTCCTTACCTCTCCTCTCCTCTCCTCTCCTTCCCTCTCCCAGCCTCAGCTGTTTTGAGATGTTCCCCCGTCCCGCTGGTACCCAGACGAAGTCATCTTGGCCCACCCTTGTCTCCCTGCAAGTGCAGATTATGAGCCATCTTGATTGACCTTCTTTCTCTTCGACCCTGTCAGCACACCGCCAAATACCAATAACCGTATTTTTACATCACCGCCATCTTCAAGAGCAATACCCGCAACGGCAGAGAAGCAAGGACCAAGAGGAATATACGAAGTACTCATAGTAGAGAGGAAAATACCTACCTACAACCTAATAGTTTCCCGCTTGTAAGTGGCGTCAACGATGGGAAAAGAGAGCATGAAATGGGAAAGATGGGAATATTACTGTACTATGCTTGACCTTGGAAATTGAAATGTGAAGGGACCAGGAACCTCCAGATTACTATGAATTATTATAATTAGAAGAACCTTAGGTAGGAAAAGAGCAAGGCCTTCAAATTCCGGACAGGCCGATGACAGCTCTTCCCCCTCCGTCATCGATCCATGTCACAAAACCCCAAAATAGGGAATTCGAAATCTCGCCTGTGAATTGAGCCTATTTGCACTCTCGTTCTCGAAGTCAATTGCAATTCTTCCAGTCCCAAAGCTCATCCTCGTCTTTCCCACCAGGAAGACATTAAATGAGTGAGAAATATATAAGGTGTATCCAAGATCTTAATTCATGCATAGCACTACGACGATCATATCCGTATTATTGTTATCGTTTGCGATCAGGACGTTGCATTCGCCTTCTGCTATGACTATTATATGCCTCGTGCCCACCTGCTTCTCCTCACTCACTCACCCACAGAATTTCGGAACCAGCTTCTCTCCAGCCATTATCCCTTTCCCAGCCTCCCTCATATTATCTTTTTCCTCACCTGGTGGCGATGCTACCCACACTTGCCTGCTGTAACTGGATATTCTAATGATTACGAATCTCGCTGCTTCTTTTGTTTCCACTACTGCACACTGCGAAGTGCGGAGAAGGCATGTCTGCGGTTACCTGGGAAGAGGAATAAGAAACCGTTGTGCATCCCTCCTTCCTGTAGAATTCTCATCGTATAGCCGCCACGATCCTATCTCGGTGTCAGTCATCAGTCATCTGTCATAATCCAAGTCAAATCAACGCAGAAATTACATCGCCTGTTCCTTGTCAAAACGTCCTTATTTCCTTTTGACGGAGTATACGGCTGTATATCGACACAGAACAAGCATACTCCGTAGTACCTCGTCAAATACGGTAATCCGTACCACTCATCTCATCTCCTCTCACTCACATTCCTTGCAAAGGCTTTCTCTCCACACGGGCATCTCACACACGGAACCAATATGAGCCACAACCGTCACAACAGAAACGGCAATCTCAGAATGAAACCCTCCGTCAGAAAAATCAAGTACCTTGAAGTAAGCCTGTCTATCAATCTCCTCTTCCGAACGTCATCCCCAATCTCCTGGAACGTATTTCTCCTTGTGGTGGATTGATGGTTCACTTCTCGCCGACCACTCATATCGCAGAACGACACTTCTGCGTCCTCATTCGGCGCCTATTCTGACTACGCTCTGGTCACTTACGCGCTGCGGTGGGTGTGATGGAGCAGTGGGACATAGGATGGGTTTCGTGTTCCTGGCGCCTAATTCGTCTTGTTGATACCCCTTCGCATAATCCTGCTCTTCTTGCTCGTTCGTTGGCTGCGGAATCCTTGGATCGTGGCCTGATGTCACTGAAGCCTGTGGCGAAGAAACTCCAATTTCAGATCACGAGATGTGAGGCTGAGGAGATTATTGATGATGTACTCCCGTATTGATCGATCGTCAGCTCAAGGTCGTGGTATTCGATGGCGAGAGGGGCATATAATGGGTCGAGACCTATGCTAGAGCTGGCTTGACTGTTCCATTCGTCCTTGTACCCCTATACTTTCTCTCAATATCCGAATGTATCGCCGACTCGTCGAGACTTGTCATGTTTCTTTGTCTGGCTGTAGCCATATATTGGCTCTCATCAAGTATTGTATCAAAGCGTAGGATCAGAGATATCCTATGAAGTCCAGTCCTACAAGACATGCGAGGAACGAGCGTCCCCGTTATCTTCTTTTGTTTTGAAGCCGTTTGTCCTACTGTGACAGAAACGCCAGGAGCAGCCTGCCTTTTCGGGCCAACTGGCTCTTGACTATGAGACATGTGTCCAAAGTCGTAATATCATGCTAGACATAGTCTGCAGCAAGCTGCATTGGCAATACTGGGTCGATCGTGGCCCGCCCCGCTGTCTATTCCGAAAGTCTCTTCCTCGGATGGCGCAGCATCGGGCAGCAATGGCATTGGCAGATTTAAGGACCAATAAGGTATTGTACAACACGATCGAGCACTTGAAGCCAAACCTCAGAGATGGTCTGAGGAGAAACGTACAGCTTGTGTCTATGCTATAGCCCATCGTGCTATACCCGATTTCAGGCCAGAGCTAAGACCCCACAACTTGGTCAAACCAAGAAGTGAAAGGACACGAGGAAAACAAAATTGGTGGTGGCAAAGTCTGCAGGGCAGATGAGTGCCCTTTTCAGCTCTACTAGGTAGAAGTGAAGATGATATTGGGAATTAGAAATAATCAACTTCATAGCCATTATCGAGATTGTCTTTGGTCAAATGTGAGACCTATGAATCAATTTACATTTATATATAACTTTTGAGATGAAAATAGTGCTCGTTCTTGATTTGTGACATCCAAAGCTGAGAGATATTCTCCCCGTCCCAACACTCTAAGAGGGATTTTCTCTCCCACAGAATCTATCAGGCTATTGTGGCTTTCGAGGTGGTGTGCTCAACATGGTCAACCAAGTATCAAAGGTATGTCGAAGTTGACATATTCGATACGGCTCCTTTGCCTGCCTGCCTGCCTGCCTGATGGGGTCGTCTCCAATCTGGTGCCCAGTTCTACTGAGGTATCTATTCCAAAGTGCGACTCGCAATGGGTAACAAATCGCAGCCTCTCACTCTATCCTACCTACTCCTGAACGCAACTTCAGCAGGCAGCCTGAAGGTTGCGCAGAACATTCTCTTCTTCGGCGCTACATCCCGAACCTCGTAGATCACTAGTTCTTCATCGCCTGGCTTCACCACGTAACGTAGCTTCTCCGAAATTCGCTCGCAGATCTCGATACTCTCTTTCACATTATCCTCGCTCTTTGTCGAAAAGCAATGCACATGGACCATTGGCAACTTCGTCTGCGTATGTGGTGCGAAGAGGGTTTCGTGACCATGGTAGAGTCCATTGAAGGAGCCTAAAAAGTCAATAGCTGTGGCAGGGAGGTTCATAACAAAGTGGTTGATAGTCTGAGGGATGGTGAGGATCGTAGGAGGCTTTGCTGGGACTGCTGGATCGGGCTTTCGTGATTGCTTGGCCGGAATCGTTACAGTGTTTTGCCCTGTAGCTGTCAACTGCAAGACATCATCGGCAGCATGGTGGATGAAGGTGTGCCCATCTTCGCAGAATGGACGAACATAATTTTGGACCTGAGACTTGTTAGAGAAGGCTATACATAGGGTACTAAATTGAGTAGTAGAGAACATAAGAGATCAGATTAAAACGCCTTGTCAAAGGCAATATCATCAATACCAACTTGTGGCTATGTTGACCGTCGTGATAATAAATCATCATGAAAGTGTTCTAAATATCTTGGAGGAGAATTGAGCTACCTTATTCCTGGTGATAGCATCCTTCATGCTTGCGAAGCTGTCTGGGTTGAGGTCGTTTGCCCAAACGAAGACTCCCTTCTTGCCTGCTGGAATGGCAAAAGGGCCAATACCTGCCATGACATCGCATACAACTTCTCCTCGATTGAATGAGTCTACTAAGCGTTTATGTTCTGTCTGTAGCCTGCTGTTCCAATAGACCTTCGAGTAGTCAAATCTGAACGTACAGTCACCTTCGCTGAGTTCAACATTCATGTCGTCCGGTCCAGCAAGTACTTCATACGCAAAGGTTCTGAATTCTGAATGTGTACCAACATTGTCAACTTTGTTGATGACGGTTTTGATTGTGGGATTCTTATCTACAAGAACTTCCGCGATAACATGCTTGTATTGCTGATATTCATCTCGGAGATTCAAATGCGCTGAAAAGTGTCAGTTGTGATTTCTGGACCAAGGTGTTAACATACCAACATGTCCAACAATGGCAAACCCGACGGGTATCTCTTGTTGAGCATCTTCTGGGAGTAAGGATGTCATTACATCGTCTATAAAATTGTTAATCCCTTATGCATCTCCTAGCATTCCTCCTTCACTCACGGTATGTCCAATAATCGTAATCGAGTTTTAAATCGTACGAAACGACACCAGCTTCTTCTTTCTCGACCACATCTTTCAATATGGTACTCCACGTGGTTGGGTCTATGCCAATTTAGAAAAGCGCAAGAGAGTATTTTAATGTCAGAAATTACCATCAGCCTTGACCTCTGGCTTCAGAAGCAAGCACTTCCCTCCTTTGGCAGCCAGAGCAGCGTCGGGATCAGGTCGCACGTTCAGTAACCTTTCAAGTTTCAGCAATTCTTTGCTCTCTTCCAGTTTTGTTCTTAGTCGTGAGATATTCTTAGGGCTCGATATTCTAGCAGCTGAGATCGGAACCGTTTTCGAGAACAGTGAACGGTCTAGAATTGCACCTAAGGAGCGTACAATAGGGGGGCGGATTATGGTCATATCGGTAGAAGCTCCAGCACTTGGGTTCTGTCATATGGATTAGTAGAGACCTTCATTTATCACCGCATCATGACAAACCTCCATTGCTTCATAGCGAGTTGTGGGGAATAGAGAGAGATGAATTTTGTGTTTCGCGAGTCACAAATTAATTTTTGGTTCCCGGTACGAGGCTGAACATATTATCAGAAGGCTAGCCTTGACTATTGTAGGAAATGATGTCATTGGCTACACGGCTATATATGACGAGTCTTCCAACAAGGCTTCAAAAAAGCTGGGGTTCCTCCTAGCCTTGTCCCCCGTTTTCCATCACCCATCCTACATTACCAAAATGACTGGAAATGAAAAAAAGCGGACTTTGGATGCATTTTTCAAGCCGCCACCAAAGAAAGTAAAGGTCTCGGAAGGCTTCAACCCCACTACGTCGGTGCAGGAGAATGATGCTGTAGTGCAAAACAATGTAAGTGGCGAAACGCGAAATTACTTCGATACTGACAGAGAATTTCAAAAGCCGTTGGAGTGCACAAGTCATCCTACATATCCATTTCCAATACCATGCCTCCCAAAGACAGTTTCATCTGAATTTCCTTCTCTGCCTTCCACAACAGGAAAAGCAATGAATGATCAAGCAGACCTTGATTTACTCTACTTTCAACCTTACATCCCGAGATATCTCGAACGTCAAGTTTTCCAATTCCTTCGCTCGGAACTGCCATTTTATCGAGTGGAGTACACCATCAAGCGTGGAGGTGTTGAGACGCAAATACGTACCCCAAGGTCAAATTTACTTCTGTCATTTGGAGCTAGGCTAATATCATGTTAGATACACCACAGTTTTTGGACTTGATGACACATCGAGATTCGATGAAAATGGCGAAATTGTTGATGCCAAGACAGGAAAGAACATATTAAATGATCGATTCTATTCCAAGTATCCTCCACGGCCAATTCCCAAATGTCTCGACGATCTCAGACTCTCAACAGAATCGGCAACAGGATGTAGATTCAACTTTTGTCTTGTCAACTACTACGCCTCGGGATCTGATAGTATCTCATATCATAGCGACGACGAAAGATTTCTGGGGGACCTCCCAGCAATTGCATCATTCTCACTTGGAGCAAAACGGGACTTTCTTCTCAAACACAAGCCAGTAGCACCAAATGATAATGCTCCGCCACCACCCGAGACGAGGCCGATAAAACTCCCACTGGCAAGCGGCGATATGATACTAATGAAGGGTAGAACGCAGGCAAACTGGCTTCACTCTATACCCAAACGCACAGGCAAAAACGGGGAAGATGGTGGGAGGATAAATATCACTTTCCGACGAGCTATGGTGAAAGGAGGAACCGAGAACTATTATAATTATAATGTCGGAACTGGGCCGGTCTATAAATGGGATAATAGCACACGAGAGATGAAGCTATGGAAAGCTTAATGACTTCTCATCATCGAGCTTCCTATCTTCCAAATCTCATTTGAGCGTTCGCATAGTTGTATAATGCTCGCAAGAAGACTTGATACCCCACGCCGTGATTGTCTTGTACATGAAAAATCTCCGTGAGTCTTAGTTGCCAAGGGGGATAGCCCGACAACTCAACTGTTGGTCCGAAAAGCACCAGAAGATCTGGCTCACCCATCACGCTTTCCGATAACTCAGCATCAACCAAATCCACACTGATGTCGTTAGGTGACAGCTTTGATCGCTGTGACATCTCGGCAAGGGTTTTGGTGAGGTCAACTAGAGAATCCCGGCCATCCTCTGCGGAAAGTAGTAGGATTGAGAGATGGGGTAATGTGGATCCTGGAGCTTCACTAATTCGTGTGTTGGCGGCTGACTCCATGGAAGGTACGTGAGGTGCCCGTAACGATAGTGCAGGTTGGTGAGGTCCAAAATAGGAGGAGAGTTTTCTAGACACAGCGCGGTGTGTTGCTGGAACGTAGCCTTTTAATATGCCTTGAAAATGTCAGTATCGAAGGAGTAACTTTCACACGAATAACCAACCTGTCTTCTCATATATCGAAAGCATTGGAATTCCAACACAGGCGCACCATGCTGAGATTTCTGCCACCTCATCCACTAGAGCTTCTAATCCAGCACCACCACGACCACCATCCTCAAGCATTAATATAACACTCAAATGTTGAGGCAATCGGCTCAACCCTTTGACATCTTTCTGTATTAGTTCTGGGGTTCGATGGTGATAATACAGAATCGCTAGTATTCTATCTTTCACCGCATGATAGGCTTGTCGAAACCGTATGTAGACAGAGAAAATTGTGTGTACTATAGCATAAAGAAGGGCATGTAGTTGAGCTCTTAGGAACTTCCGCACTCCCAATCGTGATCCGTTGGGCTTATCAACACGTATTTTGGGCACTTTTCCATTCTTGCTACGTCTCGTAGGTGATCGAGATGGAGGTGAAGGTAGATATGGCTATATATTAAATCAGCAATTTACCCACAGAATTGCGATTGAATGCTACTCACCTCTAGCAGTTTCTCCCTTTCCGCTGGTGTTAATAGATTGTGATTGACCTTGGCATCTTTTCGATATATCTTTGTTTCTCGAGTTGCGACCGGCATGTTCCTGTGTTGTTTATAGCAATCACAAATGTCCCGTTTAGTGAAAGTTGACGAGTCTGGTGTTATAGCAATTCGAGTGGGTGGTGAAATTTAAAAAGCTGGGAGAATGATAGAAGGAAGGCTGAGTCTCGGGACGAAGGCGAAGGCCACGCAAGGCCA
The DNA here is from genome assembly GCA_030077755.1 of Filosporella fistucella. Classification (NCBI taxonomy): domain Eukaryota; kingdom Fungi; phylum Ascomycota; class Leotiomycetes; order Helotiales; genus Filosporella; species Filosporella fistucella. The sequence goes on from JAQJZZ010000007.1 coordinate 1,191,123, forward strand.
AGCGAACCTCAACTTGCTTGCGACAACGTCCGACTGTAAATCTACATGCGCATGCTGACCGAGCCCCACGCCGGGATAAGCTAATGAACTACGGAATATCGCAGGTTTCGATGTAGGACAGGGCCCTTGGCGCACTCTGGAAATCCCAATGGCATCAATGGCGTCCCTAAATAGTGTTGGAGGGGGGAGTGGGAGGTCAATATTCCCTAAAGGCCCCAGCTTCACCTTGGAGAACTTCTCGAATAAAGACTTTATTGTGAGAGATTTTGTTGAGGATCTTGCAGAAAGTGCAGTACCAGTAAATCGACGTTCTGGTCCAGCGCATCAGGCATTCGACCCAAAACCTTTGATAAGGACATTTGAGAGTGTGTATCCTTGTCAAGCATACGGACCATGCTAACATCTTCCAGATGCCCTATCACAGCTTGCTACACTTTCAGATGAATTAGGAGAGAGGGAGACCGAGCTTCTTACTTCAGTGCGCCGAGCAGAGATCCAACATGACCAGACACTCGAGACCTTAGGGAGGAAATTGGACCAGTCTATCGACTCTTTCGAAACTCTAGACATCTCCCTAAACCATCCAAACGGCCTGAATGGAAATGATAGAAGCGGTCGATCCGATGGAGGTGGTAACATCGCGGTGCAGATTGGGGAGAGGCTCGAAGACCTAGACAAGCAACGGAGGAGAGCGCTGGACGCAAATTTCCTAATACAGTGCTGGATTGAAGTCAGTGAGTCCGGGCAGCTCACGTCGCTTGAAGACATGATCAGGAGAAAGGGTAGTGGGGAGAATAAGGTCCGATGCGCTATTATTGCCCGTCAACTGATGAGAATGAGCCAAAGGTTGGATCCTATGTCTTGGGCACAAACGAATGGATCAAAGAAGGTGAATGGTGTAACAAACGGGATTGTTGGCTATAGAGGCCACAACACTAGAGAGATAATTGAGAAATTTTCGGAAACGCTGGAAAAGGACCTGCTCAAGCAATTCGACGATAGTTACCGGAGACAAAACTTTGACGACATGTTGGAGTGTGCGAAAGTTCTTCATGATTTCAACGGGGGCTCTAGTGTTGTTGCATTATTTGTCAACCAACATCAGTTCTTCATTGATAGGAGTCAGCTGATTACTGACGAAGTAACAACAGACAATGATACCTGGGAACAACTTGCAGATCCAGACTCGGACCCTCCAGGTGTTGAGCCAAGTCTTCAGTCATTGATTGATGAGATCAGAGTTGTCATGCAGGACGAATCTTTCATTATCAAGCGCGCCTTTCCATACTACGAAGTAGTGTTGACAAAGTTCATCCAGCGTATTTTCCAACAATCAATACAACAGCGTTTAGAAATGGTTCTGGAGAAAGCGGATACCATCTCGTCCCTTGCATTCCTCCGCTCACTGCACGCGTCAAGGAGTTATATCAACAATTTGATTGAAGATTTGAAAGCTCATGGCTTGACAGAACACCCGGAACCCTGCTCAGCACAAACCGCCCTTAGTCTGGACCAGCAACTGGATGAGCTATTTGTGCCATATCTGGTCGGAAACTCATACATCGACAGAGAACGGAAGAGTTTAGAGGAATTATACTCCTCTCTGCTTTTCAAATTCACAATTTATCATTCAAGAAGGAAAAAGGTGCCGACAGGTTTCATGGCTTCGTTAGCCCAGCAAGGCACTCAGCTTCTTTCATCGGCGAAAGATGCATACATTGACCGCCTCGATTCCTCTGAGCTCACACCTACTCAAAAGGCTATGATGTTGAGAGTAGCTGGGCTTCGGGATTCGGATAAGAACAAGAACGAGATCGAAGTTACGGATGAAGATGGTGTATTGAGTATTCCAAACGCTAAGCGCATGCTTAAATGGCTAGCTGAAGGTGTTCGGCGAGCTCTAGAACTTGGTAGCGGAAGTGACACTCCTAAAGATGTCTCGGCCCTCCTGAACCTCCTTCTAACGAGCATGGGGCAAGTCTACATCGAAACAGCTCTTGATGCTGCAGCAGATCAAGCTTCAGCACAAGAATCATCCAAGATGGAGCCAGATCTTGCTTACCTTCCGTCTTTACGACCAGCAATAACTATAACGAACATCATGTCACGGTTCATCAACACAGTGCTTATTCGTCTTGCTGAATCCAACACCACAGTACGACGTGGAATGGAGATACAGACGAAAGCTGGAGTGGAGAGAATCGAGTCAAAAACAAATAATATTGTCCGAAGCACCGTCACAGTTGTCATCAACTGGGTAACTAAGCAGCTGGCGACTCAAAAGAAAGTCGACTTCAGGCCGAAGGATAGTGAATTAGATGGGGGCCGGTATTTGGAAACATTGCAAACAGCAACATGTCTCTCGATATGCAACTTTCTTAACCGTGTGGCAACTCTTTCCGCTCAAGCAATCGATGGCCAAAACTTAGAGGTGTTTAGTTGCGAGCTTGCTCTAAATATTCGAGACCTACTTTTCGAGCACTTCAAAAAGTTTCAAGTAAACGCTACAGGTGGCTTGATGGTCACTAAGGACATATCGAAATATGTCTCAACGCTAAAAGATTGGCCGTTGACGAAGGAAAGCGAGGGAAGTGTGGAGGTGTTGAGTGAAATTGGAAATTTGTTCATAATTGGACCAGAAGCTCTCCGGGAGAGATCCCGGAATTTCCAACCTGGTGGAGTCGGGAAAAAATTACAAAAGGCTGATTTTAGAGCGTTCGTACTAAAGCGGGATGATTCCGGAAGCGTAGGGATCCAGAGCGTTCTTGCTGGCCTATGATACCATTGTTCCCGTCTTAAGGCGTTTGAGGACATGGGCACATTGTATGGAATTTTTCCCTGTAAGATATATATCGGCACAATTTGATGTGCTTCGACAGCTATTGGAAGCTCTATCACTTCATTTTCGATACTAAATGACCAAATGGCTTGGTATCCTTGATTTCAGAGTTGTGATTTTGTGACTCCCATTCTAGTTACACCCATATGCCCAATGCGCCTCGCAATGCCTGACCTTTCCCGAACTTATATTACATCAAAAGACCATTACACCCCCGGAATTCGACATTTCACCACTACGGGAGCTGGAAACCGAAGCCCGCCATGCAGCTTTTGTATTTGTCAACTGTGGTGGCGCAAGCTTCTTGGGGATTTGAGGCATTGCTAAATAGCATACATTCGTCGCGGGCAGCTTTCTCCTCCTTGCATACACAGCATGGCTAGAGATCAAATTTAGCAATAGTACTGAAATATTGAATGGTGAATCTACCTTGACGTTTGCAGAAGCTTGACCAACTGGCTTGAGATCTTGCCCCATATTACTCCCAGTTGCGGTAGCTATGCAATTGTCAGTTGATTTGTGGTCCGACGAGCACGAAACTTACACATTGAGACTGCTTTAGATGCCATTGTATGATCGTGATCTGCGATTTGAAGGTTTTGATAATAGTACATTCAAAAGTGACTTGAAGATGGAATCTCCAATGGAATTTGTCAGTCAAAAGTCACGACATGTGCAAGGATGTTCCGGGCCGGCGCTAATTTAGCTCGGCCTCTATTGACTTGCCCCACCAACTGTGAATTGCCAAAGACAACAAATATAATTGTAAATACAGGTCAACGATATTTTCTCACAAACCATACGACTTGCTCAATCAAACATAACTTTGCAAATATGGCACCATCATCCAAGATCACTAAGATCTTTTCCCTCGAAGGGAAAGGTCTGAAGCTTGATTCTGCAACGGATGTCGAAACACATATCAAATCCCTTCGAGAAATGGACGATGTAGAGGAGGTTCGATTTCAGGGTAATACTCTGGGTGTTGAAGCTTGCAAGGTAATCGGAGAGATTTTGGAGACAAAGAAGACTTTGCAGGTAAATTTTACCCCGCTATACAACTCAAGCTTAGCTGCCACCCTGCGAAAACCCATGCTTATCACATTTCAGGTTGCGAACTTGGCCGACATCTTCACAGGGCGACTACTTAACGAGATCCCTCAAGCTCTCTCTTCTTTACTTACAGCGCTCCTCACCTTGCCGAACCTACACACGATCAACCTGAACGACAACGCATTTGGCTTGAACACCCAGGCACCCCTTGTCGCCTTCCTCTCCTCACACGTACCTCTCCAACATCTCATTCTCAATAACAATGGCTTGGGACCTCATGCTGGAATATTAATCGCTGATGCTCTCACTGCTTTGCACGCGAAGAAGGAGCAGGCGCGAAAAGATGGGAAGACGGTTCCTGATCTTGAGACCGTGATCTGTGGACGTAATCGACTGGAAAATGGCAGTATGGCAGCTTGGGCGAAAGCATACAGCTTGCATAGTGGTGTTAAAGAAGTGAAGATGGTGCAAAATGGTATTCGACAGGAAGGAATTTCTCACCTTCTTACAGATGGCCTGGGAAATGCCAAGGGCATCAAGGTGTTGGATTTGCAAGATAATACGTTTACAATACTCGGAGCCAAGGCTCTTGCCACTGTTGCCCCGGGCTGGACCGAAATCCAGGAGCTTGGTGTTGGAGACTCTCTTTTGGGTGGAAAAGGAGGTGTCGTCGTCGCAAAGTCACTTGCAAAAGGTGGAAACAAAAAGCTTGAGATCCTGAGACTTCAGTACAACGATATAAATGCGAAAGGACTAGAAGCCTTTTTGCAAGCAGCCAAGGATTCCCTTCCATCACTAAAGAAAATCGAGCTCAACGGCAATAAATTTTCTGAGGAAGATCAGTCTCTCATGTTGCTCAGAGAACTATTGGATGACCGTAAAGAGCAGTTGGGAGGCGACGTTATAGATGAGGATGCATGGGGCTTGGACAGCCTCAGCGATCTTGATGACGACAGTGATGATGAAGGCGAGTCCTCTGAAGCTGAATCAGAGGTCGAGGATTTGAGGGAGAAACTGCTAGAGGAAGCAGAAGAAGCACAGGAGGAACCTGTCGCCCAGCGGGATGACAAGGATGTCGATGAACTTGCGGCGAAGCTCAAGAAGACAGATATCTGAGCTTAGTTGTTGTCCCTCGGCTGTACTTGGGCTATGGAGCATCATAGCGTTTTGAACTTATACCCGGCAAGATTGTTTGGTTTGACCCTAAGCATAGCATGCGAAGAAATAGAGCGGTAATACTATCACAATAAAATAAGACCTTTCCACATACATATTTGCGCCCATGTTTCATCGTTTCTGAACCTCCTTCTTCACGCGAGGATGCCATATAGAACTTCCCTGTAGAGTGCATTGTAAGAATAATCGACAGCTCATTTCTCTTGTCTCCAATATTTGCTTCGTGCGCTTTGATCACTGCGTCTTTGTGCTCCTTCACTTGTAATCATTTCACAATCAATATAACTACATACCTTAGTAAGTTTAGCTATGCTTGAGCTTTGCTAATGTTTTGGCTCGTCGATCTTACAATCAGGCTCAAACTACCATCATGCATCTAAATTCATTAGTCAAGCATAGGATTATAGCTCTACGAATGAACAGCTAATAGTGTTCCCGCGGTTGATTGTACTCGACTGATAGATTCAATCAGAGCGTCTTAAATCCCGACAGCTTGGAATAATGGCGGAATGTCCCTGGTATTTCCTAACTCAAATATAGCAAGCACATAGCACGAGATAAGGGATTCTATAACACGACTGAAAGGTAAGAAAATGTGGAAGATGGTGCAGGGCAGAATTTTACTGAGAGATAAACACGCAATTTCATGATTTCGATCTAGAGCTGAGACAGTCTCACGCGAGTTCGATTTGGCGACATGCCATATCGGCGGCTTCATCCTGCTCTGCTTGAGAACGGTGAGCCGATGAAGTGGCTAGATGGCTCATGGGTAGAATTTGGGGGGGGGGGATTGACCTGCCTGTACCCCACTAACTCAATAAACTTCAATGGTCTGAAATCGCAGATACTCAGCACTTGCCAAAGTCCCAAGTACCACATACAGATTCGGCCTCAGGCAAAGCATAGTATCACAGCAAAAATATGTCCAAGTACACATGATTAGGAGTTGATATAGATATACCTATGGCGCCTCATCACCATAAGCAAACCATGCTTCCTAGGTGCCCATTTTCCCACAACATCGCCGTGACAAAAGAAATTGTTCGATAAAACATGTGGAGAAGGGTGTCTGTTGCCACGATCTCCTGTCTTTGAAAGAAATCCAACCTTCTATTTTATCCCACCATTCCCGGACATCTTCCATTCTTAGAAAGATCCCTTCATCTTTGATTCATTAATCCGTTACTCTCCAGGTCTCGAACCACTTCATATAGCTGTATTGCTTATTGGGTCCAACCATTCCCCAGCATATTGGCATGAAGTAAATGTAGAGGCCAATTGTTAGGGCATACAGAATACCATAAGCGACATATTGGACGTTCTTGATTTGGCCTCTGAGCAACCAATCCGTAAGGAAACCCATGTTCAAGATGGCAAAATAGAGAGCTGGGTAGTAGTGGTGGACGTAGGTTACACGAGCCATTGCGACGAATGGGATGTAGTGAAGGAACCAACCAATAATTGGGTACAAGGCGGCGTAATGTATTTGATCGATGTCCGCTTGTTTGAGCTCATCATAGCCGCGTTGCCATCGTACAAGGTACCACAAAACGAGAAGACCAACAAGACCAAGCGCTGCTGTGGAGCCCCAGTACACAAGCGGGTTACCGAGGAGGAAGTATTTGACAATGGAATCGTCCCAGCCACACATACGGAGACCGACATGGAGGAGTGGCCACTGCCAAAATTGCGAGGCGAGGTCATCTTGCTTGTCCGGATCTGGGACAAGTGCATTGTTGGAAGTCATCATGGCGACGTTCAAGTGGATGAAATCTTGCAAAAATGGTGATTTGTAGGCTCCAGCATCAGCAGCAGGTACTATACTTAGTTAGCGAAATTCTTGCTTGTGAATAGTTGACGGAAACTTACGTTTCTCATTCCAGTGAGCCTCGACGTTCCAATGGGTGTAGACATCTTTTGGGTTGTTGTTCTTGTCACAAGTAACCTCAATCTGCTTGAAACCCCATTGAGGTAGATTGACATTACCAGCACGAAGATAACAGCCAAGAGCAGTGTGCTTAAGTCTGAAAGCAGTAGTCAAGGTACGAACCCTGGTTCGGTCATTTGAGGCTACATCCTTGACAACCTCCATTGTCCAATGATCCTTCTCGTCACCAACTGTTGTGTTTCCGTAACACGAGACTTCTCTATCAGCCTTGGTGACTGGAGCAGCAACCTCGTGAGAATGGAGGTTACGACCGGTCTGGGAGTGGATTAGACGAAGGACATCACCATCACCGACAAACTTTGGTGGAGCCTCTGGATCATATTCGGGTTGAGCTCGGTTAGGATAGAACCACCACTCGTTATTGGCATCTTTGTGGTGATAACAGGTTATTTGCTGTTGAGTGGAGCCTTCGGGGTAGGTCTGAACGTGAGAGTGCAAGAGACCACCGCCGTATCCCATGTTCTTGATTGTAGCTCGGGAACCGTATGCAATCTCAAGTGGGCTGTCCTTTCCAACTTCAGTACCTCTCAAGTTTGCCTGGAAAAGGGAGCTCATTTGTGCATCACCAGGACCACTGTTTTCTAATATGGCAAAATGAAGCGCGAAGGACAGCATATAGACGATCAGAGGGATGACGATCAAGCCAATTACCCTTGCAGCAAGATGAGATGCAAGGTCAAGCTAAAGGCTCGGGTCAGTTTAAGTAAGATCAGAAAGACAGACAGAAGTACCTTTGGCATCTTGGTATCTCCAAATTTGTTCCAGAGATCCTCAATGGTGTAAAGTCCAACCAGGGCGGTGCAAAACAGGCCAACCCATTTGACACTGCACACACACCCGATGCTGATTCCGGTCAGAATAAGCCATGTGAACCATTCGACGCTGAAGCTCTTGCTCTGAAGTCTGTGGAATCTAGCCCAGCAAAGAACAGTCGTGAATGTGAAGCATAGGAGCATAGAATCGAGAAGAATGAATCGGCTAATAGTGGTGTAGGAGTTCTCGCAGAGGACCATCAATGTGACGAACCAAACAGCAGGTCTCTTGAAGTTCATTTCCCGGGCGGTGTAGTAAGCCAGAGGAATGCACACCGCGCCGAAGAATGAGTTGAAAGCTCTCATGAAGGTATAATTGAGATCCTCGGGGTACTTCTCGCCCGATTTGAACTCGAATGATCCATTGTAACCTGCCAAATATCCAGATAATCCAACCAACATCTTTCCAAGTGGCGGATGAACATCGAAGTAAAATTCTCGTTTTAAGTAGTGGGAGCCAAATTTACCAAAACTATGATGTTGTCAGTTATAAAACTCGCGAGGCTGAGAACAGGGGGCAACCATACTGTGCTTCATCCCAAGTCACAATGGGTGACAGCCCAATCTTGTACATTCGTGTGAAGAATGCGAGGATTGTGAAGATTACAGGAGCGATGATAAATTCCCATTCGTCGAGGAATTGCAGCAACGTCTGCTCAGTCTGTTGACAAATTTACGTCAGCCACGGTTCTCGAAATTTATTGCTTTATGGATGATTCTCTAAGAGTTCAATCGTGCTCACCTTCTTAGCTTGTTTTTTCTTGTCATCTACTTCAACCTTATTGACGGTGCCTCCGTTGGCAGATGTCGAGGGCACATTGCGCCGACGTGCTTGGATTTCGGAATCCAATCCGGTCGCTGCTCCTTTTTCTGACGCCATTTTTAAAGATTTCTCGGGTTCGATGGTTCCACGGAATCCTATATCTTTGGCAGATTGATATGCGCAGACTGGGAAGATGGTCCGAGTCTGCGGAGGGTGGAAATGGGGAAGACGCGGCCTGGGGGGAAATGGTAAACGAGGGTCGAGAAGAAAGGTGGTCTCAATAATTA